>OX421968.1:36270057-37470057 GCA_949128115.1 Anaspis maculata
AAGCCAATGGAAACTTCGAGGCGCTTTGTTCTGCCAAGTGAAGCAACGTGCGAACCGCTAGAAACGGTGCCGAAGAAACACCATATGTAATGGTGTTCAATTGGTACGTTTCAATGGGTCGATCAGGGGAGAAACGAAAGCGAATGAGTTGATACTTGCGATGTTCGGGCGAGATAAGTATCTGCCGATACATCTGACGGATGTCACAAGTAAAAACGATCGGCTCACACCGAAACTGCAGTAGCAAAGCTGCTATGTCCTGTTGTAACTTAGGACCGACGAGAAGCGTCTCGTTGAGAGATAAATGATTCGGCGCTTGCGCCGAAGCATCAAAAACGACGCGAATTTTCGGCTTGTCGTCTTCGATCTTGACGATCGGATGATGAGGGATGTAATACGCCTCAGAATCTGGAGGTTCTGCGTCCAGCAAGGTCATGTGACCTAGGTCGAGGTAGTCGCGCATGAATGCTATGTACAGATCACGGAGTGTGTCCTGACGGACCAGGCGACGTTCGATAGCTAACCAACGGCGGTCAGCCATAGACCTGCAATGTTCAAAGGTGGGGGACTCCCTTTTGAAGGGAAGCGAAACCCCAAAACGACCTGACGGACAACGGTAGACAGAGTCCCGGAAACAAATTTCTGCACGTTCCTCATCTGGGGACAAACGTGTTTTGGACGATGGTGACGAGATTTCCTCTACTTCCCGAAATTTGTGCAGAGACTCGTCGATTCCAGTTGGAGTGCAAACCAAAAAGGAATGCAGAGGTTTTGACGGGGTTTGAAAGGGACCGAGAAGAGCCCAGCCAAAAATGGTGTTTATGGCAACAGGCTGTGACGGACCTGACGAGACGATTCCCTCTTTCACGACTGACGGATAAACGTCGGCGCCCAACAACACTTGAATGGGGCCTGGCTTGAACCATGTGGGATCCGCCAGATTCGATAAGTTCAAGTGGAATTGATCCGGGTTCAAAGCGGTGTCTGGCAGGTTACCACAAATCCTGCGCAGGACAATTAACTCCAATTCAGGGATTGGGAGAGACTCATCATCAGCCTTGACCTGGCAAGTGACTGTGCCACACGTCGAATTGGCGGGGGTGAGACCCAAGCCAAAAACGGGCACATTGTGATTTGATGGGGATAGACCCAATTTGCGCACGCAGGAGTCCAAAATAAACGATGCCTGACTGGCAGGGTCTATGAGCGCACGGAGGCTTTGGTAGCCTCCCCACCGGTCACGAACGTGAACGATTGCCGTGGCCAACAAAACATGAGCTGCCTTGAGGCTTGAGGCGAGATTCGTCACCGAATTCGCGACATTTTCTGGAAGACCAGGGGAAACGATTTGCGGTAATTCAACTGGATTCGATAAAGAACTGGGTGACTCATGACCTGCAGTTCTATGTGGCTTGGGGAAGTGCAGCAAGGTGTGATGCCTTGCGTGGCACTGCCGACACGAATACGACGATGGACATTTTGGAGCGCCGTGATTGGTGCTCAAGCAGTTGAGACAGAGCCTTTTCTGTTTGACCGCCAAATATCTGTCATTTGGGGACATTGACAGAAAAGTCTTGCACGCGGTGACTCTATGACTTCTCGCCCCACAATGAGAACATGCTGACTCATGCGACGTCGCTGGGGCAGATGAAGTCTGAGACACCAACGTATGTGAGGCCCACGACTTGCGGCTGACCTTGGGCTTCACGGTAACGGTGTTTGCCCGTGTGGAGCGGGAGTTCGCTTGCGTTTTAGAATTTAAGGCAGTTGCCTCGAAAGCCTTGCATTGGTCGAGCACGAAAGACTTGACGTCTTCGTATTTGGGGAAGGGGGTGCCAGTTGACTGCACCTCGAAACGTTTTCGCGTCGACTCATCGAGTTTCTGGAGCAGCATGCTCGACAGGGTGAAATCCCACAGGTCGATATGCGGATACTGCTCGAGCGCCACTAAATTTTCGTTGAACGTGTTCACAAGATGGCGAAGCGCTTGCGCGGAGTCAGATGTGACGGAGGAGGCGTTCATCATCGACTGCCAGTAAAAAGTGACTAGCACGCGGTCGTTCTGGTATCTCTCAACCAACGAGTCGAACGCAATTATGTAATTATCTCCCGTCAATGGCAGGTGTTTAACCATTGAGAGAGGTTCACCAGATAAAGACGAGATCAGATACTGAAACCGTTCAATATCTGAGAGAGACTGGTTTCTGTGTATTAACGCCGTGAATAGATCATAGTATGGTGGCCATGATTTTAACTTTCCGTCGAACAACGGCAACGCGATTTTTGGCAATCGGACATTGCTCCGGCCTGTCTCGAACCAAGTTTGCGAGGCTTGGCGAGAGAGCGAGGAAGTCGGCTCTGAATTCGAAAACGAGGCTTTTACCGCAGCAAGTTTGCCATACAAGCTGTCTGCCCGGAGTGTACGTTCAAGAAATGTAGCCTTCTGCTCCTCGGAGGCACTGGGGAGAGGGGCAGTGTTGACCGTGCTCTTGAAACCGTTGTAAATTTCCGCCGCAATGTCAAACGTGGCTAAAAATGCCGGTTGGAGGCTTGGCTCGGTGGTAGCTGTGACGCCTTGTTCCAGAAGGGGCTCAAGGCGCGCAATAGCTATCGCGATGGACGATAAAGTTGCGTCCATTGTGTACGACACAAAGAAAAATGAAAACAAAGCAACTGACCCTTAGGTTGGCGTACCTGAATGGCGAACCCAACTCAGGTGAAAAAGTGCGAATGAGACGGGCGAAAAACGAATTGATCAACACGCTGGACCAACGCACAAGTGTCACGTGGGTTTGACCCGTGACTTTAAAGTTTCAATAGTGAGGTGAATTAAATTCCTGACTGTACCATGCTTAGCCTGTATCCGGCTACGAAGGACCAATTTATATGTTAGCGCGGTACACATAAAGACGGCAGCCTTCCGATGAAGGCTGCATTAAAACAATAACTCTTGGATTAGGAAAGCAGCAAGCGACAGTCAGAAATAAAATTCACAACAACAATCAAAAACTTTAATGCAAAACAAAGAAAAAAACACAAACAGACAGAATTACAAAACAATAAAACAAAAACAATGTGAATTAAATGAAATGAAAAATCCGAGTGGTTCTGATCGGGGGCAGATTCGCTGGCGCCGAGTGGCGTCCTGAAAACGAGACGAACTGCACTGAAGGTATACACCCCGGCAAACGGGAATAAACGGTAAATGGTAAAAACAATGGAAAATATGGAACTTACGGGATCTTATTCGGTGGCGGCGTCGTCCTGGCGGAGTCCGAAGGCGGCGTCGTGGTGGATGGCCGTTCTGGTGATGGATTTCCTTTTGAAATGCACGAGTGCCCGTGTTCGTCACCAAAATGGCGGACGAACGACTCGATCCCGTCCGAAACTGGAGCTTTGTGTGCGGCTGGCTGATCCAAGCCGCTCCCCGGTGAAAGCGGTGAAAACTGCCGCTTTCTGGACTTGGAGATGCTGCAGAGCTCCTCCAGGAGTCACTATCGGACGCGATGGGCCTTGGATGGGCTTCTGGTCGAGTACGAATGTACGCCGATGGCACGACAAGATGGCCGCGAGAACGATGACCAAAAAAAGGACGGCGTGGCTTCCCGCTCGACGTACGGAGATCAACGCCGCTTCGAACGAAGCGGCAAAGGCACGAGCGGAAAGAAAGCCGAAGAATGCCGAAGACGGCCGAAGAAAGTGCTGGAGCTCGTTTACGCTTGCGCCTGACAGCCAAGTGCCAGGCACACCGAACAGGGGGTGAGGGGTGAGGACTTGGACAACACAGGGATATTTTGGGTTGCCTACCCTCAGTGCACACGAATGCAGTTCTCAATGAACGGGGCCGAGACAACATAAATAACTATTTTTTGATCGTACGAGAAAATCCAACGGTAAGTAATCTTTTAAATTTGCGCTTTTTCTGATAATAAGGAAAACGGCCCGAGTAGATAAAATAGGGGGCTGCAAACAGGAGTGGGGGGGACAACCTTGACCTTGACCTTGACCTTGACCTCGAATTTAACCTTGACCTCGAATTTGACCTTGACCTCGAATTTGACCTTGACCTTGAATTTGACCTTGACCTTGAATTTGACCTTGACCTTGAATTTGACCTTGACCTTGAAAGATCATTGACCCCTGACCTTGACCTTGACCTTTAACCCCGACCTTGACCTTACCCTCGACCTCGAAAGTTCATTAACCTCAATCGCATGGAGTGGGGGGAGCAACCTTGAAGAAACATGTCTAGACTTGTCTGAGCGGATCAGGTGTAGGAGTGGGAGGAGCGGTATAAGCTTGATTTCTAATATCATCATTAATCTCGACCAAAAGCAATGGAAATTGGTGGGGGTATTGTACATATATTACAGATTGTCGCCGGTTAGGTTTAGTCGTCAGCATAGATTCAATAACAACATGTCAACCGAAACGAACAAAGTTTCTACTCCAGTGTCGGATCCTATCCCACAACACTCTGGAGGAACAATAGATGAAACACCAAAAAAGCTAACTGCGCGAAAAATGACTCATCATCATTTGAATTTTGATTCTGATGCGGAAGGTAAGCGAAATGTAATTTTGAAGGAAGCATAATTTGATATTGTTGTATTTTCCAAGAACAATCTGGTGATGAAGAATGCTGGGGCGAGGACAGCTTTGACACCTACACCCCACAACCAAATTTGCGGATAATCCGTAAAATTCCTCCCAGGATTGCAAAGAAGCAGAAGCTGAGGAAACTCTTCCAAGAAGAGCAGATGGCTCTTCACCGTTTATTTCTGGAGCTCGATAAGTTGCTTTCAGTAAAAATACGTCAAGCATTGGAATGAATTGTTGAAAAAATAAAATAACTATTCGGAATCTGTCTTTTTATATACACCTTATTTCAACCTGAAAATCACATATAAATATAAAAAACACCAAGAATTTCACTTAGTTGAGAATATGAAACTGGAAAAGCAAAAGCACGCACTGCCTGTTACAAACTATGATGAGGTTGTTTCAGATATGCAAAATTTCTACACGCACGGTGCGTTATTGGGAGGTTGCAAACGGGGTTTGATAGTTGGCGGAAGCGGTTGCGGTAAAACAAATTTGATGTTGAGTTTGTTAGAGCACCCGAATGGCTTGCGATTTCGAAATATTTATTTATACTGCAAAACCCTTCTCCAACCAAAATATTTACACTTGAAAAAAATTCTAAAACCAATCAAAGAAATCGGATTTTTTGAATTTCAAGATGGAGCAGACGTCATACCACCAAATCAAGCAAATGAGAATTCAGTTATAATTTTTGACGATGTTATATCATGCAATCAAAATATTATCAGAGACTACTTTAGTTTTGGCAGACATAGAAATATTGATTGTTTCTATTTAGCACAAACATATTCCTCAATACCAAAGCAATTGGTGAGAGACAATGCAAATTTTCTAATTCTTTTCAAACAAGACACATTAAATTTGGAGCACATATTAAACAATCATGTCACACCGGACATGAGCAGAGAACAATTCAGAGATATTTGTGCACAGTGTTGGCGGGAACCTCACGGCTTTTTAACGATAGACAAAGATTCACCTATAAATAACGGAAGATACCGCAGAGGACTTGATTGTTTTATAACAGACATCTGAGAAGCAAGATCGTTACCAATGAATGAACGGATAGCACGACAGTTGATTAAGAGCCGAGCGACCGTCAGAAAGAAACTTGAAGGTTTACGCTCTGATATAACCCGTTTGAGTTTTGAACGTGAAAAAAATTTGGCACCTATCACAAAACCGTTGAAGGATTTATTGAGTAATATCAAATCAGAAGTGAAAACCCCTCCAACTCCCATAAAAAATGAAATAAAAAATGAAATAAAAAGTGAAATCAGTTACAAAGAAAAGTTCCCCGGTCGCAAAAGTGCTCCTTCATTCTCGGAGGATGTTTTTACCAACGATGATGATGATGATGATGCTGTTGGTAGCGATATGGAAACTCAGGAAGATGATCAATATGTGTCATTGCATGAAATATCCAAACATGAAGAAGTAATGAATGAATATTTAGAGCAGTATAGTGGTTTAGCTAAAGAATATATCAGGAATATGATTGGAGATACTGAAAATCAATTTGATCATCAATATGGGATTCGACTAGATCGCTCTACAGAAAAATTCTCTATTGGTAACAAAATCGTACAGTTTATTGGTGATGATATTAAAATTGATGGTGTGACATATAAAGGAACACCCGGTCTGTATGAGTTCCTATTTAAGAAGGAACCTGGAAACTATACACTCGAAGACGAAAGAAATTATAAAGCAATTATGGAAGTCTCTAGTGCGGCAAGACAACACTATGATCCTACACATCGCCTAGCCGGAAACGGTGGAAGAAAGTATTCCATAGTAAAACGAATTTTATCTCAACCAGACATGACACCACGACGTTTCACAACACCCACATCTCTAAACAAACGCTCACGTACCAAGTCAGGTGCAGGAGCATTTCTTCATTTGAATAATAAAGAAGTAGAATTCATCCCATGGAAAAACCCGAATAAATTGGTCAACAGATTGAGATTGCTGATTGCTGCACAGCATGCTGGCAATACAGCAGTGGATAATGAAATATTACATATAGTGCAAGAACTCAAACAATCACGCATTATAAAATGAAGTGAAAGCTCAATCAACACGCAGTTATATCAGAGACAGTTAACATGATTGACAAGTTTGGCAGATCACTGGTGCATAAGAAAAAGAGTGATGACTCAGAAAAAGCAATGAAAAACTTAGAACAAAAGATATCACATCACCAAACTACTACAGATCAATATTTTTATGTAACACTGAATTTTTTCAGTAATACCCTAGGATTTACAGATCCTAACAAAAAATACTTTTTATATAAATTATACAATATTCCTGGTTTCAACCATTATGAAATTCCTTTTGAAGTGGTTGAGCTCGTTGACGCAAGCATAACTGCAAAGGTAGGAGTTGCAACGCTCAATCCAATAACCAACACAATAACTTTTTACGAAGATATCAAAAAGGTTCCGTACGAAAGACGATTCAAATTTTCATTCTATTCTAATAGTGTTAAAAGTCCACCAACGCTAGTTGCAACTCTTGTATTTAAATGTAAAAAATAATGTCGGTGAAAAAAGACATTGTTGATGAATTGCATAGACCAGCTCGAAAAAACTTTAAACGCAGACGAGTGATAGTGAAGGGATTAAGTGATTTACTACAATGCGATCTCGTGGAAATGATACCGTATGCAAGAGTCAACAAGGGTTATAGATATATACTCGTTGCAATCAATGTGTTCTCTAAATATGTGTGGGCTATACCTGTTAAACGGAAAAGAGGTGAAGATATCTCTGAAGCGTTGAAAACAATTTTTAAGAGATTCATCCCACAAAATTTACATACAGATATGGGGAAAGAATTCTACAATCAAAGTGTAAAAGAGTTATTAAAAAAACACGGTATCAATCATTACAACACCTATTCAACAATGAAAGCTTCCGTTGTGGAAAGGGTGAATAGGACCCTCAAGAGCCTTATGTGGAAACAGTTCAGTTTACAAGGCAATTACAAGTGGCTTGATCTATTACCGAAAGTTGTTAAAAAATATAATGAAACGAAACATAGAACAACTGGCTTCAAACCAAAGGATGTCAATAAAAGCAACGAGAAGAAAATTTTGAATGATTCATATAGTTTCATAAAGACTGTGGATGTTAGAAAACCTAAGTTTCGAGTTGGAGATAAAGTACGAATAAGCAAGCATAGGGAAGCCTTTTCTAAAGGATATCGTCCAAACTGGTCTAATGAAATATTCACTGTTGTTAAGATTAAGGAGACCAACCCTCGACACTATATGTTGAAAGACGAGAAGGATGAAGAAATATTAGGAGGATTTTACTCATCAGAACTTCAATTAGTGAAACATCCAGACGCATATTTAGTTGAACGCATCCTCCATCGCAAAGGTCCTTATATTTTTGTGAAGTGGTTAGGAATCAAACAACCCAGCTGGATTGATAAAAAAAACCTTGTATAGTTTGAATAAATATTTTTTTTTTAACAAAGCTGTTTTAATTGAAATGAAGAAAGAGAGTTCACTAAACTTGTATGATTACCTTGAAAATGTGGGAGGGAGGGGGGAGCAAACTTGACCTTGAGCTATAACAAGTTCTCAAATAGGGAGGGATGGTGGGGGAAAGTCGATATAATGGCGAATGGGATTAGATAGGTTTAGTTCTCATCATGGCACAGTCCGGTAATAACAAACCTCTGGGTTATTTACCTCTGTTGAATGAAACAACACATTTTTTGACTAAAACAAAACAAAAGTATATCTGCGTTGGTTTAAGCATCCAACATGAATTTGTGCCGTTAGTGAGATTGTGCAGCAGCAGTCAGCATATCGATTTTGAACCGGAAGATTGGATTGAATTCTTGGAAATTTTCGATATACTTATCGATTATCTACAAACCACATCAAATAAACCGATACCTCTACATCTGAAAAACTGCAGTATTCACTTCAGTGAAATCAAAACAGTTCGAGTTATACAAATTATCAAGGACCATCAACATGTGTTTTTGGGGAGAGAAACTGCTGAAGAATGGCGTGCCCTATGTGACATCATCGATAATCGTCTGAACATCCTCAAACATCAGGAGTTTAGAAATTTTTACTTTGACTTGTTAAGAGGCATGCGAAAGCTAAGTGGCGATTTAATTTCAAATGTATACTGCGTGTTGACTCCATTGCTGCAGACTCATTCTGAAAACGCAAATTGTTTGTTGTTCATGCTACATCATTGTCCAGTTATAGTACGTATGGATTATGAAAACCTTAAATTTCAATAGTTTGAATGATGTAAAAAGAATTGTTATCGAGATAAGCGAAGAATGTGAATATCTGTTATTCGACGCATCTCACAGCATCAACAAACAGAATGAAATAATAGTTTATACTCTAGCTTATAACTTGTGTTTAGCTTATCTTAAATCTAGAATAGGAATAGAATATCTTTGTGAGCAGTTCAACTGCGATAGTTATAGGAAATATTTATACAAGTTGAAACCATATCTATCTTGTAATCTAATTTTACTTTATAAGTTGTATCAATACTTGAAATAAATGAATTGAAAAAGAATATTTATTTGTTTATTTACACAAAGTTTCCCGCAATGAGTGAATAAATCCTTATATTATTGTAAACTAGGAACAGTGCAATGTTGAGCGTTGCAGGAGCTGGTTTGGTGAACGGTATAATAAACCGTTTACCATTTGAACTACACGTCCCAGGATATCAATATCTTGGACCTGGCACCAAGTTACATGAACGGTTGCAACGTGGAGATTCCGGTATAAACAAATTGGATCAGGCTGCTAGGGAACATGATGAAGCCTACTCGAAATCAAAAAATCTAAGCTCTCGCCATATAGCGGATAAGATTCTAGAGAATCGGGCTTGGGAAAGAGTAAAAGCGAAAGATGCGTCACTCGGTGAGAAAACAACTGCATGGTTCGTCACCAACATCATGAAAGCTAAACGCAAATTGGGTATGGGGTTGGAAAAGAGACGAAGCGAGAAGAAAAAGAAGAAAAAGAGGAAGAAAAAGAGGGAGATGAAAAAACGACGCTGAAGATTCTAGTAGACCCTCTAAAATAACGCATAGAGCGCCAGAATTAATAGAGATTATAAAACTTCTATAAAGTGTATTATTTGAAATAAAAAAACAAAAATTTTTCAAAAAAAGTATATTTATTCAACATTATTCAGTGGTTACACAGTATTTTCTTCTGCAAACTTAAATTTGCTTGATTTGTTTCGTAAACGCGTTGTAGGTAAATCTTCGATCATGTAGAATTAGAGCATAAGCTGCTGTATTTGCTGGAACTGCGTCTTTGGTCTCGAATTCTATCCGAAGAACTACGGAATTGGAAAGACTTTCTCTCTGATTCGAAAAATCAATGACGACCATGGGAGCATCCTTGAATTCATCGGTATCCAGGGCAGGGTGTGATGATTCGTGATAATAATAGGACTTTTGGAAATTTAGATATAATTGATACAATGCAGCATAACACTGGTTTGCAAAATCAATATTCAGATTTGAGTATGGTTTGCGTTGCGAATTCAAGTAAACTCGTATATTTTGGAAAGTTATATGATCAAATTTACTCATATCCTTATCAAACTTTTTTTCGCGGTCTGTTTGGAATATTAAGATAACGTATCTGGGAGCTTCGCTTGCAGTGGTTGTTTTGATAGGCCATGTATGACTTCTGGTTGTGGGCACTGATGGTAAATAGTGTAATTCCCATGAACGGAAAGCAACTGAGGTGTCAACATTTTTACCGATGTATTTTGTCAGGGCTAATTCTCGAGCAAGATTAGGTATGATGTGGGGCACATTCCAGTAAATTTTATTGAATACAATCCTAGGCTCAGCATTATTGGTCACATTTAAAACTGCATCATGATCGGTATTGCTCCTTATTAGTACGAGTTCCTGCCTCACATTTAACATAATTTTCTTGTAATCCTCTGCAAATCCCAGCAATGTATTGAGTGGTACGCAAACATTGAACTTTCCATGGAATTTATCAGTAAACGATTTACCCCACCCCGCATTTTCTAATCCCTTGATATCATTTCCCGAAAATGAGCAGTATCCTTTAATAGTCGACGCTAGTCCTGGTTTTATAGTGGAGTCCACTGGTATACCGTTAACCTCATAACGAATTTCACTTAAACAGTGCGCGAAAAAGTTATCCACCAATTTAGTAGTCTTACTAACACTGCCATCTTTATCTTGGACACTACCTTCTACGTAAATGAAGCTTTGAGACGGTAAAGTGCATAAGTCTTCGGGAATTGGAATTCGTATTTCATCATTATTGTTAAATTTTTGGGTGTACGGTTGATGCTCATGATAATCCCATGAAATAATGGAATCATCGTAAGCCACTTTTTCTGTTATGTCTAGTACATCAACCATTTTGCTCGACTGACTGTATCCAACTAACGTCATTCACGATTTATTCTATATTAATACTACATATCCTAAAGATCTTAAAAATCTACGATTCACTTGTGTTAAAGTATGCGTTTGAAAACACTGTTTAGGTCGGCGTAAAATTGTCTTAAAAATTATACCCATCACGTTTTAGGTGTAGTCCTACACTAACGACTTCCTTTCCAAAACTGACCAAATCACCATCTTGATCTAATATTTTAATAGATATTTCATTAATTATGTTGGTTGTGATTGGTAAATAAATGATATTCTTTGGCACTTCGATTATTTTATATCCCGGAGGAACTCGAGGGAAAAATTGGTGAATGTAGTGAACAACTTGACCGTTATGATAGGAGCCTGTGGCAATGTTGCAATCTACACATAAGGAATTAATCTTCAAAATATTGCTTTGATGCGGTGATTGATGACTAATGTTGGATGGATCAAGTTTTTCACGATTAAACCCCAAGAGAGGTGCAATTGAGTTTTCCACGTTAAAATCTACGGTTTCCGAGCATTGCAAATGTGTTTTCATCGTATTGTTGTTACCGACTAATTCAAAATGAGGATTAACAAATTTCTTCCCCTTCATACTGCTATTCACAAAATCTGATATAGCGCTTATTTCGTATGCTCCAATGGGTATGGTAATTTTTTCCTTGCCAATTTTAATAACATTATTGTTTGCGGTAACGTTAGCGATAGAATTAAAAGACTCAAAATCAGTTAAACCTATTACATATGTCACGTTTTTCGGTAATACGATGGGCGGGGTGAACTTTGAAGTCAAAATGGAACTTTTCCCAGACAGAGTGAAAAATGATGACATTTTGTTCACACCAGAGCTACCACTCGACTGACAAAATTCACTGATGTGAATTCAAATATAAAAATTTTAGACACAAATGACCACATTCATAAGAGTTGAAATTTTGGTATCTGTTATAGTTATAAATTATGTTAGGGCTACCAACACTCCGAAAATATTTTATCACCTCCAAGGGAGGTTTCAAATTGCCCATACTATCGAAATATTTTATGCTTTTCCCGTTTATGACAAAGGCTGTCCAATGCGTACCAGGATTATTTTTATCATCCAAATTGAGGATCGCACACTCGTTTTCAAATGGTTTTGATGGAAGATTGTTGCGCATGTAGACACCACGGAAATGGGGAATTTTTAGTATTTTTGCATAATATTTCAAGTCCACATCTGTTAGAGCACGTGTTGGTAGCTTTATTGGTAGTTTTTTTTTATATGGCGCAAGGTATAGTCCTAATCCTTTCTGATGTGCTTTCAAACGGAAACCTTTCCCCAGCGCTATAGACTCCATGGTTTGATTATGTCTGTGGGATTCTTTGAGTTGCTCGGCAGCACTTTTCGCATCGTTGACTGCCTTGGCAATTCCTGCAGCTCCACCACTTAAAGCTCCCAAGGCAGATAATGCAGCAAAAATTGGAATGAGTGGGAGGAAGCCGCCAACTTTTGGTATAGGGATGATGCGTTGCGTTGGGTGTAAGACTTGTTTGTTTTTTATAGAACGCAGTGCGTCTTGAATTGAACCTTGCAAATTAGGGTTTGGTTTTCCTCGGAGACGTTTCCGAATTGCAGCAACAGCTTTCTTGAAGCTAAAAACACCACCACTACGTTTTTTCCCATGGTGTTTTCTCCGTCTTGGTTTAGCTCTGCTACTAATCCTTACAGTTCCCATCTCGGCAAATCAGCAACGTAACAATTTATGTGAATAAGATGCGTTCGATACCTTTTATACTTTTTTAAATGTGAGAGTTATGTAGTATGTGTGAGCGGGAGATGACTGTAACACCATCTCCTGTGAGAAAGTAAAACCAACATAAACCATGCACATGTCTTCATTGCAACTTTTTCTTCATAGCCACAACAAATTTACAATCTTTAGAGTATTTTTCATGCTCCTTCAGAGGTGAGTCATCATGCCTCCACTTGAATACTTCAATTCGACAGAAAGGACAAGCCACCATATCTCCCCATTTTGTGTAGAAGAATCCCGCAAACGCCAACGATTCAGGTGTTAGCACTCCTTGCCAGTTGTTGAAGGTTTTCAGGCGAATGCGGTATGAATACAGCTCAGTAGTGTGGTCTTCAAGACACATGGTAGATAAAGTGATGCCTCTATGGAAATGACTTTGTTGTACTTTTATACATGCTCCACACATGTTTCTATTAAACCGGTTACCTTCACTCTTGGCCTTGGAGTGGGTAGTAGGGATTTTTTGAATTAGAGTGGGGATAGGATGATATAAAGCTACAAGTACTCTGCTGTTTAAAAGACATCATGTGTGAGGTAGAGTGGAAGATTGTGAGAGAGTGTGTGAAAGCTGCACGTTCCCTGCTGTATGACCTGCGGTTACAATTTCTGGAGGATGCCCTTATTAGATACTGCGACGTTGATGACCAGCAACTATATTTCGATGAATGCATAAGACATCGACAAGGAGAAGAGTACTGCACCCAATATCTTGCAAATGAGATATCTATTCGGCGTTTACACAGATTGCTGTCTGGAATAAAGTTATCATCATTTTTGAAGCAAGTGGAACCGTTCATACTTGAAGACTACGACGAGGAAGAAGAAGAAGAAGAAGAAGAAGAAGAAGAAGAAGAAGAAGAAGAAGAAGAAGAAGAAGAAGAAGAGGAAGGAGCAGAAGATGACTCCTAAACCGCAAGAAACCACAACCTCATCAACCTGCGAAGAACTATTGAAACTCATTGAAAGTGTACATTCAGAATTGGTACATATGGAACTAAATTATATGCATGAAGCCGTTTATAGGATGGATGAAGTGAATTCTCACTATTATTATGAACAAGCCCTCACGTTCGGAAGAGCAGCAAAATTGTGTGAATTATTTATTGATAATCAGATATGTTTGATTTGTTTATATGAACAAATGCGTATACTTGACTTGGTAGAATATTTACCACAAAATGTATTACCTGATAATAATTCTTGATACCAGAAATAAAAAACCTGTATGAATATTATTTCTTTTATTCCATTTTAAAATAATCATGTAAAAAAAATACATTTGCCAAGGCGCAAACGGACGGTGTACTTGTGTGATAGAAACAAGCAGGTTCACAAGCTGTGATGTTTGGTTGTTCAGGTAGTTGTACAATTGGGGTTGACGTATACTTTTGCAAATATCCAGCCTTCTCCTGCCCTTTCACATACACTGCTTCTTCAAGCTGTGTGAGTTTTTTCACTATCTCTCCAAAGCGATGCATAGGTGTGTGACCTTCAACCCAGTCGATTGTGTGATGGTTGCTCATTACCCAGCGAGCTTCTTTCTGTTGCGCTGATGGTAGATGATCCATCGGAAAAGGTGCTTTGAAGACAAAGTGTGCAATTTTTGTTCCATCATACGCTGCCATCTCTTTGGCAATTAAATTATTTTTATCACCTTTAAAGCATTGAACATCCAGAACTAACATTTTTTTTTTTTTCCGATGGATATAATGCTCGTTCAACACAGTATCAACAACTAATGAGTGATACTTATGACCGTTTGAATTTATACTCCACTGTGATGGGTAATTAATAGATAATTTCGATCTAGAATATTTATTACAAAATCATATCTTCACACATATCAAAGTAAATCAAACATATGTAACAGGTTATTACCTAGCAATGACAACAATTATCAGTAACATTAAACAACCTATTTACATAAGTTTTCACTATATACACTTATAATATACACATTTTATTCGCTTACTGTACAAACAGTTGATAAACAGTGGATGACTTATAAATAATTACCGTAGTTCTTCACACATGCGTAGCAATAAATCTAAATTTCGATCTACTACACTATCACAATGTCCCAGTGCATATGTTTTCATGGAATCGTACCTTTTTATACGTTTATTATCACTAGTACTTAGAGCCAGCTTATACTGTAATTGAGTATACACAGTATGTAATTTTGATTTGAAAGTAACAGCTTCACAAAATTTTGGAATTTCTTCAAACACTGCATTTTGATAATCTTGCAGCGTGATTTGTTTTTTTACAGCGGCATAAGGAACCCCTTTTGCTTTCTTCTTGAATTTATCTTTCAACTTTAAATCTCCATCTACCACTATCATATATGTCTTTGCACAAAGACCTAAGAACTGTTTAATATACTTATTAGCATACTCGTCTTTCATCAAGCCGATTGTCGGTGGTGAAATTGGAATACCGTGAGGGTTATCTGGACTTAAATTGCTTGTGTCAAATTTATCACAGTATTTTTTGATATCCTGGTATACGTCAGGAGTGAAAATTTCCAAAATCAAGCTGTCGGTGTCAGTATATAAAAGCTCAACATTGTCTTTGTACAAAGGTTTTATAAAATCATATAGAAAACTGTATATAATTGATTTTGCGATTTCTAAAATGCAGAATCCTACATAAAGCGGACGATTATAAAAAACTTTCGTTTTCTTCATCTTGATGGCGCACAACGTTTCAGAGAAAATTGTCGCACTTTCAAAACTAGGTTTTGCTATCAAACTACCAGCCCCATATCGTTTGCGTTGGTTTTCCCAATGAGTAATAAGGTGAATTAGAACTCTTTTATCCAAATTTTCTAGAAATTTTCCAAAAATACTATTTATCATGAGCTTGAAAAAATTCTTTTCGAAAGCAGTCAAAGCTGCATTCCGAAGTTTAGTGTTCAAATCCACGTATGTTTTCAGCCATGACGATTGATCAAACATCAAAACTCTATGAACCTTTTTCAAAACCAGTCCGTGTAACAGAGCCTGTTTCAAAGTTCTATAGTGGACGATATATTTAGTTTTATCATACAAATTCGGGATTAATTTAGGTATATTCGAGTTTTCAGGTTTCATGGTTTGTGGTAGGAAGGGTAGGCAATTATGCAAATCATGGAGCTTTTTGGGGTACTCTATGTCAATTTCAAGGACATACCCTGTATCTGACGTATCAGGAATATTTGCAATGTCCAATTTGGAAATTTCCTCCCCATTTAACCATTTGAAACCACCCGTAGGTAAAAATTCTGATTGAGCTTTCCCATACAAATTGGTTGCGTCCAAATACATGATATGTGATTCTGGTTTAGAGGCATCATAATCACTCAAGAATTTATTATTAGCGGTGGCTTCTCTTTTAGAACAAAGAGAAACCCCTCCTCTGATTGAGTTTTTAAAAAAATGAATCATTTCTAGGTCTGTTAAAAGTTCTAGTTCAATTCCGGTTTGTTTAAGCATAGCAGCCCAACTAAGCGATGGGCTTGTGAAAAATTGACATGGATCTAGTTTATATGCCTCTAAACAAACTTTCCTGAAATTTTCAAATATATCAGTCAACAGTAAAACATCTGATGTTAGATATAAATCTGAATATTCACCCAAGGTGTTGCATTCAAGCAAATTCCAAACAGTGAGTGCTCTAGCATAATCTTTATCCTTTATTATTTCCTTAGTAAGATGATTGGTGAATTCATCTTTGCATGGTAATGCTGTTTCACTCAATTTATCCAAATGATCAACATATGCATACGGAAAAACACCTTTTTGACGGATTAAATCAAATTTGTCAGTGTCACGGAAAAATTTTCTCACTGTTGGACATTGATCGGAATTTAAATTTTTAGATAGCTCAGCAAGTGATGATGACATGAACCGAAAAGAATCCAAAAATCGTAATTTTATATGAACGTCTTTGTTTTCGATATGATCGACTAAGATATTTTTCGAGAAACTGATATACTTTTCAGTATTTGTAGGGATCACGTCAACTTTTTCTTCATCGAGACATAGCGTTTTGATGAATAAATGACTGTCATACCCACTGAGATTATGAAAGAATACAGGTATGAACCTAGGAATTTTGTAGTTTACATTGCAAACCATATGTGCTGCCCCTCGATAACTACCACTAAGGTGGCAGTGATCTCTTGTTTTAACCTCGTTTTGACTAAACACTTTTCCGCATATGTGGCATGTTGTTGAATTTTGAAATTCTTGCTCTTGTACTGGTGTAATAACCATAGGTTTGACATGTTTTAAATGATTATGATAAATTCTAGTAACATCCGCTTCCAATTTTTCTATAAATACTCGTGGACAATTTGGACCACGATATATTTCAAATTTTGACAATGTGTCATCAAATGAACATTTGATA
The DNA here is from genome assembly GCA_949128115.1 of Anaspis maculata. NCBI lineage: Eukaryota > Metazoa > Arthropoda > Insecta > Coleoptera > Scraptiidae > Anaspis > Anaspis maculata. The sequence goes on from OX421968.1 coordinate 36,287,289, forward strand.
TAATATGCGAAGGAATATGGAACGTGTTCCTGAACATCAACAGAGTAAGACTTTTGTGTGCTTGGATGGACAGTATGGATTGGCTTGAGATACGATTCAAAGTCGGCATAAATTGTAAAAGGTACAACTAACTGTTTTTCAAAATTTTCATACTTTAAAATATTCTCCGGAATATTTTCACCAAATTTATTAGTTTTTAGATCAGACGTTGGCAACTGTACACAAATATGCTCACAATCATGCGTCACATGTGCTCTCAATTTATCAGAGCTACGAAAGTATTGGATACACCCGTCACAGAAATGCTTAGTGGCCTTATGACTAGATATCTGCCTAGACACAAGAGCCGAAAAGTTTTTAATCCATGTATAATGCTGGTTACCCCAATCATCATTGATAAGCAAAAGATTCACATGCACAAGTCGCTTACATTCAGTATAATGCAAAGGACCCACAATCTCATACTTGGTTTTACCATCACTAAAAACTTTTTCTAAACCATAGACGTTGATTGAGAGGTTGTGTTTGGTTTCAAATTTCGGAATGTTGGGGAGTTTCATGGGGAATTCAAATCCCTCCAAGTTGAAAAAAGCAGAAAAATGCGGGTATGCATTCGTACCTGTTGGATTGCCTTTCGGGGTGACTAGTGCGGACATGATGCTCCAAAGGAAGCAATACTGGTCCGCATTTCTCACATTCACAACAGCTTGCTTCTTTTTTATGTCCGATGGTAAATCGATGAAAGAGGAACCTCGGAGCGGACTGAACTTGTTTATGTTCACTTCCAGATATGCAATGTTTTGCAAACTCCAACCTGCAAAATCAAAAGGTGTAACCTATTGTTTGGTTTTGTTTTTTTTGTGAACTTACCACTATCCCGCTCCAAAAATTCTGATAATTTTTCATCTAGGCATTCTATCAATCTCTTGTAATACTGTTTCAGGTCAGTTGATTGGGTTATTACGATGTTTTTTGTTCGAAAGGATTTCAAGTCGGTGACATCTTTTGATTGTAAGATGTAATCACCGAACAGCTCGGTATTGACCTTGACAGCTGCCACTTTCTCGAGCTGTTCTTGAATCAACTGCCTAAATGAGGTCCACACATCATCCATAAACTCTCGTAAAATTAGGTGTTGATTAGGGGATGTCAATCTATATGTGACAATACGGCATTTGAAAGCAGTTTTAATGAGTTGCACATTATCTCCCAACGGCGTGCAGCAATTGTTTTTATGCGTGGTTGAATTTTGGTGTGTGTGGAAGTCGGCAACGTCGCATTTGCATGATTCGCAATAACGTGCCTCTGGAAAAATAATAATTACATCACTTCATAATACTCACAAGGGAGCAATTATTTTCTTACCTGCCATGCGAGCTCGCTTATTAGAATTACCGCTGCTTTCCTCCATGTGGCGTTTCAAATTCTTGCAACTTTGCTGCATATGACGTTTCAAATGCGATTTCTGTGCGAATGTTTTAAGACATTGAGTGCACCGATGTCTTGGTGTGTTGTCAGTAAGGTCGGTCTGGAATGTCATGTCTTGTTTAGGTATTTTCTCAATTTTTTGATTGGTGGAATAAAAATGTAATGACTTAATATTTTTACCTTATTTTCTCCGTATCCGTTAGACGTTTCACCATACTGCGACATTTTCGTTTGAAGGATGCACGGCACAATAACAACAACTAACACTTGGGTATGTTGCGAATGAATGTTGTCTTCTCCAACCGAGCGGGCTCTTATATATTGTCGCACCACAAAGGAATTTACATCGCGCCAGACGTGTTTTCTTTTAACGACTTTGTTTTTAATGTTGAAGGTTGATAACTGGTGAGGTTAAGGAACAGACCAAGGTTAGGACGCGGACCAAGGTCAAGGTCGAAGTCAAGGTCAAGGTCAAGGTCAAGGGTCGATGACCTTTCAAGGTCAAGGTCAGGGGTCAATGACCTTTCAAGGTCAAGGTCAGGGGTCAATGACCTTTCAAGGTCAAGGTCAGGGGTCAATGACCTTTCAAGGTCAAGGTCAGGGGTCAATGACCTTTCAAGGTCAAGGTCAGGGGTCAATGACCTTTCAAGGTCAAGGTCAAATTCAAGGTCAAGGTCAAATTCAAGGTCAAGGTCAAATTCAAGGTCAAGGTCAAATTCAAGGTCAAGGTCAAATTCAAGGTCAAGGTCAAATTCGAGGTCAAGGTCAAATTCGAGGTCAAGGTCAAATTCGAGGTCAAGGTCAAGGTCAAGGTCAAGGTTGTCCCCCCCACTCCTGTTTGCAGCCCCCTATTTTATCTACTGGCCCGGTTTTAAATGAAACGACGACAAACAGAAACAATGGTAATAGAATTTTACAGCAATTTATAGAGGCGGGTGGAAATGAAAAAGAGAATTCGTTTATGGCACCTGCCGAGAATCAGCTTTCTATACTGGTGTTTAAGCAACAAACAAAAAGAAAAGAAGGAAAGCAAAGTGATGGCATCGTTTTTATCGAGTCCTCTTATTTGAAATTTAATAAATCTCCAAACGTACCGACAATTATTACCTGCCGCGTGCTAAATAGGGAGAGAGAGGGAGAGAGGGAGAAAGAGGCCCTGGCTAAATACGTAGAAGTTTAGGCGGTCGGCGATGTGATAAAATATTTGACATAAAAGCGTGAAACTCGATTTCTTTCGACGACCCCAAGGGACGCACATAAATATTATCGATCTATAAAAATATTTGGAGCATCAATCTCTTCTCCGGGGGTATACCGATGAACAAGTATTTGTAGCAATATTAGGGTGATATGATTGGAAAAGGACGAAGACGGAGAAGTGGTGGGTACTTAGCACGTTTGGGCAGTGTCTACACTCTACAGTCACGGACTCCTGCAGATTACCGCGTCGTGACGGGGTTTTAAACACTATCACTAACTTCGGTCTACGTTGCACAAACTGTTATCTAGATATTCTGAGCGTTTGCAATCAGCCTACTTCGTAGCCGACGCACTGATAGGGACAGCATACATAGGGGAGAGCAGGTGAATATCGACCACCTAAGGCAAAAAATTCAAAACCAGTGGCCATGTGCACTGTCGAGGCTGTACGTTTTGTACCATATTCCCCAATCATGTAACTACCCAAAACCTTGAATAGTCACTCACTAAGTAGAAACATTTTTGCGAAAAAAATTCAAAAGCAAAGTTAAAATTTTAGCGGGTAATATCGACCAGTGGGATAAAATCGACCACCAGGTCGGATAATATCGATCACACGTTTTCTTTGCCATTTTGTAGTCTGCATGCTTAGCAAAAGCGCAAAAATACAAATCGAAACATCTGTTTTCAAAAAAAATCTAGTTTTATTTTGATTTTGCCTCCCTATCCCTAACATTTACCAAGAGTGGCGCCCATGATAGGAACCTAAAAAAATAACAGAGAAAATTATAAATAATTTTTGTATAAGTACTCTCAAGAACATCATCAGGTCATCTTCGCACCACACGAGGCACGATTCGTTCTTCGCCTATGTTTTTTGCGAGGCATCTAAAATGATGTATAAAAACTTCATTTGTACAATATCGACCATCGTGATCGATATTGGCCGACAACAAAAGCAAAAAACAATTATTTGATGATGAAGAACATGGTAAGATTATGGAACTAGGCCTACTACACAAAGTTACTATCAATAATCCTTGGTACATTGCACCAGGAGACCCGAGTCTAACTACAATGAAAAGTCCGCAATACCTTATCATGAACACTCCTGAACTTGAATCATATTGGCTCGGAAGAATAATCCGTTTCTGTCAGTCAAGCACTTCGAATAAATAGCTGACCGACAGCTGTGCTGGAGTTCACTTGCAAAATGCTACATGGCACTCTATGTCATGATTTCAAAAAACTTACAGGGTGGACCACAGTGGTGTGGTCGATATTAGACCACCGGTCGATATTCGCCTCTTTTCCCCTACTATACAGATACACCGTCGCTACATTATTTCATACTTTGAGAAAACAATAATTGGTTATTTCTTTCACTGGGGCACATCAAATCTCAATATTTGCATTTGCAGCACAATATCTATCATTTCTTTATGTTGTATTTATGTAGTGTTGTAGTAATGAAGTAAAAGTAAAAAATCGTCATTTCTGCCGCGAGAGCTCTCACCGCCGACATATGCACCATAATACTTTCCCTATAAGTTTGGGATGGCGCAAAAGTAACGGACCGTTTTCAAATAACTGTAACTTTTCTGCCTTCTAGTTTTTTTGAATGAATTGTGATGCAAATTAAAGACAGAGCATGAAATTTGTATGTATGTTCACTGTTGAAAGTAATTTCTTAAGAATGACCATCACAATTGGCTTCACAAAATTGCCGTTTTCAGCTCATTTTTCACGATTTTTGGCCAAATACCTGAATAATTACTGAGATTGTTTTGAGAGTATGTTAATAAGATTTTTTTGTGGGGAAATCTGTGAAGGAAAGTATACATATATGTACAAAAACAAGCCTGGAACTCTCCAGCAATGTAAAGAGAACATCCGATACGAAATCAGAACATTACGGCCAGAAGTTTTCCACAAAGTGATGGAAAATGTTCTGAGAAGAGCACGAATTTGTGAAGCTGAAAATAGCGGTCATTCAAAAGATGTTATCTTTCATGCATAATGTACATAAAATTTCCATGTTTCGTCTTCAATTTGCATTGAAATTCATTAAAAAAAAACAAAAAGACAAAAAAGTTATAGCTATTTGAAAACGGTCCGTTACTTTTGCGCCACCCGATATATCCAAGAGCGTACACCAATTTTTGCTATTATATTTTTGTTTGAAGCTCTCCTTCTGGAGGAAGATAAATAGGACTTTATATAAAAAAAATGTTATCAACAATCCTGTCGGGTTTAAAAGCTTCGTGCAATTTAACCCTTAGATACCCAAGCTACGCAAATCTACGTTGAGACCCAAGCGGGGTCACTAGGGTCCCCCGCCAATTTTTCAGGAAATTTCACGTGCCAGATATTGCCAAATTATTCAAAACACTTGATAACTCCATAATAACCACTTAGACGTTATTATAGTGAATGATTTTACTAGATATTGAAAAGAAATTGAATCACATTTTTATAAATTTGGAAATAGTCTCAACACACTGACTGTCCACTTATAAAGGAGAGAATATGACTGAAAATGAGCCAAAAATAGATCATTCTCTCATAGCACAATCAACAGACATGAAAGCAGTAATGTTTCGCCGATGGACATCGCAAAAAAAATTTCGACAAGTATCGCAGGCCATTTTGCATGCTAAATTATTAAAATCACATAGATACCCAAGTGGGGTACTTAGGGGGCCCACTCACCTTATTTGTCCCAGTTATTTCACACCTGTGCTGAAATTTTCAAATTTTGACATTGAGACTCAAGCCCACATTCCATTTGACAAATAGCTGTGAATTGGATTGCCTACTCTCACATACGAAAAAGTTACAGCCAATTTTCCGAATGTGGGGGACCCAGGTTACCCCGCTTGGGCATCTAAGGGTTAAAGTAATAATTTTACACTTGAACAAGATATATCACGGGAAGAGAAACTGCCTCGCAACGTCCCAGATAGCCGACTGAGGGCATGAATTGAGGAACTCTGTGGATTTTGGTTATTTAGTTGATGAGTCAGGTGTCCCGTGTTTAATCGAGAAAATGTTGCCAGTTGATAAAGCTTAAAAATATGTAAAATCGGAAGAATGCTTGGTGGGATAGAGAATGCAGATTAAAGAAGAAGGAAGTAAAGAGACGATTGAGAAAATGGAAGAAAGGAAACATGGATAAAGCTTCTTACCTACAAGAACTAAAATTGTACCGAAAGCATGTAAATTCATAAACAGAGAGCGGAAAATTAAAACCAAAATCAGTGAAGAAATAAGACCGGAAGAGTGAAATAGCTATTTACGATATGAGTGTTAAAAGTGACAGATATTATTTTGTGAGCGGGGACGCTTGCGAAACGAGCATTAGCGAGTAGAGCAACCCCGCGAACAAAATAAGACACTTTTAACGCGTGTATCGTACAGGATTTTATCTACAATGGTCTTTGAAATGTTTGGTAAATGTCAGAATTTATTGAAAATATGACAGGAATGCGCAGAATCATCATTTTTTCACGTCGCCCATGACGACGTGCTAAAAGTGACGGGTATTATTTAACGCTTGTAGATAAAAAATATTATATGAAACTACTCGGAGGAACTGAAGAACATGATCAACAGTGCCGGCTTCACGTCGAACAGGAAGAGAATATAATAGTGAAAGAAATAACGGAAGAGGAGGTGAGAACACAGATAGCAAGACTGAAAAAAGAAAAAGCAGCAGGTACCGATAAAATTGGAAATGAAGCATGGATATACGCAACAGAAAGAATGATAAGTGTCTTGACGAGCTTGTATTGCTTGTATAACAAAATATGAAACGAAGGAACGATACCGAGGATGTGGAGAGAAGGAATAATATGCCCAATCCACAAAAAAGGAGACCAAGAGAAAGTAGAAACTATAAGGGAGGAACACTTCCAAATACAGCTTATAAAATCGACGCTATAATCATAGAACAAAGATTGAGGAAAGAAATTGAAAACAAAAAATTACTACCAGACGTTCAAGCAGGATTTAGAAGAAACAGAAGCACAATAGACAATCTGTATGTTTTAAACTACATCAACGAAAAGGAAATGGCCAGAGCGGGAGGAAAGGTGTTGGGGTTGTTTGTGGACCTGAAGGCGGCATTCGACAGCATAAACAGAACGAAATTGTGGCAAGAGATGAGAAGGATGGGAGTGGAAGAACAACTTGTCAGTGGAATAGAGGAGATCCATCGGGAGACTATAAATACTCTCAGGATGGGGGAAGAAGTCACGGAAGCATTATAAAATGCTTGATGGTATAAACCATCAAAGGACTCAGACAAGGCTACCCGATGAGTCCAACTCTATTTTACTTATACATAGCAGGACTAGAAGAGATTATGAAAAAAGGTCAGGACGGTGGAATCGTAGTGGGAAAGAAGAAGATCTGGACCATGATGGCATTTGCAGATGATATAGTTCTGCTGGCAAAAAATGAAAATGAGATGAAGATGATGGATGAAGCGATTTGAAAAATACCTAGACAAAAGAGAACTGATATTGAACACAGACAAATCCAAGATTATGATTTTTAAGAGGGAAAGAGGAAATAAAAAAAAGGAAGAATGGAAATGGGGTGACAGCAGGATAGAGGAAGTCAGAGAACTAAGATACCTGGGATACGTTCTGCAAAAAGACAATGGAACCAAGGCATATATTAGGGAAATAACGAAGAAGGCAGCGAAAGCGATGGCGCAGGTGTGGGGAATTGGACAGAGAAAATTCAAGTATGATACGAAACTGAGAGTGATGATGTTTGACCACATAATAAAAAGCATTATGTCGTATGGAGCGGAAATCTGGGGATGGACAGAACATGACAAAATGGAAAGAATACAGCTTAAATACATGAAGTGGATACTTGGGCTTAACAGAAATACTCCATCGTACATTGTGTTAGAAGAAACCAGAAGAAACATGATGAGAATAGGAATGGGAAAGCGAGCAATGAAATTCGAAAAAAGAATACTCCTCAAAAGTGAAAGCGACATCCTTAAAGAAGCGCTAAAGGAAATCAGCAGCAACAAAGAAGAAAACTCAAGATGGATGCGGGAAAGATTATTTTACATAGAAAGGATACATAGAAAGGAACAGCTCACGTCAAAAATGGCTGGAAATGAGAAAACAAGAGGGAGCCAATCCCGTAGCGGAGATGGAAGAGAGGAAGGATGGAGAGAAGCAACAACAGAGAAGTAGAATAGAGAACGCCAGATATAACAACAAGAGGGAGCCAATCCCGTAGCGGAGATGGTAGAGAGGAAGGATGGAGAGAAGCAACAACAGAGAAGTAGAATAGAGAACGCCAGATATAACGCACACTACAAACACATCATGACAGGCGAAGTGCCAAAGTACATCCTGGACACGAAACTGAAAGAAGGAAAAATTAAGATAGCCAGGTTCAGGTGTGGGAACGAGGTACTGGGGAGCGAATACTGGAAATCTGAAGGAGAGAGAACGTGCAGAATATGTGGAAGGGAGAAAGAGACGCTGCAGCACTTGAGAAGGACGTGTAAGGACTCGGTGAAGGAAAAAAAAAGAGTATTGGACGGCTGATGGACGAGAATGGTGGGGGAATGGACTGGATGACAAGAGTGAAAAATGAGCGGAGAATGAACTGATTATAATTTACAATTTAGAATAACAAATAAGTTTGAAATTATTCATATTCTTAGAATATTTTATATATTAAAGAATTATTAAAATACATACATAAAGCTTGAAAATAAGTGGACTTTCTTCAGAAAACTTTGTCTAAAAATGTCCAATAACTGAGATACTGTCCTTGAGTACTAACTTAAGATTAAAATATCGTTTTTCTCACATAATTTTCCACTGTTGCGTTGCTCCAAATTTTGCATACGCGGTTATCAGGTGAATCTCCAAAAACTATCACCAAAGGATTTTGATACATTGGTCCAATGCCGTGCATATTGGGGGGCTTGTCCCTGTTATCCCTCCCTAATTCCTATGCTACTGACTATTTTGCAAAGATGTCAAGGCACTTGAATTCTGCAGTCAATTTATAAGAAAAAGTTACTCCAAACAAATTTTGAATCAAGGCTTCGTTTTCGAGATAAATATTTAAATCCAAATAATGTTTGAAAAACTTCTTGAAAACACCAATGGGGTACTTGCCCTTTTTTTTATTGACTTAATCGATAGTATGGTTGAGAATAATCTACCCGTATTTTTTCTTTTTCCTATATTCCAAAAATTGCGACCGTAATGCCTGTTTTAAAAATATATTTGTGACGTCACAAATATACTAAAAACTAAACAAACAGCACTGTTGGATTGAAAACTCGAAAAACTGTTAGAGTGGCATCACAATATTTGAAAAATACAGACATAAAAAACTCCACTGAAGTTTTCTCCTCTTACCAATTTTTTTAATAAAAAAAATCGAAAAAAAAAATCTCTTTAACCAATGAATATATTTTTCGGAAATTTTCAGGAAATACTCTATATGGCTCTAGTTGATGATTAAAAGTATTTTTAGTCAAATCTGTTCTATTGGCAAGTACCCCATTTCAAGAGAATAAAATAAAGATCAAGAAGTCATGATTTCTTCACTACAATAGATTTTCTTCGCGTTTTAGTTCATGAATATTTTAGCTGACAAGCAACAAGTTTTCGAAAAATTATTTTTTTTCTGGCTCTTGAAATTGGTGTTTTCAAGATGTTTTCCAAACATTCGGATTGAAGTATATCGACAACGAAGCTTTTAATGGCAAAATTTGTCAGGAACACTTTTTCTTCTAAATTCAAATTGATTGCAGAATCCAAGTGCCTAGGTATTTTTACAAAATAGTGGCTTAAAAATTTAGGAGCGATAACAGAGACGAGCCCTCCAATTACCACGGACCAATGTGTCAAAATCCTTTATGCCCGATTGTATAAACATGGTATCAAAATTTAGTTCGGTACCAAACAGGACATCAAATGTTTAGAAGTGAAACAAAATGTGAATCGGATTACTTCAAGGAAGAAACATGAAATGGGAATACAAAATATAGCCCCTTATGATTATTTGTATCGAGAAACAATCCTGTGGTAGTCGCTTTTATTTTATTACAAAGAAAAGATATGATAGTTCCGGTAAGATTATGTTCTACAAGCCAAAATAAAGACCGCCTCACCTGGGTTTTGGTATCCAAATAATCGTTTGAAGCTATATTTTATATTCTCATCATAATCCCTCTTTGAAGTAACTGGGTTTGCATTCTATTCCAATTCAAAAATTGGTCCTGTGTTTGGTACCAACTAAAATTTGATACCACCTTTTTGCAATCGGGCATTAGTGATCTCTTCCACTAATTTGGAGCCAAATTGGTTCGACGGTGTGAAACTTATGTGGGAAAAATGAAATTTCAATCTCAACTTTGAATGGCTATATCTCAGTTATTGACGTTTTTTAACAAAGTTTTTTGTATAAAGTTCACTTATTTTCTGATGCGTTATCAGCTGGCAAAATGTTTGCGATTGTACACATCAGGAACAGGGTGTACTTTTCGACTTTTGAATGCAGCAAAATTAACACAGCGTTAAAGCTAACACGCTGTTGGTTGAATGCATTGTGTTCTGACCAACGCTGGTTGTTTGACCATTATTAGCAGGTTTTTGCCGTCGGTTTTTTTTTCTCTAACGATAACAATGAGGACGATAACAACGAAGTACTGTAAGATTTGCATCTTTGGATCAGTGGGGGATTTATCAGTGGGTTTTGTTTCGATGGCTTTCCCGTTTCATCCATCTTCCCGGGGCATCACCGCACGATAGTAGATGCCCCAGTACTAAGAGACGCGTGAAAAATTCCATCTGGCCCAGTGCGGATTTGAACCCGGGACCTTCGCCTTCGAAAGCGAGGCCGAGCTCACCGTGCTACCGACTGGGTTATTCCTTCGTTCTATTATGTGGAACCGCGAGTTCTGTCGCCAACTAACTAGAATTCACCAAACGAAATTTCACTAACAACATTGTGTTCCACTAGCACAGCTTTGGTGGAACCCGAGGTAAGTCACTAAGAAAAAAGGTGCGGCTACGTTCAGAGGTAGTCGCAAAGTTCGTGAAGATCAAAACGTTTTCAGTTGATTGTCGCCCCCATACCCAATTCAGCCAATCAGAACAACTGAATAAAACCCACGTGACTTAGTTAAAGTTATCGTGTATTGCACACTAGCAAGTGGAAAGAGCACATAGGTAGTTGTAGTAGCACCTATACATATTCTACTATACATTGAAACTACCATTTCTACTAGTAGTCTATTTGAGCGATAAGCAGCAAAATTAAACGATTTTGTCTGGGGATTTTAGTCAGATAATATCGGGCCTACTTTTCCCTCGTGATTGACAATTGTTTTCGTGCCAAAATGATTGAACTGAAAACACTAAGCACTTGTTATATTACTATTGACAATAACATTATCCCGGTTGTTACCGACAACAAGAGGTAGCTAAATTAGGGAACAAAACTAGCTGGAAGGCACAAATGAGTGAATGGCACACGAAATCCGCCAAGAAAGATCAATCATGGCGTTAATGTGATACATTTCCCCAATTTAACGACAATATTCTCAAAGCCTACCCAGCATGTCATGTAATACCTGAATTGATTGCCGGTGCTCAATATCCGAATTATTTATAATTTACCTCTTACAGTACAATGGTTCAATGGTGTTCACGCGACACATTAAACATCGCGCGTACATGTGTACATAAAACATTTCAATGGATCTAAGCCGATGATTTTTCACTGGAGTGACTATTACGTATATGGCAACGAACGGCGGTGCTGCCGCCGTCTGTATATAGATTTACCCACCACCTCCATCGTCGACTGTAAACTGCAATGGAAAACACTTATTTGGTTCAGCTTCATCACCTGAAATTGTTTGCAGCCATAAAAACATTTATTTACCTCTTTCACTTTGACTGCAATATCCTACACAACCTGTTTGTGTGTACGGATACCTGTAAATAGGAGAACCTTCCAAGCTTTCCCTTCTATAACGAACCATTCAACTGTAACCCGAGTAGGTGGCAACATTCGTTCCAATAATTGCATCACTAATTGAGGAAATGCAACAATATCCTATCATTTAGTTGGCGTACGTTGTTAATTATCACAACCTCGACAAACCTCAGGATACCTATAAGAGTTGTTGATAGTTGGGATAGTTAGTCAAAAACTGGATTCTCTGACGCGAACGTTGACGTTTTTTTTTGGCTGCTAGTCAAGCTTGAACTATAAATGTTCCCTGCTTGACTTTTTCAAAATGGCAATGGATGTCATATTGTCTGCGCTATGCCTGGCGTGATATCCGCGCCGTTTATAATTTAATTTTTGTAATACTCATACATTTACCGCCTCCCGGCTCGTAAGGAACGTCATTTTCTAGTGTTTAGCGCATTTTCCATCTTGATGAAAATCGCTATTGCAACCGCTTTGTCCGTCCGTCCGTCCGTCCGTTCCTCGAACTCCTCCCAAACTAGACGACCTAGCTTTCTAATTTTTTCGCTGTTACATAGCTGCCACTCCCAAAGGAGGGCTAGGCTATATGGGATGTCTATATTGCGCCGCCAACATAGAGAAAACCGCCCCCGATAAACTTGAAATAACATAATATTGCACTTTCTACCAGACCTAATGCTCTGGTGTTCTCATTTTTTGAATAATACATAGTTGCCACTTATAAACGTAAGCCAAGAAACAATCCGTCTTCAATATGCGCCGCCGACATGGAAAAACTGCTAAACACCGCCCCCAATCACTTTAAAATGAAAAACATAAACCCGAAGACATAGCGATCTGATTCGTTCGGTATATAAATAGCTGACTGAAAATGGGAAAGGATAGGCTACTTTCGATATGGCGCCGCCTCCAGCTTCCGCCCCCAAAAGAAAAAAAGTGCGACTTTCAACAATTTTCACTGATTCAACTGATAATGTTACCTCGAATATTTAGAAACTCTTGACTCAACTTGTGCAAGAATTTCTTTGCCAAACTCCGCCGCTCCCACACGCCGCCCCCAAAGTGAGAAATAAATGTAAAACATGAACCTGAAGACACAGAGATTTAATTCTTTCACTATATTGATATCTGACTGAAATTGGAAAAAGATAGGCCACTTTTAATTAGCCGCCGCCTCCAGCTGCCGTCCCCAAACGAAAAAAATGCAACTTCCACAATTTTCACTGATTGTCATATTTCCCTCACATTTAGAAATTAGAAACTCCAAACTCAAACTGTGCAACAGTTACTTTGCCAAATGCTGCCGCCCCCACACGCTGCCCTCAAAGTGAGAGATGAATGAAAAACATAAACCCGAAAACATAACGATCTAATTCTTTCGCAATATGGATAGCTAACTAAAAATGGGAAAGAATAGGCTACTTTTGATATAGCGCCGCCTCCAACTTCCACCCCCAACAGAAAAAAAGGGCAACTTTCAATAATTTCCACTGATTGTAATAAAATGTAATGTTACCTCAAATATTCAGAAACTCCCAACTCAAACTGTGGGAGAATTTCTTTACCAAACTCTGCCGCTCCCACACGCCGCCCCCAAAGTAAGAGATAAATGTAAAACATAATCCTGAAGACATAGCGATCTAATTGTTCCGCTATATAGATGGCTGACTAAAAATGAGAAGAGATAGGCCACTTTTGATTAGTCGCCGCCTCCAGCTCCCGCCCCCAAACAAAAAAAAATGCAACTTCCACAATTTTCACTGATTGTCATATTTCCTTAAACATTTAGAAACTCCTAACTCAAACTGTGCAACAGTTACTTTGCCAAATGCTGCCACCCCCACACGCTGCCCTTAAAGTAAGAGATAAATGGAAAACATAAACCCGAAGACATAGCGATCTAATTCTTTCGCTATATGGATAGCCGACTAAAAATGGGAAAGAATAGACTACTGTTCATTAGTCGCCGCTCCCAGCTCCCGAAATGGATAATGAAAGAATTTTCATTCAAATCTATTTCATTGGCAATTCTGATAACAAAATATCACAATGAGTTTCGAATGAAGAAAGTGGTCAAGGAATGGTGTTTCTCCTTCAACCAAATTTCTTTACGTTCACAATATGCCTCTTTGAGAAAATTCGCTACTGAGACTCACGCACGTGAAGGCATACTCACTTGTTTTCTTCTGTCGCGACCCTTGACTAAACACTAAGCCTCTCAGCTGCAAAAAGTGAGAAAAAAATGGGGACCACAAAATAGTTATTCATGTACCATGGGCATAAAGTGCCACTTTTTTTCCCCGCTGTGCGAGGGAAGGGGAAAAAACGCACTTTAGGCCCCAGGTGCATACAATGCTTTTTGCACTGGCTAGTGCAAGACTGGAAATTTCGAGTTATTCAGTCGTTGAAAAATTGTCATGGCAGCGCTGATTACTTGGTTGTACGTCGCCCGATCTACCATGCGATCAACAAAATTCGGAATTGGGGTAGGCTGTGCCCCAAGAAAGCAGCTTGACATCCTGAAATTTAACCAGGTCATAGCCTACCAGATCGCATGGACGAGTGGCAGGTTATTACTTATCACCTATCTTGAACACGTAGCTGCCGGGGCCTCATCGCTTACTAGCATAAAACAGGTATTTATTGGTTTTGGTATGGACGTGCTAATTTTGTTGTTCTTGTAGTCTTTCGTGTTCCCTACAAATTGAAGTCCATTTTGCATCGCATCAAGTAGTTACGTCAAAATTGAAGGTGACGTCTCTTCTGACGGATCAAGAGCGCTCGTTGCCATGACGACTTTTTTGCCCAAGGGCTAAAAAGAGTCACTTTAGGCCCTGTTTTGAGGTCGTAAAATAACGCATTCAATATAGGTAGTGCAAAAAATGGCTTTAGCAGCATAATGTATATCAGGGCCGCGCCTAGACCTTTTGCCACCAGTCGTGCAAAGTTCAAACTGGCGCCCCTCTGTTGGGCAAGATCAGATGGGGGCCAGTTGTGCCGCAGACGAAAAATTCTAAGAATTTAGGGGAACCAGTGCCAAAATTGACCCTCCCTTAGTATTTCCAGACAAAACAGTTCAAAAGGGGCTAGAAAAATATCAAGTGGAACGCATACGTAAAATAAAATTATATCTACTGTAACATTTGAATATAATAACAAGAAATAAAAAATAAAAAACAATGGACATAATGGAATATTTAGTTTATCAATCAGCTGATTTATAATACGAGTACATAGTAAAGTTAGAACATGACGTGTATAATAACAATAATAATAATAATAAAGAATAAAAATTTTTGTTCATCATGATAAAAAGTCTTCGGCACTTGAGTAATTAGGAAAAGTGCCAACTACAGCAGCAGCGTTTCCTCTTTGGACTTCTATTGGATAAGCGTTGCCAAAGGTACTCGCTGCACTTTTTTCTCCTGTAGTCTGCACCAACTTGCTGCCGAGTTCATTTACCAGTTCCCTCGTTAATTCGCTAGTAACACCCATTGTTTCGAAAACGATCGGATAAAATTGTTAAAGGGAGCCAAGGTCTCCATATATATCAACTTTTCTTCGTTCGGCCTCTTTAACTGCAAAACCACAATGTAAACTTGACGATTTTAAATATGTTGCAGCGAGAGTGTCTACAACAGTCACGTCCCAAGCTAGGTATCGACCTCTACACCATGGAATGATGGTTACGCCGTCAGGTCTCTTCTTGTCTTTCATTGTGTCATGAGGTTCTATTAGGCCATCCACAATGATGTTAATGTTAATGTAATGAGTAATGTCATCCGGCAATGGTAATGTTAGCATTCAAAGCAATGAGTTTCAAATGGTGACGATCACAATCATGTTAGTGGCAGTGGTAAGCATTACCTATTGAAACTCGATGCTTTGAAATGCTAACATTACCATTGCCGATAACATAACGTTAACATTAACATCATTGTGGACGGGCTATAAGACATACTGACATACTGGATGTGCAAAGATGCCAAGCTTCATGAAATTACATGACTTATTGCTTCATGTCGAGATACACGTCCCATAGGCTTTGTATGAAATATTTGTATGAATAACCATCGAAAAAATCAATTGCAAATAAACAACAGATTATATTTGAAGACAGAGAACGCGCACACGGCGCACACTCCTATCTAAATACAGATATTTTACTTCGAGCGGTTGCAGTTAGATGGCGCCTATCTCCCCATGGTGCCTCAAATGTAGTCTCCCATTTGAAATTTGCTCAAAAATCGTTGAAAAAAAAACTGGCATTGTTTAGTAGGTACCAAGAAATCTAGTAGCCCCCGGATTCATTCATCGACCAAATGACTTAGAAAAGTAAAAAGGCTATATTTCTGTAACTATGCAACGGAAAGCGAAAAACTAAAAACTCACAAGTGACACAAGCTACAGACTATAAAATCCAAGTAAGTATAGGTGTACAGGGTGGATAAACAATCTCCTGCATGAGAGTAAAAAAGAACAAAACTGAACGACTTTTTTAATCACCCTGTATTAGACATATCCATGTACTTATTGACGGAGACTTCGGTAGTTGATGAAAATATCAACTTTTTTTTTCACAACGGCGCCGGCGTGAGCGGTTCCACATTCGTGTGATTTTCAGGAATTTGCTGGAGATTTTAAAAACACTCTTTTTTAAAAATATCCACTTCAATTTGTGAGCAGTTCATGTTTTCTGAAAAAACTCCCCTTCATTTTTGATTCTATAATATAAATTGATCTTTAAATTCACTGACGTTAAGGCTGGACCAGCCTGTATACGCTTTACATTTTTCAATTACTTTTTTCATGCGCACGGAACTGAATAAAAAGGACGTCAGTATGACGTGACAATGAAACAGCCGTTTTTGTGCATTCCACAAAATGCGGAATTCTGCAGTAGACTTGGTTCGTACGTAGATTTACTTGTATGTGTGATGGCGAGATCTGTCCAGAATTTCAAACAGAGATCATCAATATTGAAGGGTATCTGTCTGTTATAGAAGCAAACATTCCACATTAGATCAAGTACACAGAATCACCAATATAATCGAAAAATCTCTAGAAGAAAGAAAGATATGTGCTACCGTCTTTTTAGATGTAGCACAGGCATTTGATATAGAGTCTGGCACGAGGGTCTATTTTTCAAGCTAGACCAGCTACTGCCAAAGGCATTCAGTGAGCTACTAAGATCTTATCTAACCGATAGACACTTCCGGATCAAGCACGAAGACGAATATTCAGAACTGAAACAGATCAAAGTGGGAGTCCCACAAGGAAGCGTACTAGGTCCCATCCTATACCTTTTGTACACCAGTGACCTTCCAACGTCGGAGGAATCAACGACAGCAACCTTCGCTGACGACACTGCTGTGATGGCCATTGGGAGCAGTTTCGAGAAAGCAACTGGCAAGCTACAAAGGACCATAGACAGCATCATCACCTGGACTGAAAAATGGCAGATTAAACTGAATGAAAACAAATCGATCCATGTTAATTTTACAAACAAGAAGAACCAGTACATCCCGGTGAAAATCAACGAAAAAACCATACCACACAGCAACACAGCTAAATACCTAGGCATGACACTTGATGCTAAACTTCGGTGGAAGGAACATGTCAAGAAAAAAACAAGTGGAACTAAACCTCAAGTACAGAAACTTGTATTGGCTTATAGGGAGAAAGTCGAACTTGACCACCTACAACAAACTGCTTCTGTATAAGCAGATACTCAAGCCAGTGTGGACCTATGGAATACAGCTGTGGGGCTGCACCAAGTCAAGCAACGTTGCAACAATCCAGAGATTCCAAAACCGAGTGCTGCGGAACATAGTAAACGCACCATGGTACATCCGTAACAATGATCTGCATAGAGATCTTCAAATCGAGAACGTGACCGCGGAAATCCAGCGATGTGCCACAAACCACGAGGAAAGGCTCCACCAACACACCAACGTCGAAGTTATCCAGCTCCTGGATAACAGTGAACTCGTGCGCAGGTTGAGACGGCTTAAGCCGTTCGAACTTGCAAAGTGAACCTAAAATTCAAAGCTAGTGCTTCGTTCAAACACTGTGATTGATTAGTGTTCTTTCAAAACAAAATAACAATAGATCCGGTGGGTGAAATTGAGACTGTTGAGAATGTTTTATTATTTTAAGTTAGAGAACAAGTGGCTAATTAGTATACACTAGGTGCTATGTACATAAATTAGAAAATAAAATAAAAAACTTCAATTTGTGAGCAGTTCATGTTTTCTGAAAAAAGTCTCCTTCATTTTTGATTCTATAATATAAATTGATCTTTAAATTCAGTGACGTTAATGCTGGACCAGCCTGTATACGTTTTACATTTTTCAATTACTTTTTTCATGCGCACGGAACTGAATAAAAAGGACGTCAGTATGACGTGACAATAAAACAGCCGTTTTTGTGCATTCCACAAAATGCGGAATTGTGCAGTAGACTTGGTTCGTACGTAGATTTACTTATATGTGTGATGGCGAGATCTGTCCAGAATTTCAAACAGAGATCATCAATATTGAAAGGTATCTGTCTGTGCGGTGCGTTCGAAATTTGGCCTGTTCTGAATGTAAAAATCGAACAAACTAACCACTATGAAATTTAATTTGTGATGTTACTTGCTAAACACAGGGGAAAGACGCAAGAAAATCTCAGCAAAATGAAAAATAATAAAATGGGTTTGATTTGCTCACTTCCCAACATTATTTGTTGAGAGCAGCAGAAGCATCATCGAAAAAAACATAATTAAAATTAGATGTGTGTGGCTTCAAAGATGTTGATTCTTGAAATAGCCTTGACGTAATATATCACTCACTGACATTTCGGAACAAGCGGCCACCAAGATCTCCTGATCTAACGCCGCTGAACTATTATTTTTTTATATGAGCTTCTAAGAAGCATACAAGCTTGATGTTAGATGGATCTCACAAAGCAAAGAGTAGCTTCCGGATTTAACTACATCATTTGCATTAGGGGGGCTACAGTAAAAGGTGAACAATACAACTGAGCCCACAATACATAATACGGCATGCATTCATTGTATACCTTGTCTATTTAATTCGGTATAATTAAACATGCGAGCAATTAACGATAAATTCTGCCAACAAATACAATTTTACAAATACAATGCACTCGGATAATTCAAGTGAAAAAGCAACCAACAGTTACACATGACAGTGTGCTGCTTGTACAAAACTGATCAGATATTGTGCGTGCTTATTGGAAAAGTGCATCAATTCCGATTTTGCTATTGGACGCCTCTTTTCAATTCGACACTGTTTTTTTTTTGTCGAAGCACAGTGCTTGAAATTGACTCAATATGATTTTTAAATTTCTCGCATATCTGGTACAGGTATATTTTCCGAAAGTAGTAGGTCCTACAACAAAAATTCAGGACTCGACATTGTTCAAGTAGAATCATGCAGTTTGGGGCCCTATCTCTAGCAGGGAGCTGGTGACTCGCTTCCCTGAAAATCCGGTTGCCATCACGTGCAAACGGCGAAATTATTTTCAGGGAAGCAAGAAAACACAGTGACGTACAGAACATTGCTTGAGTCGAGGAATATCGAAGCAGTGGCGACTGTTACCTTAGAAAACTCATCGCCATAGCTTAAAATGAGCGTATGTTAGGAAAATAGCCTTGTTGCGCGTATATTAGGAAGTGTGCCGATGACACCCGAGGGCGGGGCTTTTAGAATGTACTAGTCGGCCTTAAAATATTGCCATGTCTAGTTATCTTTCATTGTTGACGGATTTTCAAATTTTCTAACATATGGTTACGAGCGGCGATTCTGGAGAATACGCGATCTTTCCAGACTCTTCTCATTAGGTCGCAGTGAATGAGTGCGGAGCTCTGGACATTTCCAAAATATACGCGATGCTTGGCGATTGGAATATATGGGGAGATTTCAACGGTCGATCAGAAAACATCAGCCGAATTGGCGGAGGTGCCGACATTCCAGAACACATGGGAAGCACGCGAAAGGTGTGTGATTTTTTGGGAGTCGCTTAGAAATCGTATGCCGGGTCGCTGTGGAATTTTCTGGAGGACTAATGGAACATTCGAGATAATTAGTTGGAGCTATATAAAGCACCGTCCTCGGCCTAGACAGGAGTATTGAAATGGAAGTGATAGAAAGGGAGTAGTAATCTGCGATATTCCCAAGTAAATAATTGTTGGCGTGTATTTATTGTAGTACGCAGTAATAAACAGTGTGTTTTAAAACGATTGTCCCAATTATAAACGTACCCGTACGCGAAATACGTAACAATATGCTCTTTCTCAGCTACGCTTATACCGGAAGGAGTAGCATATAGGTTAGAAGGAGCATATGCTAGAAAAATGCGGTGGTGACTAGTATGTTGGAAAATATTTTGAGTGCATGTATTTTGTTCTGTGTACTATTTCTCAATTTTTCAACTTATTTATTACTTTGCGCGTTATGTATCTATGGAACGAGTACGAAAAAGTTGTTAATTTGGTCAAAATCTCATTTAAACTCCATTCCTGTTTTTCGATTTCAAAAAATTAGTTTCTTCAAAAATATTGACCCAAGTGGCATACATGTGCATATTGTTGCAATCAGAATTTTACAGTTTATCCACATCTAGTAAGAAAGGGAGTTGCAATTGAAAAAATGCCGATGACGTCACTCCCTAAAAACGGAGAGGGTGAGGAGAACAAAAATAATCGAACAGTTTCTTCGGAAAAAGTCAATTCGACCCCTCCAAGCATTTTTCGATATTCCTGACATGGCAGAAGGAAAATCCCTTACTCTAAACTTTTGACGCGCATGGGTTCCGCTCCGATTAGGGTCTACTTTCCGAGTGATTGATAGTTTGTTTGAGGAATTTTAAACATTTAACTTGAATAAAACACAGAGCACGAGTAAAATTTTGCTGATCATCGCCCAAATAGACTACTAGTAGAAATGGTAGTATCATTTCATAGTATATATATAATATGTATAGTTGCTATCAACTAGTGTACTCTTTTCACTTGCTAGTATGCAATAATCCATAGCTTAAGCTGAGCCAAGTGGGTCTTATTCGGTTGTTCTGATTGGCTGAATTGGGTATGTGGGCGATAATCACTTTGATTGACGGCTATTTTGGGCATTCCGCAGACCGCCTAGCTTACTTTGGTCTATCCGCGGAATGCCTAGCCATTCAGGCAATCTGAGAACTGACAGGAAGTAGTTTTTACTTTGACTACAATAAGCCAACAATGGAGAAACGCGAGGTCTTTTTTGAGGAATTATCAAAGCTAATTCAAGAAAAGAATTGTTGTGGGATGTCATCAACTTGTTCCTTTCCTTGTGTGAAGAATGGTCCACGTTCAGCTGTAACAAAGTTGTCAAACTATGGGGGCATTGGGGGCCAAGGCAAGATGAAATCAATGCACCACAAAATGCATGAACAATTCATGAAATTGTGAAAAACTTAATTATATTAAATTATAAATTATTTTCCCTATAATTCTACGTAAGTACAAGAACCCAAGAACTTACTTCACATTTCTGAAGTCCTTAACGAGTACAATCATTATCACCAATTTTATAAGCTTCTCTCTCTCTCTCCCTCTCGTTCTCTCGTTCTCTCTCTCTCTCTCTCTCTCTCTCTCTCTCTCTCTCTCTCTCTCTCTCTCAATATTACTAGAAACTACTCTTATGTACTATAGTAGATCATAAATTACTAAAAAAAGTAGTCTGGCTTATTTCCAGTTTAACAAAGGGAGTCTGCTGATCGGAAAATGGGGTCAATTTCTCGGATATGTTTCTCTTATTTTTCCATGAAACTCAACAAACAAATTAATATTATCGACTATATTACGGCTGGTTAGAGCGATTATGAGATTTCATAATCGATTATTTGGATTAATCGATTAATAAAAAATCGTTAATTTCAATACCGATTATTCAGTTATACAAAAATCGAATGATCGTTTATTCAAAATAGATCAATCGATTATTTTGAAATCGAATAATCCATTTTTTTTCGATTATGCATAGTCGATTATGAAGTATGCGGTTATTCTATTTTAATCGTTAAAATAATAATCGAATAATCGATAAAAAAAATTGAATAATCGAATATCCATAATGGACTAATTGAATAATCGTTTAATCGGAATTTTCGATTAATCGATTATTTTTCTGCATGCTAAAATAATCGATCAATCGATTATTTTAATATGTATTGCCTAGCGCTCGTTGAAACCATTTTCATTAGTGGGAAAGAAAAGTGGAACGCATTTGAATTTTCCAAGGCATTTTCCGTCTCAACCCATCTAAATTTACAATCCCAACCCAATACAATACAACCCTCACTAAATTTACAATTTGTTATTTAGAATCACTACCTGAACAATCCTATCAGTGTTCGCTGACTAGGAAAATTAGTACCAAAAAATTCACTGCCTCCTGGACAATAATGGAGTATTATACTAAAAAATTTTTTTAATTGAAATGAAAACTACATTGAAAAATAATTCACCCGTGTTTTTTTATTCAGTCAAAACCGTATCGTTTAGGGGCAATAAATAAATAACATCAACTAGTTCTGACGTCACAGCGAGTCACCGCCTATACCGCCTGTGTAAATGACGTCAGAAATAGGCAGAATATAGGAATTTCGTTTATTTATTGCGGCCAAACGATACATTCATCTGGAACAAAAGCTCTGTGAAAATATTATTGCAAGCAACCTCATTCCGATATTGTTAAGTAGCGCAGAAAGCTGGAATACAGTAGCGAAATTTGTCACCCTGCTATTGCAGACAAGGGCGGAAGCTGGAGAGAGGCAGGGAAAAAAACAAGGAAAAACCACCCATCTGCAAAAAAACAACCATCCAGTATAACCTCCAAGCTAGAGGAGAGGTTTAAGTGGGTAGGCTAGTAGAGTCCCATGCAGTAGTCCCACACTCCCCCATAATCCTCCCGAGACAGGGCGTGCGTAAGACATTCCCCTCCTCCAGAAAAAATGTGTGTGTGTGTGTGTGTGTGTGTGTGTGTGTGTGTGCGTGCGTGCGTGCGTGCGTGCGTTTGTGTGCGAAATAAATAGATGGGATGTTACTAAACATACAAATACCCATGGACCACGACGACGATTTTCGGGAAGTAGATTGAAAAATGACGGACTTATCGGCAATTCACTTGATGGTCCTTTTCTCAAACACCCTTATTTACTTACCTACGAATGGCTTTTCGGCCTGAGCTAAACACGAATGACGATCTAAACAAATTACGGCATTAGTCTTTCGCGGAACCAATTTTTCAACGCTGAGGGTCCCAGCAAACGCGCGGCATCAGCTTCCAAAAGCACTCTCCCGAAACCGTTCCCTAGTTGAAGGGGAAAGGGAATTTTTTATAAAAAATTCAGGTAATTAAGCAAATGAGTTTTAAATTTATGCCAAACAACGTGATGGGCTGTGTACGCAAACATTTGAAATTTAAATTCAATTACGCACTCCAATTGACACGAATTTTGGGTAAACCTTAACCGATTTAGAATATCACAATCATTACATATTTTCGCGATCGAAATTTGCATGCGGCTCTCTTGGACTGGGGCGTTGAGTTTTTTTTTAATAGAAGATGCTCTAAATTTCGTAGGTACTCGAATACGTTGCTTGAACGATTAAAACAACTGCCTAGAGAAATCATTTGTGAATCCAGGATTCCAGGACCAGCGATCTTGTGTGTGGAAAGAATTATTGTATAGCTGCTAAAAGTACTTAATAGCACTATTCATATTTTGTTTTCTTTTGTCATTTCAAAGTTAATGATTTTTTCCCGTTGTTTCAGGTAATGGTGCATGGCGTTTTCCATCCATCTTCAGTAAATAGGTCCAGTATCCTACCTACATAATAGTAATTTTTATCATTACGCCAGAAACTGCACATTTGCGAGTGCGGTTGATTCTGTAGTCCGAGGCGAAGTCGATGTCTGTAAATGTGAGCACTCGCAAATCCGTTTCTGGACGAGTGATAGACAATATTTTACATGCTGAATATTCGATATTTTTGAAGACTGGTATCATCATCAAACGGGTTCAGCCTGACGTCTGTCGCTTTTGACGCAGGCGCTTGGAGCAGACAGGAAATGTTGCCGCAACACGTGAACAAGAATGAAATGTAACAAAATTCTTTCATCTGATTATCGAAGTCTTGAAAAACAAAAATAAGTGGACTTGTGTCGATTATTTTAAATTGCCCAAAAATATTTTTATTAGTTAAAGGATCGCTGTTTTTCGTTCGTGTGCTGAAATTTGCTAATGTTATCGAAGATTATTGATATACCAACCGTTAACCTAAAGTCCCTATAGTTTTTGCCGGCCTAGTCCCGCAAACGCTTGGTTTCTGGCGGATGTCGAGGTGTATAGGAAGGAACTCGTCGTGCGCCGCTGCAAGTTGACGGTCTTTCAAGATAGATACTACTTATTTACTTGTAAGTATGGCATACTTTTATACTTTGACGAACAGCCAGACAGACAAACGGACAAAGCGAGGGCATAACCGAAGCGCCTTCCGACATGCTGATCCTTTCTTGAATAAGTAGGTATATTTCTATGTGAGATTTCCCGAAAAATTTCAATTTTCCTGACAAAATTTTCAATTTCCTGCAATTAATTTTCAATCTTCTTCTCTAATTCCAACTTCCCACCCAAAAAGACGTTTCGAACTAACATTTACATAGGTTCCCCGATACTAGTCGGGAATGTTTTGGGGTCAACCGATTTTTTTAAATAATATCGATGATTGAATCTTTTTTTTACCAATTTTTACTTCTCGACATCCACCGTGAATTAAAAAGCTCGAAAATTAAATGTTCAATACAAGACAAGAGTGACTTCCAAGTCTTATGTCAAACGTTCCACTAATACGAGATTTGATTATGGCGGCCAAGATGGCGGCGGAATCATGAAATTCAGCTTGAAAATGAAAATGTTCATACAAGAGAAGAATAACTTCCAAGTTTCATGTCAATCGTTTCACTAATAAATAAGAGATTTCAATGTGGCGGCCAAGATGGCGGCGGAACCATGGAACCCAATCTGCCCAATGGCCACTTTTGTAACGGTTGGGAAACTGATAATTAAAAAAAAAGCAGTCAAACCATTCTATTATTACAATCAAACACTCTGGCGCGTATAAAGATAAGGTTTTTGCGGGTCCTTTCCGATTTTGCAAGAAGCCATTTTGCACGTGAATTTGGAGGCGAATTGAATCCCCGGTAATCCAGCGATGCCGTCCGTCTTTTGCCGTTGAAACACCTTTGAAAACACCCTGCGTGATAAGTTATTGTGGGCATCTGCAACAGGAACCCGAGGATTCAGTTGGGGGTTCAGCTGAGGATTTGGTTTGGAATCCGGGCTGCGATTCAGGCCGTTGACCGTAGAGAATCCAGCATCACGTTCGTATACCATCCCAGGTTATCGGGAGAAGCCCTTTTACCAATTGTAGCCGTTTTTCTTGATTCTTGGCATCAAGTGCCTGTTTGCTGCCGTAGCGTCTTCACCAGGCGAACCAGCCTGGCGTGGGGTCGCAAGTGACGTCCCGGTGCGTCACACCTCACGTCATCAGTCTCCGGAGAAGTCTGAGAGCTGTCGGAGACAAAGAAGCCGTTCCGTTCCAGAGGAATATGTTGAAGGTTGGGGAGGTGCCTCCTGTGAGTTTATATGTAAGTTATTCCGGTCCTGACTGTCGCGTCCTTGTTCTCATTACGGTCTACGAGACCGAGAAAATACCCCAAACCAGAGCGGAGCGCTCTCGTTGGTAGGTTATTCGTAGTTTTCACGGTACCATTATGGTACGTTGGCGTGACTTAGGGATTCTAGGGGTAGCTGGGGCACTACGAGGGTAGTTCCCGACCGGCAACGATCCCGCTGGATGAGGCTTGGAGTCCTGAAGGCTGTCATCGTTCGTTCATCACTAAAAATGAATTTTGTTTGATAAATGACCTGTTGCATGGATATTTAATTTTCTAAATCGTACACAGACTTGTTACTTAGGTACCTTTTAGGAATTTTGTATTTTCATTTATTTATTGATTTCCATTAAACTGCAGCCTCACTGGCTTTTTAAATAAAATGCAAATGGTAATTGTTTGTTGACATCGGACCTAACCTCCAAACACACATTAGAAGTGTCATTCATGACAGTTACCTGTCACAGGACGCGATCCAAGTTCCAACAATTAGGGGAGCACGGGGTAAGCCGTTGACGCACCTAACCAGGTTGGTGCGATAAATTGAACTACAGGGGATCTTACAGCCTGGTTGGCGCCCTCAATAAATCAAAGAAGTGTCCCCTCAGGAAAACATCAAACCCACGCCCGCTCTCCGACGCGAAGTAGTTACCGGGAGTGATGATATTTCTATGCAGGCTTTCGGCCAGATACCGTCACACACTCTTGAGAACCTAAGCTGTCCATCGGAAAAAGTTCCAGGGCTCTAGCTTCATTCCCCGAGGAGGAGTTCAACTTCTTAAAAGTGCACAGTAAATCTTTGTTTTTTTGATAATAATAGTGAAAACTATGTATGTGTACAAAAAATAATGCCCATTGGCTACCTTTGCGGACATCAGCTATCCATCGGAACAAATTGTAAGAAGTTTCAAGGCTCTATAGTTTCATTCCCCGAGGGGAAGTTCAACTTCTTAGAAGTGCACAGTAAATCTTTGTCTTTTTATAATAATAATAATGATGATAACTATGTATGGAATAAAAAAACAATGCCCATTGGCCGCCCATGGGGACATCAGCTAACCATCAAAGAAAGCGGATGCCCTCGCGAAAAAAGGAGCTCAAACAACATTTATTGAACCGGAGCCCACATGTGGGATGTCGTCATCCCTAATAAGGGAAGAAGTCGATAAATGGGAGAATAGGCAGATAGAGGCCTATTGGAAGAGCATTCCAGGCCAACGACAAGCCAAACAGCTTATTGCGCTCTCCAAAATAGAGACGCAGCTCATCATGTCGCTCTCTAAGAACAAAATAAGACTACTCACGGGTCTACTCACTGGACATTGCGAAGTGAGATACCACCTGCAAAAAGTGGGTAAGGAAAACTCACCTATTTGCAGCCTTTGTGCATCGGCAGATGAAACCACCGTGCACTTACTCTGCGAGTGCGAAGCATTGGCACAGAAAAGACTTACGCTGCTAAGGGGTGTGAAACTGACATCCGCAGACATCAGAGGTAAGTCTCCCAAGGAAATCACCCGATTCGGTGAGGAGATGTATTTCCTGGGACAATAAATAGAAGCATGGTCACGCACAAAAGATCTTATAGGTCGACCGCCTCTAATCTACAATCTACGCTTACTTACGTCCTTCGCATTGCTGATCAACAATGTCAGTATGGAAATTTATATCTTGAATATTGCGGATATCTATTATTCTTAGTGAAAATTTTCGCGCCGACACCCAGTATAACATGCTATTCCCCGTAGTGGCACTTCACGAGCAGTGAGTGTGTATCATGTGTGTAGGTATGTATGTGATGAAAAAGCGGACAAAGGCTTGATGCTTTCTGTGTGTGCACATTTTTGTACAAAAATTGTGCGTTATAAATGAAACATTCAATAAGAATTGTGCGTTTTGTTAGCCGAGTTTTCATGAGAGATGATTTGTCGTGCAGAACAGACAGTAAACATTTTTGTAGGAGTAAGTTACCCAATCTCGAGTTTCTCGATGTAGGTACCTACCAAATGTGACACAAACATAAATTTTAAGGTGACAGACGTCTGCAAAAAGGGCTGGCATGAAAAGGAAAACTGTATTTGTCAAATGGCGGATAGAAATGAAAAGCAATTTTCGGATGCAATCGTGTTTCAGCGGATTTCTCTAAACGGGAAGGCGCTTATGTCCTTGCTTTGTTTGTATGTCTATCTTTCCGTTAGATAATCTAATCCTAGATCTCGTCCTAGATGAAAGGATTTCTGCGAAAAAGTCATAACTCCAGTGGGGCTATGACATGCGGACAAGTTCCCGTTCTTGTGGAAATACATGCACACATAAGCGAGGTTATATTTCTAGAAGAATTTAAATGTGAAAATACATGCGCACATAAGCGAGGGTGCATAGGGGACTTTTCGACTCGGGAAAATTGATGCAGAAGAAATATTGAAACTGAGATTCTGCATGGAAAATGACACAGATCTGAATAACCCTCAAAATCAGATCTGGTGATGGAACTCGTTCAAAATCAATTTGCTTTAAAGTCAACCATTCAAAATGATCATTCTAAGATATACCTCTTCCTGTATATGTATAAGAAGATTTCTTGACGAGGGAGTTGAATCATTGCTGCATGTTTTCAGAAGAAGATCAGTGTCCCTCTTACCTGAAAACTAATGTAACCTGCGTTAGGAACAACAAAGCTGGTAATTAAATATTTAGAAACATTGTTGGATTTTTCTCGGTTCAATAATAATGATCAGCTTTGATATTCGTAACGTAGGTAATATTAGTTTTCAGGTAAAAGAGACTGATTTTCTCCTGAAAACATGCGGCCATAATTTAATCCCCTCGTTAGGAAATCTTCTTTTATACAGGAAGAGGTATATCTTAAAATGTTCATTTTGAATGGCTCACTTTGAAGCAAATTGATTTCCGACGAGTTCCATCTCCAGATCTGATTTCGGGGGTTATTCAGATCTGCGCTATTTTTGATGCAGAGTCTTCGTTTCAAGTTTTCTTCTGCATCACTTCCAAGAACATATTCTTGTTCCCTGAAGCTTTAGCTTAAACATGAGCTACAAATTATAAAAATCGGTCGATAAGGAAAAAAGCTATGACAAAAAAAGCAAAAAGTTGTTTTTTTCAAATCACCCTGTAGTGAGAAAAAATAATCGGAAAATGAAAAACCGTTTCGAGATATGGGTGTACCAACCTCCCTGGACCAGTTAAAAATATTCAATAACTTGTTTTTTTTCAAATTGGGAGTTACTCAAACTTTTTAGTTTTTGCAGGGTTTTACGTGATGTCCTGTATAACCAACACGGAACATTTGAACTTGATTCTGTATCCATCCTCTGATAGACAAAGGGCGCGCAGGTATGTGAGAAAAGAGAAAATTTGGAATTAGTCCTATTTTTTCGGGAGCTAGGGTACTTTGAACTTCAATAAAAAATTTGGGTGAGCCACTTCAATTGTTGAGTAGTTAAGATAATAATTACAACTAAACATCAGGTATTTATTTCTCTTCGAATTGCCGAAACAAGTTGGTTTTTCTTGGATAGAATAATAATTCCTTCAGGGTGTCTTATGTTTTCAGTTCAGTCTCTTAAGCATTCAATTCAATTATTGAAATGTTCTACAGCACCACGGGAAAATATGTGAAACATAGTTTTGAAACAGAGTGAATACTGTGATCCCGTTTTGAGGCCACCGTAATCTTGCTGAGTTTGAGCACCATTTTGTTGGCCGTGTAAGCGCCGGAAACCACTGCCACAGAAATTGTGCATGATGCCGTATGGTGGAGTCGTAAGCAGCACCACACAAATCGTGTAAACAACGCAAGAAGTTCAAATTGAATTGGTATACTGGAGCTGGACATCGATCGCGCAGCGCGTCTTTTACTAATCGTGCCCTTTTACGTTTAATTATATTAAATTTACTCGGATCAATCCATCAACCCTTTGACGGAGGCTAATTAACCCGATGTGACCGAACAGATCGTATATCAAGAACCGCTTTATTTACTGACGAAATAAAAAACTGCCGGCAGGGAAACTTGGGAGCTTGGTAATGAAACTCCAGCGGCAAGTTTACAACTTTGACCAAAATTTAATTATTTAAAATGTCGATTGCTAATCGCGATCCACATTATTCTCCGCAAAGGGGCGGCTTAATGAAAAGCCGAATAAAAGTCACATGGGAAATTACATGTGAATTTGGAAAAAAAGCAGTTCGACTCGTGCGTCGTCAGACGGCTTTAATTTAATTGCGTTGTATAATTAACAGCTCCTAAATATGTGTCATTAATTTGATTTTCAGGCCATGTATTCAGTACCCATATTATTTGTACCATATTTCATGCGATGAAGAAAAAAAAAATCGGAACTATTGAACTGGAACACAGGTAAGTCGTATCGATGTGCGTACTTTTTTTATTTGTTTCTTTGTTTGTTGTTGAAAAAGTCATCATGTATCATGCACTTTTTTAAAATCCGATGTCTTACTCGCAAACCACGTGAAAAATGCTACAAAAGGCGATTCTTACCCTGTTTGGTATTGTTTTACGAGCGGCGATTCTAGATAACGCGCGATATTTCTAGACTCTTCCCGTTAGATCGCAGTGTACAAGTGCGGAGCGTTCTTGTGCATTCCAGAGCGTGCGTGTACGTGAAACTGAATGGGGAGATCCAACGCTTGATCAGGGCACATCTGTCCATTTGGCGGCGGCGCCGGCTCTGGACCACGGCAGAATTATACGCGAAACGTGTGTGGATTATTCTGGAGTATGAATTGGAATGCAAAGTGGTAGCGAGCGGATTGAAAGCGAGTAGTAATCACAGCGATAATTCCAAGTAGATAATTGTTGGCGTGTATTTAATGTAAAACGCAGTAATAAACTGTTTATGCGTGTTTTGAAACGATCGTCTCAATTATTATATTAGAACCCGTACGCGAAATACGTAACAAGCATTCTTAGTATAGTAAAAGAAAAAGGTATAAAACAGCAAGAATATTGGCAACATATTTGAAACATCTCCATTGATTCTCAATTCCTTCACCTGTTATTACCTATACTTTTGTTTAAGTAATTTTTTGTATTGTACGTACCTGGTGACTCCGGACACGGAAAATAAATAAAGTAGTACGGGCATAAGTCGTGTCGTGTGAATGTCGTCTGTAACTCCGTGAAGATTTATAGAGCCTAATCGATTTCTGGACCATCAAGGATCGTAAAAACATTATTCTGGAACAATGGCATCTTCTGCAGGCCAATATGGTGGAGGCACCAAAATAAGCCTCGTCTGATAAGGGTACGAACAGAAGAGTTTGGTCGGAAGAATAAATTGGTACCTGTCAACTTTAATTATATAAAATGCTCTATATTATTGGAAATAATGCAGTTTTCTTCACTCTGATTGGACCACTCACTGACACCTGCCTCACTGCTGTTGTCATTTTTGTTGACAAGAGTTGAAATTGTAAAATTTATTGTTATCATACTTTCATCATATCAACATATTTCTCGATAAAATGGGTTCGTCAAGATTGATCACAAAGCCAAATTTTGATTTTAATCGATGACACCTGTTAATTATTGTCTAAATTGCGAAATAATACAATTTCTTTCAATTTTCATAACAAATTTGTTGAAATTATGTTAAAAATTTGAAGTGATTGTGGAATCAAAAATTTTGGTGCTATATATCAATTAGAATCAAATTTTGGATTGATGAATCAAAAATCCTGGTGTCATCGATTAGAATCAATTTTTTTTTTTGGTGATGTAAGTCTTAACGTCTGATTTGATCGTAGAATGTGCTAGGTTCTAACACATAGAGAAATGTGCTAGAATAATCCAAGTACATGGTACCAGTCTTCTATAATTTGAATTTTTGTCCATTGAAATGTGAACAATGGGATTGGTATCAGTAAGTGGTATCAAAATGTTGATTCATAATTATGCCCTTAGCAAGACAGACAGGTTCCAATTTTTCTTCCAACCTTTTTGTCGGGCGCTTTCTCCACAGAGATGAGCCAAAAAATTAATTTGAATGATTTTGGTCGAACACTGAGTGAGTACTTAGATTATGTCTGGTGTAAAATCAAAATTGATTTACTAATTTTACTTCAACATTATTTTGTCGAAATGGCTAAATGGTCCAGGTGTGTGATGCCATCCGAATCCAAGAGTGATTCTCATGGCATTTTTTTCAAATTTTTCGAATCTATTAGCAGTTTTCCCGATGAGTGGTTAGAAAATGTAGGTACTTTTTGATCATAAATAAAAGGGGGGACCCTTTTTTTTTGGTCCGATCTTGGACATGGTTCACCCAGTACAGCATCTTGACAAGTTTCAGTAGAGCAATATTACTGGTCAGTTTCAACAAAATATCTTGAACTATTTTAAAAATATAGCTCCTCAAAGTTTTACATCAAACACAAAACACCCTGTATCTTCGTAATCAATAGACAAAAAAAACCTGTAGATCTTGATTCGGCTAAAATAGTCCTCTATCTGACATTGGACTAACTATGATGTAAGATCTGTATTTTCATTTTGGTCGTCAACGCATCACACCATTGGCACCCTACTGTTAGTTATAGTCAATCGGTACATGGTTCGATTTTGCAGTGGAAGAGTTACGCGTGAGTATAATATGGTTATATGGGCTATTGGGCTATTTTTTCGTAAACATTATAGAGCTATCATTAGCTAAAGAAGACATTAGGGGTGGATCGCGAGATGTTTGTTTTAGATAAAAAACTTTATTTATGAAATTGGCTGTTACACATGAAAACGTTCATGATTGCTTCCTGTGTAAAAATTAATTTGCATCGCGTGACTCCTCGCCACATAAATTGACAATATATACAGCGCTGGATTATCACCGCTTTATGAGAACGCCCTTATAGATATCTCACCACCAGTCGACTGCCCGTTATTAATGAAATTTTTACCGTCGATTCTCGAAATGGAGACGAAGTCATATAGCCCAGTTTTAATTCAAACGCGATGCGAGTCACGCAACTTACATAAATTAAGAATAAACGATCGTAAGTTCGCAGTTAGCACACTTACCGAGAAGCAAGTTGATCCTGATGGCGAATTTGTAGCGTACTGTTTGCCAAAGACACGTAAATTTCATTGGCCTGATAGCCTTAAACAAACCCACCTCCATACATACTAAAATTGAGGAGGATCTCCTCACGATGTTGTCCACGGTTGGTTGTGTATGTGTTGTTTGTGTGTGTCCTATTGATCTACTAGAAATGTGTACTTACGGCATGTCCTGTCCTGAATTTCAATGGGAAATCGCTCGGCGACGGTTTTGAAATCATAAACATAAATTACACCTGAATCAATTACTAAGTGACTATGACAAATCATCGCCGAGTCTTGGGGTCCAGGTCAGCAGAGGCCGCTTGCTGATGTTATCAAGCATCCTAAGGTCTTGCTGGAAGCTTCGACCCGGTTACCATAATCAACGCATTGACACAGACTTTTATCAACGGCAGTTCAGTGATACCTACCTACTCCCTCATCTATACCGCAAACTACTGCGCATCAAGAAAAAATATAGTGAGCAATATTATAAAAATAATACTGAAAACAATTTGTTTGAGTTACATGTGTGCTAACAATGCTAACACTTACAGAAATCAGTGCCGTCTTTAGGCATGAGCCTGAAGGGCCTGTGCCCAGGGCTCCGGCTTTCTTGGGGGCCCTCAAGGACCTATTAATTTACAAAACAAAAGATTTTTG
This sequence comes from Anaspis maculata, assembly GCA_949128115.1. Classification (NCBI taxonomy): domain Eukaryota; kingdom Metazoa; phylum Arthropoda; class Insecta; order Coleoptera; family Scraptiidae; genus Anaspis; species Anaspis maculata. The sequence continues at coordinate 36,320,385 of OX421968.1, forward strand.
TTGTGGAAAAACTCGTGGAAAAATATGGTTCTCATATCCCGTTCACGACGTTGTCGACGTTTATTCAATTATGTCACTTCTTGAGCTAATCGCACTAAACATAGAACATAGAACATATCTCCCAGCCTTATCTTTCAAACTGATCCAGAAAAGGCCGGTTTTCTGTCGAAAATTTCCAAAAAGCGCAAAATATAAAAAAAATTGGTTCATTAATTGTGTTGAAAAAGTCAAAAAATGAGATCGCAAAACGCTTGACATACGCCGATTGTTATCAGCATTATTATTTTTATGTTGAGAAAAAAATCGTCTGCGGCGCTACCACTCCCGAACATGCGCCCTTGTCGTTGACTTTGACCCCTCCGCCCCCAAAATCTGGCTAGTTCACTAGGTTTCTACGTCCCTTTTCGCGGGGAATTTTAGCCTACGGTGCTGCTCGCCTCATTCGCGTTCTTTTTTTGCATACCTTTATAGTCCGGATGTTATGAGCCATAATACCACCACTACCTTGCATTTAATGATTAAGAGGTGCCGTTTGGTAGGAATGTTGTACAAACCCATGTCTTAATTTCAAGAGGTGTTGCCAAGATGACGGTCCGTCCGTGCAGACGCCGTATACAGGATGATCAAAAATGCAAAAACTCCAACTCATGAACCAAAAAAGTTGAAGTCATGAAAGTTAGCATGTAGATTCACAATTCAATACTTATTAAGCTTAAACAAACCGCGTCTAAATGTTTTTAGCCGTTTCCAGAATACTTTCAATTTAGTGGTCGATTTCATGGAAATGGATATTTTACAAAAAATCAGTGATTTTCCAAGATATTTGGATAAAACTTTGCATGTTCACAAAGAATGACCTCATTCATTAAATGTGATGTGTTGCCACTGTCCCCGCCCACTATTTTCGAAAATATGACAGTCGACTTCTTTTCTCTTATGGCCGCCATCTTGAATTCGCCCATTGTGGAATAAGTGGAAAATCAATTGGTACTAGCAGTAATGGTCATAAACAATAATACAAATGCAAAAGTAACCGTTCTTGGTGAGTAACTTCTTATAATTGGCCACTTGGAAATGTTAAACCCATTTTTACGAGTTTTATAGCACTTTGGCGCTTAACACGACCAAAATGACTATTGCAAAAATGAGAATGGGGTTTTGAAACAATCCATCATCTTGTTTGGTTTGTTTGGCAATTGTGCATATCAAAAAAAAAAAATTTAATACAAAAAATGACCCACCTACAAAAAAACGGCGAGTCGAAAACGAAAAATTCATCAAATAAACGTATTTCCGAAACTTGGCCCATTTTTCCAGGATATTTTCAGTATATTTCGGGAATGACTAATAAGGAATCAAAATGGTTCTGTAATTCATCTCAAACAATATATTGGATTGTTTTAATACCCCATAGTCATCTTAACAATGGTCATTAGGGTCGTGGTAAGCGCTGAAATGCTGTAAAACTCATAAAAATGGGTTAACATTTCCTTATGGTCAATAACAATGAGTTACTCACTGGGAACGATTATTTTTGCATTTAGATTATTGACTATGACCATTACTACTAGTTTCAATTTATTTCTCACTTATTCCATAATGGGCGAATTCAAAATGGCGGCCATAAGAAAAAAAAAAGTCGACTGTTATATTTTCAAAAATAGTAGGCGGGGACAGTGGCAACACATCACATTTCATTTATGAGGTCATTCTTTGTGGAAATACAAAGAGTTATCTAAATATCTTGTGAAATCACTGAATTATTGGAAAATGTCCATTTCCATGAAACCGACCACAAAATCCAAAATATTTCAGAAACGACTGAAAATATGCAAACACGGCTTGTTCCAACTAGATGAGCATTGGATTGTAAATCTACATGGTAATTTTCACGACTCCAATTTTTTTGGTTCATGAGTTGGAATGCATTTGCATTTTTCTCACCCTGTATACGGCGTCTCCATGGACCGACATGTTGGCAGCACCTCTTAAAATTAAGGCATGGGCATGTAGAACATTCGTACCAAACGGCACTGCCTAATCATTGAATGCAAGATGGTTGCCGCCTAACATCCGAACTATGACATTAGGGGAAGAACGCAAATTTCAGCCTGAACTCCGGAGTGGGTGAAGTACGCAGATTTCATCCTGAACTCCGAAGTGGCTGAAGTTGGGGAAATTTGAGCATCAATAAGAATTTTTTATCAAATTTAGTTAGAATTACGTGAATCTGGCTTGACAGTTGACTTTGAAGGATTTCAGTAAAATTTTCTATAGCCTAATATAACTTTGATGGACAACTCAACCAATAGACATGATGGTTAAATTTATCTTATAATGCCTTCGAAATTTATTTACAAGTGATACTAACTCTGAAGGCGAAAATAGGTTATAGCTTAGGATACAACTGTGTCTTATACTTTCTGTCTTATAGTACAAAGTGCTCAACAAAATTAGTGCCACCCTGCAAAATTTGACCTGATTTCAAAACTAAACAGCTTTGGAGTGTAACAAGCGATTCAACAAATTTTTAGACGTTCGCTAGCTCAATCCTTCAACTAACGATCAGTCCGTATTCTTGCAAGACTTGAAATACTTCACATAAGTAATATTTCTTCAGGGTGTTCAATCAGGAAAGACTTGCAAAAAATTTCTTAAAGTTTGAAATACTCCCCCTCGAACAAACATTCCAACACCGTAGGCAAGAAGGTAGAACCTCATACCTCGAGATAGCTTTTGCATGAATTTCCGGTTTATATCTTTTATATGGATTTATTTTTATTTTAGATTTTCCTTGGACATTCGCTCTTTGCCGGAATGACAATTTAAAATCAAAGTTAGAGATTTCTCGAGACGTTCGGCATTCTACAGTGTGGGTGAATTTCTTTGTGCTGATTTCGATTTGTAATCTACTGATCTCTTGTGTACTTGTTTGCTGTGCTGGGACTAGATAATTTTGAAATTATCCAGATAAAGATAATAGATAACTAAAATTGAATCATCCAGATACAGATCATAGATAAAAAAAAAATCAGATTATCTGTAGATAAACAGATAAATTTCAGATGAATTTTCATTTTTCAACAACATCGGTGAATGAGATTCATCTCACTGTACCAGTTACATATTATTTACTTTACTATTATAGTTTGTTGATGAATAATATAATAGAAAGGCTTTCTGAGACACTTTGTATGGTGAAACTTTTATTTATTCTTCATACAGTCTCGCAAAGTTGAATTTCAAACATCTTATCACTTGGACAGTTTCGACTGGGAGTTGAGATCATCACTGAAATACTGCTGAAACTGCTGAAATGGGCAATCTTTCACCTTGTACAACTTTCGAAAAAAAAGTCCGAGATTTTTTCTATTGCCTGCTTTTGAAAGGTTGAATCATAATGCCGAAACGGTTTTGGAATTTTGACCCTAACTTTTTTTCTCAAAAAATTGTGCCGAATTTTCTGAAATATGCATTTTCTGATTAGGAAAAAGAAATAGAGACATTGTTTGTTTTCAAACGGCGTCCATATTGAATTTTCTTACGAAGATTTTCATTCGAGCCTCCACATCCCTTAGAAACTACCCCTTTTGGGACACCGTCTCACAACAAGATATGCAATGCTTCATTTAAAAGGCATAAGGAAAGTACTCATCAATAATTGGATTAAAATAAGGATACTGCGATGACCCCACACGTACAGCTCCCTAAAAACCACCCCTTGACTTCAAGGGACAGGGTTGGTATGATAAGACATGCAATACAGGAAAATTCCAAAAAACGTCTTTTTCAACTGTTCTACTGAAAAAGTGATGCTACACGTTGACTCTTTGCGTAGGTCATCCCAATAGTAGCTACCCCCTCGGAAAAAGAACTACCCTTTAAAAAAACAGTACTTCCGCAATACCTCATTTGTTGGAATTTTTTCAAAATCTGTCGCAATAGATTGCCGCTACGATGATTTCATTCACATATCTACCCGAAACTACCTCTTCAACTACCCCTTCAATATCGCTAGCCTTTACCTTGATGCGTGTAAGGTCATCGCGAAATCATTTTGAACTGATTCAATCGCACCTTCTCTGAGCTTCCAAATGAGGTATTGCATACCTTTTACTAAAGGGGTGATTTCTAGGGGTAGTTTCAGGAAAGGTTTTGTACTATCATCGTAGAGAACACCATCGTTTCGATGAAACGGTGAGTAGGCAAAAGTTCTTTCAACTCGTAAATAACGCATCAAGGTAGAGGCTATGCGATATTGAAGGGGTAGTTGAAGGGGTAGTTTCGGGTAGATATATGTGAATGAAATCATCGTAGCGGCAAACTATTGCGACAGATTTAAAAAAAAAATCCTAACAAGTGAGGTATTGCAGGAGTACTGTTTTTTTAAAGGGTAGCTCTTTTTTCGAGAAGGTAGCTACTGTTGGGATGACCTACGTAAAGGGTCATCGTGTAGCATCACTTTTTTAGTGAAACGGTTGAATTAGACGTTTTTTGGAATTTTCATGTATTGCATGTCTTATCATACCAACCCTGTCCCTGTCCCTTGAAGTCAAGGAGTGGTTTTTAGGGAGCTGTACGTGTGGGGTCATCGTAGTATACTAATTTCAATCCAATTATTGATGAGTACTTTTCTTAGGCCATTTAAGTGAAGCAATGCATATCTTGTTGTGAAACGGTGTCCCAAAAGGGGTAGTTTCTAGGGGATGTGGAGGCTCAAATGAAAATCTTCGTGAGAAAATTCAATATGGACGCCGTTTGAACACAAATAATGTCTCTATTTCTTTTTCCTAATCAGAAAATGCATATTTCAGAAAATTGGGCACAATTTTTTGAAAAAAAAAAGTTAGGGTCAAAATTCCAAAACCGTTTCGGCATAATGATTCAACCTTTCAAAATCAGGCGATAGAAAAAATCTCGGACTTTTTTTCCGAAAGTTGTACAAGGTGAAAGATTGCCCATATCTCCACGCTCTCCGTTGGCACCCTGTATATGACAAACTATGCAATAAAACTTATCATCAATACCAGCACTCGATAGTCAAAAAAATGATCTTTTTTCACATGCCTGAATTTCTGGAATCCGTCAGATATTTTTCGAGCTATCTCAATTTGAAAACGCATCTAATTTTTAGGTGTTGCAGTTCAATTGTCAAGCAGTTTAGATACAGATAATAGATAATTATTCAAAAATTATCTAGATATAGATATTAAACAAATTTTTATATAGATTAATTATCTAGATAAGTCCCAGCACTGCTTGTTTGACATGTAAACAAAAATTAATATTGTATATAACCGTCAATAAATATTATTTATTTATTTATTTATCATTTATATTACTATGGCTTTTGCAACTTTTGATTATGAATATTTGATGGTACACAGGAGCGATGATTCTCCTTCAAAAGCATGCAGCGCTCATTTGGCCCGTTCACCAACGATTCTAGTGCCATACAAGAAAACCTTGGAGTGTTCAGAATGAATGCATGGTTCTCAAGCAGGTGAGTTGATTTTCACTCGATTCTCCTCTCAACCTGGATTCCAAGAGCAGGTCAGATCTCGGTCTGCAACTTGCTGTATTTTAAATGTTGCATGCTGAATGAATTTCCATTTATACCCATATGACTGCTTGACAAGCCCCAGGGGAGGAATATTACCAGTAAATTACAACAAAAACCTTCAATCGTTGAACGTATAAAACACCCCGCATCTTTGTAACCAATGGATTTTTTTCTGTTGTGGATCCTAACTCGCCTGAAGTCTACTACCTGCCATTAGTGCCATTTGTCCATGTAAGGTAACTCTTGAATCACCCTATATATGAACCAAGTCAACCATCGTAATAGCATTGAAAACCGATTCTAAATTAGTATGGTGAGAGGTAACATCACAATCATGATATAAAATTCTACTCAGGTTGTTATACAATATACAGGGTCCTGCAACAGTGCGTCGGGCTTTTCTAGCGCTCTTCCCTTACGAGAAAAAAGTTTTGTACATAAAATTCCCCATTTTGTTCCAAAAATCACATTTTTTTGCGCTGTAACAAAAAACAAAGAAGAAGGTATATATTGAAATAATCTTGAAACTACACCACAATTTTTCTATTTTTCTTTTACCAACCGGTTTCGCCTTTCGGCATCGTCAGGGTTTGTATAATATTTAAAATATTCTCTTTTTTGGAGAAATTTGTAAAAGTTTTGACATTCGTCAAAAATTATTTCAATTTGAATTTACCGGTTGGTAAAAGAAAAATAGAAAAATTGTGGTGTAGTTTCAAGATTATTTCAATATATACCTTCTACTTTATACAACACCACTTCAAGACCAATGGATTTTTACTTATTTATAAAAAACAAAGATTCATTTAATTAAAACGGATACTTAAGATTTCATTAGGTGAAATTAGGAGGTCACTTAAACCGGCCTAGGAAATCAGAGAAAGCAGTACAAAAAAAAACAGAGCCGCAGACGAAAATTTTTATGAATACAAATGTTGATAATAAGGAGTGTTTATTTTCAAACGTCATACATAACATGGCACTTATGTGACCGTGTTGACAAGTTATAAGTGGCATCTAGGTAAGATCAAAATTTTGCATTCCTATGCTAAACCAACTAAAAATTATAACAAGCGAATATGCCTTATGGGCATGAGGCTCAGTAGCGCACTTCCTTTTTCAAGGATTAGTGAACGCAAGATGTTGATTAGAGTTCTACCGTTATTTAGGCAGAAATTCAATATGGCGGCCAAAATAACGTCAGATTCATGAAATTTGGCTTAAAAATCAAAATGATCGTACTATAGACAAGGATGAGTCCCAAGTTTCATGAAAATCGTTCCACTAATAAGAGATTTCAATATGGCGGCCAAGATGGCGGCAGAATGTTGGAATTTGGCTGGAGAATAAGAATGATCATACGAAACAAAGGTGAGTCCCAAGCTCCATGAAAATCGTTAAGTGATAAGAAATTTCACTATGGCGGCCAAGATGGCGGCAGAGCATCATTTGTCCAAAATCGGATGTATTTTGATGAAGTTCACATCGCTTGTGAATTTCACTCAAATCGGACCACTTTCAGAGAAATTCAAAATGGCGGATCAAAGATGGCGGCCAAGTGACAAAAATCATTGGTCAACTTTATATGGTGGTCACGTACGCATTCGATTGGCGTTTGCATCACACTGATATCTCTTTTTGTTGAGGCATAACTCTCCTACTTCTATCACTTTGAAACATGTTCAATATGGAGTATACAAGATGGCGGGGAGGCATCAATTGTCGAAAATTGGATGTATCTAATTGAAATTCACATCGCCTGCGAATTTCACTCGAATCAGACAACTTTCAGAGAAATTCAAAATGGCGGATCAAAGATGGCGGTCAAGTGACAAAAGTCATTGGTCAACTTTATATGGTGGTCACGTACGCATTCGATTGGCGTTCACACCACATCGATATCACTTTTCGTTGAGGCATAATTCTCCTAGTTCTGTCACTTTGAAACATGTTCAATATGGAGAATACAAGATGGCGGCGGGGCATCAATTGTCAAAAATTGGATGTATCTAATTGAAGTTCACATCGCCTGCGAATTTCACTCGAATCAGACAACTTTCAGAGAAATTCAAAATGGCGGATCAAAGATGGCGGCCAAGTGACAAAAGTCATTGGTCAACTTCATATGGTGGTCACGTACGCATTCGATTGGCGTTCACACCACATCGATATCACTTTTCGTTTAGGCATAATTCTCCTAGTTCTGTCACTTTGAAACATGTTCAATATGGAGAATACAAGATGGCGGCGGGGCATCAATTGTCGAAAATTGGATGTATCTAATTGAAGTTCACATCGCCTGCGAATTTCACTTGAATCAGACCACTTTCAGAGAAATTCAAAATGGCGGATCAAAGATGGCGGTCAAGTGACAAAAGTCATTGGTCAACTTTATATGGTGGTCACGTACGCATTCGAGTGGCGTTTGCACCACATCGATATCTCTTTTCGTTGAGGCATAATTCTCCTAGCTCTATCACTTCGAAACATGTTCAATATGGTGAATACAAGATGGCGGTGGGACATCAATTGTCGAAAATTGGATAGATCTTGATGTGGTTTACATTGCCTGCAAATTTCATTTCAATCGGATCACTTTTAGAGAAATTCAAAATGGCGGATCAAAGATGGCGGCAAAATAACAAAAAACTAAAAGTCAACTTGACATCCTGGACATATGTACTATTGATCAGCGTTTACACCACATCGATATCTTTCTTCCCCGAGGAGTTATCCCGGGTACAGACGGACAGACGGACAGACGGACGGACGGACAAAGTGAAGCTAAAAGCGCCTTTTTCCCATTTTTTGGAAAAGTGCGCTAAAAATTAATTCTGACCGAACCTGTACATTTTTGCAATGGCGGCGTGAACGGTATAGTGTTCAATGAATCGATGAATCGGTGATTCAGATGATTGTGATAAAAACGGCATTAGGAATGATGGCGGGCGTGGGGATGATGACGTCGACGACGGTGTTAGGAGTTGTAGGATTTCCTATTAAATTTTTACACTTGTTGAATTGCTAATTAGATGCAGGAATGAAAAGTTCGTCCTTGAATGATGCGACCCTCCTGGAATATTCATGACAAAAAGTTAATATTGAGTTTTGTTCATCAGAAGACTTGGCACTTTTGTCTGGTAAAATATTTATAAGTTGCTGTACGTGAAATATTAGAACTGTGCGTAATTTCCATGTTCATTAAAAAGTTTTTGACTTGAAGTAATTTCAAAAAATATCTTATTTGATTTGAATTTTAGCCGAAACGAATACTGAATTTATCACGGAACTTTTTACATTTAATATTCATAAATATTAAGTTGAGGGTAACATTAATTTTTGCTTGTCTTGTTCTCGTTCCGCAGATGTTTGAGTTGGAGATCATCAAGAGTTTCGATTAACGGTTATTATCTAGGGCAATACACCACCCTGATGGATTGGTGACATGATCGAACTTTTCATCTCGGCTTTATCATTATGTCATTATGTGTAATAGGTGGAAACATTGAAGGGTGTGCCGCATCATGCATCATGCGGTTTTAATGCGCAACTATGAATGCATATTCGTATAGAGAAAGCTGTACCAGAAAGTGGAACCTGAAAATGCAAAAAGTGCAAAAGAATAAAATTTCATTAGAAAAGTTGAACGCTTCCTTCCGTATTTACATATTATACCGAAAACTAAGGGTGCTGTAAAGGCGCAAGTAAGTGGAGTTGGATAGCGGCAATGTGGTGAAAAACAAAAGGAACCAAATCGGGGATTGTTATTCCAGAATCTTTATACTCCGTTCTCTGAGAAAATGAGAGTGTTGAATGTATGGGGGTATCGCAATACAATCCTCAAAAGCGAATCGGTGACGACAGGATCGAAGTAGGGCGCATGTGGTATTCATTTACGCGTACGAAGCCAGAGCTCATATTGATTTCCAACCCTCCACCCCTACGCTCCATACACTTGTACGTGTACAGATTTATATATGTATATCTATATGTATATAATATATAAAGCTTCATGTACATATACACATACACATCCTAGATGTATTTATAAGATAAACGAAAAGGCACATAATTGCTCCCGGCTTGTTGTTATCATCGATGCGTCCCGACTCTACACCCCCGGATGGCGACGGCCGCAAAAACTCGCACTATCAAAACACCCAAACTTGTTACCTTGCTGATGCTATCCAATTAAACTTGCTGGCGGTCTACCAAAATACCTAATTAATTGGACTGACCCCGCTTTTTCTTACGGAAATTTAGATCTTTTCTGGCCTGCCGAAAATTCCCACGAAATTAAACCGATGCGCAATTTTGATTTAGGTAGGTAGGTATACGTATGACATAATAGATTTCCGGCTACTGATCTCTTCAATTTACCGAACAAATAGTGACTATTGTAAGAATAATTATCGAGCTATCGAAAGCATGAAAATCGCTAACAATATAAACTGCGCAACAAATATGTTGTCGCAAGGGAAAACTTGGTCTGACTTTGGACCAAAATAACTTTCGAATGACACAAACCATTTCGATTTTGTTTTCACGGTTAGTGAGGTCAGTCTTTCCGTTATTCACCCTCAGGAGGTGAAGATCTGGAAGCTCCATGTAAAATATTTACAGGGTGAAATGTAAAACAGTGCAAAATTTTATCAAATTAAACGGACTCCCATTTTCAGAATAATTTTTTTTCACAAATGCAAATGAAAGGATCATAAAGCGTGATGTCTTGGCTTGTGCCCAGTTTTAGAATTTTTGGAATCGGAACTCTGGTTCTGACTTTATGATTTTTTTTTCTCTTGGAGGATGCTGATTTATCCTATCGCTACAAGAAAGACTATACTAGCCTAGGGAGCCTGTCATCATCAAAAACTAAAATTGACCATCAGCAATCAAGTTCAGGAGGTCAAAATCACAAAGAAAGATTGTTTCAGTTGTGAAAATCTGATCAAATTCAATTTTTAAGAAAAACGCGTGTGTCGCCCATTTTGAATGGGCCCCTTTTTTGAAGCCTTGATCGTGGTATTTCAGATTGTCTGCGAGTTGAGTTGCTGAGAACCGTTTAAGCAACAATATTCGTGAATTGCAACCTCCCATCATCAGATTAACATAGTCTTTTTTGTACCGATATCGATAGGACAAATCAGCATCTTCCAAGAGAAAAAAATCATAAAGTCAGAGCCAGACTTCCGATTTCAAAAATTTTGAAACTGGGCGCAAGCTAAGACATAACGCTTTATAATCCTTCCATTTGCATTTTAGAAAAAAAATTATTCTGGAAATGAGGTCCGTTTAATTTGCTGAAATTTTGTACTGTTTTACATTTCACCCTGTAGATATTTTACATGGAGCTTCCAGATCTCCACCTCCTGAAGGTGAATAACGGAAAAACTGATCTCACTAACCGTCAAAACAGAATCAAAATAGTTTGTGTCATTGAAAAGTTATTGGGGTCCAAACTCGGACCAATTTCTCCCTCGCGACAGCATATTTGTTGCGCAGTTTACTTCTCACTTTGTATTGCATTATAATAATTATATTATCGTATCTAGGCGACGATCGTAATTTAGAAAGAGAAACGTCACGTCAAGGGCCAGCATATGCTTAACATAAAAAATTATGTTAATCGATCTCTTTTGGAGATACAGCCCCTCAAAGAATGGGGAAATCACTCCTTGAAACCGATGTAAGCTTGAACCTTTGTGCGGTGTGCTTTTTCCGGCCCATAGAATTGGAATCGGAATCGATGTGTTTTCACTGACTGATGCGAGGTCCCCGATACTTTTCTGGGTGACAATATCTTTTAAATGTATATAGGTATACCGCATATATCGACAGAGGTAAAACATTATTGACGCGCGAAAAAAAAGGGGACCTCAGTGCTCGTCGTCGTGAATAAACGAAAAGTGATGCGCGATTTTCTCACACATTTTATTATCTCATTTCTTGAGTTTATGTCGACCATATTACATATTTATTTTATTAGATTTCATAGAAAACTGGACAGTTAAAAAAAGTTCAACTGCAAAACGTCAGCAAAAATTGACTGTTGAATTTTTTAATTGTTCAGTTTTCCGTAAAATCTGTAAAAACATATTATTATCTCGCGTTGCACTTGAACATTCCCACATTGTCGCATGTTGCACGGGTGTTGTGCATGGTCTGATATTTGTGATGTGAATGAGAACACTATCTTCGGCCTGTTTTATTGTTGAATCAAATAAAGGAGTGTTGTCGGTGTTGTTTTGGAAAATTCAATTTGCGAGCTCGTTTAAATTCGAAATATATTACCGACAGAAACAGGTAATATATTAACCGGAACTGATAATTTACGTTGGAAAAATCCATTTGGATCAGCCGCTACCCTATTTTAACGATTCTTGACATCTTTATTGAAAAAGTAGAGAATTTACTTTGGAGCGGAATAAATTCAGCATATTTTTGAGCTTTCCGCGTATCCAATCAATATCTATCCATCTATCTATCTATCTATCTATCTATCTATCTATTTATCTATCTATCTATCTATCTATCTATCTATCTACCTATTGAAATACAAGCAGTTTTTTCCGAGTCGCCCTGTTGCCGAATGCAATGATTTTTTTTATCGACTCTCTAAATTTCAAATGATTTATTGTTTCTTCAGTACGTACATTGTACTTATAAACAAAACGTTTACGAGCTGCATATACAACCCAACAATATGTATAAATATACAAGTAAAAATATGTAAATAACTAAAGAAAACATGTTGTTTATTATGTATAATATGCATAATACATTATAAGTAAAAAATTTCAGACAAATCTCTCCCTTGTGGCATTGTTCCTAAAATTGAAGCCACGTTGCTACGTTGTAGAGCCATGCTCACTCTTTGAAAAAGGTAGTAGGAGGCGCGGCGATCATCACTTGTTTCTGAGATCTTTTGTCCAATCGTTTTGATAAACTTGAGACCCTCATTGCCCCAAACGCCTGTAGTCTCTTGGGCTATCGGGATAAAAATGAAACGTGCTCCAAGAGCTTTATATTTTGTTTTTTTCTTGGACTCTGCGGAGTTTGCAGCATAGCCTGAATGGATCGAGGTGGAGCTAAGGTGGGAGGGTGCAAAAGTGTCAGAGCAGGTATAGTCCCATATGAGGCACTTACCCTTCCTCCATGGAATCAAAGTTAGCCCATCAGGTCTCTTTCCATTATCTCGAGAACATCCCAGAGGTTCTCTTATGGATGGAATTTGTGCGGAACGTAGAGCACGGTTGATTATATCATTGGCTTCAGCATGACGCGAACGACGTCCGCCACTAAATTTACAAGAAAGACCATGTAATCCATTCGAATTCACCTCTGCTCCACATGGGCAACGATGAGGGTAGCAGATTTCGCAGCCCAAGCGAAGTGCGATGGAAATTCGAAACGATTCATTGTCGAGGTGGGTGCCAAGCTGAGGAGATGGAAGAGAGTTTGGCCAGTCGCCCGTGTGTTCTTGTGAATAGGCAAGTAGCCGAGCTTTGTGGACTTCTGTTTCCCCGGTATTGAACAGGGTTTCGAAGCGATTTTTGAATGCGATTGATTCCCAGTGTCTCTGGTGTCCCAAATTCACTTGATGATTGGGTACTTCTTCATGATCTACTTTCCAAAGGCTGAGTGCTTCTGTTGATGAGAAATCCATTTTCACCATACCAGTGGGTAATAAGGCGTTCATCAAGTCCATGCTGCTGTGGAATGACGATGACGCGAGAAAGCACGGAATCGCCGAGTCCACAGCATGTCTGATCCCGATGCCACCCATCTTTATGGGAAGTGATGACTTGAGCCAGTTTTCGGGGGAGAGAGTACAGTTTAAAATGTTCTCGAGTGTTGATTTCAAACATGAGTCATAATTTTGAAGTGTTTGTAACTTGCGCCATGACGGTGAACATCTTAAAAAATATATCTAACGAGGGATAGCTAATGAAATTTTCAGAAGAAAATTATGCTGAATGTGAAGATATCCAATCCAGTCGTGAAGTGAATAGATTTAGCTGGTTTGATTTCTTGTTATGTTATGGTGGTGATGGCTTCATTGGTGAGTGGTGCTCCAAGAAGATTAGCATTTTTAGTGTTAATCTTAGTGATTTCAGGTGAAACTGATTTGAAACTATCCCATAAAGTGGTTTTATCTTCACTCTTCACACCGAAAAAGGCAACTTCACACTTGGACGCATTTAAACTAAGTCCCAAATCTGTGGCAGTTTCATATACAGTTTTCAAGTCACTGATAACAGTACCAGAATCATCGGCAAGGGTGCAGTCATCCAAGTACCAGATGTTAAGTTCCGATTTTAAAGATTTGACAATTTTTTTTACCGAAAGTGGAAAAAAAGCTGGGCCAAGAGGGTCGCCTTGTTGAACTTCACGTTGGGATAATATAATGTGTTGGTGAAAATATAAGTTTGATGGTTTCTCGTAAGATTGGGCAATAAAAGAGAAAATTGAAGGGAAAGATGACTTGATTTCGTGTAGAAGTTAGTCTCTCCTGATTTCGTTAAAGGCATTTCTAAAATCAGTTTTCGAAAACACTTTACGAACAGCATGCATGGTCAGCATTGAAGTAGATGCGAGCAGCATGGGCTCCGGCTTCGGCACCACCTTTTATTCCAACGCCAAGTTGATTAGGTTGAAGTTGTTGAACCAGTATTGGTGTCATTCGAGCAACTATTATTTTAGCGGTGATTTGCCTCCAAACATTTCCTATTGCAATGGGATGTATCCCGCCATCTTTTTTCTTCAAAGCCGTCAAAGAGCCTCCAAAAAAATAAGGGCGGATAGATTCCGGCACCTTACCATTGATTATGTGCATCGCAAAGGAGATTATTTCTCTCAATAGCTTTTTACCTGGATTTCCCGTATTCTTGGTGATTAAATCTTTCAGGATTTGTGGTCTCAAACCATCCAAACCATCAGCAGAGCCTGATGGGAACGAGTTGATGGCTTTTGTCATTTCGTTTACGGTTATTAATGGAAATTCTTGCTGATCAGGTGCATCAGGGAAAACTGCTGGCTCTGGATGAAGAGGGTGTTTATCAAGAAGAGCATCAAGTGTTGACGTGTTGTTGGGAGCTAGAGAGTCATCTGAAGTTGAAAGTCTTAAGGCGCCACGAGTATCACCATCCGCCAATTTAGCTTCTATCGTTTTGCCCATGGATACAGATCCAGCATCATCACGAAATACAGAAGACGTTTGTTTCCGGGAATCTAGCCAGTCTCTCGTTGACATAATATTTTTGAAGTTGGAAATATTCTGCTTGGTCCAAGTTTTCAAATTGTTGACTTTGTCCAATTTTTTTTGGAACAGACAAGGCACGGAAAGGGACTAGAAGAAGATTGTGCCAGGCTTCTTCTGACTCAGTAGAGGTGACTTCTCGGATTTTTTCTGCTAGCAGGTTTGTAAGATCCATCCTAGCTCCCTTTGGACATCGCCTCAGTGTCGAAAAGTTTATTTTTGATGATGACAAAAGTCTTCCGAAATCCTCAATAGAGTTGGAGTTTGAGTTTCGCGATGATGAGATATTGTTGTGCATTCTTCCACGGTGAATTTTCAATCCATTTTCATTTTTAAAACTTTTTAGCATCTTGACAGATCGAAACATTTTCCGTTTTCTCAGGGGACACGGGGGACACTTCCAATTTTGATGAACCAGCTTCCAATAATATGTCTTTGTTATTTATCGTCCAATTTCTTGTCCTAATTTTGAAGCGATTATCTTGCGGGTATTTCGGTAAATCGAGAGAATTCTTGGGAGATGATGATAATGACATGTTTTCGCAGCAGACCTGTTTTACTAAAGATGTACAGACATTCTTAAAAATAGAAAAAAAAACAAATAAATAATTCACTCTTACAAATAGAAATGCAATGTACCCAAACTAAAAACTTTATTCATTACGAACGAAGGCCCTAAGCTTCATTGCACCAGCTGGAGCTCAGGCTCCAAGCTGAACTCCGCCACAAATAAAGGCCTATATTATTATTATTATTATATACTTTAATCGCTCTTTCCCTTGTTACATTTTTCAAATTTGTTGGCCAGTCTTTGGACGGCAGTGCTTGGTACTCTTGTCGGATTGGAGCGTACAGTGGACAGTCGTAAACCACGTGGTCAACAGTTTCCGGGCGGTGTAAATTACACACTGAGCAATTCTCCGACTGAGGAAGCCTATACGTTGCGTTGTTCACATACAGGATGAGCGTCAACTTATTCGAAAGACGAAGTTGGGCAATGACGCGCTTCACTCTAAGTGGCATTCTGAAATCAAGGTATTCGGCATTGATTGACGTCAAAGAATTTTGGTCAATGATGTTTTTATACCCGCTACAAAATGTACTAAGAAGAACCCTGTTCCAATCTTCAAACCTGCCATCCTGCAGATACCCTTCGGTGACGCGCTGAATTTCACTTTCATCCAACTGAAAAATGTCGAGCCAGCCGAATAGAGTTCCGCGATCTTTTTTACTTGTGAGACCCAGTTGTGTGCGATGAAAGTGTACCGACTTTCCGACTGACAGCTGTATTTCTTAATCAAGCGCAACGCCGATTTGAGCACATGGTAGCCCATACTCGGTAGATTGAGTTCTGTACGAATTATGTACCCCGAAGTTTGTTGTAGCAAGTACCTTTGAAGAATGTCCATTGAGCATGGCCCAGCTCTGTAAGTAGGCTAGGCCCCCACACAGCTGCACCGTACGTGAGAGTTGGGAATACTACTGATTGATACAATTCCATTATAGGTGCCCATCGATTTATCTGAGTGCTATTGATAGTTTTGATGATAATTCCTGATGTCAGCTTAGTTCTACGGAGTCTATCTTGGAATGCTCTTTTAAACTTCCAATTAAAGTGAATGTCCACGCCCAAGTAGGTATATGAATTCACAACTTCTATCTGCTCACCGTTAATAAAGAAGTCACTGGGAGATATACGATTTCCTTTCCTGAAAATTACTACTTTGGTCTTACGGCGGTGTTCACTTCGACCTGTCGGTCCAGGCAGAATTCCTCTAACCCTCTCAAACACATATTGAGCTGGACAGGTGAGTCAGCCAGTAAGACGAGATCGTCAGCGTACATCAACATTCTTACATCTGTTTTCCCATCCAAGCCAACTCCTGAATCCCCTGTCCACGAACATTGAAAATAGTAGAGGGCTTACTGTGTCTCCCTGTAAAACGCCTTTTGTGACGCGTGTTTGATGGTTGGAAGATTCGAAGTAAATGTATACGTTTTCGTAAATGTGACACAGGACTCTAATAATCTTTGAGCTCACTCCAGATGCATAGAGACGCTCCCTCAGAAGACTATGTGCCACTGAGTCAAAGGCCGCTTTAAAGTCAACAAAAACGGCATAGACTTTGCGGCCTTTCAGACGGATGTTGTCGAATTTTTTTTATGTCACTTTAATTCGTTTGCGATTTTATGATAATAATTAATAATTGAGAAATCGTTTTCGACGCTCGAGCCGCTTTCCTTCATTTGGTACATTATTTGTGAAAACCTATCTCACTGTTTTTGGAACTAATTTCGCAGCGTCTTACGGTGGCCTATGCTCGTCGCTCATATTCCATCTTCCATCCCAGCCTCCATGTAATACTACGGTCTCATTCACATAACCATATCCGTCCAGTTCGTCCATGTACTGCAACATCTCGCTCATGATTAAGTCGTTATTCTCCTCATTATTCCGACACCTGAAATCCAACTTGATATAATTGAATGAAGTTACAACATCCTATAAAATAGAAAGACAGGTGAGAAAGAATAAAAAAGCTATCTCGCGATAACACAATTTTGCTCGGCCCTCATTTAAACTACCTATGCGAAAATGTATTCTTTCATATCTGTGCTTCCATTGAATCATTGAATTTTATACTTCCACTGCAATCAGTTATAGTAATTATATTAGTATTGTTATCGGAGTTGTCATTATCCGATTTTCATAGGACGTACCTCAAAACTAGTCGTGTGAGAATAATTTGGCCCGTATTCATAGTCAGATCACTTAGATCTCAAATATGAGGTGGTCTAAAGACCATGCTTATTTAGACACAGGCTTGAGCTTGAGCTGAGATGATTTTTGGTTTTATACACGATAGTCATCTTGTATTCTTGACCAGAGATCGTGGGTTCGATTCTTACTGTGGGCGGTCGGATTATCGTCTCGAAAACAAGCTCCTTGATTTAGTTGGAATGCTTGCTAAATGCAAGATGCGCCGTGTGTTGCATAGCTAGTGAAGTATGAAAGATGCTGACCCCATGCGATGTTGGTGGTCGTTAAAAATCCCTACCGAGTTCGGCAAAATTTCCGGTATAGTGGAGGAAAGCATTCACCGGCATCGGTGTTAGGCCTCGTTGCGGAAATAGGTCGACGTTAGATGAACCACAAAAAAATCATCTGGTATTTATTCTATATCATCAGGTACTTATAATCGAATACAATTACAACTTCTTATGATTGTGTTTGGTGGAGAAATTGAATCATAAAAATTGAATAAGGTCGTCTTCAGAGTCAGTGTCTTCAGATATACCTAAGATCTGACTATGGATATGTCTTGCTGCCCTGTCAGAATAATGTTGATGTTGGTGTTGATGGCAATGGAAATGTTACTTTTGAGAAGCAGAAAATAAGAAATTCATAGAGGCGTTCACAATCATGTTAACAGCGCTGCGCATTGTTACGACGGAGTTGGTGCTGGTTATAAACTGAATTTTCCTAAGTCTTCGACCGGCGACCACACCACAAGTGTCAAATCATCGTTTTGTGAAAATTGTCAAAGAAAAACAGGTTTTCCCAAGTTAACTTGTCCGAACTTGTTTTAATCCAAATTTACACATCGGATTCAAGTTCAGAAGATGGAATTTAGTCGGAGAAGATACAAATCTTGTCGTGATCGATTCTTTATGGCCCAGGAAAAAAAAACACCCAGCCGAGTTCCGCTCTCCCCCACGATCCCCCTTCAACAATAATCGACACTTTTAGTACCAGAATGCTATCAACGGGATGTGATCCGGTGACGACGTATTCACGTCCATTGGATTGACGGATTCCATCGGGTTCCATACCCTTCATTTTGAGTGTCAATGTTTACCCCCCCCCCGCCCTCCAATAACTCGAAGCTTAGGGGTGCGATTTTTGGCGATTTTGGATATGTAATAGGGCACTCAATTCCGTACAGAAAATCAAATTTTCAGGACGTCCATATTTTTCCCGAGGTTTTGGCAAGTTTTTCACTATATTTCCTGTACTAAAAAAAATTGGCCTTGAAATGTATAAAGACAACGTGTGAAGGCAGCATTTGAAACTTCGCATGTGAAAATGTACTCTTCACTCATTTCTACATGTATTTTTAACCAAACAGAACTGAAACAATACCAAGTGCGGCACCAGAGACCAGCCAGGAATAATTTTTGCAGAATTAACCCCTAGCAGGTATTATTAACCGCAATACAGTGCCTCTGGCGCGAAATCTAGCGTGGCGCCACATCTTAAATTGCGAAGGAGGGTCTTCTGAACACGTATGCCAAATTTAATACTTCAATCACAAAATGCACAGATCATTCCATTCTTGTCCGTTGTTAACACCCCCCCCCCTCCCCCCCCCCCCCCCCCTTCAACTGATAGTTTCACTCTGCGATGGGCACATTGGTTTTTGGCTGTTAATTGTCAGACGGAAGTGTCATTGTTTGAAAATAGCAAGCTATATGTGAAGCTAGGTACTTACTTCTGAAACAGCCTGTACCTCACGGAACTCAACTTGCAATACGTTTTCCGTAAGCTCTTGAAAAACTGCATTTAGAATAGTTGAAAGTTTTTACCCACTGTCATGTGTCACATGTTGAAAAATGTGAAAATTAAAAGCTTTTCGATTTAATTATTCAAAATCTAGCCGAGGGATTGGTACCAAATTTGGCAGGACGCAACACGAGAGAAGAATTGAATCTGCCGTTGGAGTTTTCCCACCATTTCTCAATCGGGCGCTACAAATTTTCTAATTTTTTTCTGGCTGTCACCACTCGAGACGGCCGCTCACTCGGGTTTTGACTTTTAACCAGGACTACCCGCATTTGGTGGAGGACTTACCTCAGACGTCCGTCCCCATTGACTGTTTTCGAAAAATTCTATCTAATATCGAAATTAGATTGCATTGAGCGTCCTTTAAGTCAATTTCCAAATGCGACACGGTTTGGGTTTACTAGCGGCGATTTTTTTCAAAATGAAAGTTGCACATTTTGTGAATTTAAAAAAATGTCGTGCAAACTTTGACCTGCAGTCGAGCCCCACAAGTAATTTATTTCAGATGCAAACATGCTGCGAGGATATGCAGGCGATCAGATGTCTGTATCACATCGAGCAGGGCTTATATGCTTAGGATTAGGTAGTATGTACTGTCCGACGTGGACATGTTATATGCGCACTGCACGTTATACAGATAATTAATCAGAGAATTATAAACGGTGAACAAGTTGAAACAGAACTTATACCTACAAAAGCAAAAGGAGAAAAACTTGCGGCGCCGCGCTGGAACTTCTGACCCGAATAACAATTTATTAATTAACTCGAAAAATAATATCTGCTCTGAAGATATAAGAAAGTGATGACAATGCCTTCTCTTCTCGGGTTCGAGATGAGAACTCGGTTTAAGGGCTGGGAAAATCGAATAGTGGTAGCGCGCGGCGAGGAAAGCGCCGAATATGTGGAGTGGAAAACTTTGGAGAGATGCTCGCGCTTTTATTACAAGGCATTTTATTTAAACTTTGTTTTTGTTTTGGCCGCACCACCATTCCGGCGACGTTAAACATCCCATCAAAAATCCGTGTTCGGCCCTTAAAAATTTCTGTTTTACGGTTCCGTATATAATATATAAAAGCGTGCGCTGGATGAGCCTGACCGGGGTGGTGCTTGCTTTCTCTTTATTTCCGTACTCGCGTTAACGAGTGCCCGCGCAGACGTGGCAAAAGAGTATGCTGTTTGTGTGTGTGTGTGTGTATGTGTGTGTGTGTGTGTTTAGTGATTATTTGAGAAATGTCTAGATAATTTACCAAGAATGCCGGTATTGGACGTAGTTAGCGGTGCAGAATCATGGTTTTTGCCCGCATTGACCGAGAGTCTAGGACTAGATTATTCTGTGTGGGTAAATAAGATTTATCTGGGCCGTATATTCCTGAGGCTGCCTCCAAATTCGGAGCGAGTTAGCGGACAAACCCCGGCACGTCGACCTCGTAATCAAGATTTCCCGGAATACTGAGTGTCGACCTTCCAAGGTGTAGTACGAGTACGGCTGAGACCCGTCGTCGTCCGCCGGTACGGCTTGCCGAGCCATGTCCTTATCCCTCCTTCCGCCAGTCTGACGCGTCAAGTCTTTAAGGATGCAGTTGGATTGGGATGAAATAACGCATTGCATAATCAATTCCAGCAGGCTTATTCCCTGACAGAAATTTACCCATTCGGGTCTCTTTCGGAACCTACAGGAGGTACTATGAATTATAATGAACTGCACGTAGTCTTCCTTCGAATTGATTGATTTTTTTTTCTGACCGGTTTCGAAAGTCTCTGTCCCTGGCCCTTTGTCGTCAAAGTGTAAAATCTAGAATAAAATACATAAAACAAGTACATAACAGATGAACGATAATTCATAATTGGTCATGAAAACATTTTGTGAGTTCAAAAATGTTTTTCTCGGATTTTTCTTCATTTTAAAAATGTTTTCATCATCAGTTCATAGTACCTCCCTATACCTTCCGAAAGACACCTGAATGGTGTCTTTCGAGCAATAAGCCCGCTGGAATTGATTCCGCAACGCTTTATTTCACCAATCCAACTGGGAAGCATTTTGTGCCATCTACTATTTGGAGGTTTGTTAGAGAAAATAATCAGTAACGGATCGTCACTGTTCTATTGACTGGTAGTATAACTATCGCCATCGACGGCAACGTTAACATGCAGCTGAGGCTCTTGCTCTCCCATAATTATGTTTATACTTCGGTATACAGGGCCATTCAAAAAAGATGTCTACCCCTTTTTTCTAAAGATTGGTTAACGATAGCGAGTTGCGGCAAAAACTGCTAAGTTCAGCTGCTTTTTTTGTTCAAGTTTAATATGTCAACAAAACTACTTCACCAAAACTCTGAGTACGAGGGCACCTCAAAATTTGAGACATCATTTTTTTCCACTGCAATATCAAGTGATACGTCATTGAAAAGGTCTTAGAAAGTTTGTTGAAGTTTAATATGTCAACAAAACTACTTCACCAAAACTCTGAGTACGAAGGCACCTCAAAATTTGAGACATCATATAATATCATATCATATAAAATGGGAATCAATGGGAATCGATGAGAATTTTTTCGAAGTGTAAACTGCATTTATAGACCGGGAGATAGTGACAGATTTTCGGACGTGATTTTAGGCAGTATGCCTTTTGAGAGATATCATAAAATGCGTATTCTGATGATATTGAAGGATAAACTAAAGAGTCATCCCGGGTCCTTCATGTATTGAAATTAGTCAACATTTGTTCGCAAATTAAGCGTTTTGATGCAATTTTACTCAGGCTGCCATGCGTACTAAAATAAAATGCAACGAAAAAAACTACCTGCAAAATCATAGGCATACCGTTTGCGTGAGTCCAACAGCTCGGCACCGCCAGGTGTATTTGCATTCACAATAAATATTTTTCCGTGATTCTGAATAGGCTGTCATTAGAAGTTATTAATCGTTATACCTACGCAACCGCAACCGCGTTTGCGCATGTTCAAGTACACTTCACATTGAAAATATTCTTCACACTTATTGGATAATATTCCGTCATTTTAGTCAAGATGCCATTTTGTTTTGATGTAGTTTATGATACCGTATGATGTATATCAAATTGGCATAGCGATCGGGATTAGGGCATCCAATCTTGGGATCCCGGGATCCCGAATCCCGTTAGATTTCCAACCCCAAAAATCCCGGGATTTTTCCACCGAGATCCCGGGATTTTCGGGATTTTTCAAATGATGCATCTTTTGACGTCACTGAATGAAAAATAGAGTTGATGGTGTTAATGCAAGAAACACAGATTATTCCAGTGAGCACACTGAATTTGAAACCAGTGTTAGTAATAATTATTATCATATTTATTTTGCTGAAATAAAACTAGTACCCAATCATTATTTGTTGTATAATAATTGGTGGTAATTGACAGTATTGGTACTTAATAATAATAATAATAATACAAATATTAGAATTAGTAGGTAAGGTACATAATAAATTACACTTAGAGCCGGTATTTTTACAGCAGATACCTCTTTTGGTCACCATACCACTAAACACCATAATAGTATTTGAGTATATGGAAATGAAAATAGCGGCCCTTGAAAACTTGAAAATATGTCCAAACACATGAAATGAAACAAAACTGTGATAAATTGAAAAAAAAAACAATTTCATTTGTCTCAGCAAGTGATTTTTGTTTCCTCGAAGCAAGCACGCATAATTGCAATGCAACTGCAATGTTTTATTTATCCAAAATAAATACAATAAAATACTAATATTGGTGTCAAATGATGATGTACTTACTTGAATGATCTGTGTTTCTTGCTTTGACTCTCTTTTCCACTCGACTGAGGTGAAAAGCTGCCTCATTTGAGAAACTCCGAAGATCCCGGGATCCCGGGATTTGAAATCTTCAATCCCGAAATCCCGGGATTTCGTTTGAGTCTCGGGATTGGATGCCCTAATTGAGATACGCAAAAGTAAAGGCATACACAGGAGAAGTTGTAAAAAGGATAATGAAATTTACGTGTATTTACTCAGTATGCCTTTTTGTTTTTCACTCCATTGAAATGTACTGAAATGGTATATAGAATGGCATACTGTTTGGTGAGGTCCAAGGCTGTCAAAGTAGGAAATCATAACGAAAACACAAAAACCAATCGATGGATTGGAACCAAATTTGGCGTGGAGCAACACAACAAAAGAGTCAAATTGAGTCTGCAATTGCAATTTTCCACCATTCTGCAGTCGGACGTTATGAATTTTCAAGATTTCTCCTAGCCGTAGCCACCCAACAGGGACTTTCACCTATGCTTTGACCAGGAGGATTCGCTTTTGATGCAGGACTCTACTCAAAAATGTATTCCTGCTCGGGGATCAACTTTTTTGAAAAATTTCAAATGATATCGGAAGAAGATTGCATTAAGCGTCGTGTAGACCCATTTTTAAAATCGACACGGTTTTTGTTTTCCGACAGTAATTTTTTCAAAATGAAATTATGTACATTCCGTGAATTTGGAAAAACTGCAGTGCAAACTTCCACATGTTGAAGTTGAAGAAAAGATTGAGGTAGTTTTTTGAGGAAAAATTTTCGAAATCGGACCCACGGTTTTCGAGTTTTCCTCTCTGGAAAAACTGCAAATTTTCCAACTTTTTATCCCGTGAACAGATTTTCACCATTGTTTTTAAAGAATAGGCAAGTAATTCTTGAACATTCCCCAACAATGTTTGTTCCAATTTCCCGAGGATTTTTCTGTTGAAAATAAAAAACCCGCCTGGGTTATCGAGACCAGACTTAGATGATGGAACTTATAAAGTGGAGCCTTAATTATTGACGATTGTTACAATAAGATGATTCGAAAAAAGATTCGAGGTTTTCCTGGAAAATTCAGATTTTTCTGACCAAATTCTAAATGTCCTCCAAATTATACTTCCAATTTCAACTTCCCGCCCGTAAGAACGTTTCGAGCAAAAATTTCCATAGGTTCCTATGAAGTTTTGGGATGACACAACCGATTTTTGCCGTAATTATGATTACAGTAATTATGTGTGTCCAGCCTCAACCTGTATTACTTGACTGTACTATGACATCCTCCAAAAGGCAATATAGCCTGAAATAACGTCCGAAAATCTGTCACTATCTCCCGGTCTATTAATAGAACTTATCAGAACGGTCAGTATGGTGTGTAACTCAATATGCGATAGCTATTTTAAAATTTTGAGGCTATTCAATTTTACCCATCAAAATCTTCATTTTGGAAAACCTCAAAATTTCCAAATAGTCATTGTACATTGAGTTACACATTATACTGACCGTTTTGATGGGTTCTATTATTTAATACAGTGCAGTTGCAGTTTGAAAAAATTCTAATTGATTCTCATTTTATACATAAAAACGTGTTTTTCCAGGCTTTTGCTTTAACTATCATTAAATGAAAACAGCTGGATATTTGCCGAAACTTTTTGCACTCGTCCATTGGAACTTCCAAGACCTTTTCAATGACGCATCACTCAATATTGTGCAGTGGAAAAAAACTTTGTCTGAAATTTTGAGGTGCCCTCGTACTCAGAGTTTTGATGAAGTAGTTTTGTTGACCTTTAAACTTGAACAGAAAAAGCAGCCTGAACACAACAGTTTTTGTCGTAACCCGCTATCGTTAACCAATCACTAGAAAAATGGGGGTGCGGACATCTTTTTTGAATGACCCTGTACAAGTGTCCCGAAAATACACCGACAACGTTCTAGGACAGCTTCCTCTCATCAAAATAAGAAGAAAAGTTTCCATGAACATTGTGTCCGGTGTCCATAAGGGAGCTACAGCCCCCTAAAGGTGGGACCCTGAAGATGGTTGTTTATTTAATATTTCCGAAACCGTTCAAGGAAAATTGAAACTTGACACATTTGATAACTCTCTTATGCCTAACAAAATTTGGATGCCTAACAAAAATGAAGTTGCTTTAAAATAGTTTTTCGTTAGCCTTGAATATCGTAATTAAAAATCGATTCAGCATTTCTGACCACGTTTTCATACATTCAAACTCAAATATCTCGTAAACGGTGCATCTATCGAGGTTGAACAGGGGGACCTTTTTTGGTAGAAAACTCCAATATTCCATAATTTCTTGTTGAATTTGGAAACAATTCACATTCAAAAAAGTTAGGGTTATTTTTACCCCCCACACCTCAGCCTGACCCACCCCTGGTAAATTATTTTGGAATCAATCTTGCCTCATTTTGTTGGGCATAAGAAGTTAGTGTATGTGTCAAGTTTGATTGATTTCCCTTGAACGGTTTCGGAGATATTGGATAAAAACCATCTTCAGGGTCCCACCTTTAGGGGCCTGTAAGTAGCTCCCTTGGAAAGCGTTTCCAGACCCATGCTCATAGGAACTTTTTTTCTTGTTTTGATGAGAAGAAGCTGCCTTAGAACGTTGTCGGTATATTTTCGGGACACCTGTATATTATAATATACCACCTACAAAAAACTCAGACTGCTCAGCACTTTTTGATGTCTCCAAATTGTGCCATGTCTGCTTGCATGCCCGCTGCCCTGGACTTAGTGGATTTGTTGGATCTGGAAGCATCATGGTTAAATTAACTGTGTGTTATATAACATAATGTGTGTGCGGTGTGTGCGCGCGGGCCGCTGCCGTAGCGGCATCATTGTTATGCCACGGCATATAAGAGTTCTTGGAAAGGTCATCCATTCCCTTTCACCGATGGATCAATGGGGTCAAACCATAAATAGGTATCCTGTCAGGGCTATTCTCCCTGCCTCCCTCCCAGCTGCCCTTCTTCACTTCATCCCTGGGCCAGCCGGCTTAGGCCGTCTTATTTCCACTCCGAGGAGCAATCGGTCGAGTTCGAAGGGAACGCATTAAGGCTTTGAACACGTTTATTTAACTAAACGTGCTAATCTGCCGGCGAAATACTTCCCCTGTTTACGAATTTAATCATCTATCTGTTATCACTGGGGAAATATTTTCCTCACAGTAATTAAGGAGGTAGGCGCAGCCACCGCAAAAACCTTGTCTCGGAATACAATTTCTCAAAAGGACTAATAATATGTCCTTATTACTGTCTCCTTGATTTTAATGCACGGTGCAATTTCTTCATTCCTATTAGTTCACCCGTGAGCCGTTATGTAATTTTCACTTCATAATTAATTCCTTGTAAATTATAAATTTGAGCAACTAAATACGCATATCCTGGAGAACCGCTTTTCAATTTTACGAGATGATCCTAATCCAGGGTTATATGCTCCTACCCCGCGCGCTGAAGGTGCGCCTAGTTAATTCAGCAGATCCAAACCTATTCCCACATGAAAGTTTCCAGCTGCTGGTAGTTTATTCCAGTATAACACTGAGACTGAGGTAAATTGCCGCTTCCGTTATGTGCATTCATTATAAAACATGATTAACTGCCAAATAGTGCCTTTCTCACTATACAACTTCCGCCGAATAGTTGGAATTCCACGTTGGAAATTTGAGTTTTCTCATGATCTTCACATTAACATATACAGGCTTAAAAGTCCCGTACTCCGACGATACAGTACTAATAAATAAAATATTCCATAAAGCACAAAAAACGTGGGTGCGTGACCATGGTCACCCTCGGAAGAAGTGAAACTTCTATAGATATGAATCAATCAGCAAACAACGTTCGAAAAGGTGTTCTTTTTGTACTCCCGCTCCGCTCCCTAACGGTTTGTACCATCTTGTTTTTCTTATTATCAATATTATTATTATTATTATTATTATTATTACGAGTCACTCAAAGGGCAGAATACTTTCCACATGATTTTTTCACGATTAGACTTCTTTTGTTTCTTTTCTCGCTGTGCTCGGCGCTTAAACTCCCATTCTCCGTCACATGAAGTCTCACTCATACCCTTAGTACAATAACTATCTATTTTCATCAATAACATTCTCCACAAATGATTATGCGAATGTGACATCGTGACGGATTTTCTTACTGTACGATTTTCCCCGTTATATTACAGCACGGTATATTTAGGTGAAAATTTCAGTCTCTCAGATATTTCTCCGGGTTCAAATTTAAAATGTATTCCAGGATATTCACATCACGTTCAAGAACAATTCAGAAATAGTTTTCTCCAATAAGGTGCTTTTCATTTCATTTAATGAAACTCTTACACCTTATAAGAAAGCCATAAATTGAGGCGAAACGTATCGCGACACTCAATTTGAGTTGCTTAATAATAATTGTCCTATAACCCCTCAAAGAACAAAATGAAATCGTCACATTTACATCTTATCTAAAGGAGGGCTGAGAAGATGAAGTTTTCAGAAACTCTCACTTCTTTCTTATTCTTTAGATGCAGAGGACTTATTACTATAATAAGTCCATATTATTTCAGAGCGAAGCGAATTATTATAAATATCATTTCGTGGCGTACCTATTATATTTCAACCACTGGATAAAAGTTGAAGCTCCCTAGATACTATCCACCATGAAATGGCGTGCTCTTTTTTTCTGATTAAGTGTATTGCCCTCAGTCCAATTCTCAATAATTCAGCCGCGAAAACTGCGAAATTTCCAAACAAAACTGCGAACTCTGTTTTTGAATACCAGACCAAATT
Source organism: Anaspis maculata (assembly GCA_949128115.1). Classification (NCBI taxonomy): domain Eukaryota; kingdom Metazoa; phylum Arthropoda; class Insecta; order Coleoptera; family Scraptiidae; genus Anaspis; species Anaspis maculata. The sequence goes on from OX421968.1 coordinate 36,348,338, forward strand.
TATGTTCGTCAGAAGTGGCACTTCATATAATTTCGAATGGATGCCCTATATCACTGCGAAAGAAATCAAGAGGCACTCCATACAGACGGGGCCCCGCACCTTACTAATCCATGCGCGCAAATGTTATAAGTATAGTAGCTATACTGGGTATGATCACGTGGTACTGATAGTAGTGATAGTGTGCTCCTTAAGGCTATATACGTAGAGTATCAATATTTTGCCCTCAAAAATAAAGATAAAGAGATACAGAGATTTTGATAGGATTCCATTAAATGATTGTCCACCTTGTTTCCGTTTGGATTACCCCACATTTTTTTAGGAGCCCAATAGCCCTAAAACACTAGCAAAAGTTTCTAAAGGATTACTAGGACATTTTTTGACAGACAAAAAAACTATTTTATGATTTTGAGAGACGTAGAAAATTGAGTACAGAGCGGTTTTTTGAAAAAAGTTGTCATCAAAAAAAGGAAAATTTTTTTTTTCACATATTTGAAAAAACGCTCTGTACTTAATTTTGTAATACACTCAGTACACCGTATAAAAAAAAATAAGTTTTTATCCCCAAAATTTACCGTTCAGGTCTCTTTCGAAAGCTCCATGGAGATACTATGGCCCGTATTCATAGTCAGATCTCATGTTTTAAGACGACCTTATTCAATTTTGATAAGCTGATTTCTCCCGAACACAACCTTGAGAAGATGTAGGGGTAATTTATTATGTTATAAAATGTTCATAATATGATAACTGTATGTATAAAACCATCTTGGTTCAAGCCTGTGTCTAAATAAACATGGTCTTAAGACCACCTTATATATAAGATCCGACTATGAATACTATGAATTGATCATGAAAACATTTTCTAGATTCAAAAATATTGTTTTTGAAATTAAATTTTTTTTTAAATTTTGAGAACAAAAACACTTTCGCTTTATAGTACCCCTTTGTAGCGTTCGAAAGAAACCCAAGTGGTAAATTACTGTCGAGGAAAAATCTCGCTGGGATTGATTCCGGAACGCCATTTCAGCAATCCAACTCCATGCTTGACTTTGAAAATGGAATTACCGTCGGCAACTAACTGTTTAATATCAATCAAATCAGAACAATTTACAACCAATTTAGAGCCAAGTTTAGTTTACATTGTGACTAATTAGTATAATGGATGGGGGAAATTCCATGAAAAGGTACGCACAACTACTAGCATGAGATTCTGTGACAAATGCCACATATTCAAGGACTGAGAAATGTTCCGCCGCAAAATAGCTGAGCAATGTAACGCACAAAGCCCCGGAATAAATCTGAAGAGGACATTTATATACGAAAGAACTGTGCTCGCGTAAGAAACGAGAACATTAAACGAATCCAGAGCTTTGACATCAATAAAACAATAACGTCAAAAATTATTAAGAATCGGTGATGGTGGAGACTGAAGAGTGGAGGGCCAGTAGTAGGTAATAATTATTGTTCTGCGTACTTTTTTCTAGTTATCCAAGAACTTAGTGATAAGAAACATAGCTTCCATACAAATGCCTCAATTTGAAATTAAAGGTGGGCAGGTTTCGAACAATCAGTTAAATTTTTCTCTAGTCTCTAGTGCACTATGCTGTCAAGTGGAATATAAAATCACGCCAGAAGAACGTTCCATTTGAAAGTCTCATTTGTTTTTGCTCACGTCAAAATTCCCCACTTACTCTGAATAATAAAACAAAAATATTAGGTGATAAATGTGTTTTTTCACTACTAGCTGTGAAGTTTACCATTATTGACTCGTCTAGAGGTCGTGAAGTGAGATTTCACAACCTCTTGCAGAATCAACTAGTAGTCCAGGACCGATTTGAAATGAGGTAGACATCTTTGATATAAAGCTGAGTTTTTGCAGAGACATTCGGAAGCATGTTCTTATTCACCAAAAAAAAGTCCCCAAATGTCCCGTTGGCGCTAGCCGAGTTATGGGGTGGAAACGGCCCCTAAAAGTGACACGGTGCTGGTTTTTTTCATTTTTCTGCCAAACGGTCACTTGCACGTAAAATAAATATAGGACTTAAAATATTCCCCACTAAATTCTGCATCGAAAAGGTTCTATCAACCACATGCCTAGGTCCCACCCAATTCGCGTAAACAGCGGTTGAAGAGGGGGGTAGTTTCAAGCGCGTCACGAGAAATTTATGCAACACTGTGTTTCAAGGTAGATATCTGATAAATGGCTGATCTGACAAAAAAAACGTTGGGGACGAAATTGTTCACCATCATGTTCTGCACACGATGCATGCATGCATTGTCAATCCCTTTGGAAAATTTTTTTGGGTTATATCACGAAAAAGTGCCCTATATGCAATGCAGAAATTTCAAATGAATTAAAATTTCACAATCGCTTTTGGTCCTAAAAGGCTGGTCTTTGACACTGCGGTCATCACTGATATATTCTTAGTCAAATAAGAAAAGTCCCCGCCCGTCCTCCCTACATTAACCAAGTTTTGAGGGGGTAAACCACCCTTAAAGTGACTTCCAACTGGTTTTTCTCAATTTTCGGCTAAACGGTTGCCCAAATGCAAAATTGGTAGATGACCGAAAATATTCCTGAGTAAATTTTGCATCAAAAAGATCCAATACATTAATCAGCTCACGCCCACCCAGCTCTTGCAATCACCGTTCGAAATCTCGCTGTACTCGGTAAACTTGAGAAAACCTAGGAGAAAACCAGTTTTTTTTTTAAATTTGTGTGTTGTTACCATCACTATCATTATTATATTTATCATCATTATACATTGCTGGTCACCATTTTGGTGATACCCCTATTGAAAATTATTGTTCTGGACATTTTAAAAATATATGATTCATTGTAAAAGGGCAGTGTGGAAAACCCATCCGGAAATCTTTATTTCTTTCGAGACTCTTATGAAAAACGAACGTAGCTCATATAATTTTTCAGTTAGAGAAAAAACAAGGAATGCCTCTTGTAGAGGACACTTCACTCTATCAATTTTTTCTCGGCGCATTTTTGTGTTAAACCAGCCAGTTTTGAGATACACGTTTCTGTAGACGGAGTCATTTGAGTTTTTCCCTGCGTGTTCGGAATTACCCTAAACTTTGTACGTGTTTTGCACAGCTTAGGTGCAGACCAGCCAAAAGACCAAGGCCAGTATTCATATCCCACTTTTAAGCTAAAAGCGCTTTTAGTGCGATGCGCATTTAGGGGCATTTCGCATATTTTAGTGTTCAAAAATACAAATTAACTCGCAAATCAATTACAATTAGGTACATACAATCGCTCCCAATCGCAATAATGTATTTTTGAACACTGAAATATGAGAAATGCCCCTAAATGCGCATCGCACTAAAAGCGCTTTTAGCTTAAAAGTGGGATATGAATACGGGCCCAAAACTTCATTCGATGCAAAATTCCTTGCCAATTCAGCGATGGGCAATTTAAAATTTATATATTGATCAGTTACAAAAAAATCTGTGTTTAACAGGCACATAACCAGGAAATTTTCTATTTTTCTTATTTGAGAGACGATTTAGGAACCGCTGGAACTCATTCATATCATCCGTAAAACTAAAAACCATTACCCGCACCTCATGAAACATGTTTTGCCCTATAAATTAAATCTCTTTCATTTTTATTCTACAACAAGCCGTTTTTGAGATATCCGCTATTAAGCAGCGTCGGAGCGGGTGTCTAAATCGCGCTCTTCGAACTTGTAGAACTTCGAACGGTGATTGCAAGAGCTGGGTAGGAGTTAGCTGATTAATGTATTGGATCTTTTTGATGCAAAATTTACTCAGAAATATTTTCGGTCATCTACCAATTTTGCATTCGAGCAACCGTTTAGCCGAAAATTGAGAAAAACCAGTTGGGAGTCACTTTGAGGGTGGTTTACCCCCTCAAAACTTGGTTAATGTGGGGAGGATGGGCGGGGACTTTTTCATTTGACTAAGAATGTATCAGTGATGACCAGTGTCAAAGACCAGCCTTTTAGGACTAAAAGCGATAGTGAAATTTCAATTTATTTGAAATTGCTGCATTGCATATAGGGCACTTTTTCGTGATATAACCCAAAAAAATTTTCCAAAGGGATTGACAATGCATGCATGCATCGTGTGCAGAACATGATGGTGAACAATTTCGTTTATAACGGTTTTTTTGTCAGATCAGCCATTTATCAGATATCTACCTTAAAACACAGCGTTACATAAATTTCTCGTGACGCGCTTGAAACTACCCCCCACTTCAACCGCTGTTTACGCGAATTGGGTGGGACCTAGGCATGTTGTTGATACAACCTTTTCGATGCAGAATTTAGTGGGGAATATTTTAAGTCCTATACTTATTTTACGTGCAAAAGACCGTTTGGCAGAAAAATGAGAAAAGCCAGCACCGTGTCACTTTTAGGGGCGGTTTTCACCCCATAACTCGGCTAGCGCCAACGGGACATTCGGGGACTTTTTTCGGTGAATAAGAACATGCTTCCGAATGTCTCTGCAAAAACTCAGCTTTATATCAAAGATGTCTACCGCTTTGTCTGATTGACGTGCAGAATCAAGTTGGCCGGGCATATTATTAACCCCTTCGTCTGATTGACGTTTGGCGACATTGGGGTTTGCGTTTGAATCACATCAAATTATTGACACTATCGGCAGCTCACTTACACAAAAAGATCGAGAAATTGTTTGACCGAGCCTTATTAATTGCAGAACTTGTTGTGGTGTACGTGAATTTGGTTGGTTTGGTGGAATAGCAGCTAAAGGTTGGACGGTCAGTACAACCTAACCTCACGATATGTCTATTTTGAATTTATTTCCAATAAGCAGTGTTCACTACTCGATAAGCACACATATCATTTACAATTTGTCATTGTTAGTGTATGCAGTTTTCCTCGAAAAGAACCAGTTCTCAAAAATCGCGTACGTTTTCATTAAATTGTTTTTAGTTTTTTGTTTTGCTGGCAGTAAGTCATTGGTGAATGGTGACCTTATCTGCTGCCTCGCACAATTCGAAAGGTGGTGTCTCGCAACCTTCGATCATTATCATCATCCCGGCGAATATCATTTGAAGTTGAGAAATCACAAAATGCTCGAAGAGCCTACTTGGTTTTAATTGACATCTACAATGAACGCGGAGCGTTTTTTATAAAATTTTAAAACTTCACGAATCGGATCTACTTTGCTAGTAGTGAAAAAAATTGTATATAAACCGCGCTTGAGAAGGCTATTATAGCCTTCGCACATATCTCCCTCGCCGCTACGCGGCTCGGGATTTAAACGGTGCTCACGCTATAATAGCTCACTTCTCAACCTTGGTATATAATATACTATTTTCTAAAAACTTTGGTTGAACAATGGACATTTTTAGATACTGAAAGGTGGCGTGGTGGTCAGCGCGTCTGACTGTCATGCCAAGGGACGTGGGTTCGATCTCCACCGAATGCGATCAGATTTTCGTCCTGAAATCAAGTTCAATATATGTATAATAAAATGAATCTTTTTCTCTTCATCGGCTCCTCACGCCATAAGAGTTTTGGCGCTTTATTCTTAATGTACAAACTACTGAAAAATCAGTAACAAGCGCAAATCATGGACAAAGACAACACCCAGACAAGACCAGGAATCGAACCTGGAGCCTTTCGCACCACAGGCGGCTGCTCGACCGCCTCTGTGCCACGGGGCCGAAAACAAGTCCTGGAATGCGTGTGTCGCATAGCACGTAAAATTTAAGCGATGGTGCCACCCCTGTACGATGTTGATGTGGTCGGTAAAAATCTCTGCCTTGTGCTGGCAGGTAAGATTCCCGGTATAGTGAAGAGAAGCATTCACCGGCGTCGGTGTTGGGCTTTGTTGCGGAAATAGGCCGACGCTGAGTAAAAATACTGAAAGCGGTTCGAAAAGAGGCATTTTGTTAAATCGCTTTCAAACCCGAGTTCAAACTACATACTTAGATAACTATACCGCTCATTAACCTATTGTAATTTCACAGTATCTATCTATTTAGTTTTTCAATTATTCTTGTTTGTTGCCTTGTGGCGTTTTCTGTAAAAAGAGCTATTTTATTTCAACACCTCCGCTAATAGATGGACCAAGGGGTCTTAGTAAGCCCTACCCGGCACTGACAACCGTGACGTGACGACCGTGACAGGTGCCTTCTTGCCGAAAAGCGTGGTACGTTTTTTTTTTTGGTGCCATCAGGCGAGCTGCATAGAGGTCTAGAGAGACGCTCTCAGTATTTGTGAATTTGTAGTTAGGAAGTCTGGTATGTGTCAGCGACGGCGCCAGAATTTCTTCAACGGGTGGGCACAAAAAGGCACACTATTCAGGAAGGTGGGCACTGATCTAGTTATATGTATAAACTCCCATCCCCCAAACAACTTTTTTTATATAAAAAAACAGTCAAGCCCGAGAAAGTTTCATTTAAATAAAACTTTTCCGAGACATTGTCTGAGAAATCGGGTGGGCACGCGGGTGGGCACCTATGATTTCAGGGGAGGCACGTGCCCACCCTGGCCACCCCCTGGCGCCGTCGCTGGTAAGTGTAAAAACTTGCTTTATTCGAAACATCCTCAAGTCTCAAACTAGGCCCTTCCGGAGTGGCGGGCTGCAAGTCTTAGCTGAAAGACGCTAGCGCAGGTGAATTCAGGTAAAATCGCGCAGGATTGAGTGAGGCCTGCTTACCTGAACGTTCAGGGGTAATTCCATCCCTACCGTCTCCGTCGGTGTACCATCGTCCATCGGTACGAGTCCAGCACACCTGAGCGGTCCATTCAGCTTGTGGCGTTAGCGAGAGAGCAGCGGATGGCGTACCCAAGCCAAGTTCGCCATTTTGACGCGTGCATAGCATATAAGGTCAGATCTTTTAATTTTTATGCGGACCATCAGCCCATCACACTCATCACAGTGCTTCAGGTTCAGATTAGGTTCTCATTTGTATTGTATTGGATTTTCAATGCGTCAAACCCATAATTATCTACTTAAGGGTATAAAAAGAAGTTGATTGCGCACCGCGGTTCTAGCCGCGAATAGCCTTTTAGTGAGCGCGGCTTCAGGATACTAGAAATGAGCTCATAGGTAGATCCCGGGACCACTTTGTTCTTCGCGTGTAATCCCTTCCGGAACCCTCAAGCTGGGTAGGTATTTTGCCCAGCCAGTAATTGTAAATAAATAAATAAATAAATAAATAATATTTATTGATCCCGTTTTGGACATCACAACAAATGTATAGGGACAAGTCATATAAACATATAATTGCAGATGTGGGTAAGTAGATGGCATCCAAGCAAAATGTAAAAATTCAAAACCAAACAGCAGACAAACACAGTGCAAACTTAACAATAATAAATAACTATGATAAAACCAAATCTAACGACAGAAATCAGGATCTGCCAACATTTCTGCGTGACTGTAATAGGCTGCACCCAGAAGCCGTGTCCTTAATATTGCTTTGAATTCACGCAAATTGAGACGTCTGATTGACTCCGGCAGTTTGTTGTACAACTTGATACCAACGTACAAAGGGCTCCTTTCATAATGCGTCAACCTATGCCCAGGGACCTCCAATGTCGAAACACTTCGCGTCTCATAGGTGTGATGTCTGCCCAAAAGATTGAAGTCCTTACCATGCTTCTTGATGTAGCACAATACCTGATACGCAAATATACCAGGGATAGTCATGATTTGCATGCTCTCAAAAATCCCCCTGCAGCTCTGTCGCGGACTCATTTTTAAAATTGCTCGTAATGCCCTCTTCTGCATCCTGAGAATCCTCGATATTCCGGCGGATGCACCCCACACCAGAGTACCGTAGGAAACAATAGAGTGAAAATAGGCATAATAATACAACTTCAGCACATGAACATCAACAAAAGCTCTCAATCTTTTCAATGCATAGCACGTTGTTGCTACTCTTTTACAGAGACTACTTATATGCAAATCCCACTTGCACTCTTCATCTATGGTGATTCCCAGAAATCGCGTTTCACTCACATGTTTCAAACTGTTACCATCCCCTCTAACTAATACACTACTCGGATATCTTTCTTGAGTACACTTAAACTTTACTATCACAGATTTATCACAGTTTAGTTTCAGGCCGTTATTCAAAAACCACATATTAAAGTCCAACACCAAAGAATTAGCCCTTGTTACAACTCCCTGTACATCATTAGATGACACTAACAAATTAGTGTCATCAGCAAACATGACTACATTGTTTGCATTGATATCATTGACATAGATTATGTACAGCAATGGTCCAAGCACAGAGCCCTGAGGGACCCCCCTGTTTGACACTGACATCCCAGACTCTACCCCTCCCACCACTGTATAATTATGTCTGTTCTTCAGATACGTTTCAAACCACTTCCATATTACGCCACGTACTCCATACCTATACAGCTTTCGCAGAAGTATCTCATGATCGACAAGATCAAAGGCCTTGCTTAAATCCAAAAAAATGCCCACACATTGTTCACCCTTGTCGATCATCCTATGCACATCACTCACGAACCGCAGCAGCGCATCCGCCGCTGACCTTCCTTTGCGAAATCCGAACTGCGCATCGGAAAGAAGACCCAATCTGCACAAATAGGAAGTCAATTGATTGGCTACAACTTTTTCGATGATTTTCGAAATTGGACTTAATATTGCTATCGGCCTGTAGTTATCTGGTTGAGTCCTATCACCCTTTTTGTAGACAGGTACCAATTTAGAAATTTTCAGACAATCAGGGAAGTAGCCTGTTGTTAATGAACAATTAACAATATGAACAAGCGGCAGCAGCAACTCTGGGATACAGTTCTTGATGAGATTCGAAGTGAGACCGTCCCTTCCCGCCGACTCAGAGCCCTTCATGTTCCGTACAACACTCAAGATATCACTCTCATCCACCGGCTGGAAAAAAAATGAATCAACAGTTTGCTCAATGTGGTTAAGATTATTATTTTGGATATCAGCCGCAGGGTATTTATTTGCAATTGAACTGAAATGCTTATTGAAAGTATTGGCCACATGTATCGGCTCTTTAATTATTCCATTACCAGACGACAGCTCAATAGTTTCCGCTTTATTCCTTTTGCCAGCCCTCCCTATAATTTTCCAAACAGTCTTAGACCTGTCGGAAGAATTTACGATCAAAGCATTATAGTGCATTCTTTTTGCTTCCTTGACTACCTTTCTATATATATGCTTATATTTTTTATATTGTCTAGTGTTATCCGCGTTACCATCAAGAGTCTGCAAATAGAGAATTTTGAGAGTCTGTGATGACTTCTTAATACCCACTGTAATCCATTCCTTACCTGAATTTTTAGATTTATTGAAATTACGAGTCACTTCAGGAAATGCTATGTCAAACAAGCCACCAACAATCTTCAAAAACAAAGCACATTTTTCATTTACGTGTACACAATTCAGTACAGCATTCCAATCTTGTTGGATTAAGAGTTCTTTGAACTTCCATACGTTTTTAACTGATTTAGTGTTCCGGAAAGTAACAGTTTTTTCATTCGTGGGAGAATCATTCCGCAAATTCAAAATGATTGGCGCATGGTCCGACAATCCATTGCTGCCGACATCACACCCACACATCTCTCCGTCATCTCTCCCCACAAAGACATTATCCAGGCAAGCGCCCATCCTAGTTGGAATGTCAATCGCTGAAACAAGATTGTATGAAAGCAAAAGGTCCCTAAGGTCATTTAGTTCTTTTGAAGGCAACAAAAAATCGACATTGAAGTCCCCAAGCACGGTTACACGCTCACCCCGGGAAATGAGAAACCCCAAGGCCACATCAAGACGCTCAAGGAACACCCGAAAAGCACCCACTGGACTTCTGTACACAACCAGGACAGTCTCGCTTCTATTGGTTCTTTCACTCATGATCTTAACAGCTACACATTCGAAATCCTTTTCAATTGATAATTCTTTAATTCTGTCTATGCCACTACACTGTACACTATCCCTAGCAAACACACAGACACCACCACCTTTGGCGGCAGTTCTGCAATAACAATCGATCATACAGTAATCCTTTATACTATATACCTCCCTGTTGCTATCTTTGAGCCAATGCTCAGTAACACAAAATATATCTGCTTTGATCTGATCCAAATATATCTCGAAATCATCTATTTTATTTGTCAAACACTGAACATTTTGCAATACTAATTTTGTTATTTTACAGGAATTATCTTTCATTTGAGCTAGATTAGTGATATCCTCGTCAGCATGATTTAATGAGTGAACTGATCGGAATCCCTTGGGATATCGTCTTGTTCTTGTCTTAGTCTGTCTAAAAAAGGATCAACCAAAACTTCGGTAGATAAACAACTATTTTTATCATCAATTATTTCTTGCATTAGTGACAATTCACTATCAATAACATCATTGATTAGTAAATCACATTTCACAGGTTCATCTTTACAACTGATTCTTTCAAATATGAGAGAAGATAAGTTTCTCAAAGACATTCTCCGTTTAGGGAAACTGCTATTCAATTTGATACACTCAACTTTACTTTTGACTATGTGTCTAAATTTGCTCAAAAAATCATTCAGTTTTAAATTATATTTTGAAGCAAGTACAGTTTTTGCTGGAATAGAAGTAAATAAGACATTAGTGTTGGTACATTTTTTCAAATTGTCACAAATTAATCTAAAAGACGGAGCTTGTTTCTTTCTTAAAATATCATTTGCTCCACCCACAATAACAACATAATCTTCCGAGGTGAAGTCTCTTGTTAAAACAGGTATGCTTTCCATAACCTGGTGTAGAAGAGCTCCAGGTTTCTTAATGGTGCTAACTTCATGTGTAGCCAGGTTAATTCGATTTCGCAAGTGAAAAGTTAAATTCTTCCCGGTCTCATCCATCAGCAAAAGTAATTTATGCTTGCGATTTAAAGAGGGACGAGGGGTCGGATGTAGAACATTCACATTTGACATCACCCGACTCTTCCTCTGGCTGGACTTCTTGGCCATTATTGTCTCGTCATCGTCGCCCGAATTAATAAGCATTCCCTGGCAGAATCGGGAACACTTGAAGTGCTCACAAGTTTCAGTTTGAGTTGAAAACGCAATACTTTCAACTTCTCTTGTTATTGTTTGCACGCCTACAGAAGTTTTTACTTTTATCTTATCACTAGTTTTTTGTTCCAACTCATGGATATATTCTTGCAGCTCGCGAACTGTATTTTCGGATTTTACCAATAACTCATTCATTTCTTCTTCTCTTCTTACAGCTTCCTCCATAATTGAATTACTTTCATTCTTCAGCCTTTGGATATACTTGTTTTTCTGTTCTGCGTCCTCATTTAACTCGGAAATAGTTCGCTCAAGTACTTGTTCTTCTTCATCTCTGGAAACATCATTGGCCTCCGGCTGGCAGCATATAATTTTGTTCTCGGCAATGAATCTGATATCCTTCTTGAATCTAGGAATGCAGGATCTGTGATACGCTCCATGACAGTGGACACACACATAGCTTAAAAACACTTTTGTACAACACTTAAAAGTGACACTTAAGCTACTCGAAGACATTTTCGGAGAGCAGCGGCACCGCGTGCGTACTTGATGTAACGACTGGTGTTGACTCGACCTGCCCAGATAATATGCCCAGATTGTACGGCTGCCCAGATAATAGCGTACTTAAGATATACCTTATTTTCAATTTGCGTGTTGTGTTTTGTATTCAATTAGTCGGTCAGTTTTATCGTTATTTATCTTCTCAACTTTTATTCAGCAATCATTTTTTCACTTAATTTAATGTCAGTTCATGACTTGTATATATTTTTTTCATTCAAGTTTTATATCAGTAAAGACTGAAGACTTTGAACGTTAGCTTAAATTTTTTTATCGAGTGGGATGTGGGCCACTCATCTCACGCTCACATTGGCGCCCAATATAAAGCTTTTGTCAAATAAAATATAAAATCACGACCCAGCTTCTCCAGTGAAAAATCTAGCTGTTTGTGCAATTAGTGACAATTCTTCCAAATTTACCTAAAAGGCGGAGTGAATGAAGGGAGCGCACAGCCTGTAGTGGTCTTAAAACCGCAAATTATCACAAACGTGGGTCGTTGAGTTGGAAGGTTTGGTTTGTGAGCCATTGGGCTCCGAGTCAATAAAACGTTCGTAGAAATGTCAAAGTGACAGCGGCTTGACGATGCCGGTGTAAATAGAGTTGTGCCCTACATTATGGAGCCATTCGATATCTTTGCGACTCTGCAAATACCGTGATATGATAATTATAAATGGTCTGTGCTGTGCTCTGATGTGATGTGACTTCTTTAGCTGGCTGGGCCCCTGCTACCGTTTGTCGCGGTCGAGGTAACGGCTAAACAACCCTCAAAATGGCGGCGCCCAGTATTGCAGGTGTCGGACGTCTTATTTTGCGCGTAATTTAAGTATGTGTTTTAAACTGATAGAAACAATTTATTGCTGCTAGTAGGTAAGTGAACCTCTGTCGCGAAGTTTCACTTGTCTAACATCCCTATTTTTAGCAACTAGAATTGCCAGTTTTTGAAAGATCATAAGGGTAAAGTAGATAAAGTAGTTTGTACTCCTTATAAATAATACAAACATTGAAAAATATGCACTTTTGATTTATCACCGCTCATCATTGGGTGCTTTCCACCCAGCTCCAAGTTTAGTACACCTGCCATTTGCGCATGGGCGGGTTCCAAACAATGCTTTCCATCTACGTGTTCTTACCTGGTTTTGTGCCGTCCCATGGATCACCTAAAATTTTGTGCCATCGAAAGGCTTACAGGAAACGGATGCGAAAAATGACGTACCGTCAGCTGTCATCAGCACTCTGTTGTCATTATGTCTCTCTCTCTGTGTCGTTTCGACTCGTTTCATCCATGCATCCATGTTTTATTTCATTTCTTTGCGGGAATTACGTACGATCGATTACGATTTACGCTGCCATTTCTTCATTTCTGAATTACAAATGTCATCTGTCGCCTCCAGACCAGAGATGTCGCGTCGGTCAACGATGCCATCATTGTTCAATAGAGACGTATTTCAGCACACTCTGGTTGAAATTTGGGCAAAATCGACCCAGCCGTATAAAAGTTATGAATGAAAAACGAATTAAAAAATTGAACTTTGAAGGCCTGTAACTTTTTTCAGGGGCACTTTTAAAAAATAAAAAATTGCACAATCTTCATATTTTGAAAATATGAATCCGAAGTGGGAAAGATGGCACTTATTTTTGAAACACCCTGTATATGACTGTCGTAATTATTGAATTGTGAAAGCCTGTAGTTTTAAATTCACTCTGCTGCTATCAGCGTTGTGTGCTCTCTGTCTCTGTGTTTTTTTTTCAGTCCTGCCTAGATGTCGTTTGGTTGTAAGTGCAGGTAATAATGGACTTGGTAAGGCGGAGGACTTGGTATAGCGAGCACTCGGTAAGGCGCGAGAACTCGGGCGGATGATCAAGGAAAAAATATCTGCTGCCTGTTACATCTTTCTGCGTTTACATTTCCGTATCAATTGCGTTGTGCTCGCGATGTTCATACGAAAAAATCAATCTACTTCTTGAATGATCGTAACTAAAGCATGGTATTCTATACTGTCGTGTAATAGCTAATACTCATTCGGACAAATTATACGACACTCGCCTGTCATTATTACACGCTCATTGGATAATATACTCATTATTACACTCGTTCATTAAGACGTATTGTCACACTTCTTATTTTGGAACAGTCCTTGCGAGTTCGTTATGTTCAAAAACCAGTCGAGTGACAAAACTTGAAACTCGTACGCTTAATAATTTACTGTTTTGAACTTCGAGGGTTTCGCGCAAATATAAGGGTCGTATTTCAGCTGCCTAATTAGGTGTAGCAAGATGCGAAATGATTTCAGATTAGTAGTTTTCATGACAATTTTGTGTTTCAGTGGGCATGCGCAAGATTTGACAGTTCGGGTCGGCTAGCACCAGAGGTATACAGGGTGTTTCAGGGATGATAGCAAAAAATTTAACTGTGGGTAGATCTCGTCAAAATATGACGAAAACCTATATACCATTTTGCAAAGTTCGGCCTAATGACGAAGATACAGCCCTCCAAAGTTCACTTCTTTCGGATTTCAAAAATTTGTAACTTAAGAACGTTTCGACTTTAGCTTTAATTCAGCAAAAGCTGGTTTGTCATAATTATCTATCAACCTGCCAAATTTGGGAAGAATTCAACCAGTGGTGTAGGAGTTATGAGGGTCAATAATTCAGAAGCATCCGAAAAAAAGTTGACTTAAGGTGACCCCTCATAACTTCTACGCCACTGATTGGATTCTTTCCAAATTCGGCAGGTTTATAGATAATTATGACAGATCAGCTTATGCTAAATTGGAGCTGAATTTGTCGAAACGTTTCTGAGTTACAAATTTTTGAAATCCGAAAAAAGTGAACTTTGGAGGGCTGTATCTTCGTCATTAGGCCGAACTTTACAAAATGGTAAATAGGTTTTCGTCATATTTTGACAAGATCTACCCACAGTTGAATTTTTTGCTATCATCCCTGAAACACCCTGTAGAGTGGGGAGAATGATTACAGAGCTGTGCGAGTCTGGCGAGCACAGGAAGGTCGAATTTTCGCCGACCGGCAAGGAACGTGAGCGTGCGCTCTAAACTTGATGAAAACTACTATTGGTGGAAATCGCACCTGAATATTGAATACAAATTTGATACTCTCATGCGCCCACCTCTGCACGTCTGTTTTCTCCTCCATCTATACTAATTGAGTCGATGATGTTTCCTCCTATGACGGGATCGGGAAACTAGGAGCTTCGCTTCGCGTCGCATTGTTTTTGTGAAATGTTTTAATTTTTCGCCGTGTTCTTTTTTTGTGTTTGTTCAAAGTTGCCCGTTATTTGTTTGTTAGTTTTGAGGCAGAAAGCATGCTGTGTTCATAACTGTTTTAGCTTTAGCCATAATCAGAATATTCAATTCGCTCTGATGTCGTCGTTGTCTCAGTTGGCGGACAATAATCGAGTTCCGGTTGATTCTGCATGCGAGAAAGTGTGCAACGTGCGACGTTATACATTCTTCAGCAATTTGCCTCTGCGTTATTTCTCATTGATCCTTAATTATCGTTTGTTCCATTCATACTGATGTTTTGTTTCTCGTTGATTCCATTTTATCAATACCACCCTCCGTGTATTATCCAGGATTTTGCCATTGTTCATTTGCGCGGTGGATCTAGCACAGCGGATTGAAAAATTATGATATTTAATAAAATTTCTTGAAATTTGAGGCTACACTGAAACAGCACAGAGGATTTCGCTGAAATGTTTTATATGTTTGTCATCATGACGTATAACTAACTCATTGTCAACAGGAAAATCGATGTGGCAGGAACTGACGTGAATTATTTAAAATATATGTGCCGAAAGGAAATAAGATAGGCCTTGGTGTACTATAGCAGGTATAGTCACATTCGCCCACTAGAACGGCGAAAATCTTCTGGGAAATTAGATTTCAAAAACAAAGATAAAGATATCATTTATTAAACTAGTTACAATTGTAAAAAGCGCAGCCGCTGTAGCTCTCTCCCGCACCTAAGAATCCGTATATGTGAATGCAGCGAAGGGGTTTCTAAGTGGAACAGGCAGATCGATAAGTTCCTCTCTGTTCCGTGAGTTACAAAATGTAAATATGCATTTATGCCAAACCGCATTCATGGCGATATCATTTATGGGATTTTTATTTCGGGTTAAGAGTGTGACTACGGTATTATGGAAGTTGATGTCGAACCATTCCCGGCACATTCACTCAAATCTTTGGAAACACACTGAATACTTTTCCGCTCGGAAAAATCTCCTTCCGCGTATTACAAACCGAAAATGGACCGTGTTTTTAGAAAATATCTATAATATTATACTAGCGCATAAAATGAAAAGACCACTTTTTCTTAAAGTCAAGCCAGTGGGCAGATTTTCTCAAAATTTCACATTGAAAGCTGAAGGGATGTTCTTGCTTCTCGCAGCCCTTGAAGTCACTGACTTCTGAACTTCAGCGGATATTGTCATGACTTAAAATAAACTAATGTAGGTGATGTACCAAAATCAACTGCACAAGATTTTAAATTGGAAAAATGAAATTTCCCTGATTAGCTTAATCACGGCGTAGGTAATTAATAGATAACATACCCCCGAGCACCTCTTGTGTGTTTATGTCAGTGGCGGACTGAGGGGGGGGAGTGGTGGGGGCGGTTCACCCCGGGCCTCGGGGCCTCAATCATCTGATGGGGCCCCCAATTCCTCTTGCTTCTGAAAAATACTGCAAAAAAAATTGAGATAAAATACAAAAATTTCAATTTTTTCTCTCAATGGTAACTGTTTTCGCATATAACTTAGGTAAGTGACATTGTTTTTCTTTTTTTTTCACATTCTGAAATAACCTTGGCAAGCCCCATGACAACAGAGGTTTGGGGGCCTATACACAGGCAGGAGAGGTGTGTCTGTGATCTGTATCACGGAAAATCCAAGAATTATTTTTACTTTAGGCTTCAGGGGCCCCGGCCCCGGATATCAGAGCGCTAGGGGCCTCAAGCCTTTGAAATTTTGTATTTTAATATTTTTTCTCAAAAGAAGAAACACAAAACAACAAAATTTATCTTGTCTGCGCGCTGCAGGTAGTGGAGACTCATAATCATCCTAATATTGTATACATATACGAGTTTTAGCATTGAGTCAACAGTCCAAATCCAATTCAACATCCAAAGCTGGAACCGAAAACTTCTTGTAGGTACTGGTGGTCAGTGGCATAGCCAAGGGGGGCGAAAGTGGGCGAATGACCCCACTCTTCTACCTCCCAAGCGCCCACGGCATTCCATCCCATCCCACACTAAACCGATACAGAAAAAAATTATGGCGAAAATTTTCAAGAAGCGCAAAACTTTTCTGAAAAGAAGTTTTATTATCAAGCAATTTTGGTGAAAACGTCAAAACCGGAATCGCGAAACGCATGAAATATAGCGATTATCATCAGCATTATTATTGTTATTATGCCCAAAAACGTCAAAAACCGGAATCGCGAAACGCATGAGATTATCATTAGCATTATTATTGTTATTATGCCCAAAAAATTTCGCCTGCGGCGGTGCCTCTTGCCGACTTGCACCGTCGTCGTTGCCTTTGCCTTCTCCACCCTTAAATTCTGACTACGCCACTGTGTGTTTTATAGTCAAGTTACCAACTATTTTTTTTGTTTCTTAGGCTTTTGCTCAATCACGGCGGGGCGGGGTGGGCCAAAAAGTCTGCCGACCCCCCTTCACATTCTCAACTTTCACTCCTTAGGGGCCCCATGTCACAATTCCGCCCAGGGCCCTCAATTCCCTTAGTCCGCCACTGGTTTATGTACTGTTTTTTCCTGTGCACACTGGCCGAGGCTTGAACTTCTCGACAGAACTCAATAAGACAATCTCATAAATTCAGCAGAAAATTTTGCGAAGTCGGTTTTGATACACTGGTTCATGTCATCCGACAATGTAGGGAGGTATACCCTCCCTACTTTATTGTAGGAAATTTGTTTCAAATTTTTGAGAAAATCCGCCTATGGGTTTGGTCGGAAAGGAACTTCAAAAAGGTGTTCTCTCAGTTTTGTACATTTCAGTGTATATAAAAAAATCACCTATATCGCATAGATGATCGCAGGAAATATTTATATTCAATTCGTATGTCGATGGGAAAAATTTGATAGGAGTCTCCACCGTCTCCATATACTTAACTCAGTGTCAGAAAAGCAAAATAAAAAGGAGCATTACGAAATACGTTAAATTTTTTATCAAAGGGACTGGATACAATTTGGTATTTTTTATTTACATTTTTACTGTCTCCAAAACAACTTCCATGGCATGCACTTAATGCTAACTCCCCAAAGAATGGTGAACGTATAGGTATGCGTTTGTGTATTTCTGTTTGTACATATTTCATGAAAGCTTGGAGAACTTTCTCGGTACACTAATAATGATCGCATCATCCCGCTGAGCTTTGCGTGATAATACGCGCGGATTATTTTCACCTAATCAAAAGTGAAACGTTATGTTATGATGCAAAAGAGGCAGGCGCGTGCGCACACACGCGCGCGCAAGCACGCATATACACGCACACGCACTTGCTACTTGATGAGGGGCATAGGTTGTCAAAGAAACATCCCAAACATTATAATAGGTTCATTACACTTGATCAGAAACAACCAACATGACAGCAACACGTTAAGATAATAATTTCTGGCTTACCTTTTTATTGGACCTATTTTATGGAGTAATGTGTACGTCACTTCTTAGTTACTATTGTAGACAAAAAAAGCTGAACGACAGATGAATGACTTTTAAAATCTTTGACCTGTGAATCAGCTTTACTGTCATCAGGAATATGCCACACATAACCAATAATGCTTTGTCATTTTCTGTGTCAAACGTGACATAATGTTCAATGAATCTGTTAGGGTGCAAATTATGCCTCTTATGGAAAGTGGTATCACGTACAAGAGGGTAGCAGACCTTCTCAGTAACAGACAAGCGAATACGCCTCATGGGCATGAGGCTCAGTAGCGCACTTCCTTTCTGGAGGATTAGTGAACGCAAGATGTTAAGTGATTAGGGTTCTACCGTCTTGGGCAAAAAATTCCAATATGGCGGCCAAAATATCGACAGAATTATGAAATTCGGCTTGAAAATCAAAATGATCGTACTAGACAAGGGTAAGTTCCAAGTTTCATGAAAATCGTTCCACTAACAAGAGATTTCAATATGGCGGCCAAGATGGCGGCAGAATTATGAAACTCAGCTTGAAAATAGGAATGATGGTACGAGACAAGCGTAACTCTCAAGTTTCATGAAAATCCTTCCACTTATAAGAGATTTCAATATGGCGGCCAAGATGGTGGGGCAATCATGCAATTTGGCTTGAAAATAAGAATGATCGTACTAGAAAAGGGTAAGTTTCAAGTTTCATGACAATCGTTCCACTAATAAGAAATTTCAATATGGCAGCCAAGATGGCGGCCGAATTATGAAAGCCAACCTGCCTATTTGGTCCTTGAGGACCTAAGCTATCCACCGGATAAAGTTCAATCTTCAAGGGCTGTAGCTTTATTTCCCGAGGAGAAGTTCAACTTCATCGAAGTGCACAGGAGATCTCTGTTTTTTGAGAATAATGATAACGATGTATGGATAACAAAAATAGTGCCCATTGGCCACCCTTGGGGACATCAGCTTTTAATCGGAAAAAAGTTCCAAGACTCTTGTTTCAATTCTCGAGAAGGAGTACAGCGTCTTAATTTCTGCACGGACTCGGACAGACAGACAGACAGACAGACAGACAGACAGACAAACCGGCCACATAAGCGTCATTCTGTTACTTATATAAAAAAATGTTCTCCGACTGATTTCGACCTCCTGAACACGAATATCGGGTTCACCTTTGAATTGGAACATTTCTTTTTTATCGAAAAACCGAAAAAATGGTAGCCTGTCACATGATTTTTAGTGATCTACTTTTTTTTTGTTATTGAGCGAACATGTTTTGTAATTTGAGTGCCATTATCCTTCAGGTACCTAGTATTGGCTATTTCAAAATGTTCAATTACTATTTCGGCACGTCTGATTTTAAATTTGTAGGGTCGTGTAATATGCGCCGAGCCGTGGCTTTGCGGTCGTTTTCAAAAATTGATAACAATTGACCCGACGGTCGGATCGAAGTGGAGTTTTTGTCAAAAGAAAATTCAAATTGTTCTCTAAATACAGGGTGGCCCAACGAAAACAGAACACAGGATTTTCGGGCATTTCACCTCATTTTTTTGGGAAAAGCTCGAACAGGTCGATTTTTATATTGAGAGGGACATCTGAAACATACATTGGCGGATTTCTATCTTTAGCCCCCTCACCTCCACCCGCCCCAACTTCAAAGTTTCAAATGACACCACCCACTTTGCGATACATCAAATTAAAGAGAATTAAATTCTCTTTCTGAAAAAAATATTTCTATAATTTTCAACCCCACCCCCCTTCTTCCTAAAATTGTCAGAGTTTCCAATGTAATATTTTGAATCTCTCAATTCTCTTGAGTACAGTCAACGTCATCCTGCACAGCATCGAGGGAGAAAATTTTCTGTGTAAAAAGTGGCACCGAACTTCACCCCTCCACTCCCCCACCTCAACTTCAAAATCTAAAATAACACTACCTACTTTGTGATACATCAAATCGAAGGAAATTGAATTCTCTTCCTGAATAAAATATTTTCAGAATTTTTAAAAAGCCCCCTTTCCCCCTAAAATACTCCGAATGTTCATTTATCAGGAGAGGGGTTGAAAATTTCAAAAAAATTGTTTTTAGAAAGAGAAATCAATTTCCTCTTATTCGATATATCATAAAGTAGGTGGTGTCTGTAGAATTTTGAAATTGGGGTGGGGAGAAGAAAGGGGTGAATTTGGGTAACACTTTTCTCCACCGAAAATTTTCTCCTCAGATGCAATTTAGGAAAACGCTGATTAAATTAAAGAGAATTGAGGGGTCGAGGATATAAAATGGGACAGTCAGAGAAAATTTGGGGAGATGGAGGGTGGGGTTGAAAATTTTGAAAATATTTTTTTTTCAGAAAAAGAATTTGATTCTCTTTGATTTGATGTATCGCAAAGTAGATGGTGTCATTTGAAATTCTAAGTTGAGGTGGGTAGGGGTGAGGGGGCTGAAGATAAAAATCTGCCAATGTATGTTTCAGATGTCCCCTTCGATATAAAAATCGACCTGTCTGAGCTTTTTTCGAAAAAATGATGTGAAATGCCCGAAAACCCCTCTGTTCTGTTTTCGTTGGGCGACCCTGTATAATGCCGTACATGCAGTGATGTATTTCATTAAGAAATTGTAGTTGCCTGCATATCGCAACTTTCTACATCTTACCGCGAATGCCAGCACTTGATCGGCGAAGCCGCCCTACACCAAAATGTTATTTTTGTAATTGTTCATGATTATTTCGGCAAAATTTTTCTTGATTCGCGTACCAAGGCCATGAGCTACCCATTCGAGTTGAATTATTTTCTGTATTGAATTTCGTTTTGTTCGGAGGAAAGGATATCAAGCACCAGCAAGCAACGAATAAATCATTTGCGGCCGAGCCGTAGTTTCGGAGTCATTTTCAAAAATTAATAACTATTGGCCTGCACCTCGCACCGATGTGAAATTTTCATTGAAATGAAGTTCAAATCATCCTCTAAATATAACTCCGCATATGTATTATGGTAAAATGATAAGATCGGGTACTTCCTCGCATGTGATAACTTTCGAGATCAGGCCGGCTTCTGAAATGCAGCATTCAACGGCGATGCGACGTCACACTAAATTGTTATTATTGTCATTGTTTATTATTATTTCGTCGAGATTTTTCTTGGTTCGGGATACAAGGTCATGAGCTACCCAATGGAGTAAAAAATTTTCGCAAAAACCTTTTCGTCTAGGACTAGATGCTGTGACGGACGGACGGACGGACGGACGGACGGTCGGACGGACGGACGGACAGATGGACGGACAAAGCGAGGACAAAAGCGCCTTCCCGTTTGGAGAAGTGCGCTAGAAAGGGACGGTCTACAACGTTATGTGCAGGTGGCGGGAAAATTCAACGCTGACACGGCAATCAGGTTCAGGACGCAAAGCTACCACCGAAGCCGAAGATCAAGCATTGATCCAAATGGTCTATGTCCAAATGCTAGAGGACGATTCGTTCGCCAATGTTCGACATGCTGCAAAAGGCAACGGACCGCCATTGCCATGTACTCGTAGCATTATTACATGGAGTCAACCAACACATAGTCACCGTGTTGCGGTTTCGTGTTGATACAGTGGGTAGAAATCTTGGTGGAAATGATCCATTTTTATCTTCACCTTCTTCTACTCCTGGGCCCATAGCTACAAAGAAATCAAAGACACAACTGACGTTGTCTTGCGAGTCAAAAAAAAAATCCATGCAAAAAAATCACTGGCATTTTGTCATGGGCTTGTCAAAAATGATAATTTTAAAGGGCCTTTCACAGAATTTGAAGTCATTCATCTGTCGTTCAGCTTTTTTGTCTACAATAGTAATAGGGTGATTGTAGGGGACTTTTTTGCATGAGTTGGTATTTACTGTCAATAGTGTCAATGACAGATGTCCAAAGTCTGTCGCTCACCTGTCATCGCAGTCACCTGTGACCTGTGCCTGACTATAAATATCGAAAAATCGATTGCAAGGCAGTCATGACATAGACCAGGTAATATAACCACCTACCATATCATAATAATCACACGTAGATCCTAAACAAAGCATATGGAATTTTCATCGGCTCGTCACTAGTGCTACCTACTTAATCGGCGCACCAAACCAAATGTTCCTAAATACCAAATCTTCAACCTGTCGGCGGAAACGTGAACTAAATCTATGTAATCGCCCTATTAGCTGGAGTCTAGGACTCTTGCTTCACCGGCCTCGCTGATCGCCAATCCTCTTCAATGTCGCCGTGCCCGTCCTGGCCCTAAAAATGCTTACTTTGCAGTGACGTCACAGAAGTGGCATGCTAATGCAAGCTTGCACCCTTTATATCAAGGTACCAGGACCTAACATGGGATTACCTACATCATGTCAATATCAAAAACCATCCTCAGGGGCTCACCTTCAGGGGTCTGTAGCTCCCATACAAAGCATTTTGATCCATGTTTATAGGAACTTTCTCTATTATTTTTGATCGGAGAATCTGCGCGCGATGTTTGTAGTCTAATTTCGGGACACCTGTATATGCTTACTCATAATTATTTCTGGGTAAAGAGAATGTTCAGTTACCATTGTAGTCAAAATAAAAACTTCCTCAAACTATGCACCAAACACTTTACGACAGCTTCAAGGATCTTTTTAACAAAGTCTCTCAACGGAAAATTGATTAAGTTAATTACTCGAACAAAGTTCCACACTCTTTTTCATTGGCATCACTTTCATTAATTAAATGCAAAACACCCAAGGGTCTCTGACAGACGCTTCGGCACTATGTCAATGGGAAAATGCAGACGCGACCGACCAGACAAAAACCCTCACCATCATCGCCCAGAATAAATATTGATTGTCGATCCTGACAGAAATATTGTAAACAAGCACTGTACCTGTACCTATATGCGGCATGTAGGTACACTTGGAATCCGCAGGTATGTGCAGAATATCAAATTGAACAATAATAACAACACTATATCAATTTATTTTATCAAGTAAACTGTGCACGCAGGCTTTTATACGAATAATCATGGTTTTGTTCTGTTTAATTACAAATTTCGGAGCTTCAAAAATCAAATTGGATTTCACAAGCACGAGTAGGAAACCGAAAAAGTTTTCATGAAGCACGTTACCGTGTGTATAGTAAGCAAATTGATTAAAAATAATACGGGGATCATCCACAACTTTCGAACGGAAGGAGAAGCGGAAGAAACAACTCCAACTCAAATAAAGTCGCGCAAGAACAATGTAAACTCGAATTTGTAACAAAACTGAAACGAAGAAGTAAACCTTGAATTTAAATTTGAACGAGTTCAAGTTTGATTTTATCGCTGACACTGATAATACTACTACCGCCACTACACTGAGAGTATTCACTTCTCGTCCCCAAGAACTGCCGCTGTTCCGACTTAACCGGAAAGTTGATTGGGGCGTATGGTAAATATACCTACGGGTATGTTCAGTCAAGAAGGAAATGTCGCGCAATGATCATGATAATCCAACAACAAATTTCGTAAATATTTATAACTATTTGGACTGAACGTGACAAGACTAGACGAGGAGAATGACTGTAATCATAATTATTAGGTAACGGAGACGAAACGAGACCAATTAATATTACACACAGTTCGGATTATTTTCACCGGCAGAATTTTCGGCAAAGTTACTTGAATCATTATTATAAACACGTTAATTATTTTTTGGTGGGGACATCTGCCTGGTATCATATAACAGAATAGAAAGTTTATTTATTATGCCTGGCGGCGTTGAAACATAGATGCAGGTGAGCATTATATACATAATTATGTACATTTATGTTACAAAAGTATAAGAAAAGTTCGCAAAACAATATGCGACAAACTACATGTTACAATTCAATTTAGGCTGGATAGGTATGTTATGACAGACAAATTCTTCTAGGTCATAGAAAGCCGCTTTTTTTAGCAGGAAGGTCTTTAGGTAGGCTTCTTCGAAAACCACCGATCGGTCGTTCGGTCATGGTCGATGGGAAGCAGAATTTTGACGGCTTGTCCAATGACTCTTCCGTACGTTCGTCGGTCGGGCCCACAGAGGTCGGGCCACTGGGAGTTTTAGACGACCTCGGTTTCGCGTCTCGTAGTCATGATGCAGTTCTTGTGCTCTAAAAAAATCATCGTAGTGAGTGTGAACAAAAGTAGCCACCTCAAGGATGTAAATGGATGCTAAAGTGAGTATGCCTCGGTTAACAAAGTACGGCCTGCAGGACTCAGTTCTTCTAAGGTTATACATCTCTCCTGTATGCACGCCTTCTAGAGTCGAAACATTTCAAGTGTGTCCGCCAAATTGCATCCATATCAGAATATGACACCATACGACAGTCGTGATTGGGCATGGTAAGCAGTTGATATACCCTTTTCAGTTGCTGTGTTTGCCAGAACCCTGAGCGCATACACGAGAGGCGCGACTCTAGCATATAGGTAACTGATGTGTTCTCTCCAGCACAGTCTCTGATCTATAATGACACCAAGAAACTTGGTTTTACAAGTGTCAGACTGCTCCAATATCCCTGCACCCGAATGAGCATGCAAATGGAAGTGCAGTTTATGAGTTTTTTCTATATTTAGCTTCATACTTCATCTGATTTTCGGAGAACCAGTCCTCCCTCAAATGACTTGACCACAGCACTCACTCCAGTCCGCAAGGTCGGCGGATCCAGTACGGTGATGATGGCCGCAAGTCATCGACGTATTTGACTGTATTTGACTATTCTCTGTTCCACCTCAGCAGATAGGTCGTTGGTGTGAATCAGAAAGAGAAGGGGACCCAGAATGGATCCTTGTGGTACGCCTCGCTTTACGTCTCATAACTTTCCACCGCTATAGTGGTCCATATATTTAATGCATTGTCATCTGTTTGTTAGGTACCTTGGCATCAGTCCCAATGTCTTTCCCTTAATTCCAGTATCGCACATCTTTTCCAAACAGCAGCTCATGATCCACCATATGAAACGTTTTGCTCAAGTCGAGGAAACGTCCCGCACCTCTTCACCTCTGTTTTGGGCATCATAAATTTGGCAAATGTATTGGTAGATAGCTTTTGGTTTTTTTTTTAATCTTTAACGACGCATCAACTACGAGGTTGTTAACGTCGACGGGACATTCAGTGGGTTTTTGGTACACGTTTCAATCATACTTGAATTGCCTACTGTTAATTATGTGAGGCCTCGGTACTTTGATAGCACTCAACTCTGTAGTCAGAAATTCATTATTTCTGTAACCGCTGTAGTCAGACAGGTGCAGATATGGCATAGTAAGGTCGGAACAATTTTTGGAACGATCGGACAACACAAAATATCCATGGACAAGGCGGGATTCGAACCCGCGCGGTATAGCACGACTGGCTTGGCGCAACCACTTGGCCACCGCCGCTTCATAGCTGTTGATGTTGATTTCCCTTCAACAAATCCATTGTGAGACATCGACAGCAGTTTGTTCTTCTCAATGAAGGCTCTTATTCTCGGCTCGGCTCTAACATATAGAGCAGCACCCCATAGGTGCAAGCTGCAGAAGATAGCTTGCTAAATCATGATTTATCGGGCAATGTTGGGACATTTTATTTCGTATATTAACAAGGTTGCAAACGTTGCGTGACCTTTATTTCCATCGATAATCGTCGGACACATAATATACACACTCAGGCCCTACTTCTCCATTTGTATGCTTGTTTTTCCACATAATAAATAAAAAGCGTTATTGAAGTTGAATAAACATCAGCTGGGAATGAAATTTTCGTTTTTAAGCCTCGTTTTTTTTTCTGTAGGCAACAAGTTCCATTGCCAGCTCGGTGCAAGTGGTCCAGAGCTGCGCATCATCATCATCATCATCATCATCATCATGAACTGAATTGCAACAAATTGGAACAATTCCGCTAGGTATTGACGTATTCGTTGGTGTGTTTGAACAACATTACAAATTTACATTATCCAATAAATGGCACCCTTGTGGCGGTTAACTGATTCGGTTTTTTTTACTGCCCTCCAAGCGTCCGTCAGGCCTGCATACACACCGAGTAATAATTCCTCTTTCAACCATTTACCAAGACAATTCTACAGCAAATTGCAAATTCAGCAAGAAGAGGACGATCTTCATGAGTCGTTGTAGTTTTTGCAACGGCAGCTACTTTTTTTTTGGTCATTCGAAAGAATAAGTATCTATCTATGTACCTACCCATAGTGTGAAGTGTGCAAGTTATTTTCGTGCTCAGTATCGAACCTTGATTCCAAGCTCAATTTATCTGCTTGCCGATGCCGTGCGGTAATCGTTGAGATTTTACGTCGTTATTATAATAATTGATGGATTAAGGCTGGATTGGCAGTAGATTCGAAAGTGAGGTTGGTATGATGAGTCTTTTCAACCCTGGTGCAATTAAAAATATAGGCAATGCAAAAGCTTTGTAATGCACATAAAACTGCGAACACATAGTTTGAGGCTGGTGACGAGATATAGGTACTTCCCGTAGTTTACAAGCCATTAATTGATAAGAAATTTTGCAAACTGGCGGGAAGCTTTGCAAACTGGCGGGAAGCAGATTTTCTTCTTTGTGACATTCCTTACCCAATGGCTGATGGCTTGTGAATTTTATGAAGTATATCTTGCCATAGTCTCAAGCTAGTTGTGTGCGGTTTATGCGTTGCAAAACTTAGTTGCTTTCAATTTTGTGACCAGTAGAATTGAAATTTATCCATTCTAACCTCACTTTCAACTTGATAATACTACCCTGAATGGCTCACCTTAACGATAGAGCTCGTGTCGTGATAAGAATGGATCGGTGAAATAGGGCGTTGCGGAATAAATTTCAGCGGGCTTATTTCTTGACAGAAATTCACCATTCAGGTCTCGTTCGAGAACCACAGAGAGGTACGAGTATATGGATTGATCATAACAACATTTTCAAAATATAAAAAAATTAAAATTTCGAAAAAAATATTTTTGAATCTCGATAATGTTTCTATTATCAATGCATAGTATCTACCTCCTTGTAGCTTTCAAAAGAGGCCTAAATGGTAAATTTCTGTCAAGGAATGAGTCCTCTCTTGAAGTGATTCCGCAACGTCTCATTTCACCAATCCAACTCCATTCTTGAAGAAGTTCAATCCCTATCATATGAGCTTGGGGTTCCCGATATATTCTAGAGTTGGACACCAAACCATCAATCGTTGATTAACTTAGTTAACTTTTCCGTATGTGGTCAACCTTTCAAGTTAACTTGAAAAATCGGGTCCGGTTACATCAACTCCATCTCTCAAATTTTGTCGAAGAAAATCACAAACCACTCAGAATGGGGTCTAGAAGAAAGATCTGAAAAAAAATTGCGGTCTATCCAAGCACTTTCTTGTTCTCCCCGATTTACTGTGATACTAATAGTTATAAACCGTCTAGGGAGGGGGAGGGGAGGAGCAACTAGAGGAAGAGGGGAAGAGACCACGCACCACTAATGCTATCGTGTGGGGTATGCTGGAAGAAATAGTGCGACGCAATAAAACTGTTATCTTGGAATCGGGACGAATTCCAGCATTCGTCCTCACCCTCATGGACTTATAAATGTCTGTAGAAGTGAATGTGATGTATTTTTTTTTTATTGCCCTGCATCAACTACTTGGTTATTAGCAGGTATTTCCCGTGGAGGTGATGTGTTTCATTATCAACAACAGTATAGAAAAAAACGGAATTAACGTAACTAGACCGAAAAATCATTAACGGACTAAGTAATTCCCGTTACATTCAACTTTTGTTAACTCAAGTCCGTTGACGTTAACTTTAATGGCCATATTTGCATTCAAAATCCGAAACAGAAAAGTCAGGGAGTATGGAGTAAAGTTTTCAACTGTTAAAAAGAAACAAAAAACTTGAAAATCTTTGGTGAAGGCCAAATAAGAATTATGCACTGTACGTTATCAATAGCGCCAAAAAAGGTGCAACACCTTCGCTCTCCAAGAAAGCGCCCTATTCGCCTACTATCGTCATAAACGTCAAAACAAAAGTGGAATTCGTCCCTGAAAACATCCTTCTATTATTTTTCAGCTCCACTGATTTGCTTATTGCACCATTCAAGTCTTCGGCATGTCGTTCTCTTGCAGTCAAAAGAGGAAGACAGAAATTAGGACCAGAAGACAGAATTCGTCTAAAATTGGTATTCGCCGAAATCAGACATTCTAGGGCCGCAGTCAAACTATCTCCGATCCTACCTATAATTTGTTCCTAACATCTTATAGCAGCCACTCGAAGAAGAACATTTTCACAAAAAACAGAAACTGGTGGAGGACCAGACTTTTTTTGTCGTTCACATATTGCCTCCTTGGTCCATTGGTTGATTCGAGTATTTAAAAACACATTTTTTTGTGAATATTTGATCAAAATATGGTTCCCGACATTTCGGTGTTGCATTTTTTTGCAGGCAGTATAGATTCATTATTACATCGAAAACAGGGCTCTTTTTTACGTAAACTGCTTCTCTACCACTAAAAACAATTTAGTGCCAATGGAAGGTAGGCGTACGTTAAGTGGATTAACGTTAACTTTTGTAACATTTTAAATAAATTAAGTAGTTAACGATTAACAAAGCTGAATTTGTTTGCCAATGATTTAACGTTTAACGAAGTTAACTGTTCCGTTAACCGTGCCCACCTTTGATTTATTCACATTATGTAATATATTTATTTGTTACGAGCGGCGATCCCGTGCATTCGGGTAAACACGCGATCTTTCTGGATTTTTCCATCCATCATGTAGCGGTGTTGAAACAAGTGCGGTGCTCTAGACATTTCCAAAAGTATACGCGATGGCCTGGCATTGGGAACCTTCAACTCTCGATCAAGGCACATCTGTCCATTTTGGAGGAAGTGCAGACATTCCGGCGCGCACGGGAAGCACGCGAAAGGTTTATGATTATTCAGGAGTCATTATTCAGGAGACAGATCACTATGGAAACTGCTGGAGAATGCATGGAACATTCGAGATGGATTAGTCTGACCTAAACTGCGCACAAAATGAAGTGACAATTTTATTTTGGGAGGTTTTTTCAAATGTCCGTAACTTTTTGAAAAATGATCGTAATCTGAAACAGTTTGCACTGTTTTGAAGATACGTTATTCTATTTTCGTGAATCATACATATCCAAGTCTTCCAAAGCGGAGAAATGCCTCATACAGGGTGATACAAAAGGGCCTGCAAAGTACTGCTCTTTTTATCCTGGAACAGGGAGTTTTCACATCATCCTGTATATACGAATGTGATCGCATCTTGTAGCCTGTAGTATTTCTAACTTACACCCGTTTAGTTTTTCACTCTACGTTGTGTATTGACAGAAATATGATTTTTCTTGTAAAAAATGCCAATTTGCAATCCGTTCAACGGCAACAATTCCGTCGCATGAAACTGTCACCAACAAAGAGCTAACAATAAAAAGCCGTATCTCTGTATCTAGGCAATGGATTTTTGGCAATTGTTGGCGATCGGATCAAAGCTCAGGAAGATTAAGGAACACAGCCGGAATTTAGATTTCGGTCTGTACCATAAGAAAACCACTGCACAAAAGTTGACTACGGGCCCGAAAACGTTCCCAGTGCCCTGGAATAATCCTGTGAGCGCAGGTTCATCGGGTTGACCTGTGAGCATGGGGCTTGGGCATGCAGTATGCGACTCGGGACGGTGGACCGATGGAGGTATTTACGTAATGCAGAGTAGAAAGACAACCTGTCAGTTACAGATACGACAAGCTACAAGATACAGTCGATTCGAGTACCTGTACCGAGTGATAGAACCATTCCTGCCTGCACCTGCGCAAAAAAAACGCAGTCTTTTCCCATCACCCTGTGCTTTTATTGACAATTAAATTTATGGTTCCGTAAGAGAAAACAAATCATCCTATCTTAAGATGATTATCGTTTGATTAACAAACTGTTTCGTACAATTATTGCTCTTCTATGAAATAACTGGTACTTTTATAGAAGAAAAATCATATCTCCCCAAGTACTTATCGTAGAGTGAAAAACTAAAAAGTTATGAGTTACAGATACTACAGGCTACAAGACGCAGTCACATTCGTATTTACAGAATGACGTAAAAATTTCCG
Source organism: Anaspis maculata (assembly GCA_949128115.1). NCBI lineage: Eukaryota > Metazoa > Arthropoda > Insecta > Coleoptera > Scraptiidae > Anaspis > Anaspis maculata. Next base: position 36,378,660 of record OX421968.1, read on the forward strand.
GTGCCAAGATGAAAAGAGCAGAAAGTTGCACGCCTTTTTGTATCACCCTGTATGAGATATACCTTCACTTTGAATCGGTTGGATATGTATGGTTCAAAAAATAGAAGAATGTATTCTCACAACAGTGCAAGCTGCTTTAGATTCCGAACATTTTTGCAAAAGTTATGGACATTTGGAAAAACCTACAAAAATAAAATTGTCACTTCATTTTGTGCGCAGTTTATATAAGGCATCAATCGTTACCTCACGAGCAGTATTGAATTGGAATGCGAAGTGGTAGCGAGCGGATTAAAGCGAAGTACCTGCGATATATTTCCAAGTAGATGAAAAAAATTGTTGGCGTGTATTTATTGTAGTACGCAGTTATAAGCAGTATGTGTTTTAAAACGATTGTCTCAATTATATTCGAACCCGTCCGCGAAATACATAACAATATTCTTATAATGGTCAAAGGTCACAATGTTTGAAGAAACTCGAATAGTGCGCTTCCGATCCTCTCTCCGGCACGCCATAGTTCTCACCGGCTATGGGCTGTGTGCGAGACACGTAGCGCCGTGTACAGCACGAGCGTAAAGTGAAGCTTTGGTGGTCTATTTCATTTCATTTCATTCCATTTATTTGTACTCTACAACGACCTAAGCCTATTTAAGGTCGATTTTTTGTACCCATTGTTTTTCCATAAACAGTTTACTAAAATCTTTTGAAACTACGAAAATAGAAGCAATCGAAGGTCCAACTTTTGTCCCTTCATAACTTCAAAATTAAAAGAGACAGAATTTTTCTTATAATTTTCCAGCACTCTACTACATCTCCATATTACGCGGCTTCAAGATGACTGGACACTTTTGAATCACCTGTATATAATCAGATGACGTGGAGATCAAGTCACCTTGTTCATAATACGGAGGTGGATACGTGATCCGTGATAAAATAGAATAGAATAGAATAGGTTTATTGCTTTCATGATACACAAAACAATCCTAAGCAGTAGAAAAAAAAAGTGTGATAGAAAAAGTGTAGTGTCTAAAAATTTAAAAAAGCGAGACAACGCCTCTACTTTCACATCTCACATCACATCACAACTCGCCAAATACGGCGGTCTAATTGGTTGGTATCCGCCGTTGCTATGGTAACCGCACTTACGGTGGTCTCAGCCCCAACTTGGTATCGAGCCGTCAGACTACTACAACACCGGACTTTGTTGATCAAAAACTCCGGGTTATCGGCTTGGCCCTAAGAGCACATACTTCTGAAAAGGCGCATTCATTTGCATGTTTGTTGTTCTTGAAAAGGCATTTTGCGTAAGGTCCGCTCCTTAGTTGTTACTTATTATAAGTGTAAAAATTACTAAAAATGTGGTTGGGGTGGTGTATGTCGGTACGCATACGAGAGAGAAAAAAACACTACCAGAGAGTTTCCGGAATTTTAATGACGGTCTGTTTGGTTTTATTAGTTGTTGCGTTGCTCCTTTGCAAATGAGAAGGGATGTTCATTAGAAAGGTCTTTTTGTTCGAGGGAATGCGGGCCGATGGGCCGGGAAAGTCGTGTGAGCGTAAACGGATTAAGCAACAATTTGAAAATGGCTTGTTGATTTATTTATCAACCGGGCAGCTGCTCTAATCGCTTCATATCAACATTTAAATAGTGGATGCGAATGAGGGGTGTGGCCGTGCCGCCACTGACACTGTAGTAGTAGATCGGGATCGGGGATAACGTATAACGTTTTCCAGACCATGTACCTTCTGCTGAGCTAAAATATTGAAAATAGAATCTCATTGCATTTTATAAATCACTCCTTCAACACAATGCTTTGATATCTGATGATGTGCGTGGCCAGATATCCACTCGTGGGGAAGAATAGGTGTGGGGGTGTGGGGGCCAATATATCGCACTTTGCCACCCAGCATTGTGCATTGGAACCGCTCAATTTATGAATAAAAATACCATAAATTACGGCGATATCAATGCGGTGGAATAAATGCATATTTACAACGGAGTCCATTGGAGCGCCTTGGTTTGGCAATCATTAGGCTCTGAAATTCCGAAGGGGATCATCATATCTCTGCGACGACAGATTCTCTACAGATGCGTCATCCTCATCCGCATCCACCATCCTCACCTTAACCCCACCACGCACGACACATTTACCCATCTCCACGTCGTCACTTTCGTCGTTATGTTTACGCACCCTCAGGTGTAATTTCACATGCTTATGTCACATATCGCCCCTATCAGTCCGCGTCCGCGACATGCTATTAATAACGCGCTCGACTTATTCCAGCCCTCTAATTACGAATCACGGTATACATTTCACCAGGAAAAAACACCACCACTAATACGATAATGCCCGACACAAACCCCATAAAATTATATCCCTTAAAAACCAATATCTACACTAGCGCCGGGGAAAAACCCACCGTATCAATCACCGACCTCTGACGGGATTCGGTATAGATACGTTATAGTACATATAGGTACCTGATCCGAAAAACGCAAAAAAAATTAGTTATAAGCCAAGAGCTCATCAATTCTAACGAGACTCATTACGACACAATGCAAGCCGAATGAGATCCACTGATAGACATAAAAGCCGCCGGCTGCCGTTAAAAGGTAAGGACGTCAAAGCATTGCGTTATCTTTATCGCACAAACAATATTTTCTCAAATAGTTTCTGTCCCTTAAAAACACTTCCCGCGATGAAATAAAAATCGAATCGATATAGTAGCAGCTTTCCCGTTTATTATACAGCGAAGGAGTAAATTTGATTGTGTTGTCTACTACCACCTAGTGTATTGCGGTAACAGTACCTATAGTCAGTTTCAGGGATTGCCATTATCTTATAACTAGACTAATTTAAGACAGCCTTAAAGGGCCAGAATTGAACCTTGATGTGCGATATTTTCATCCCCTTTACAAACATAATACACACACACATATTATACAGATACGTCAATTAGATACAAGGGCGACTCAGACAGCTATTCACGGAACTCAACAAACTTTACCAGTTAATTATTCAAAATCTATCTGATGGATTGGAACCAGATTTGGCAGGAAGCAACACAACAAAAGAGTCAAATCAAGGCCGCAGTTGCAGTTTTCCACCATTCTCCAGTTGGGCGTAATGAATTTTCAAAATTTGTCCTGGCCGTTGCCACTCAAGAGGGGCTCTCGCCGGTGTTTTGACCAGAACGACTCGCTTTTGTAGCAGGACTCCACTCGAAAATTCATTCCTGCTCGGGGATAGACTTTTTTTGGAAAATTTCAACTGATATAGTAGATTGGATTGGGCGTCCTGCAGGTCTATTTTCAAAGTCGACACCGTGCCGGTTTTCTGACGGTAATTTTATCAAAATGAAATTTGCACATTCCGTGAATTTGAGAAAAACGCAATACAAACTTCTACATGCGGTAGGCTCCACGAAATATTAATTTTAGGTGCAGACATGCTGTAAATAAAAGTTGGAGAAAAGATTGAGCTAATTTTTGGAGCAAAAATTTTCGAAATCGGATCAACAGTTGCCGAGTTTTCCTCTCTGGAAAAACTGCAAATTTTCCAACTTTTTATTCCGTGGACCGATTTTAACCATTTTTCCCTGAACAAGAGGCAACTGGTTCTTGAACATTTTCCAACAACTTTTTAAAATTTCCCGGGAATTTTCCTACTGAAAAGAATTTTCTCCAAATTATTTTCTATCTTTTTCTGTAATTCCAACTTCCCACCCGACGGGACGTTTCGAACAAAAATTTTCATAGGTTCCTGGATACTAGTCGGGGAAGTTTTTGGGTGACACAACCGATTTTTATTCATTATACACGCGCTCCCACAGCCAGGACGGTTACAAAGAGAGAACGAGGTTATTGGCCAGTACCCAATGACAGTCGGGCGGAAAACGGGGAATCGATAAAATAGCGGTATTAACCCTTTACTCTTAGCTCCGGAAACAAAGTCCGTTCCTCGCAATCATTACGTTCCCGAACGGAGGCTACACGTCGCGTCTACGATCTGAGCTGTTTAACACACTCGTATTATAGCTATAGCATGGCTCTGCAGTCTGCACTAAGGCTTGTCCGTTGTGAAGACATGGCCGGCAACAACACAAAAGAATATTTCCGTTCAAACCACTATTACCATCAAGATAATTCTTAAATTAGCCGCCGCTTGTAATTAAATTTGCGATCCTATCGCGCGACATTAACGTACAACTGCGCGCCTCGCTTTTCGCCAAAGCTGACGTTCAGAGAGTGCTTCTTGCGGTTTAAACACGTCCATCAAGATCTTCTGCTTCTTCACGTTTCCTTCGGACTTCCCCGTCACTCGGTTATGTAATGTTTGAAGGTTCCAGGCGCTTTCGATTGTTCTGGCGAGCTAACTTCGACGCTGGTGCTGAACCCTATAGAAACTTGATCAAGAGGTCGCGCAGAAGGGTTGACAAACACAAGAGCGAAATGCAATCAAAACAGCTGAATGAATTTCTAATACTACCCCATCTCGCCTCAGAATAATATGAGAAAATGGTTTTAACGCGTCAACTACTTATATGTAGGTACGCATGGTTGGTTATTTTTGATACGAGAACACATTTTCAGGCCTGAAGCTCTGTTTGCTGAGTACGAAGCGCAGTCGACGCTGACTAAGGGCCTGAAATGTCCACAGCGCTCGACAGGGGCGTATTTACAGGGGCGTATTCAACGTGGATGCACTCGATACGGGTCTTCGGATGCTTGCTGGGCTTTTTTTTTTGATTGGGTGTTTATGGGCGCATCGAGTACTAGCTCATTAACGCCCTCGCGGTGACTTCCTCCGTTTGACCCTTTTTCCCTTGACGTGACCGCTCGGTTAGTACACGCCAAAGTACTTGAGAGCGCATAGAGAAAAGCCACCTGCCCCAGCGGGATTAGAACTCTAGACCTTTGGGTTTGAAGCCAGTTCTGCGGACTAACTTGAGCTGGAGCAAAAGGCCTGCAAATCAATTTGGTCATTTGAGACCTTCGATGCTCGTGGGCCCTTGATTGGAAAAAATCAAATGTATTTTCTTACAACTCCACCCAATGCTGGAGCAAAGCAAATTGATATTGTCATTTGAGAACTGCAGTGGTTCTGGTTAGCTCTAAGTCAGAGTCAGAGTCTCTAAGAGTCATTTTGACTTGGAGGATGTCGCCAAGAAGTTTATTAGTTCATTAATGCTAAGCTTAGCAGAAAGGTTCGGTTCTGGAGTGCTTAGGTATAATTTTTAATGTGAAAACTGTGTTATTTATCTTGTAAAGAACAACATATGAACACTTAAACGGGTTAACAATGGTTTTGTTGCCCTTGATATAAGAGAGGTTTTGGATACATTTATGCCAACAGTCCACGAAACTATAAATGGTTATGGGATAGTGTCTCTGTTTTTTTAAATCTTCATTTTTCGGTCCAGTCCAGTCGGTATGTCTACTTTTTGCGAGGCCAATACTGGCTTATGAATTGAGACAGAGAGATGAATAAAAAAGCAAAAGAATGCTTATTCCATGATTGTTCACCATATAATGATAATTTTCGGGAAAAACTATTTGTTCCAATGCACACTGCGATGCATTTCAAAGACCTTCAAAACATCTTGTTTTTTTAGCTTACTCTTAAATAAACGTTTTTGGCCTATTTTCGTCCTACTTCATTCCGAATGACTCAAAAATGTTTTGGAAATTTGACAAGTTCGATTTTACGTGACAATAAGTGTTTATTATACTTGTTACTTGTTACTACTTATAGTGTTAATACTTATTTCTTGGACGTTCAATACCCTCCATCCACCCTACGCGAGAACTCGTGGACTCACCTGCTCCCCTCTAGTGTCATGAAGTGTCAGTATAACGACTGACACTTCATCAAGGCCAGTTTGTTCTGTTTTTCTGACTTCAGGATTTCACATATTCCATAAATAGGACTTTGCTGCTGTTGAATGTGCTTTAAATAATAAACAACAAGTAAATCAATCAATCATTTATTGCTCAGAAGAATAGTACATATTCTTATAGCAAGGAGTACCGCTTGTTGTGTATAACTGTATAATAATAAAAAAAAGAAAAAAATAACATTATTTCAAAAATAGGTTTTCATATGCTCACAAAAAAGTGAGTAAAAAAAAAGTCAAGTATACTTGAACAAATAGTGTTGATATGGCAAAAGTCAAACAGAGTGAAGCGAACCTAATAGTTAAGTTACAACCTGAGTTACAAAATCAGGTTCAGTCATTTGTGTAAACGTACGAGCTGTGTACAAATTCAACTTGTAAAAAGAATAAATAAATAAATAAATAAGTATGTAGTCAAAAGCTTATGGTAGATCTTCGGAAAAAACCGCTGTTATCCAAGTATCACTTCTTCAGGTCTGATGGTTTTTTCGTTTGGATTTTCTTGTCTGGATCGACCATCATATGATAGTGAAGATGTCGATTCGATGACTTGATTTTCTCTTCTTTCGGGTGTATGTATTTTTCAGCAGCAATAATTGTTGGTTCTCCTTGAACGTATTTAATTGTGAGGCCAAATTCCCCACTTACAGATCGAGTATCCAGCTCTTCACGCAACGCGTTCAGATTTCTTGCCTGTTGAGGGGTTAAATCGTCTTTGATTTTAATCGCTGGAAAGTTACTTTTTTCGATATTTCTTGTCGCCTTCAGAACAGTCATCTTGTCACTTTTTGAACTGAGCTTCAGTTTGATAAGTCTTGGCTTCTCTTTATTAATGACACTGCCGATTCTTCGTGCTGATACTATTGTAGTTTTGATTGAGGGCTGTAGATTTTTCAAAAGTTGGGTAGTTCTAAAATGGGTGTCTTCGTCTCCGTTTGGCTGCTCGGGAAGTCCTATCAAGATCGGGTTATTTTCCCTATCCTACCTATTCCGGAATTCAGCGTACGATGTTTTTTTCTCCAGCAAGTACACTCTTTCCGACACGTTGTGGTACTCTTGGCGTAGTTCATTTATTTTGGTTTTGCATTCGGTAATCTGTTTGGTGTGCAATGTTAACAGTTTGTTGGCTTCTTCAATTGACTGGCTACATTGGTTTATTGATATTGATATCAAAGCGAGCTGCTTCATCATGGCTTGGAAGTGGGTACTTTTCAGGGGACCCTCTTGTTCAGCGCAAAGCGAGCAGGTCCAGGTAGTCCCCGGCGCTGAGTTTGACGAATTTCGGGCGAGACATGTCGTGTGAAAAGGACGTAGGCAGATCTTGCATTGAGCGTCATCATCTTCCGTGGATTCTTTGCAAGCAGAACATATAATATTTGAAGGCATAGTTGTACGTGTTGGATTCATTCGATTTTTATAACGGTACACTTTATCACACCAAGAAAAACAGGAGCTCACAAGAACACGTGTGGTCGGTATCGTTTCTTCAAGCGGACTCCTAATAAATAAGGAATAAAAATGAATAAATTATAAATGAATGATAAATAAATATGTCGAAAAATGGTGACATTAATTGGCCGGCGAGATCACTCGATCTCACGCTGCCAGATTTCTATCTTTGAGATTTCTTGAGAGCCCATGTCTGTGCTGACAAACTCCGCACACTAGAACTCAAAACCAATATTCGAGCCGAAATTACAGCGAACTACCCCACCTCAATTCACAAGCGAGTATCATACCATAATAGGACTCGCGAAAAATGGTCATACTGACTGGACAACCCTCGATTAAATAAATAAATAAATAAATAAATGAATGAATAGATATGCTTTTTTAAGCATATTTAACCCTCTATCACTGAAGTAACAAGTTTGGCAACACTGCTTGGCCAGTTACAAGAAGTGAAGGGCGCGGGGGGTCACGTGATGTATCTAGGCGCGAAATCAATGCGCAGAAAGCGAATTTCAACTAAATGGATACCAACCACTTGATAATAACTCGTGTTCTGAAGAGCCGATTTAAACTCTTAATTATTTAAAATATAAAATACCCCAAGATCTTGAAAACCACAGCCAATTCAGTACTTTCATGAATATGTTTGAAAACTGTGGATTCGAAAATATTAAAATCCGCAAAGATATCTAGGGCAACAAGGGAAGAATTTTTTTTGTTGAGCTGTTATTGGTCATGATTTTTTTTTTGTAGCTGATGATAATTGATAAAGAATGGATTGAGAAAAAATACCTAAATGGAAGCGTGAAAACCTAATTTTGTAAATGTCTTTTTTCAATTTTTTCTTCCGCTTTTGACTTGATTTTAGGCTTCAAATTTACATTATTATTATTATCATCATAATTATTATTATTGAAAAAAAAATTCGTCTGCGGCGTCATTACGCTTGCTCGCTTTGCTCGCGAATCTAAGACATCTTTCAGGCCCTTAAAAACGCGTCTGGCGCTCAAGTGTCGAAAGTATAACGATTGAAGAAAAAAGTCGGTGGTTAATCTGTTTAAGATTAAATAGGCGATTAGATGTGTAAACAATGCTTCGGGTAAACTTTGCGGTCGAATGAAGCCAAAATAAATGATAAGTTTATTGGTGGCAATTCAGAATGGGTTGGATGTGTGTCGATGGGAGACTGGACTGGCTATTGAGAGCAGATTTGAATTTGTGGCGTCATTATCCTGGTTGACGTTTGTCCGGTCCCTTGACGGTACGACTCTCGGTTTGAAACTGGCTGTGCACTGATTGTTCCTGGGTGATGATATTGCATCCATTTACATTTCTAAATTGTAGTACCCGATATCCGAGTACCATAACCCCACAACGACACGTTGCAACTGGGCTCGCCGCGGGGGTATATAAATGGAATTAGGACATCACGTTTTGCACCAAGCAAATTCTGATTTCGCGACGATATCTGGACTGAACGTTTCTATAAATGCCTTTTTTTTTTTTTTTTTTTTTTTTTTATTTAGTAAGCGTCAGCCTATAAGACTATTAGCTATGTACTATATACAATTACATTAAATCAATTCAAATAATTCTAATTGTTTTAAAGAAATTAAAAGTTGTTCTTCGCTTTCAGGATTTCTTCCTAATTTTGTCTTCAAGGCATCATGGTTATCTTGTTCTTGGCAGCCCATCAGCAAATGTGATACGGTCATTGTTCTGTTACATTGGTCACAGAGGGGTGGTTCGGTCCGATTTATGAGGTGTTGGTGGGTGACTCTTGTATGTCCGATTCTTAGCCTAGTTATTACAATTTGGCTTCGTCTTGACTGGAGATTTGGGATCCAAGGCTCCGTGGTAGGTTTTATTCTGTTTAGTTTAGAGTGTTGACTAATCCAGTCTTGTTCCCATTGAATGTCCGTGAGTGTTCTAACGTGTTTCTTCAGATCTTGATGTGTTGTCGTCACTTCTTGGGATTCGGGTAAGGTAAGGGCATTTGATGCCTCGATGTTCGCCAGCTCGTTTCCAGGAATTCCAACATGAGATGGGACCCATATAAGCGTAATCTGTATGTTATTTCTTGTCAGTGATGTAATATACTGCTGAATTGCTTGAACTAGAGGATTGGCACAGTATATTTTTTTGATTTCCTGGATGGCAGTTAATGAGTCGGTACAGATGGTGACGTTGTGACACCCTTGCCTATGGACGATGGCTGGTGCCTGGGGAGTCAGCGGCGAGCCGCTGGCTTCTTCCCAGGCTCCAGTGACGGTTGTGGAGTTTATACATTTTAGAGCCTCAAGTATTGCATAAAGTTCCGCACTGAAGGTACTCGTAAATTTCGATAATTTGAGGGTTTTTATTGTGTCATTCTCTGTTACCACAGCACACCCGGCACTACTTTCTGTTTTCGACGCGTCCGTATATAAAATCGAGTCACTTTTTATACTGTCACACAATGATTTAAAGCGATCCCGGATTACCGAATGGGGATAGTCGTTTTTGGGTAATTTGGTTAGTTCAATGTTGACGTTAGGATTGTACAATCTCCATGGTGGTATTGTTTCGGGATGATTCATTATTTTTGGAAGGGAGAATGTGAGGTCTTGTAAAATGTTGTTTATCTTAGCATAGAAAGGTATTGAATTGTTCTTCATTCTCTCGAAAATCTGAGCGTACCGCTGTGAGAAGGTGTATCTGTTGGCAGGGTTTTTTGGATTTGCTAACACTCCAATTGCATACGATAGTGCAAGTTTTTGCCTTCTGTAGTATAGTGGAGGTTGGCCTGTTATTGAATAGATGCTGTTGACAGGGCTTGTTCTATATGCACCACTACAGATACGCAGGGCGGTGCTATGTACTGCTTCTATTTTCTTCAGAGCCGTCTTACTTGCCGAGTTGTAGATAAAAGAGCCATAGTCGATTCGGGATAGTACAACACTTTTATAGAGGCGAATCAATATCTGGGTGTCAGCTCCCCATGACTGACTTGAAAGAGCTTTGAGAATTCCTAATCCCTTCTGGCAGTTTTCTTTCAGGTGTTTCAAATGTATATTCCATTTCAGTTGATTGTCAAAGTACATCCCCAGAAATTTGTAAGTATCAACTACCTCAATTGATCTGTCATAAATCTTCAAAATAGGTGTCTCTGCAGTAGGTTTCTTGCTAAACATCATGCATTTGGTTTTGTTGATTGAAAATTTGTATCCTGTATGGTCGGCCCAATCCTCGAGTGATAGAATTGCTTGTTGTAATGTATCTTCCATGGATTGTAGATTTTTCCCTTTAATATAAACCACAAGATCATCAGCATATTGTAGTGCCTTTACCGGTAGGGAAAGTTGGCTGATTGCATCGTTTACTGCTATCAGAAACAGGGTTGCGCTGAGGTTGGATCCCTGAGGTGTCCCATTTTCTAGTTCCTTCATGTCCGATATACTTCCATTGACTCTTACTCTGAAGGTACGGTTCTTCAAAAAATTTATCAGGAATTGTAAGATTTTGCCATCAAGTCCCCAACTCTTGATTTTGGTTAATATTCCGTGTCGCCAGGTCATATCAAAAGCTTTTTCTAGATCAAAGAATATTGTAATGACTTTTTGTCCATTAGCAAAAGCTTCATGGATGTCAGATTGTAGAATTACCAGGTTGTCTGTCGTGGCTCTTCCTGTTCTAAAGCCAGCTTGTTGAGGAGTAATCAGTTTCTTCTGCTCTAAGTACCATTGGAGCCGTTTGTTAATAATTTTTTCTAGTAGCTTGCACATTGTGCATGTAAGAGATATCGGTCGATAAGATTCAACTTTATCAGATGGCTTGTTAGGCTTACAAATTGGTACTACTATTGCTTTTGACCACGAAGCAGGAAATTGGTTAGATGTCCAAATCTTGTTGTAAATACTCAGCAAGTATTTTTTAGCTTTTTCTGACATCATTTTTATGAATACAAATGGAATGTCGTCGGGTCCAGGTGATGAGTTCTTTGTTGTTGTTAATGCGATTTTGAGTTCTTCAATTGTGATTTCAGAGTTGATGTCGTTGTCATTGTCTGGGTTTTCGATTTGGATAGGATTTCTTTCTGATGGATTTTTGATGTTACGTAAAAAGTTGTCACTGTAGTTGTTATTGCTGGATTGCATGTGGAAGTATTCAGATAACTTTTCCGCAATTTCTTCTGAAGACTCTGTAATTTGACCATTTTCATCTACTATAATTGATGTATGTCGATTTGTATTGACGCCTCTGATACGTTTTATCTTCTTCCAGATTTCTGTGGATGGAGTGTTACTTTGTAGTGATGATACGTATTCTGCCCATGATTCTTTTTTACTTTTTCTTAGTGTTAATCTTGCTTTTGCTTTAAGTTTTTTGTATTCAAGTAGATTTTCTAAGTTGTTATATTTCTTAAGTTTGTTAAACGCTTTTTTCTTCTCTCTTATTATTTGGTCGCAGTCATTGTTCCACCATGGCACCGTTCTTCTCCCTTCTTGGTTTGGTTTAGTCTTCCCAATTGCCCATTCCCCCGCTTTTCGTATGATATTTTCAAAATTGTTGACTTCCTCTGTAATGTTCTCGAACTCCAGTATTTTTCCGTTATCCATCAAGTTATTATCAATTATCCCAGCAAAAAGGTCCCAGTTGGCATTCTCAGTTTTCCATCTAGACAGTTTCTTATTTGGCGTTTGATTTAATATGTCGTCAGTGATGAAGATTGGAAAGTGATCACTACCATTGAGGTGATTGTTTAGTCTCCACGAAAAGCTGGTACTTAGTATTGGGTCACAGAAAGTTACATCTAGTGATGAAAAATTTCCAGAGAAGGCGTTAAATCTTGTTTTTTCTCCTGTATTGAGAATGACAAAATTCTCCAAGTCGACCAATTTCTCCAATATTTTTCCTTTTTTGTCAGTAGAGTCGGATCCCCAGATTATATTATGAGAGTTCAGATCCCCGAGAATAATGCAGGGACGCGGAACTTGGCTGATGAGATCTCTCAGTTCTTGTAAATCAAATGATCTATTTGGAGGTATATATAAATTGCATATGTAGATTTTTCTTGTCATATATTGTATTGATGTTATTACGGTCTCTAGGTTTGTGTTTGGTGTGATTTCTTTACTTGCAAAATTGTTCTTGATGTAAGTGACTACCCCTCCACTGGCTCGCGTGGCTTCTGATCGATTCTTGTGAAATGTTTGATAGCCTCTCAATTCATGCTTATGGTTTTTTTTGAAGTTAGATTCCTGGATACATATAACTGTAGGTTCATGTTTTGCTATTAGTAAATTTAGATTGGGTAGATTGTTGTATAGGCCATTAATATTCCATTGCAGAATGAAATGTTTCTCAGACATTTTATAATGATGGTGAGTTTCTAGAATGTGCTGATTTGTGAGGTGTCGGTTTCTTCTCCTTCCTCTTCTTCTTCTTCTTCGACTTCTGTTGTTCTGGTGGATTTCTTCATCTGCTTCGTTATTTTGTTAATTATTCTGGTACATCGACTTTTCATGGTTTTGTTATTGAAGTAAGGATAGACTTCTTTTAGCATGTCGAGTAGTTCTTGTATATTTGTTGTGTATTCGCATGCTACACTTAACTGGTCAGGTGATCCTCGTATGTTCTCAAAAAAATGGGTGATTTGATTGAAGTTCAATATAAATGGTGGATTTCTTTTTTCAATGATGTCTTTTATCGGGGCTAGCATCTCTTCTAATGATGTAATACTTTCTAAGGATTCGAACCTCTTGAGTTTTTTGCTGTTCAATTCTTCTTTTTTATTCTTCTTGCTTTTTTTAGGTTTTGTTAGTGTTTGGGGAGTACTGAATTGAAATTCTTTGTTTGGGTCATTGACAGAAGGTGTACTGGTTGCTGATGTTGTTGGAGTATGCTGTCTCTTCTTAGATAGGTTTGGATTTAATTCTTGTTGTTCACTGATTGAATCTTTTAGGAGATTTTCTTGAATTTCAGGTGCTTCGTTTTCTGATGTTTCTTCTCTTTCAGTGTCTTCTTTCTCTTCTTCTGAGTTTTCGGAATCTTCTTCGACGTTTGTTGGCTCGTGTATTTCTGCTTGTACCAAAAGTTCTTGTGCTGGTTTGTTTTGTGGTTCTTGGTTTGTTGTTGGGCTTGTTGGAAGATGTGAGCAATCCTTCGCAACATGACCTTGACCTTTACATATATAGCATCTTAATTCGTCGAAACTTAAGAAGATTCTGTATGGAGTTTCCTCATATGTAATGACTTGTGATGTTGGAAGTTCTGTGCGAGGAGTTACATCTGGAGATACGTAGATTTGCCTTTTAAAACTTTCCACATGACTGTATTCATCCAATTGGATTCCAGCCCTAAGAGTGGTGACAGGGGAGACGATTTTAAATCCTAGGTCTTTGACGGAATTAAGGACGAGTTCATGTGGTATGGATGTACAGACGTTTGAAATAATAATTCTTTTCGCAGGTGAAATAAGTTTGCGGACTGATACTTCTCTGTCTTGAATTAACAGTTGCTTGTGATTTTCGACGAATTGATTGGCTATTTCGGTGTTGTATAAATAGATACATATTCTATTATTAGAGATTCTTGATGCTGATATGATGTTTTTTGGTCCTATCACTGATCCGACCGCGACGACGTAATCGCTCAAACGTAATTCATTTACAACATCAAGTACAATTGCTTGTTCTCTTTTAGGTAGTTTTTGGCATGGTGTAGATTTTGCAACATTTAGGTAAGATTTTCTGGTGTTTTGGGTGGAGTTTAGTGTAGGTTCCATGTTGGAGATTTCATTTATTGTATCCATTTTATGTGGTATTTATTTCGCAGGTTGTACATACGTAGGTACCCGTGCGCGATAAGCGCCGGGCCGCCGGGACAAGAAACGCTATGCCAGGTAGGTATGTGTTTATATGTTGTATAAGAAATTGGAGATAATTATTGTCGGTTAAATTGAGGATTTTCGAATGAACGTTAGTGTTTGGGGAAATTTCGGGCTGTTTTTGTGTTCTCACTGCGACTTACATGTTGAGATTTTATCAGTCCATGTACTTAGTTAAAGCAAAAATTTTTAATTCGGATTTTTACCGCACTAATTACTAGTAGAAGACAGAGGTCGGTAGCGGACCACGTTATCACAAGCACTTCTCACCACCTTTTTCAGCAAAGATAAATGCCTTTTGCCTATACATTATACCTACACACAGCCATGCAGTAGTTTTACAAAAAGCACCGTGAAGTAGGTATAGCTTTATCATCCATCGCTGGGGTCTTTGTTCTTGTGCGGGCTGTGTTGTATGTTCGTTTTAACGTTTGTTCGCCAGTCATCTGTGGCAAAATGGAGATCTTGCTCTTTTTGCATACAATACAGAATAACAGTATTATACAAGTTTCAGCTAACTTTCTTCCCGCTCTGACGTTAATAATAACTACTCCAGTTCTCTTACTCGATTATATTTGTTTTGCAGCATGTTGTGCAACTTTCTGAATACAAGCTTGACGTAAATAATGATTCTTGCATGACGCAATTGATATTACTGTTCTCAAATGAATCGAAATGTCTCAAAGACAACTTGAAAACATTAGTATAAATTAGACATGATTGTGATGACACCTATAGCTAGAGTCGTTCACAAGTGGATTTTTCTTTATTATGGGAACGTACGTACAGAATCGTCGTAGAATACTCGGCTTCAGCCGTAAGAAATTGAAATGAAATAGAGCAACGTCCGGCGCACCCACTGATTGGATAGGTGACCATTATTGTCTTTGTATTTGGTGTGGGGACTCAAGAAGTTGAAAAGTGGATTAGTAGAGATCACTCTTGGTACTGTAAGACGAAATGTCAAGTGAACTACTCAGTTGCTCAAAACTGAAGCAACACTCTCAAAATTAGGAAAATGTATTGGAATTCACAAATTGAAATTAAACACAAGTAATGAAATCCTGGTCACGTTGGGCGGACTCGACAGGTCTAGAGTTTTAGACGGCTCCCTGAAAAATAAAACAACCACAGTGAGCACTCCCTTCGTAAATTGGAGTGTATGTAAACTAAGGGCCGTATTCATACCTCGCTTTCAAGCTAGAAGCACTATTAGAGCGATGCGCATTTTGGGGCATTTCTCATATTTCAGTGCTCAAAAATACAGAATACTCGCAAATTAATTGCAATTAAGTACATACAATTGCTCCCAATCGCAATAATGTATTTTTGAACACTGAAATATGAGAAATGCCCCTAAATGCGCATCGCTCTAATAGCGCTTTTAGCTTAGAAGCGAGGTATGAATACGGCCCCAAGTTTTTAGTAAATACGATTCCCTATAATAGTGATTTTCTTATTGGCCACAAAGTCTCGTTGAGAATAATGCTGATTTACTCATCCTCGGCCTATGCTAACTGCTTGCCTCTTGCCATTTGCATGGTACAAAATACCCAGCCATATATACAATGAAACACATGTGCATTAGTACTAAGGGAGAAGCGCGTAGAGTACTAAATACGCGTAGTGAGTCAATACCGAGTCAGTGAGTGCATTAGTGCTAGAAGAGAAGCGCGCAGAGTACTAAATACACGCAGTGAAGGGTTGATACTGAGTCGTGCAATGGTACTAGGGGTGAATCGCGCCGAGTACCCGCCCCAGATATCAACAATCAGGTTTGTCTTCTATCATAAAATATTATGCGAGTCCGGGCCTGTGCTAGCATCAAGGGAGAACACACGCATGATACAACTTCAACAGCCCTCAGTACTAAAGGATAAAACACACATAGTACTGTCATCAAAATCATCTGGTTTCGTCAGCTACTCGCTCACGTTGATGCTTCGATAGAGAAAACACGCAGGACGCCCATCCACAGCCATTAACAAAAGAACAAACCATCACTTCGAAACAAGGCAAAAGCATGACTCATGGATCACTCATTGAACAATCATTTAAATACGTCATTACACAACACGTGGAGAAGAAATAATGACCAATGAGCATAAAACTCACTCTGTTAATTTGGTTCTCGCAGCCGTCGCTTTGCGGGATGACCACCCCCTCTTTCACCATAAAAAAAACAGCTACCGGTCGGCTCATTGCAGGGTACCTCTCGACGGGCTATATGCGCCCGCCCGCAATGAACAGGACAATTCTAAAATTTTGTTTTTATCCATTAAGAATCAATTCATCTTACAGTACTTTTATTTCATTATTTGAATCAAAAGGAGAAGAAGGAAAAAAGGAAAAAACACTTACTGAAAGGTCCAGGTTTTAGAATCTAGGCCAGAATGAGCCGCTTTTCTACGGCTGCAAGGCAAGGACTCGTCTAGATTTCGTTGACGTTAAAACGTCAAAATCAATTGAATTTACTAGGTGACAACAAAACTCATTTTTGGGAAAAATAAAGGTAGAAAAGGTAAGATGAAATGTCAATTCGCATTGACTATTTCACCGACACAAATCGTTATTTCCCTCATAACTGGCATGCAAACGTTTGTTTCGAGCTTGTTAGCTCTCGTCAGTGACAGATATAAGTTGGAATTAAGCCCTAAATGACCACAAAAAATTAAAATCGAAAGGGAAATGTCAAAATATATCTCTAGTTCGTTACCGGAAACTCGGTCAGGGATAATTATTTGAATCAAAGGGAGAAAAAGTAAAAAAAAAAACACTTACTGAAAGATCCAGGTTTTAGAATCCAGACCAGAATGAGCCGCTTTTCTACGGCTGCAAGGCAAGGCCTCTTCTGGATTTCGTTGACGTTAAAACGCCAAAATTAATTGAATTTATACTGGTCACAATTTGAAGTGGGTCACCCAAAAAATTGCTCGGTTTTTAATCTCTGTCAATCACTTGAAAATCATCAGATTTTGAAATAACTTACACCAACTTCAAGATAAATCTTCCTATTTTCACCATCTGCAAATGCTTGTTAGCTGCTGACAGCGATGTGCTTAATACATCAGGGTGGTAAAGGATACCTTGCAATTTTGTACTTTTTGAAATGGCGCAGGAACTTTTGTGGCCACCCTATAATTTTGAGAGATTTTACAGCATTTGCTGTATGCGGTAGTCAATAGTATGGGGAACTCATATTTTTTTAGTTTGATACTCTACGTTGCTTAGTTACGAAAATGTGTATTTTTTTTCTTATTCAATTACTTCATCACGTTAATTTATACGAACTTTTTTTTATTATACGGGTGAGTCATTGATATGGGCGAGCTCAATTACACCTACGCCAATAATGATTCCCGCCTCCGCTAACGGGAGGTCAAAGTGCAGTTTGTAAAATTATTTTGCTCTATACAAGGTGCCCCATTTTTGCAGAGCAGTTTTTGAACGAGCTTTTTCAAATGGCACCCCCTATATATTTTTGCATATTTGGATTTGCCCTTTTTCAGGCATTACAAATTCGTTTAGTTTTTGCAATTCGCTTCAACCGTTCAGAAGTTATCAATTTTTTTCTGAAAATAATTGCGTTTGTAGGCACTTACTAAATAAATCGCAAGGCACTTGGTTTTTAGGTACCTAATCAAGTTGAGACTCTGCTCATGTTTGAGCAATAGCATAGGGTATCTTTTGGCGGTAATATCGCCTATTTCCGTTTCGGTATCACCTTGCTGTGACACATTGATTTTGGTAAACTTTGAAGGGCCATAACTTCATTTTTTCAAATAGCACTCCCTGTTTTTTATTTCTTATTCGTATCAAGCGTTTCATTTCACATCTTTTTTACCTTGTTTCTTCTCAAAAGTTGATAGTTTGGAAAATAATTCGGTTTGGTGGGAGAAGGCCTGAGCTGCAGCGGCAGCGAATCAGTGGTGTTTTTTTTTATGAACTCGCGTGAAAAAACAGGAGCGATGTTATATATGTTCAGCGTTGCACAGTTTATTGTGATATTGTAATCCCCCTGCACCTCAGTTTCAAATAGGTACTTAAAAGTTGAGAATCAACGATGAAATTTAATTTCCCTCCAGCTGATTCGATTTATTTCTCAGAAACACCGCGCCGACAAAACACCGAACAACTTAGTTTATCATTTTGTTATTATATTAAAGTTTGAATGTTTCCCCGAGCCGTGTTTTTCTTGCTAACTAACTTTATGGCCACCGCCAATAAAATCTCTCTCTCTCTCCCTCACTCTCTCGGATGGAGTTTTGAAATCAACTTTTCGTTGACACACTTAACCCGTAACCACTGAGGTGGAGTCTCACAGACTCCGCGCCACCTTCAGCTCTCAACCCCATCCCCAATTTTGATCCCATCAGTCCACTGGTTCTAGTACCTTCAAACCAAGGGTCAGTCTAGTCGTGCACCAAAGGGAAGAGGCATGCCATAACTGCAAAAAAAAAATTAGAAGTAGAAGTGGAGCAGGAGTCTCGCAGACTCCACCTCAGTAAGAACGTAACTTTTTTTATTATTTTCACTTTTCTCAAAAAAAAAAATTTGGGATAAAAACTGAATGAAAATGAATCCCAAGTCTGAAACTTCCTGACACAAAGTTACTTCCCTCGATATTGACTTTGAAGACATGCGTTGGGTTGCCTTGATGAACTTGACAGCGATCTAAATGAAAGTGCCTATTCCTGTTTCTGTTCCTGGAAAAAAGACAATACTGGGGATAGGGATAGACCCCATCCATCAAGACTTCACAGGGAGACGAAATACATATGTGCTGATTGTCGGGAGCCAATATATCTCTCGGATGTTCCAGAAAAATATGTGCAACCCGTGTCGAAAAAGGGGGTAAGAACCTGCACGATTTTTTTTTCTGAAAAAATATTTCTTGGTTTTTTACATTTTTACTATCTTCCAAGTTTGATTACCTTGTTTACGGAGTTACAAAGCTTAATTTTCTGTTTCAAGGTCAGAAATGGCTTAAAAGAAATATGCGTCTTTTTTGTGCAGTAATTTGCAAATTATTATAACACTGTTGCGATGTTTTTTGTTGAAAAATGTATAAATGTACCTCAAAAAACATCACTCTTATTAGTGCTGTACTTGGATTGCATTTATTTCAATTTTTGTACCCTAATTAGCTCAATTTATTACTCGGAGTCTGTGAGACTCCACCTCAATAGTTAAAAGAAAATACAGAACCTCAGTGGTTACGGGTTAAACACGGGATATCGGGATGCATTTAGGCAAAATCCACCACGTATAAGCAATATAAGCAATAGGCCGCAAATGCTTGGCCTCTCATTGACCGTTGCTATAATTGCGGGTAATTATCCAAATGGACATAGCTTAAGAGTAGGCCCAGTTTTGCCAGACGAACCAGGATCTGGTTTTTGAATTTTTTTTAAAGCTGTTTCGGAGCTACATGGCGGATTCATGTATTTCGTAGAATTTTTTGACAAGCCGTATCTTCAGAACGACCGGATTGAAATTTTGTGGGCTGATTCTTCTATTGATATCTGACACATCGCCCTATCAAACAGTTTGAAATTTCCAGGGCCGGCCTTGAAAGAAAACTTCAAAGTTTTTTTCAAGAAAGACATTCTGTATGCATTTTTTTCTGAAATCAGTTTCATACTTAGAGACTACATAAAACATGCTATCAATACCGCAAAAAAATTGCTTGGCACCATTGATATGTCAAAAAATTTCTGATAATCCTGAAGATTTTTGAGGTGAGGATTTTTTTTGTAAATAAATAATTCCAAATATTTGTAAATGATCTATTATGGCTATGAATTTCAGCCGTTTCGTCGAAAAAAAAAATGAAGAAAAAATTTCAAGATTTCTCCGAGGTTTTCTCAGTAGCGACAAGAAGTTTCATAAAAATTTTCGTTACATCCCTCAACTTCACTTCTATCTCAAATTGAGCTGAAATTAAGGAATGTACTACATACTAAGAAAACAAGAGAAATGTTTTTTTTTTATTTTTCTGACGAAACGACTGAAATTTAGGGCCATGATAGATCATTTGCAAATATTTGAAAATGATAATTTACAAAAATTCTGACCTCAAAAATTATTAGAGGATTATCAAAATTTTCTCAGCAGCTCAATGGTGCCAAGCAATTCATTTGCTATAATAACAATAGCATGTTTTATGTAGTTTCTGAATTTGAAAATGGATTTGAAAAAATATGTATACATACAGAACATCTTTTTTTTTAAATTAAAGTATGTTTCCAGCATTGATGTTCCGTTTTCTTAAAGTGGCTTTCAAATACCGGTTGATCATTTGAAAACTATCCACCTGCAATAACTCCCGATTCCTGATGGAGATGTCTTCGAGCAAAAACAGGTCGATTTTTATATCGAGGGGGACATCTGAACCATACTTTGGCGAATTTCTATCTTAAGCCCCCTAGCCCCAACCCACCCCAACTTCAAAATTTCAAATGACACCACCTATTTTGCGATACAACAAATTGAACAGAATTGAATTCTCTCCCTGAAAAAATGTTTATAATTTTTTTCAACTCACCCCCATTTTCCTAGAATTCTCTGAGTGTCCAATTGAATATTCTTGACCTCTCAATTCTCTTAAATGCAGTCAACGTCATCCTGCAAAGCATCGGAAGAAAAACATTTCTGTGGAAAAAGTGCCACCCAAATTCACCCCTCCGCTCCCCCCACCACACCTTGAAAATCTAAAATGACAATACCTACTTTGTGATACATCAAATTAAAGGAAATTCAATTCTCGCCCTGAACACAATTTTTTCGAAATTTTCAAAACCCCCGTTTTCCTCCTAAAATACTCCAAATGTCCAATTAAATGGGGGAGGGGTTGAAAATTCCCAAAAAATTGTTTTTAGAAAGAAAATTCAATTTCCTTGAATTTGATGTATCACAAAGTGGGTGGTATTTTGTTAAATTTTGAAGTTGAGGTGGGGGAGAGCAATGGGGTGAATTTGGGTGGCACTTTTTCCACCGAAAATTCTCTTCTTCGATGCTATTTAGGTTGCTGCTGATTGAACTGAAGAGAATTGAGGGGTCCAGAATATTGAATGGGACACTCTTGGAGAATTTTTAGGGAGGAGGGGGGGTAGGGTTGAAAATTTTGAAAATGTTTTTCCAAAAAGAGAATTTAATTTTCTTCAGTTTAATGTATCGCAAGGTAGGTAGTGTCATTCGAAATTTTATCTTTGAGATGGGTGGGGGCGAGGGGGCTAAAGATAGAAATTTGCCAATGTAAGTTTTAGATGTCCTCCTCGATATAAAAATCGACCTGTTTTTGCTCGAAGAAATATACTAGGAATCAGAAGTTATTGCAGGTGGATAGTTTTCAAATGATCACCCGGTATATTAAGGATAAGGGTTTTTCTTAGAGTCTTGCCACACTGATTTTTATATCATTTATTTTGTCGACGCGCGTTTCGGCATTGTCAAGACGTCGCGTCGTCTACAAGGCCAATGTAATGTGTATGTGTATGTTGTGACGTGACTGACGTGCCAATGTATTTTATTTATTGTGGCAAATAAAGTTGATTATGATTAAAAAAAAGGTAAAATAAGGGTATGTAATAGAACAGTATATGAATTTCAGGCAGTAGGTCTTACATAGAAATCCAAAATGGTCGCAGCAAAAAAGTTGTCGATTTGACGAGTAAATTTTTTTTTAATAAATATATTTTTTAAAGCTTTCAAGTTTTTTTTTCACGGCCGGCTTTGAAAATTTCAAACTGCTTGAGAAGGCCATGTGTCAGGTATCTATCTAGCACTGTAGACCCCTTTTTATAGAGTTGCGACTTCTCACTTTACCATCCCTCTATATTTACTTGTTGATACTCTTCATCATTATGATTACTTACGTACGTCAAGTGGCAGACGTCAACTATTTAAGCTCCAGAAAAAAACAAAATTCAGGGCGTTTTCAGGGCGTTAGACTAGCGACCCAACACCTGAATTGGAGACATACACGACCGCTAAAATGCTCCAGCCAATGAACAAAAACAGAAAGCGGAAAAACACTTTGAAAATTGCAACATGGAATGTGAGGGGAATGAACCACAAGCTCAATGAAATAGTGTCGGAAACAACAAGATTAAATGTGGACATACTCTGCTTAACAGAAACCAAGAAGAAAGGGAATGGGAATGGTTGTGTTCAGGATTACGTTTATTTCTGGTCGGGGGTTCCAAAATCATCTAAAGCCAAATCAGGTGTAGCCGTAATGGTGAAGAAGAAGTACAGGAACAATATTATTGATGCAGAATTTATTTCGGACAGACATCTGAAAATAACATTAAAAATACGGGATCTTGAGATGGTTATAGTCACGGTCTATGCACCTACGGATGATTCAACGGACAACGTCAAAAGTGACTTCTACGACACACTAAGTGACATTATTGAAGGTACGAGAAATCACCAGCAACTAATCATAGCAGGAGATTTGAACGCGAGAGTGGGCTCAAGTATCAATGACGAAGTAGTGGGGAATTTTGGAGAAAAAACAGTCACGAAAGTGGAGGACGGCTAATAGAATTTGCAAAGAACAAAAGCTCAAAATATTAAATACCTTCTTCAAACACAAACACATACACCGGTATACTTGGGAAAGACCATCTGTCAATCAAAAATCAATAATAGACTACATCATCACGAGGCAACAATCACAACAGACAATACTCGACGCCAGAGTAAAACGAGGTGCGAATTGCGGTACAGACCACCACCTGATTATATCTAAAATTGTACCCAAGTATTATCATTATACAACTTTGAGACAAACGCCACACGTACCAAATAGCGAAGACTCCGCTATCAAGTACAAGTTACATCTGCTAAAAGATGAGTCTATACGAGATTTATTTCAAAGAAGATTGAGTTTCATTTTAAACGAAGTAAACGAAGAAGATGAGATTGATACCGAAAACCGTAACATCGAAAAGGCAATACATCAGGCAGCGAAAGAGGCACTAAATGTCAAAATGTTTTCTAGCTCAAAAAAAGCTGTCCGCCTCTAAGACTTGTTTATTCTATATTTCTAGTTTATTATTTTATATCTTTCAGGTGGGTATGTGTTGTTAAAATGAAGAATCAATAAGACATTTTTTCCTGACGGGTCACAATACATACTCAGGAAGATATAACACAGTGAGCTGAAAATAGATAATAAAGACGTCTTAGAGACGGGCTTTTTTTTTAACTAAATAGGAAACATTTTGACATTTACGTTTTCAAATACCAAACGCTTGACCTACTTTATGCTTTTGAACATCATTTTGCACTCAGCCTACCGGATTGTGTGCATATCGTGGGTGTTTTGATGCTACTGTGATGTGTGAAAATTTCGCAGTTTAATTTTTTTTTCTTCGTGTTTGATAACAAAAAAGGTGATATTGATGCATCATTATATTCAGATAAGCGTAAGGAATCCAAAAATAAATTAAAAAAATATAGTTTTTTTTTTTTTTTTTTAGGTGTATATTTCATAAAATTATTTTGTATACATATATCTTAAAAAGAAAAATAAACGTATCAGTGGGACTATACAAAAAGCTAATGCCATTTCAGTCATGGGAACTTTTCCAACTACAGAATCATTGGCAGAAATATTTTATATTTTTACCTGAGTTATACATTTTTTTTTTGCTTATTTTTCTTTTTAAGATATATGTATACAAAATAATTTTATGAAATATACACCTAAAAAAAAAAAAAAAATATAGTTGTCATTTGAAAAACAAAAGTCGACTGTCAGTGCTCAGAAGCATCATGATAGAAAAAATATTTTTTACTGTCGAGTTATAGGTGACATTACACCATTTGAACAGGTTTTTGGATTTTGAAGATCGGATAAGCTACAGCGGTGGCCGTTTTTTATGCACCCCTCTGTATATACTCTTCATCAAAGAGAATGAAACTAAATATAAAATAAATGCAAACATTCACGAACACTCAACTAGAACAAAGGGCAATTTACACCATTCCTTTTCGAAACTTTCCGTCGCTCAGAACTCCCCGAACCACAAAGGAGCTATATTTTTCAATAAAATAAAAACTGTTGTTGATTATCACCCCAACACCAATGTTTTCAGGAGAAGGGTTTTCAATTACCTGGTCGGTCAGGCGTTCTACACGGAACGCCTCTTGTTGAACCTTGTTTCAAGTGTGTCACTTGTTGTGTTTTTTTTTATCATGTAATGTGATTGTTCATGTTCATATGTACATCAAGACAGGGTTTTGTGTACAGTTTTTTATAATGCTGTTCATACAGTAATGGTTCTTTGACGTGTATAATGGGCATTATTGCCTCTTGCACAAAAAATAAATTCTCTTCTATTCTAAAGACTAACCCTCAAAATTCCAAAGCCAGATCCTAGTTCGCCTGGAAAAACTTTTTCCTATGGAATATGAATATTTGAAAATTTTCTGGGGTATTTGAGACCATTTTCGCTATTTTTTGCGTTGACAATGAAGCTGCTTCCACTTCCGAAAGTAACCGGAAGTGACATCAACTTTTTATTTTCAAATGAAGCACCCTGTATATTTTTTGATATTCGGATGGAGATTTATTTATTGACACAGTGATGGTTTTAAAAATTCTCTGTGATACAAAATGACAATTTTCTAACGGATTGAATAAAACAGAAATATAATTAATCATTAGCACCAAAAGATGGCTGCGACGACAAATAAAAATCTGAAGTTAGAGATTTGTTTATTTTTTATGTCGATTTCAATCGGCAACGCCTTCTAACATAAACAATAAACAAACATCTGACTTAAGATTTTTATTTGTGGTCGCAGCCACTTTTGGTCATGATAATTTAGTTGAATTCAGTCTGCTATAAAATCGGCATTTTTCCTCATAGAGAATTTTTAAAACCACCACTGTGTCAATAAAAAACTCTCCATTCGAATGTAAAAAAATACACAGGGTGTTCCATTCCATTTAAAAATCAAACGTTGGCGTTACTTCCGGAAGTAAGATTCCTCCATGATCAACGCAAAAAAATAGCAAAAGTGGTCTCAAATACTCCATGGAAATTTCATATCTATATATCCCATAGAAAAAAGTTATGGGCTGGTGCGGTTTTCGAAAAACACACGGTATACATGCGATACTTATTGTAATTGGAGTAATTAGATTTTTTGAAATTTCCCCCGCAATCAAAAAATCGAATCGATATGATGATTTGATATTTGAAAAATTACCATTGCGGCAAAAAAGTAGGACAAGGATTCAAACGGAGTGAACCAAATTTGGCTTCGTGTCACAATGACATCGGGCTTAAATAAGTTTACTTGTTCATAAAATCTCTCTCCTACTTTTTCAGCCACAATGGTAATTCCAAGTACCTACATTGATTTTACGTTATAAATAGATTTTTGCGGTTGCTAGAAAAATGTCCCTGTGGACGATGTGGTGCAATATTGCTTAGGCCCAGTCTTACGAAATCGGAATAGCGTTATTCGAGTATAAACCTGGGATAAATGGCATGCTGACAAAGGCGAGGACAAAGGTAACCTAGGAAATAATATACCGAATATAGCTATACCGAGCTTTTTCCGGTTTCGTAAGACTAGGCTTAGAGTGTTTGGAAAATTTATCTTCAACACAGTTTTATCTTACTTCAGCTGGAACGAATTCTTCCTGTTGTTTTGGACAACAAAGCCTAATCGCGATTAGCAATGCAGGTACAAGATATCCCCGTAGTTAGCAACAGAAACCCAATGGGATACTGGCATTTGCGACCTATTGCTTATACGTGGTAGATTTTGCCTAAATGCTGTCTATATCCGTGTTAAAACATTCGAATTAAGAACCTCCTCTGCCACCGTGCCGCTGAGAAAAAATCACAAAAGTTATGGAGGGTTGAGTTAAAGTGCACCAGGAAGTAGGAAGATGTGTTTAACAAGTTTCACACGGTTTTCCAAAGATTCCACTTGAAGTGTAAGACGATTCAAATTGGAGGGGAGGATGCAAAGTTTTTTCCACAGATGGTCGAGCAAAGCAGCTGACACGGAATTGTATAAGTATTACACACGTTCGTGTGAAAACTTCCTCGGAAAAGTTATACGAATGCGTTACGAAAAGAAAACACCAATTATAAAATCTGACGATACAAAATGTCGCTCTTCCCTCTACTTATGTACGTCGGTAATTGCTTCGTGCGTTCAATTAAAACCGATAACACACATAACGATCGCACTTCTATTGACACGTGAATCGTTTAATATCTCGAAAACTGGGAACAATTCAAATTGTGAGTAAAAGTTGCGTTTCGGGTTAACTAACTCCCAGGGCTTATTATCGGAATTGATACCGACTAATTTTGGGGAAGTTGAAATAAAGGGTAGAACGTTTCACTTCGGTCGGATACTACCCACAGTACAGACAGACAACGTGAAAGATTTTTAATTTTAGAAAGTTCTGGGAAGCCTCGAATATCTGATGGAGGGTATTTGTTTACAAGTCATGATTGTTCTGCTGTATAGCTTTAGGTCTTACTCGTATCCCATGGAAAGCAAGCTCATGTTCAATATTTGTCCGATGCTGCACAAGCTGATGGGCCACACTCGGCCCATCTAGTTTTGTAGGTATTGTCCTCGGTATTGTCTGATTGTTGCTCAATGTTGAATCAATTATTATTATGGCACAAGTCATATTTTGTCACTGACTTGTGGGCATAACTTCAGCGACAGGGCTCGACGATTTACCATCAATGTCAATTAGTATAGTATTCAACAAGCGGGTAATGATTGCTTCTTACTCATAAGGATGCAGTTTGCCGACACGAGCCTTGGCGAGTGTCGTGAAGCGTCCGAATGAGTAATTACCCAGTTTATCCAGTCTTATTGAAAAATGCAGGTATGTATGCGCGTGATAATGCGTGCATTATTCAATAGGATTGGATAAACTTTATTTATCTCCGCGTACGGAACGCATAATCGTCACTCGAATAAACACAAATATTTATTCTCGACACGTAACGCATCAACCACCGAAGGAAGCCACAGCGAAACAACAGCGACCCATCTACCAACAGACCGGGACGGGGCCGAACTTAAGTCACATTCGGGTCCAGTGTGTAAAGAACTAGAATGTAAAAACTTGACTTCTCTCCGCTTTTATTATTAATTTCACAAAAATAAACTTTCCACGAATTCTACTTTACTGTCGAACTTGGTCGCGCGCTGCTCCGGGATCGTAAAGAAGGTAGGTGTAAGTGCGGAATTTAAGGCGAAATTGGACACAACGTTGCAGCCTTACAATACTCCCACGATTTCTCAAACCCTAACTTATACATAACGGGTCGGGCAAAAACGCTCTCTAGCTTGCACATGCAATTCCATTAAATACTTGCTGATTGCTGCAGCACACCGAAAATAAACCAAAATAACGGTCGCGGAGCCATAAAACAAGCTAAGCAGTACACACAACGTACTACCTCATTTTCTGCTGCTGTGTCCATTTTACAAAGGAAGAACTTTCAGTCTGGACGCCGCAGTTTTACCGAAGCGCACAGGGTATCTGCCAAGAGTATAACAGAGTATATCGCATAATATGCGATGCATAATATACGATATTATCCATAACGATTTCAATGAAGTTTTCGTTCCTAATATCGATTGAGAAATACAAATACCTATGTACCTACTGTACACGTTTAATCATACTGATTGTCAACGCCGTTACGATTTTGTGCCTAATCAAGTAATCACGTAACGTAAATCACTTTAATCGAAGGAGCAGGCAGATGAAATAAATGCCTGTACGGAATCTCTGAGTTCAATCCAGCAAATCAACCAACTATACTCGACTCAGGTTAGGACATACCAGGATACACACACCAACACCTTATTCGCCGATCAGACCCACCGGAATGTGAAAGCTGCCAGGCACTGCCAAAAAAATATATTTTGTTTATAGGCAATTAATTAGGTAAATCTCAGAGTAGATCACCTGATCCCGAGAGATTACAAGTAAATCATTACTATGGGATTGGAATAAATGTTGTCTCTCTTCGTGCATGCCATACACTTCTGAACTTCGTCTACTTAGAAGCAATAAAACAGGTCGTTTTGGAGGGGTAGGTACAGTCGATTGGGGTCTATCTTGTCTACAAGATTACAAGTGATATACTCAGGGTGTGCCACTGCCTTGAGCAACGACTATGAATATGGACATACATACTTGAGTCATCACAGTGTTACGAGCGGCGATTCCGTGCATTCTGTTCTGGTAACCACGCGATCTTTCTAGATTCTTCCATCCATTAGATCGCGGTGTAGATACAAGTGCGGAGTTCTGGATGTTTCCAGCATATACGTGATGGCTTGGTAATTGAAATACATGGAACCTTCAACGCTTGATCAAGACACATCTGTCCATTTTGGCGGGGGTGCAAACATTCCGGAGCACACGGGAAGCACGCGAAAGGTGTGTGATTATTCAGGAGTCGTCTTGAATCCATATGCCGGATCACTATGGAAACTGCTGGATAATGCGTGGAACATTCGAGATGAATTGGTCGGACCTATATAAGGCATCAATCTTCGTCTCATGGGCAGTTATGAATTGGAATGCGAAGTGGTAGCGAGCGCATTAAAAGCGAGTAGTAATCACAGCGATATTCCTAAGTAAATAATTGTTGGCGTGTATTTATTGTAGTACGTAGTAATAAACAGTGTGTGTTTTAAAACGATCGTCTCAATTATATTCGAACCCGTACGCGAAACACGTAACAACAGTATCAGCCTACGCATTGATGTTGTTGAATCAATAAAATTTTAGGAGATACGAAATCCTGTATAAGTGTAACAATATAGTTTGCAGGACCTCGTCATTGTCACTATGTCACTCTTGATCACGTTGTCGAGTTCCATCTGCTTAATTATCTAAAATGTATCTGTAGTTTAGGGATGTTGCTCGAAGAGAAACCTTCGCACAGTATAAAAGTATTTGGAGGTTTTAAAAATAGAACACTGATTAGTGATTATTGAACAACTTGACATGGCAGTCGAGGAAGAAGGGTAGTTGTCATATGAGGTCATTGTGTGGTTGTCCAAAAAGACACTCGACTGGCAAGTGGCAAACGACCCGGACCCGGAATAAGATTCGTGATTGAGTGTGTCTCCTTTCGGTGCTACAGTTAGCATTTTTTTGTCATGATCGAAAGTTCTGTGGTTTATCCTAGTCAACTGGATGAAACTTTTGCTTCACGCTTTAGTCATTTCAACGTCTGCTGAATTAAATCAAATAGCCCAAAAAGAATCAAAAATTTATATCGAGATACATTCTTGGAAAATTGATTTAAAAGTATACACGTCACTCTGGTAACCCAAAATAGTAAATAGTATGCTATGTGCCTTCTGACCTCCTCTCCTCTCGTAAATATTCTGCTGTCGTTTAAATCTCATCAAGAAAACATTTGATAATCTTTTTCAAATTTTGTCCTCAACATTCCACGATTTTTTATTCAACGGTGTAGTATGAGGTAACAAAAATTGTTTTTTTTCCTACTAAATGAGATATCTTGTGCTGAAATCCGTTGAAAAATGAAAATTGTTTATCAATTTTCTCACGACCTTAATTTATTCATTTTGGCGCCTTCAGCAAATTTTCCTGCGGCAGATGTCATTGTTCCATCTTTTATCATGGTCTTTGATATCCCAGAAACCGACTGAGACCTAAGTAGCCCCAAATATCTTCACGAAGCTGGACATCGCAAGGCTATTTAATGTTAGGTATTTGCGTTGGGTATTTCAATAATTGAAAGATGAACGTTTAGAGACATTTACATATCCTAGTGACGAAGCCAGAATTTTCATTGAGAGGGGGGAGGGTCCAAACTCCGAACCAATAGGTTGCAAAGGAATGCAAGCGAGGCGAGTGAAATAGTGCCATAAAAGATAAAAGGGGAGTGTCTATAGGATTTTGGAAGGGGGGGGGGGGCTCGAAAAATCGTCGTCATGTCTGCCGCGGGACCTATTATCATAGTATTCTTCCTGCAACGTCTTCGAAGATAATTCAAGGAATTGTAGGAAGCAAAACAACAAAAGAGTCAAATCAAGCCTGCAGTTGCAGTCTTCCACCATTCTCCAGTCGGGCGTTATGAATTTTCAAAATTTCCTTTGGCCGTTGCCACCCGAAAGGACCTCTCGCCCGTGTTTTGGCCAGGAAGACTCGCTTTTGATGCAGGACTCCACTCGGAAATTCATTCTTGCTCGGGGATCGACTATTTTTGAAAAATCCCAACTGATATCGAAAGTACATTGGATTGGGCGTCGTGTAGACCCATTTTCAAAATCGACACGGTTCCGGTTTTCCGACGGTGATTTTTTCAAAATGAAATTTGCACATTTCGTAAAATTGAAACAAGCGAATATGCCTCATGGGCATGAGGCTCAGAAGCGCACTTCCTTTTTGAAGGATCAGTGAACGCAAGATGTTAAGTAATTAGGGTTCCACCGTTATTCGACTTGAAAATCGGAATGATTGTCGTACTAGACAAGGGTAAGTTCCAAGTTTCATGAAAATCGTTTCACAAATAAGAAAATTTAAATATGGCGGCCAAGATGGCGGCGGAATCATGAAACTCAGCTTGAAAATAAGAATGATCATACGAGACAAAGAGAACTTTCAAGGTTCATGAAAATCCGTCCACTTATAAGAGATTTCAATATGGCGGTCAAGATGGTGGCGGAATCATGAAATTTGGCTTGAAAATGAAAATAATCATACGAGACAAAGGTAAGTTCCAAGTTTCATAAAAATCATTACACTAATAAGAAATATCAATATGGCAGCCAAGATGGTGGCAGAATCATGAAATTCGGCTTGAAAATAAGAATGTTCGTACTAGACAAGAATAAGTCCCAAGTTTTATGACAATTGTTCCACTAATAAGAGATTTCAATAGGGCAGCCAAGATGGCGGCGGAATTATGAAAGCCAATCTGCCTATTTGGTCCTTGCATGAGGACCTAAGCTATCCATCGGATAAAGTTCAGTTTTTAAGGGCTGAAGCTTTATTTCCCGAAGAGAAGTTCAACTTCTTCGAAGTGCACAAGAGATCTCTATTTTTTTTTATAATAATGATGATAACGATGTATGGATAACAAAAATAGTGCCCTTTGCCCACCCTTGCCTTGGGGACATCAGCTATCCAACGGAAAAAGTTCCAAAGCTCTTGCTTCAATTCTCGAAAAGAAGTATCAGTTACAAGTTACACTAGTCTTTTTCGAGCGAGTAACTTTTTGTAACCGATTGGTTATTAGCGGTTGACATTAGATTGACAGATACTGTCATTTTTTTGACATCTGACATTTCTCGCTAGAACGTTGCGGTTATAACTTGGGTTATCAGCATTTGGCGGGAAAAGAGGAACTGATAGCTTCAAATAGTTACGTGCTTGTACTTGTCTCTGCTACATACCGTGTAGGTACTTGAACCATTCGTAATCTAGGATAGCTTTGAAGGTGAAAAATTCAGTCATTCAGCCAATCCAGTCACTTGAATCGATGAACATCTCGTTTCCGAAGTCACCCGGGTGGGCCCCAATCAGGGCCCTGATTACGAATTTTGTGGATCACACGTGTATCGTGATCACATCACACATACAATTTCTATGAAATCCTGTTTGTTTTCTTGTTCATGGTGTAATACCGAAGGAACAATAAATAGTTATATTGAATTGAGTTGAAAATCAACTATGTATTCATATTTCTACTATATAAATAGGAGGTATGACAAGTACTTTCAGGATTAAACCACCATCAGGCGGCCATCGGACTTCTGGATTACCCGATGTTCTTGTGGGTCCATCGGAGATGAGTCCATTATCTTCGATTCTTCTCGTCTCCAAGTCAAGTTGTCAAGTTTTTGAGGTTAGGTTAGGTACGTTTCACGTTTGGAAATTCTGGACCGCTGCTTGTTTCAAATTCAAATCTGTTGCCGCCACAATTTGTTCCCCCACCATAACAATAACCAGCCTCATGACCAGGTTATGAAATGTATAACCGGTGATGATATCAAAATGGCGGCACTTCCTTTACCGCTTATAACCAATCCTCGCTCAAACGTCAAATTCTATAACCAAGTGTAACCGGTCATGAACGGTTACTCGCTCGAAAAAGACTAATGTATAGCGAGAGGGTAGAATCCCTCGCTACGAAAAGGTTGTATACCGTCCTTTTTAGCGTCATAGCAGCGGCGCGGCGTGGCACTACAAGCGTATCGGTTATCTATTGGTCAGACAAAGACCACGTGATAGGAAATATGCAGGACGACTGACCATACCGTCTCTCGTCGTTATACGATTTTGGGTGCTTTCCACCTAGACGGTACAAATACCACCAGACGGAACATGTTCCACGATTGGGTACACCTAGATGGAAAGCACCGGCATCGTTGACCGACGCGACATCTCTGGTCTGGAGGTGAAAGATGACTATGGCATTCAGAAATAAATAAATGGCAGCGTAAATCTTAATCGATCGTACGTTATCCCTGCAGAGAAATAAAATAAAACACGGATGCATGGATGAAACAACACAGAGAGAGAGACATATGACAACGGAGTGCTGGATTACAGCTGACGGTACGTCATTTGTCGCATCCGTTTCCGGTGTGCCTTCCGACGGCACAAAATTTTAGGTGATCCACCGGACGGCACAAAACCAGGTAAGAACATGTAGATGGAAAGCACCGTTTGGAACCCGCACGTGCGCAAATGGAAGGTGTACCAAACTTGGAGCTAGGTGGAAAGCACTCATAATGAGTTACAGAATCGCCGGAACTGGTTATCGCCCAGTCATCGGCATTCGGCATATTATCCAAACTTCACAGATCTGGTCATATCGGTAGATCCGCTAAGTACGGACTAAATAGCAGTGGAGCTAAGATTGAGCCTTGAGGTAGAGGTAGATGAGCTTCATTTGTTTGCTTTTTTCACATCGCAAAAAGACTTGGAATGGCCTATCACTAACATATATTATCTAGAAGGTCAGGAGGTTGGCAGTTTTCAAGCAGGGTAAGGTTCATGGAAATTTGCATATTAATCCTTGTCTCCACACAGTGTCGTAAGCCGCTGTTAGGTCAATAAACATAACTGACATTTTTAGCAATTTCTGAAAACCTGCCTCAATAAATGTTGTTAGAAAAAAAACTTGATCCGTGCACTTTCTGCCGCGTCGAAAACCAGCCTATTCCATTAGGATACTATCGAGGATAGTTTCGTTTATTCGGTTGGGTAATTACTCTTTCCAGTAATTTATAAACCGTACCGAGTAATGCAGTTGAACGATAACCTTCAGGCATCACGTATGGAACGAAAGTTTTGGGAAAGGGTTCAAAGCTGATAACTTTTTCTGAATAGTCTTTATTTTTTAACTTGATATTGCAAAGATTAACATCATATATAACAATAACAAATTCATATTCAACATATTGATAATGGACCATTATCTTCGATAGATCTCAATTTTCTTCTGCCATGTTCCATAATTTTTTGTATCAATTTCTCCAATTCGAAATTCTCTAATGTTATTGAAAAATGCGACGCCGTAATTGGTCTTCATTTGCATCTTCTCATCCCTTGTCGTATACAATCCTGCACAATACTTACCAAAAATCTTATATTGGTCGAGCCTACGGTACATTGGGAGGCAGGAGCTCAGAAAAATTAATCCTGCTGTTGTCCAGAGAATGATCGAGCATGGCATAAGAAAACTGAGAGCCATCAAAAATAATGGCCCATCTTCAATATGTTGAATATGAACTTGGTATTGTTAAAGATGATGCTAGTTTTTGCAATATTAAGTTACAAAATTTAGACTTTCCAAAAAAAGTTATTAGCTTTTTAAGAAATTCCCAAAACTTTCGGACCATACGTTATTATTGGGCTTGCTGGGCTTAAGAATAGCTAGAATTTTGGCTGTGTTGGAGAGATGAGGAATATTTAGATTATTGAGGATGTCGGTAAAAAACAAAGCGAGCCATTTTTTTTGCATACTCTTTGGCAATGGAACAGAAATTTGAAATGAATACCGTGAAATCCTGGGGCTTCACCATGTTTTACATCTTTCAGTGCCTCGATCGATAATCTCATTGATTGGGAAAGGTTGGGAATACTGGGTGTTACCTTCAGCGTCTTCTTTACCGCTTTGAGCTTTTTTTTACCCTTGTGGATGTGGATGTTAGTGATTCTCACGACACCAACGAGACGAGACTTTCGTAAAGTCTCGTCTCGTCTCATGAGGAAATTGCAAAGTCTCGTCTCGTGGCCGCGAGTCTCGTCTCGTCTCGAGTTTCGCACGAGAGTCTCGTGAGTCTCGTGACATATCTAGATACATATGAGGTAGGTATAGGTGAAAACTTGTTACTATCATCTAGTTAAAATCAGTGGAACATAATCGGACAAAAAAATTATTGTTTAGCTGAATAGCAATTCATAAAATCACATAGGAAAAAAGCAAAATTTTATGTCCTTCTGACGTAATTATAATAGTTATATACTTTATTTAATGTGTGAAAAATGAAACAAAACAAAAAAAGGTAAGACTCACGCATTCCTTTAAAAGTTTTACATTAGTGAAACAATAAATTGTGAAACCCCAGAGTTTAATTATGTCGTATATGGATTAAACGTTTCTGTGAAACCGAGCATAAGCTCTTCAAATTTTATGAGCGTTTCTGAAGGTTTCGGCTGCATATTCTTCAATAATTGATCAATCATGAAATTTTTTTATCGTGAACTGCACATCCAAGTTTTTTTGCTTAAAAGCAATAGTTAGGTGCCAATATAACACAACACCTATGCCTACATCATGTAGATTGTGGAATAAAAATTGGACCGAAAAAGTCTCGTACGAGACTCTCGCATGAGACACGAGACGAGACCAGCGAAAAGTCTCGTCTCGTCTCGTCAGGAAAATGGTCAGTCTCGTCTCGAAAACGAGACGAGACTAGACGAGACTCGGAAGCGAGAGTCTCGTGAGAATAACTAGTGGATGTGGATTTCGATTCCTTGGAGCTCTTGAAGTTTCAGTGATGTTAGCCGCAATCAAGTTTGGAGAGATAGAGCTTGTTCCGCGTGAGGTCGGTGTTGAGAGTTAGGGAAGTCAGCTATCAGTTTTCGAGAGACTGGCAGTGGTATCTAGATCATTTTTATCCTTTGAAAAAAGGCGCAGATCAGGGCAACTTTTAGTCTTTCAGGCCGCTGATTTGAATGTATTTCTGTCTTTAGCGTCAAAAACTAGATAACTAGTTTTAAGATATAAATGGTTATTTCACCGAACTATTTTGCATTTTTGCATCGCGTGTGATCTCATGCGCACTGCTGGACGAATTGCGGCCACTGAAGTACCATACCGGTGTGCGTGTATTGTGGAAATTTGCAAAAAAAACTCAACTTGTCTCATTGCGTTACAAACCTCATCCATTTAAGTGCGGTAACAAAATTAATGGAATGGGTCATTTAACCGTGCAGTAAAAGTATTTCGAAAATAATTTAATCTCGGCAGATAAATTGTCGGCGACAAAGTGGCTAGATACCTTACATTGTTGGCGCAGATCGGAGAGTTCAGTGTGAAATTTTGGGCGCGCTTTCAAGGTTTAGGCCGTGAAACAAATTAAGGTGGCAGGACTAATTGGCCGAGATGAGGATCCGGCGTGTCGGATGTCAAATGGGGAAAGTGAAACACCTACTAAAAATAACGGGTTAGGTCGTTTTATCAATTTCTGCGCTAGAGTAGAGACGTCCTGGGAACCATAATGGATGGGCTAAAGCAGCTATTGTGTTCTGTTAAATCGGTCTTTTTGATTTACGGTCGACGAGACCGGACCACGGATGGCCTGCATTGCCTTCCGCGTCAAGCGTCCCAAGACACAAACACACACACGCACTCACACACACACACACACACAGGGTGTGAGAGAGACACAGAGAGAGAGAGAGAGAGAGAGAGAGAGAGAGAATCCCGTCGACAGCTTGTTTACGATGCCTGGAGACGCCAACCCGGAAGTCGCGATATTTTAGAACAAGTAACCGGAAGCCGTACCGGTACACATGTCAGATATGTGCCCTGCTGCTTGCTATGCGATAGTGTCATCGTATTGCAATCTTCTAGGAACAAACAAAAACTAAATGCTTATTAAGCTCAGGCTGCTACTGCCACTGCTGATCTGTCCCGAGGAAATACACCACCGCTCCCTGCTGACCGATCGGCCAGTTTCCACCCGATGAAGATCCTGTTTGGTCTCGTTGGAATTTCGAAAGTTACTCGACGAAACTTTTCATGTCCTGATTGTCCTGGTAATAAATAAAGCACCTAAATCCCGCACTCCATAATGACAATGACCAACGCCCAGTCTAAAAACTCGAAAGACGTACAACCCCAGTTTTCGTATACCTCTACCACACTACGTACTGTACTCATTGTCGTTCATGAAACCGTAGAATGAAGGATATGTCTTGGATAGTATAGTTACCTTTGCTGCATCCTTACAACATGTAACGACAACCACAACAATCGATCCCTTTTGTTTCTCTCCTAACATCTCGTTTGTTTTAGGACGGTACCTACTGAACCCTCCGCCGCTTGCGGTCCAACTTTTCAAGTATTACATCACTGCTTAGCTTTATTCGCCCCGTGCGAAGTACAGAGTGGGGGTAACGAAACCGATCACAGCGCTGCATGTGGATAAAAAGAGCAACATTGATGGCTCGGCGCGGCGTGATTGGGCTGTCAATTTTCTGATGTTTGATGTCATTTATGTCAATTTGTCAGTGGAAATAATCGAAATAATTGACAACCATGGGTCACAACAGAAGCCACGTGGTTGACTGACAATGCACCTTTCCTATTTACACGCCCTCTCTGACGCCATAGGAAGATGCGTACGCGCACGTTGCACCGTACCCTGTCAAGCACATGCCACCAGCCGCAGCCGGCCACCACCATGCCACTTTTAAATTTATGACGGTCAATGTCATTGTCAGTGAAGTGAAAGTGACCTTTATTAAACATAACTCGTGCATCAGCAGCGTGGCAAACTGGTAAAATAGTAGTTTTCATGACAATTTTGTGTTTAGTGGGCATGCGTAAGATTTGACAGTTCGGGTCGGCAGGATCGGCTAGCATCAGAGGTATAGGGTGGGGACAATGATTACAGAGCTGTGCGAGTCTGGTAAGCACGAGAAGGTCGAATTTGTGCCGACCGGCAAGGAACGTGAGCATGCGCTCTAGACCTGATGAAAACTACTATTGAAACGGAAATGGGTCCTAAATGTTGCATACGTTCTTGCCGTATCAAAACACAGACTGGCTAACAAAATTATGTCTTCTGTTTGGGCTTTTTGAGACAAAAAAAGCGGAGAGACGGCTGACGACGGTGCAGTATGCGCGCGCTTGCTGTAGGCATTTCTTTCCATCTCATCGAAAATGAGCATAAGACCCTTTCACTCTAGCAAATAGAATAGGTGAATTTGTCGATGACAAAGTCTATGTTGACAAAGCACTTGACTACAAAATAATGACAGTCCAGGCCAGTGATCTGTCATTTATGACAGTTCATTCAGCCATCCGTAATTTATGACATGAGTGACGTTTTGCGCCTACAAAGTTGCATACGCTAGGTGACGCTGGCGTCGTGCACGGAGCGAATAACTAAATCGAGTTTGAAGTCGTTTTCACTGATTCCTCCCACAAACGCACATTATAGCATCAAGTGTCATTTACAAGGACCTTATAGCCGTAACAGTTACTTCAACGCTAATTTTAGCGTAGAAGTTTGGATCTTTACATTTCAGGCGTGAAGCCAAGAACACAATGAAAGCAGGTTGCCCATTTTCGGTTCCGGCGCCGATAACCTAATTTTGTTGTGTTGTGGCCTCACGCATAGAATGTACGGGTCCAAAGGTCCAGCCTTTAGAATTGCCACGTGTTCACGAAAGTAAGTTTGCTCATTATTGCTAGACCTGGAACAATTGAGCAATCATAATTTGCCGATAATTTATGAAGGTATAGATTGATACTTCAGTACTACTAATACAGTTTCATAGGTACTACCTACTTAGTAATCATTATTAGACGGCCCCGTGGCACAGGCGGTCGAGTGCCTGCCTGCGACGCGGAAGTCCCGGGCTCGATTCCCGATGAAAAGTCTGGGTGTTGTGTTGTCCGAAATTTGCACTTTTCTGAGTTTATAAACCTGATAAATAAACGGACGAGAAATTTCTGCCATCTTGAATTTTGGTATGTCGGCCATTTTGAAATACAGATATGATAGCCTATTCAATTGGCTGTCCAATGCTGAAAAGTTCGATAAAATCGGTGGAGGAATGAAAATTTCAGAAGGAAAAATTCAGAGCACGGTTTTTTATGGCCCACCCGGTACACACAGACAGAGATCATTCTGGAAATGGTCTTAGTCGTCATAGGGGACCTCAAAACTTATATATCCGTCGAAATCTCGAAAAAAAATTTTTGCGCGTTCACGATACTTCCCTTCCTCGTTGGGTGGTGGGTCGGGGAAGTAAAAGAATCGTATGTTGAAGTCTCCATCGAGACCCTAACATAAAATAATGAGAGATTCAAAATAAAATAAAATATACAATAACTAGACTCAATTCCAAAGGTGTCACGTATTTCAGTCGGTACGTTTGGGTGCTATTGTCCAGCAGATCCACAGCCAAAGAAATTGGATGAAGCTCAAGACGTGTCAAGTACTTGGAACTTGCAAGATTTACCTCTTCGCTTAGGCAGCAGTCACACTGAGCCACCCACCACCACCCACTACCATCAACCAAAAATCAAACGCACGCAATGTAATGATACTGGTCACACTGCAGCCACCTCTTACCACCGCCCAGTGACCACCGGTGGCCATGTGTTTGAAATTTCCAAAGTGGTGGTCTGTGGTTAACAATACGCATCTTGATGCGCATGCAGAACAAACATTTTAGGCGGGCCAAAACTAGCTACATTTCATAAGTCTAGGGTTTTTTTGTACTGTTCGTTGCCGTGGCGTGAGGGCGTGACCGACTGATATGCGCACAAACGTTGAATTTCGTCAAAGTCAAAATGAACTACAACTTCGTCGATATCCCAGTCGTCGGACGAAATCATTGCAATCACAGAACTTGTCATGAGCTGATGAGTGATTGAGCGGAGCGCTATAAGGTTGGTAATATGAGAAGTGACAGTTGATATTTCAAATTCAGGAGGGGGAATGGAAACGGTGGTTAACGGTGGACGCTGGACGGTGGCTCTCACAAACCAAGGTGCATCGGTGATTATTCGCAGAACTTTGAACTGAAATCGCTGCAATATTTCCAGGTTGGAAACACTTGCAACTTCCCAGAGCTGGATGTGCCGGCTTCAAAACCACTTCATAGATGAGGACATACTTGTTTTCCAATGAAAGTGGAGATCTTCGGCCGATGAGCCATTGTAGTTTGGAGAACTGCTGACGGAGTTGCTTCCTCTTCGTGAAGATGTAGGTAACGCGCCTATCCAGATGAGGTGGACACCTGGGTACTTCGCATTTTCTTTTTTAAGCAATTATATATTATTCAAAACAACAGCGAGGCAGGTCTCACGGTGTGAAGTGTATGTCACGTGGGCACGTGGGTCGATTTTGCTTCACTGGCTTTTATCCTCCACTTCCTCATCCATCCCTGGAGAGACCCGATTGAATCTTGAAAAGGGCGTGATGCTGTTGTAGGATCTTTGCTGGTAGCGAGAATAGCTGTGTCGTCTGCATATGTCACATCACAATAGCTCTCGCTATCGAAGTTGATATGTCAGCCGTATAAATCTGGTAAAGCACCGGTCCAAGGCCGCTTGTGGTATCCACTCCAGCTTGTATCGATATAACTTCGTAACCTTGTTTTGGTACTTGACTAGAAAGTAGGTACCTGTTGGTGAGATAGCTTTGGTACTTGATAGTGAGTACGCGGTATTCTAGATTTCAGTTTGTACAATATAATATGAAGTTTCATTTTCAATATGATGTCCCATAGTAGGATAGAAATTTCAATTTGAAGATCTTATCTTCTGGAAAATGTCAAAAATTCCTCGGATTTTATTGCAGCTTTGGCAGACTGGGCTTACAGGAGAAAGCCGTTTTCAAAGTGAAGCCGTTTTTTGGGGCATCTCCTTTCAGGATCAGTATAAACTGATCACAAATTGAAGTGGATATTTTTAAAAAGGGGCATTTTTGGAATCCCCAAAAAAGTCTTGAGAATCACTCGATTTTGGAACCGCTTGCACTTGCACTGTTTTGAAGAAACATGTCAATATTTTCAAGAACTACTTGAGTCCTCGTCAAAGATTACATGGATATGCCTAATACAGGGTGATAAAAAAAGTCGTTCAGTTTTATTCTTTTTTCCTCTCGTGCAGGAGATTGTTTATCCACCCTGTACACCTATATTTACTTGGATCTCATAGTCTGTAGCTCATGTAACTCGTCAGTTTTCAGTTTTTCGCTTTCCGTTGCGTACTTACAGAAATATAGCTTTTTCACTTTCGAAGTCATTTTATCGATGAATTGACTAAATCCGGGCGCTACTGGATTTTTTTTTTGTACTAGGCAATGCCACTTAGTATTTTTCGAACGATTTTTTGCAGATTTTAAAATTAAGAAAATTATCACTTCTCTACTATCTGATGTATACAAGGTGTCGCAAAAAATTCACAAAGTGTCATCAGTGGGGCAAAGAGACGACTCCACTACTCCAGGCCACTGGTAGTGCCCGAATCACACATGAAGAAGGTCACCCGAGAATAATTTCAGTGATGGAAGTTCGTCTTCTTGTTAGTCGAGCAAAAGCCAATCGTACCTACATTAGCACAAAAAAACTTCGACAGGACATATCTTCGACTTGAAATTTCCACGCAAACAGTCCAAAACAGACTTCATGAGAAACAACTACCCACCCAAAGACGTTTCAAATGTCCCAAGTTAAACATGGCTCATCACGTAGTCAGAAGGACATGGGCTCGCGAGCATTCCAGATGGACGGTTGAACAGTGTCAACAGTGAAGACGCTGCCTTTTTGCCGATGGAAGCAGGCTTGGTCTGTATGAGTCAGGTGGACGCGTTCTCGTTTGGAGAGAGCCTGGAAGTCGTTACCAAGAACAGAATATGGCCTCAAAAGAACATTTCGAACGTGGATCAGTGATGGTCTGGGGTGGCATCTCGCATAACAGTCGCACTGAGCTTCTGGTGCTTATTCACACCACGATGATTGAGCCTATTTTTGCCCCATTCAGCGAAGAGCATGGCAGAGATTTTGTTTTCGTAGATGACAATGCTCGTCTGTCTAGAGCTCAAATTGTAAATCAGATAATCTTGGACCACCACATTGTACGAATTGAATGGCCTGCAAGATCGCCTGATTGTATCCCGACAGAGCATATCTGGTCAAAATTGAAGAAGAAGGCATCGATCGGAATGAAGAGTTTCTGAATTTGGAGTAACTTTCAGATGCACTTGTCCAAGAAGGGCAAGATGCTCCTCAGAAATATATTAATAAGTTGATGGACAGCAGGCCAAGACGTGCTGCCGCAGTATCACGAGCTCGGAGAGGGCTCACAAAGTACTGAAAAAGATGTAATTGATCCAAAAGGATTTATCACAAGAAATAAAAACTTCACTATTTTGTTGAATTTTTCATTCTGATCCGGTCGCTGTTGGATTTTTCTGGTGCTTAGGAGTAATGTCACATAAGTAACTTTATCTGAACGGTTTCTCCGTGGTTCCCAAATTCCGCAGTAAAATTGAGAAGTAAAATTTTCTACAACCTGTAATAACGTGTCAAAAACCGATTTCTTCGTTCATGCGACACCCTGTATATTTTTATATAGCATTTTATGTAGTCTCCCGTTTAAAATCTGCTTGAAAAATACCTAGTGGCATTGATTAGTAAGTACCAATAAATTCAGTAGCCCCCCGGATTTATTCATCGAAAAAATGACTGAGAAGTAAGAAGGCTATATTTCTGTAAGTACGCAACGGAAAGCAAAAAATTAAAAACTAACGAGTTACACAAGCCACAGA
The DNA here is from genome assembly GCA_949128115.1 of Anaspis maculata. Classification (NCBI taxonomy): domain Eukaryota; kingdom Metazoa; phylum Arthropoda; class Insecta; order Coleoptera; family Scraptiidae; genus Anaspis; species Anaspis maculata. The sequence goes on from OX421968.1 coordinate 36,420,960, forward strand.
CTATAGGATCCAAGTAAGTTTAGGTCTACAGGGTGGATGCACAATCTCCTGCATGAGCGTAAAAAAGAACAAAACTGAACGACTTTTTTTATCACCCTGTATTAGACATATCCATGTGCTTATTGACGAAGACGTCAGTAGTTGATGAAAATATTAACATTTTCCTTCAAAACGCCGTCAGTGGTTCCACAATTGTGTAATTCACAAGAATTCTCTAGATATTTCAAAAACACCCTTTTTCAAAAATATATAACCCAGTCGGTAGCACGGTGAGTCCGGCTCCGCTTTTAAAGGCGAAGGTCCCGGGCTCAAATCCGCCCTGGGCCAGATGGACTTTTTCACGCGTCCCATAGTACTAGGGCATCTACTATCGTGCGGTGATGCTCCGGGAAAAGGGATGAAACGAAAAAATCATCGAAACAAAACCCCACTGTTCCAAAGATGTAAATATTACAGTACTTCGTTGTTATCGTCATCATTATTATCGTTACAGAAAAACTACGGCGGGAAAGCCTGCTAATAACCTAGCTGTTGATGCAGGAGAAAAAAAATCCACTTCAATTTGTAAGCAGTTTAGTTGCAGTTCAAACGATAAGGCGTACACACGTAGAAAGACACTCTACAAGAAGATCTTTTGCGGCAGTTCCATATGCAGTCCTTACAGACCAGATGAGAAATGACTTTTGTCATCTTCTTGTGCAAGATCGTCAGCAATGTTTTTGAATATCCAGGGCTTCCATACCGTATATAGGTTTGCGAATTCCTAGGAATGGCTTTCGAAATACGCAATTACTTCACGCTTCACGTGCCTTACACCAGGACTCTCAGACTCTGCTTTTCCCCCCTTCATCAAATAGTTCACTCCCATTCGAACATCGAGGCTCGTTATGATATCTTTAATACCTCTGTGTCCTATTTCCGCAATCAAGGAGATTTTTGAGTGATGCCTCGGTTGCTGCGGTTTGATCTTCCGATTGCACAACACATCCAATAAATGGGCATATTTCGCTCCTGTTGGATGTGTGAACCAATAATAATAATGATACTAATACTAATAATAATGATAATAATAATAATAATAATAATAATAGTGAGCATGCAATTTAGGAATCCTTTCCGGTAAAAGGTTTTGTTTTGTATCCTACTTAGTATCTTTCATTAGTTCATTTCATTTCATTAGTATCTTTAGTGTCTTTCAAACACTAACGTCTAACGTTTATTTTTGTTGCAGGTAATGACCGAACAGATGCACCACAACGATACGCAGTAAGTGCCAAGTCAAGTCTAACTCTATAGGCTGTCTTTAAGGAGAGATTGGCAAGTCCAAAAGTGAAGTTGGAATGACAAGTCTCTTTAATCTGTGTGCAATAAATTTTCGACAACGACGGATATATCCGTTTTTGGGTTTCCCATGTATGTCTGTGTGCATGTATGTATGAAGTGCCGTAGCCACAAGGCGAGGGCGCAAGTTCGCGAGTGGTAGCCTCGCAGGTGAAATTTCATGGACATAATAAGTATCAATAATAATAATGTTGTGATAATCGACATATTTCAGGCGTTTGGAGATTTGTTTTTAGCTTTCTTAGCACAGTCACTAAACAAACCTTTCTTCACCAATATTTTGTGCTTCTTGAAAATTTTGCCAGAAAACCGGTCTTTCCTGAATTTGTTTTATGGGATGGAGCGCCGTGTGCGCTTGGGAGGTAGTGGCAGCTACCTACCTTGGCCACGCTACTGTATGTATGTATGTATATCTACGTATGTGAGCCCATTGGTTTTTGGCTGTCATCTGTTAAATTGAAGTGTCAATGTTGAAAAATGAGAGAAGCTGTATCTCATGGAACTTGCTCTCACGGAACTCGGCAGGAAACTACACTACACAACAAAAAAATCAAATTAACTCTTCAGTTGGAATTTGAAATTTCATTCCTGGTCGTTGCCACCCGAGACGGCCGCTTACCCGGGTTCAGACCAGCATGACCCGCGTTTGATGCAGGACTCAACTCAGACGTCCTTTCCTGCTGGGAAATCGAATTTTCGAAAAATTCGAACTGAAAGTGGATTGCATTGGACCTCCAGTCTCATTCTCATTGCGACATTGCCTCGGTTTTCTGCCGATGATTCTTTCCAAAATGAAACTTGCACAATGCACATTCCTTGATTTAAAAAAAAAAAAAACTGGCAATGCAAACTTTGAACTGCGGTAAGCCTACATTTGGAGCAGCGATTTCGGAGATATTTGTGTTTGAAGGTTCAAAAACACCGAACTACGCTAATGTTTCAAAATTCGAGCAAGCTTTGATCCATTTTTAACTTTGTTTTCAATTTAAAGTTCATTGATCCATCATTGAGCTCATGAGAAATTGAAAATTCGTTGTAAAAACTCATAATTTCAGTTTTCATTCCAGTTTTCAACATTCTTGCAACTTTGAAGGCCTGTAACTTTTTTAATATGCATTTTAGATATGTACTTTTTGGGGTGAGTCGACTTCTTTTTTTATCCTCTATCAGCCTGCATCAAAGTTTGTCGACTAAAACCTGGACCACCTTGTATAGATAAAGTTTCACAGTAGGAAGTTGTACAAGGACTTGAGAAATGAGGGAGGGATTATATCAAAATTCCCAGTAGCTCTGCCACTGGACAAGTTATCCAGAAACTGGATTTTTTTATTCTAGATGCTTATCACAGAGGAACCTAACCAAATTTTGAACAAAATCGGTTGAAAACTGTGAAGTTTTACCTCCACGAAAATCGCCTAATTTGAAATTCGAAGGGCTGTATCTCCAATGTGGATCACTTTTGAGGGAGTTTTTCCATGACATCCTGAACTTTATGATTCTGTATCGATCCTCCGAGTTTCAGAACTTATATTCGATCAGCTGGGGGCAGGCTCCCATGAGGTAACCGCACCACTTTTGACGTTGCCACCAAAAAAATCAGATTCTGTGAACCTTGACTGATGTTAATTTGAAAAAAACCTTTTCGCCACGGGCTCCACTAAAAAATTTAAGAGCGGTTCAAGCTAAACCGAGATTAAACGGAGTTTTATCTGATCAATGATGGTAGATTCATTAAGGAAAATACTGTTACGAGCAGCGTGTGTGGTGTCCCGTAAGGTGTGTGAATATTCGGGAGTCGTCTAGAAACCATATGCCGGGCCACTATGGAATTTGCTAGAGGATGATGGAAAGTGCGGGAACACTAATCGGAGGTATATACAAGTACCGTCCTTAGCGCGACAGTCAGTATTGAATTGGAATACAAGGCGATATACAGCGGATAAAAGCTGAGTAGCCTCAGCGATATTTCCAGGCGTAAATAATTGTTGGCGTGTATTTATTGTAGTACGCAGTAATAAACAGTCTGTGTTTTAAAACGATCGTCTCAATTATAATCGAACCCGTACGCGAAATACGTAACAATACGTTGAATCGCAAGAATACAACCCTTCCATTAATTACTCAGCGTGGAACCTGAATTTACATTGATCATTTTGCCAATATCCATCAAAAGAAATCTCGAGTTAGCTATCAACTGAATAAATATTTTGCGGTTAGACTACTGCCAATCCCATTAAATAAAATTCGATGCTGTAACCATGTCGTTCCGATTGGGCTAGCTAACTCCAGCTAGATCGGTCTAATGAAGTGAAATGCGCGCCTGGAGATAACCGGACATTGATTTCAGTTTTTTCCTGTTCTTCGAGGGACTCCAAGCTAATTGATGGTGAGTAAATTTAGAGAAGGCCTCGCCTCTTCCGTTCAACAATTCGCGTCTTTGCCTAGCGCTCATGCAACTTGCACAAAATTAAAAGGTGTAGTGTTGTCGCGAGGTCTTTGCATAAGCCGAGTGGCAAGACACCTTGGAAAGTGGAAATGTAGTGGTGCCACATTGGTGACGTCGCATCGACTGCGCGCCGTCGTTTTTATCCTTTTTCGGTGGGTGTGGGGATGAGGGGTGTGTGTGTGTGGAAAAAGCAGGTGCAAAAATTTCGTTTGAGTCTATGCGGTTATGTATTTCTTATTTGTATCCTTCTATCTCCACCCGCAGAGAAGCGCCAAGCTTTTTCCCTTCGCTTTGTATAATATGTTCGCTTCTATTCACTATTTATAAGGACTAGCTTTCAAAGGCGCCTTTTGTTATTATAAGTAATACTTCTGGAAATAAACATCATCAGAACTCGAAAGTATACAGGAGTGTTTCTAACGCCGAGACAAAATAGTGATGAACGCGATAAGTAATGCTGGCAGTTGAAGGCGAATTTAGAAGAAATGCAAGGGGAGCCTTTATATAGCAGTTAGCGCGCCCCTTTGGGTTCCTTTTCAAAGTCGAGACATTTTGCAATGTGTACTCATACTGTACAGACACACGCACGCGCGCGCGGGCGTCCGCCCATGCACACACGCGCATACACGTGCACACACGCGCACACGGACACACACACACACACACACACACACACGCACACACACACAAGAGCAACTATGTTTATTTCATTTTGGCGGATCGCGATTAACTACAGGCGTGCTTATATGTAATATATTATTTTGTATTTTTTGCAATATGTCTTTAGGTCTTGTAGGGTTTCGCCTTATTTTATTTTAGCATTTTAGCATGTATTAAATAAGCGCGCTGGCGATGTTCTAGTTTAAAAACTTCGCCTTTTTAGTCCAGGAAAAAAAAAAACAAAAAAATTGGATTAGTTGGAAAAAATTTGTAACAGGCTGAATTTTTGCATGCTCCTCAATAATGTGACCCTGAATAATTTCTGAAAGTTCCCCATCGATATGGTTGCCGCTAGTAAAGTTACGCGAGGTCAAAGGTGGCGAAAAACAGTTTTTCGCATATATGTATATGTCGAGAACGACAACCTTTATCGAAAAAAAAATATATACAAAGCTCATTTGTAGTTAAATGAATTTGCTATCAATGTTTATTTAAAAGTCTTTTGTATCGGCAAACCATTACGAGATATAGAATTCATTCATTTCTGAAAATGGTAAATACAGGTAATAAGTCACAGAAGAAATTTACTCAAAGAATGTTGTGTTCCTAGTGAGTGATATGACATCTGCTCCGCAAAATTTTACACAAAAATTCTTCTAGGAGAAAATTCACATGTAAAATGTACATTGTAGATTAGAGGTGGTCGTTTGGTCTCGGAGGATCCTTTCTGCACTGCGACCTATAAGATCTTTTGTGCGTGTACATTACATAAATACATAAAATTTCTTCCTTCCTTTAAACGGTTGTGTCACCCCAAATTTTTCCCGACTAGTATCCAGGAACCTGAATGGAAATATTGTTGTTGAAACGTCCCTTCAGATGAGAGTTTGGAAATCAAGAGAAAGATTGAAAATAAATAGCAGGAAATTGAAAATCAGTCAGGAATTGAAGATTGGGGGAAAACCTCAATCTTTTTCTGAATCATCTTATTGTAAAAATCGTCAATTAAGGCTTCACAATAAGCCCCATCATCCAAGTCTGGTCTCCATAACCCAGGCCGGTTTCACATTTTCAGCCGAAAATTTTTCGGAAAATTGTGAAAAAAATTGTTGGGAAATGTTGAAGAAAAATTTGCAGCTTTTTTCAGAAAGGAAAACTGGAAAACCGTGGGTCCGATTTCGAAAATTTTTCCTCTTAAAATTAATTCAGTCTTTTCTTCAACTTTCATCCGCAGCATGTCTGCACCTAAAATGAATATTTCGTGAGGCTCACCGGTGCGTGGCTCACCGCATGTCGAGGTTCGCACTGCAGTTTATTCAAATTCATGGAATGTGCAAATTCCATTTTGAAGAAATCACCGTCGGAAAACCGGAACCGTGTCGAGTTTGAAAACGGAGTCTACACGACGCCTAATCCAATCTACTTTCAATATCAGTCGGAATTTCTCGAAAAAAGTCGATCCCCGAGCAGAAATGAATTTTTGAGTGGAGTCCTGCATCAAAAGCGAGTCGTCCTCACACCCGAGTCACCCTCTCGGGTGGCAACGGCTAGGGGAAATTTTTAAAATTCATAACGCTCGACTGGAAAATGGTGGACAACTGCAACTACAGACTTAATTTGACTCTTTTGTAGTGTTGCTTCCTGCCAAATTTGCTTCCAATCAATCAAATAGATTTTGAATAATTAAATGGTAAAGTTTTGAACTTTGACATTTCTTAATATTTGACAGAATGATGACAGATAGAGCAATACATACTTTGAACTATTCTGTATACAGTTTTTCAAGGGCTTCCAAATGACATATTACAAGTCAAAGATTACTGGTTCGGCAGCTATCGTCAGAACGATTCGATTCTTACGTTCCTGGTTCTTTGAATCGCTCTGTCTCGTGAATTATTGCCGATACAAAAAACTTTCAAATTATCTCTAATAGCAAATCGCCTAGCTACAAATTTGCTTTGTATATTTTCCGATAAAAATCGTTGCTCTCAAGATATATGCGAAAAACTGTTTTTCGTGACCTTTGACCTCGCGTAACTTTTCTAGCGGCAACGATTTCAATGGGGAACTTTCAGAATTTATTAAGAGTCACAATACTAAGGTACATGGAAAAAATTAGCCTGTTACACATTTTTTCCATGTGAATGTCTATTTTCCCTGGACTATTTGTTGTGTTCCTACTGTATCGAATATGAGAACATGTTTTTGCAAAACATATGATCTGGCCTTGCGGTTCGATTTTACGACTTTAGGGCCTGTGCCTTTCTGTCGACCGATGGTGGGCCGCGGAGACAAAAGAGCGTCAGTTTTTGGGGAACTCAGCGGACCGCGGTTGCAATGCAGGGAGATTGGCTCTGCATGTGCTTCTGTGTATGCTCATGGTACGTACTTTTATTTATTTTCCCTGTCTGGGTTAATTGTGTCTCTTTGAACATTGCATTGGCTTTTGGATGTACCTAAAATCATGTACTGCGGTAATTTGCATTTTGGTCTGATAATTGAAACGCACGCATCATTTTCTGATGGGCTATTTATAATTACACACAGAGCCACACACTCTGAAGGAAAGTCTTCGTCTTGAAGCCGTGTCGGGCTCGAATATTTTACCTTGTCTGTACATTTAATGTCATGATTTTGATGATGGTCATTTCAATAATTCTGTGTGAAATTTACTTGTCATGTACTCACACGATTTTTATACGTCGTATTTTTGTCTGTGTCATGGTTTGATTTTCATGTAAATGTCAATTGTCCTCCGTCTGTTTTTGTGACCTGACCTTTCTTTGATGCTCGCTGATATTTTTGACAGGTATTTGGCGTATGTATTTCTCACGATCCCCAGCTAAGTCCATTTTGGGTTTTTGTAATAATGTATTTTATTACGTCTTGTGGATTTTATTCCTTGCTGATTTTATGATTATGCACTATCTAGTGATGTGTTTTGGATTTGTCCACTGATGTATCTGCGATTTTGTTTTACTAATTTTACTTACATTGAATACCAGAAATTATTAGTGAGTCGCTTGCCATTTTGTCACATATTTGAGTCTTCTTCTTTTAGCTTAACTCAGTGGTTTGTTTGGCGTCTTCTTCCACTGTGTGCCGTTTTCCGTATCTGTCACTCTTCTTTTTCGTTGACTGACAGTTTGACATATTTTGTTGTGTTTTTGATTGTTAGTGTCATTTTGCCATTCTGTCAGTCCTGTGTTGAGTGTTTTCGTGAAAAGAACCATAAAAAATTTATTTTGCACTTATTTCGCTTGAGTAAATATGTAATTTCTGTGCAATGAGCGTGTTTCATTAAATTCCTTCTTCTTTTCCTCCGACCCTTCGTGCCGCTTCACTCCTGAGCAAGAGCGGACCGAAGGGTTACGACGCTCACATACGGGCACAACGAAGGGTTCAGACTTTGAGACGATCACAAACAGGCCAAATAAATGTGATGTCAGGGGGGTAGAGGGCGGTATATAACAGTCTCTTACTGTATATTTACGTTTACGGTCAAAATGACTTTGAATTTGAGATAATCAATAGTCCTACAATAGATGAAAAGAAAAATATGAAATCGAGTGCCGTGCTCCGTTGCGAAAATAATTTCTTTATAAAACCAGATTACAGGCGAATAATGGTAATGGACGAAGATATAAAAGAGCAAATAAGAAGAACGTGCATTTTATTGTGGAAACCCAAAGCTCCGATTTGTGATATCCACACGGCGCGCGGCCATTTCTTGAAGCGTAATAATCAAAATTGCAGCCCTAAAAATATATAGTTGCGTTTGAAAATAAAAAGCAAAAGTACAAAAAGCTCCTGTGTGGGAAACGAAGAAAAAAGTGCGCCGCGGTATTTTATATACCTATATATATTATATTCGTGCGGATGAGGATGGAAAAAGTTGAATAATTATGGACGTTGGATTTTTTTGTCAGAGGCGGCCGAGTATTTCTACATTTGCCCGGCCCGTCTAATTATGTACATCATAAGAAAAATGAGGGTAAAAAATGCGATTTTTACAACTCCATTTGTGAAAGTTGGTCCGAAGTTTGAGTGCATGGCGATGTGTGTTGCTTCTGGTACGCATGTCACTTTTTTCGAAGGATAAAACATGACGCCGGTGGCAGTTGTAATAAGGGGTGGATATTTTCGTCTGCAATTTCTCTGAAGCTGGAATCCGCCATATAATAAAAACCGTATGTAATATTTTGCGCGGTACTATACCTCTTGCTCTTCCTTGTTTGATTAAGAGCTTATGACAGCCGCATCTTGTCGGGCCTTGGGTTAATCCCCGTGTTTTCGCCCCCTACCCCGCCAACTCCCACCGTCTTCCTTAATCCTAGCTAAGGAGAAACTGGCAGGTGAACATAATTCATGGATGTGCTACTACTGTACCTCTCATATACCGACGTTTTTTTACCAATATCAAATTCACTATAGCGATTCTAATTGCCCAATGTGGGACGACGTACTGTAATGGTCAACTCAAAGTCACAAACGACGACACAAACGCATGTACACGCACGGTTTTGTCCTCTAAAAAGTGTAAGAAGGAACCGCGCGGTGCGGTGTCCCGTTTTTTCTCGCTTCTCAGTCAACAATTTTATTTGAGTATTTCGTGCCAAAAGCTTCGGATCTGTACAATCCGTTTCTGACAATGAGCGGCAAATACATACAATCGTGCATAAAGTGAGGACTGAGGATCTGTCCGGGAATAAGTTTGAAACAAAACCCTCCAAGGATCCGATGAAATGGGGACTTTATTTCCCCGAATGGTGGCAGTTTCCTTTCATTTGGTCGTCCGTGTTCTATACGCACCGACAGAGGATAAATAAATCAATCACGTAACAATTTGGGGCGTTGTCACATTGTCAATAAAAGATAATATCAACCGGCGTAATGGAAGAAATTGGCGGTGTGAATTTTGGTGTGCGCCTCTCGAGCTTGAAGAAGATCCGGCAGTGGCGATAAAACTTTTTAAATAGATAATAGGCGTAGTTTTCACTTTTCGATGTTTGAAAGAGGCCATTAACTAACGAGACGGGCGCGAACACTGACGATTGTTGAGTCAAATTGAAATGGTCTTCTGTCAGATTCCAGCAAGATTCCGGCGAATTCCTCTCCTTCAGATACCATCGCGATTCACTGTCCTGCTATTTCCACCTCATCGCATTTCTCTAAAGATTTCTGCTATTCATTTAGAATCCCTTATCTTAAACAAACCCCGGCGCAACATGGCGGCGTCGCCCGGGGCCTCCCGCTTCTCCGTTCCTAATCACCCTCGGCAGACGAGAAATTTGTTACCCATTTATTAGCTTTCGAATGCCACGGGATAGTTTATTTCCTTCGCCATCACGTAGCCACTTCAAAAATTGCCAATTGGCCCCAAGTCACTTCGCCTGGATTTCATTAGCAGCCCCTTCCAAAACTCAAATATTATACAATGATCTTTGACTATCGTCGGTATTATATAATAATAATAATAATATTTTACTACTTATCGACTTATTTTTTGTCATAGGAGGGTACCCTTTTTATTGAGTGTTTCTTTGCATTTGGTCATATTATTATGTAGTCGGCATTATAAGAACAGGATGAAGTCACTTTAGGTGCACCTTCATCTATCGTGTGATCAAATGAATTCTTATTTTAGGTAGGCTGTGGCCTAGCCCAACGCAGCTTTGCACCCCTAATTTGACCAGGCCACAGCCTACCTTAAATAAGAATTCATTTGATCACACGATAGTATTAAGTGAAAAAATGCATCCGTAAAAACGTGCTCCATGCAGCCACTCCCAAAACAAAAGCACGGAACTAAAGCGTTCCTTTATGCTCATAGCTGAATTGGCACGGCAAAATTCTAAAAAAAAACAAACAAAATGAACAAGACTCCGGCGCTAAAACAAAAACCAGTTCTCAATTTGCAGAACTAATTATTGCACTAGTTTGTTGGACTGTTGGAAATAAATGGTTCGTTTACAACTGGGTACATGTCCCTAATGCACACCTCACCTACTTATCGTGCACGGGAATTCCTAACTAACAAACTAGGTACCTTGACTTATTATTCTGGATCTAGTTTTCGGTCGGTGCACAAGAAAGGAATAAATCGATGTTTCAAGTAGTAGTGTTTGTGCAACGCAACATGGCCGCGTGGAATAGGTTTGCCTTATAGTGCAAATATATTTCAATAAGAGGCAACTACGAAATTACTGGAATACGAAACAAGCTCTACTGCGCGAAATATTTACGTCTGTTTTCGGAGTTGTTTCAGAGTCCCGTATTTCTCTCTTGAAATAATTAAAACTAAACCAGTTACACTGACAATATCACTGGATGCGCGTCTATCGACAAGAAAAGAAAACGTTACATTACACTACGAAGGCGTAGAAGGGGCACTACATGCATTATTTTTTCCCATCTGAGGATCTTCGATTCTTCGACTCATAACACGAAATTTCCACTTACAACACAAATTTCTATTTTAACACAAATTCGTCTTATAACGCGAAATTCAAAATTTCCTCTTATAACTCGAAATTTCTAGTTATAACACAAAATTTCTCTAGTTACAATGCGAAATTTCTACTTACAATACGAAATTTCTAGTTACAAGGCGAAATTTCGTTTTATAACGCGAGGTTTCTTGTTATAACACGAAACTTCTTACTGATGGCAAGGCATGACGAATTGATTCCGACCCCGACCATGGCCCATCATGGCATAGACCGAGGCATAGACTTCATGAGGCCGGATTTTGACGGTCAAGAACATACGGAACCGTAGGCACGAATGCAAATACATATTCTGGAACGCTTGTTATATTTATACATCTGTTGAATAATGCGACATTTTGGTTTAATAACACAAAATATTGGCATAATAAGGCGATGTTTCGTTTTAATAACACAAAGTTTTGGCTTGATAACCCGATATTTCGCCTGAATAACGTGAAAATAAGGCACCATAAGGCGACATTTCATCTTAATAAAGCGAAATTTCGCCTCAATAACGCAATATTTTGACTTAATAACACGAAAATTCGGCCTGCATTACTAAGGCGACATTTCGCCTTAGTAATGCGAACTTTTGGCCTGATGAGGTGATATTTGTGGTGGAGCTTATGGTGTGGTGGTCAGCGCGTCCGATTACAACGCAAGAGATCGTGGGTTCGATTCCCACTGTGGGCGGTCAAATTTTCTTCTGGAAAACAAGCTCCTTGATTTAGTTGGAATCTTAGATCATACAGTCCTATAGCTAAAGCATGAATAATAGCACATCTCGATAAGAATGCAGCTCAAACTTTGTTGCCGTGATATGCATCGTGACCCATCAGATGGACTGTTTCTTTCTACGACAATCGAATCCATAAGTCTATCCTTGTTACTTGTTCAGTGCGAAGATGAGCAATGATGGCGCGATAGACTGCGACGTATACCTGAGCCTTCTTGGCTGTTTCGATAAAGCGCTTTTTCTACGTAACTAAGCATAGCGAAAATGCCGTCCGATCTGACCATCGATTTGTTATGTCGCCCAGACACAAGTTTCAAAATCATTTTCACTTCTCAATTGATTCGTGATTGATCCGTGGAAATATAAATATATACCAATAACATAGTTAACATAACTCAGCATAATGTTTACTTCTGTGTCAATGTCAAAGTTTCAGTTTCCGATTCACCGCTTGTGATGCGCATAAATGCTCTCGTAGCGGCGAGCTCTGGCAAGAGGATAGGAAGAGATCCATTATATCATGACCTAGACGGAAACAGGAACATTTTAGTACGTGGATAGCTCAGATCAGACATGTCGGCCACATAGTCGAAGGGGTATTCTGGTATCCATGCTTTAGCTATACAGAGTGTTTCAGTGAAAAGGAACCACCCTGACTTGAACTTTGCCAGCTGAAATTCAGAAAATTTACCGAGACCCGTCGATTTTTGAGGCCGACAATTAATGAACGTTTGAAAAAAGATTCTCGAGACGAAATTTCGCGTTATCAAGAAGAAATATCGCCTTATCAAGCGGAAATTTCGCTTTACGAAATATTGTCTTATTATGCTTCAATTACACATTATTAAGGCGAAATATCGACTTGCTAAGCCAAAATTTTGTGTTGTTAACTCTACCAGTGGCGGAAGCAGCCTGTCAATCGGTAACGACGTTCGTGTTCGGATACGAATTTGGCTAGCACGCCACTTTCGTGTTTCGTAAATATAAATATCGCCCAATCTTTTGCGTCTCCTGCCCCGTGCAAAGCATGCGTATAATCGGTTACGAAGTTCGTGTTTGTATCCGAATTTTGCGAGCACGTTCGTATTCCGAAAAAATAGACCAGCTCCTTGCGTATCCTATACCCACAGCCGTGCCTATGCACATTGCACAACCCGCAAACTACCATTCGCTCCGTACAAATACGACAACCATTGGCCTTGCGTTAAGTGTCGTATCTTCCTTGTCTTTTTCTAGCATAATATATCTGCATCTTACCTCTTCGTCGCTGGAATTTTAGAAGTATGGCGGCCTTCATTCACGGGCACGACTTTTTACGATCGTCTCGGATTGCAAAGACGAATGACGATGGCGGCTACCAACGCAAGTTTATACAATAGGCAATACGCAAGCTTCGTATACGAAATTCGTAAACTAGACGGCGTGCTCCCTATACAGGTACTGGAAAATCACTGTAAAATAAACCCTAGAGTTACGAGAATATATTTTATATTCCGAACTGCTCACACCACCTGTACAACACCTGCTCACATGCCAAAAATTCCCCGACGAACAAAAAACACATGAGCAGATAACAGATAAGCAACGAACCTGATAAAAATTTTGAAAATCATGACAGTACTCAAAATGTATGTAACTAAAAAGCACTAGTGACGATATTTCTACTTCCGCGCACAGAGTTTGCAACTGGCAAGTTTCGCGCCTACTACACCGTACAGAAAGTAACGTTTTCGCGGGTGGTCGTGGTAAAAATGATATACTATCAGATCGATTACTATTGTGTTTCTGACAGTCAAAATCTGGCCCCATGAAGTCTTTGCCATGCGTTGGGCCATGGTCGGAATCAATTCATGCGTTGCCATCAGCAACATATGCGGGCGCAGAATTTTGTGTTACAAGACGAAATTTCGTGTTACAAGTAGTTGGCCGCTCCTGGCCAAGGGCAGATCAGGAAGAAACTGAAAATCCATAGCAACCGAACAAGATGGTGGAAAATCGCGACGGTCGACTGCAACATTGTATTTCTGAGCTACATCATTTGAGTCCGGTCTCGATATGACCTGCCGATTTTGCATTTTTCACTAAAAAACTCTCAAGTAATTGTGAATGAAATGTTGAAAAAAGTTCAAGAACCAAAATTACCTATTGTTAATTTTAAAGTGAAAAGGTGAAAAAAAATGAAAATCGATTCACGGGATGAAAAGTTACCAACTTTGCCGTTTGAAGAAAACTCGAAAGCCGTTGGTTCGACTTTTGGAAATTTTTCTTCCAGATAATTTAATTATTGCTCGAATCATTACTCGCATGTGGGCACCTGAAATGAATATTCGTAGGGCCCATCACACGTCGAAGTTCTAAATGCATTTTTTCTAAGTGAAATGTTTAACACGTTTACTGTCCTATGACCCACATGTGGGACATTGTTTGACGTATTCATGAGTCCTGCGCCCATAAATGGGTCGCATCACACAATATTTTCTGATACATTTGACATGAAGACTTGTGTGCATGTTTTTGTGTAGAGCATTGTGGACTTGTGAAAATTCATGCAATGCGAAACCAGCAAAATGCGACACACATGTGGGTCGTAAGACGTCTGAGAAGAGAAAACAGAACAAAGAGGGGGACTTGGGGATATCCTGTAACATTTAACAGAGTGGACAGTGAACGTGTTAAGTTTCGTTTTGAAAAAATTACCTTCGGAAAATCAAAACGGAACTGTCGCCTGAGGTGAGTCCACCACCAAATGCGGCTCGTCTGGCCAAAAGCCGGGTAAACGTTCACCTTGAGTGGTATCGATCAGGAAGAAATTGAAAATTTGTAGCGCAAGAGTGGGGAAGTGTGTGGTGTATGTGGTTTGTGTGGCTGCATGTGTGTGTGTGTGTGTGTGTGTGTGTCTTTCGCGATGGTTCTTGAAAAATGCGGTGAAATACGTTTCAGTTGAGTAGTAATGAATAAGTAATTTTTCGAGCCGGTTTAGAAAGCATTTTATCCGGGGAAATAGGTAGAAATGTGATACATCACCACATGCAAAACAAGATCGATGTCGACTTTTCCGAATCGTGGTGGGAGTGAAACAATGAGCGCGGATTTGAACAAAAGTCGCTGGTGGAGTAATAGACGCGATTCATCATGTTTAAAGAAGCCAGTCTGTGCAGGAACTGCAGTAGGTGAACTTGCAATCCATCAAATATTTCGATATAAAGGGGACACGACACAATATCGCGTCGTATTTTACGACGTTTTTTTGCAGTAATTTTCTATGTAGCTTTCGGTACAACTAATGACAATATGGCGCCAGCAGTCTCATTAAGGCCCAAAAACTCAAGACATTTAGCTTCAAAAGGAGTCGCGATATCAGCTCCACTTGGCTGCGCGTTGGTGCGCTCGATGCTGGGGGAACAGATGTAAATAACTGCCCTTTATTATTTTATTCCAGTATTTCAATTCTAAACAGGTACTTTTGAAATTGAACGTAAATATTCCACTTTATGCTATAACATAAACTTTTCACTTTCAGCCGCGCGCCATTTAAATCTGAAAAGACACTTGTATTACCTAGGACCCTGTTCTATAACGGGGTAAAACGGCACTCGCACAACCAACAAAGCAAATGTAATACCAAAAGCTGCGCTAATGTTTTATTTACGAATATGCCACACTATTCTTCTTGCCTGCTGCCTCTCCACATGCTCATGCTCATCCCTATACACATGTACCGGCCATATGATTGTGTACATAGCAACAATTGCCCGCACAACGTTACATTTATTTTTTACTCCACGTTCGTGTGCAATGTGCGAGACCTCTCATCGTCATTTTTAATTCATTTCAACTATTGGCGGCGGCGGCGACTTTTAAACCCCATCCACTGTTGTTTTTTCGCATTTATTCACTTCGGTCTATTTCCGCTGCCAGGGCCAATCACTGACGCCGGTGAATGCTTTCCTCCGTCCTACACTGGAAATTTCACCGAGCTCCCGTGTGTTTCAACTTAGGGTGGGGATCTTTAACGACCGCCAACATCGCATAGAGTTGGCACATTGTTCACATATTACGTGCTGTGTGACAAACCCTTTGCTACATCCCACAATATATACCACAGAGCCCTCAATTGACAAAACTACCAACGCAAATATACCAGACACTGGGACAATACGACCCTCCACTACAACTCAACGAAATAAACGACTACATCACTGAAAAATGGTTACAATACTGGAGAACTTGCTGAAGAACAAAATTACACGAGATAGAAGACACTATACCACTCCAACCGCCTTCACCAACCTATCACGAAGAGATTCAATCATAGACAGAAGATTACCCATCGGCCACACGTATCTCACACACAAACGCCTCTTAACCCGAGAAAACTCGCCCTCATGCGAAAATTGTCAAGAAAACACGTCCGTCAAACACATACTAACAGAATGTGTCGGCAGTGAAGAAGAAAGAAGAATATGTCAGCTTTCCACAAACCTAGAAGAGATCCTAACAGACGAGAGCAAAACCACCGAACGACTACTCACCTTTCTGAGAAACGTTGAACCCTACCCAAGATTATAATTCATATTTGTCACCTGAAATATGATGCCTTTTCAACAAATTATGTATATATTGTAAATATTAGTGATTGGCGTCAATAACCATTGGCAGTTGAGACGCCTAAATAAATTTAGAAAAAAACCTTTTGCATTTAGCGAACCCTCCAACTAAATCAAGGAGCTTATTTTCGGGACTAAATAGCCACTCTCAACTAGCCACTGTCAGTCACAACCAACTTGTTAAATTTTCTGGAAGTAAATCATAGTGATCCTTCTATACGCTTCCGTAATTTCCAATGGTCGACGATACTTTAGCTAGATGTAAAGCCAAATCTGTGTTTTTTTATGTGATGATTTTATTTCCGGATGCAATGCTATGATGGGTCCTTCTATATTTTTTTGCGGTGCTATTTGGTGTAGCGCCAATGCTTTTATGATCCCCAATCCCCATGGAGGTTTTCATGTGGTTTTTGGATGTGGATTTGGAGAGTTGAAGACCCGTCACCCGACCGATGTCAAAATTTCATTCCCGGTCCACTCTCACCGGGATGTTATACATCAGATCAAAATAGGTACAAACCCGGCCGGTAGCGCGGCGGACTCCGTCTCTGGAAGTAATGCCAGGGATCGTGGGTTCGAATCCGGCTTGGGCCAGGTAAAAATTTTCATGCGCTCTCTAGTACCTTGGCGTGTACCACCGCGCGGTCACGTCAAGAGGAAAAGGGTGAAACGAGATGGCCACCGAAAAAAGGACGGTAATAACCTCGTTGTTGATGCGTCCATAAAATGGTGGGTGGTGTGCGAATCACCCGGCACCGCTTTCAGAGTACTGAGACGGGGCTTAGGAGGGACTGCCAGTAAGTACACGGATCCCCACCCACCGCCAAAAAAACAAAAACAAAAATACACACACCTTAACAAAGATAAGGCCACCGTCCTTTCAAAAGGACAGTAGATATTTATTTATTTTTTTATTAGTCGTCCTTTTTTTTTTTTGTAAGATGGCAGTGTGGTTTCCGCTTAACACCTGTTTGACATAATGTCATTATGTGGCAAAAAGTCATTATTTAGTATGCTGTGATTGTTGAGGTTAGAACATGGGTAATTGGAGATAAGTGTAATTACTTCGGCAATCATTGGAATCAAAATGTGAATGTAATTATAAGTGAAGTGTTATTCGTGTTTATGAGTTTGAATACAATTTTGATCATTCAGGCTATTTTATAAGAAATATTGAGCCAAAAAGTCGACTGTGCTTTATAAAGGACGGTGGCGTTATATGCTGCCATCTACCAAATTTCTTGTTTTTGTTTTCATGTTACTGGGAAAAACCACTCCACGCTAAATGAGCTGCTGGAGGACGCGGAAAATGCTTTCGACGATAAAAACCTCTGACAAGCAGTGGCGGCTGGTGAGGGAGGGCTCAAGGGCGGCGCCCCCCCAACGCTAAAAGCGGCAAGAGATTTTCATCGGTAGGAAGACATGGAATGCATTTTATTAATTATACTTATTCCAAAGATTTGGTTTAGTGCAAAAACGTTCAGTCATTGGTCAATTAATATTTTAGCAAAATAATTCTAAGCGATCGCACGGTCGAAGAAGTTCGTCTTGGGCTCCGCATTCGGCGCCCACCGCCGATGCGGTGAAGCCGGGTCGCACCCGCGCAAAACATGTGCCGTAACCATGGCAACGCGAGACGCGGCTCCCGCTCTATACTGCAGATATGGGCTCCGTTTCTCGAGCCCCCAGCCGATTGAAATAATCGATATAATTATTTATGTACTCTTCGATCAGTTAACAGTTTGCAAACATGAAGATAGCTGACCTAAAAAAGTTACATTTAGGTCATCAAGCCTACAAGAAGAAATAAATGCAAAAAAACAACGGACGTCCGATTACAGCATTGATTTACTGAATATAAAGCAAATCGAACCCGCAAGAATAAATTCGTGGTGCATTTACTCACACGTAATTTTGACAAAACAGTAAATGCTAAAACTCCATATGGTTGTGATGCGGATACGACAAAAAAGTTTTTGTCTCGAGTTTCGTCATTTCGCGAACTGAGAACTGTTCTATATGCACTCTTTGTAGAAAATGTTTTTCAAACTTCGAACCAACAAGACATGGACGAAATGTTTCATGATTTAAACAATTAGATCAGAAACGGGAAAGGAATAAAAGCTTCTTTCTCTAATTTCTGATTTAATATTGTTTATATCAGGAAACATTTTGTCCATGTTTTGCTGGTTCGAAGTTCGAAAAATATTTTCTACTAGAAGTGCAGATAGAACAATATAACGTATGGTCCGAAAGTTTTGGGAAATAGTTTTAAGCTAATAACTTTTTCTGAATAGTCTTTATTTTCGTACTTGATATTGCATAAATTAACATCATATATAACAATAACAAATTCATATTCAACATATTGAAAATGGACCATTATCTTCGATGGATCTCAATTATCTTCTGCCATATTTCATGATTTTCTGTATCAATTTGTCAAATGCGAAATTCTCTAATGTTATTGAAAAATGTGACGCCGTAATTGGTCTTCATTCGCAGCTTCCCATCCCTTGTCGTATACTATCCTGCTCAATACTTACCAAAAATCTTATATTGGTCTAGCGTGCGGTACATTGGGAGGCAGGAGCTCTGAGAAATCAATCCTGCTGTTGTCCAGAGAATGATCGAACATGGCAGAAGAAAACCGAGAGCCATCAAAGATAATGGCCCATCTTCAATATGTTGAATACGAATTTGAAATTGTTAAAGATGACGCTAGTTTTTGCAATAATTAGTTACGAAATTGAAACTATCAAAAAAAAGTTATAAGCTTTTAAAAAAATTCCCAAAACTTTCGGACCATACGTTAGTTCTCAGCTCGCGAATTTGTTATTAACTTGAGCCCTCCTTGCAAAAAACTCACGAGCCGCCACTGCTGACAAGATTGTAATTTTATTGTAATTGCAATCTACATTGTAATTGACCATGACGTAGGTACATATATTTTGATAATTATTTTTACCAGTCTCCATCTGTTGGAGAAGCTAAAATCAAGAGGCCAGAAAGGGACGGGAGCTATCCGGGAAAACCTAGTAGAAAAAGACTGTGACACCGTACACTCGAGTGTCCTCAAGAAGCAATAAGATCGAAGCTGTTTTGACTTTTGCAATAGCAAAGATTTAGAGCACTCTTTAGAGTGAAGTGCACCACTACACTTTTCACAGAAAAAATTGGATTCTTCATGACACACACCACAACAAGTTTTTTTAATCTTGGTAGCATATGTGATCGATGCATGCCATCTAGTTTTGATGGAACAGAGATTTGCTGCTGGTTCACAAGCAGGTCCTGTCTTGGTTTATTTCAAGTTTCAAGGATTCCAACAGCATTTTTTCTTCGAAATTTCAAGTGATACAGTTTTCCTCTATATTAAGAAGCTGATATTTTACAGATTTGCGACAGATTCTACAGATACGTGAGAAATATCATTACTTGCCAAGAATTTTTGTTTTGTGTCTATACAAATTGAATGTTATAGGAGGACAAAGAATAATAGCCTAGCGGAATTGCATCTTTCCAATTTTTCTTTTTTTTGTTGATTACGGCATAATTTCTTATTTTTTGTAACAAGACCTTTTTTACTTCAAATAGATGTATTTTATTCTATCAATAATAATCGTCAAAATTAAAATATGCACTGTTTTGTATTTTATCATGCATGCATAAAATATTTTATTCTGAATAGACATGCAGGTATATAGCGCCACCGTCCTTTTAAAAGAACACCTATTTGAGAAAAAACTACGACTTTTTGAAAAAAAACTGCTCACTAATTTCGATTTAGTACACTATAATGAGCCTATATTTGAAATAGTTTGAAAATCGGGAGAAAAAAAAATTTCGGCCTTATCTGGGTTAAAACGAACTGTGCGTTACCTATCTGGAAGTTTGGATCGAATTTTCGTGTCCTTAAGGCGGCATTTCCTACTTTTTATTCTTTAATAAACGTGAGTTTCATGAAAACCAGTGGAGTAGGAGAATTGAAAAAAAGGAGGGTATATGAAAACGTAGAAGTATTTCAAAATTTGGAAAACTCGATTTTTTTGACTTTTATGTTTTTTTTCGAAAAAAAGACCCTCATTTTCTTGCAAGCCCAGATTTGAATAACTAATTTTTTTGTTACATTTTTAGCTGCATAGATTTAGCAGAAACTCACGACACAAGAATCTATGTTTCTCTTTCGCTCTGGAGCTAATCCGCAGTCTGTTTCAGCCATTTTGTGGGCTAGGAAATGCCGTCCTTAACAGATGTTCTTCTATTAAACA
The DNA here is from genome assembly GCA_949128115.1 of Anaspis maculata. Lineage (NCBI taxonomy): Eukaryota > Metazoa > Arthropoda > Insecta > Coleoptera > Scraptiidae > Anaspis > Anaspis maculata. Next base: position 36,441,512 of record OX421968.1, read on the forward strand.
TGCAATGGATATATATATATGCCTTAACCAAACACACGGTACAACACAACTTCAACATTTTCCATAATCCATCAACCCATTTCTTCCAGAGTATACATATACATATACCTAGGTGCAAACATTCTCCTTTAATTATCTTTGATAATATATTTCTCGCCTTGCTATTATCACTTTTATGGCTGTCAATATTGGACAAAAAAAGATTTCATTGAACATTCAACTTTTTGTAACCCGTTGCTGTCTAGGGTTAGCAGTCGCAATAAATTATTCAAAATGAAGAGGTAATTACGAGCATGTACAAGTGTAACATAATATTATGTGGAACATAAACAACGAGATTATGGTGTTTGAGGTTTTGTTAAGTGCAGATAATTAAAGGGGGTTATTTATCCCGTGGAATTGTCTGAGGAAGGCGAATATCAGGAGTGTCAATATTTGACGGGATAATTAGCAAAGTGGAGGTTGTAAAGCTGCAGCAGCTCCAGTCGGCAGGGAGTCGGCGGTAACCGACACCATCAGACAAGTTGTGTTTTGGAGCTTTGGCAGCAAGTACTAATTTCTAGAATGACAAAGTGCAAGTAATGAATTTAGCGAATTCGGAGAGTCAAATACACTCGCCCACTTGATTATACAAGGAAACATCCTCAAATGCGACGCTCGCGTCGTCCTCTGCTGCCCGCCCGCCTATCCACCGCCACCGTTCAACTTTCACACAGATTTGGCGAGTTTTCTCGTTTTCTCTGTCTGTAATTAGACAAGTTTTGAAGTTGCCGCAAGCGTAGAATCGGCTGTCAAAGCCACTCGCATGCTAGCTCCGTATACGATGGAACGTGCTTCTTAGTTCTTCTGCGGCATACGCTGGCATGTCGTACGACATAACGGCTTTCCGATGCACTTAGACACGCAAGCACACACATCCCATAAAAAACCCAAATCCCCAATCCTAATCACAAACAACCATCAATTCAAACATAGTAAATTTCACCCCGAAATGGCAAAGCGAACCGTAAACCCCGGCGCTCCTACACGAACTCACACTCAAATCGTCGTTAAAAATTAAAATTTCCATTCGACGGCAACTTCACGAACACGTGCGCCCAACGCAAGCAACCCTTGCCCGACGCCATCGCAGCACGATATCGACATCTTCGAATGAAAACCGATCAAAACGCATTCAAACAGACTTTCGTAATTCACTACAACACATACGCAGACATAACTAGTATAAGTTGGTATAGGCATGCATCTATTATGTAATTTTAATTAGCGCATTTTCCATTTTGATGAAAATCGCTATTGCAGCCGCTTTGTCCGTCCGTCCGTCCGTTCCTCGAACTCCTCGCAAACTAGATGCCCTAGCTTTATGATGTTTTCGTTGTTACATAGCTGCCACTCCTAAAGCTAGGCAAGGCTATATTGAATGTCGGTATTGCGCCGCCAACATAGAGAAAACCGCCCCCGATCAACTTGAAATAACATGATATTGCAATTTCTCCCAGACCTAATGCTATGGTGTTCTCATTTCATGAATAATACATAGTTGCCACTCATAAACGTAAGCCCAAAAACATTCCATCTTCAATATGTGTCGCCGACATGAAAAAATTGCTAGCCCCCAATCAATTTAAAATAAAAAACATAAACCCGAAGACGTAGCCGATCTAATTATCTCGCTATATGAATAGCTGACTCGAAATGGGAAAGGATATGCTTCTTTTGGTTAGTCGCCGCCCCAAGATTCCGCCCCCAAACGACATAAAGTACAACTTTCACAATTGTTACTGATAAGGATTTACGAACATTTAGAACCTTCCAACTCAAACTGTCCAAGAGTTTCTTTGCCGAACGCTGCAGCTCTCACACGCCGCCCTCAAAGTAAGAGATAAATGTAAAACATAAAGATGATTGAAAGAATTTCCATTCAAGTCTATTTCACTGGCAAGTACCCCATTCCGATAACAACATATCACAATGAGTTTCGATTGAAGAGAGTGGGCAAAGAATGGTGTTTCTCATTCAACCAAATTTCTTTACATTCACAATAATGCCTCTTTGAGAAAATGCGCTACTGAGGATCACGCACGTGAAGGCATACCCACTTGTTTGAATTCCACACCTTTTTGATGATGTCACAATATCATTGCTATTTGCTAAAAAAAAAAAAAAAAAAAAAAAAAAAAAAGATAAAAAGTGTGAAGAGATAACAAGCTGCTATGCGATTTTCGTTCCCGGTTTTGTGTAAATTGTGATGGGTGTTCTTCAACTTCAAAAACTCTTATATGGGTTCGCGGCTGATCTAAAATATCTAGTGTCAGATTGGCACAATGATTTTCGTCTTCGAAGAAACCCAAACAACAAAAATTTAAACTTTACATTTTCGGTTCGGTTCTAATCCACTGTGCGTTATCGGTGACAAGCAAAAACATTTTAAAACAGCACCTCATATTGGAACGTGTAATTTTCTTTGATTTAAACCTTGACCGCAATGACTGAATTTAGCAAAGAGCAAAAGGACTATAATGAACAAACTGCTCGAAAATTTAACATTGAGTTTAACTGCAAGTCTATCTTCGTCATATAAAACACAGATAGCCGAGTTAAAGAACAGTATAAAACAACAAATAGGAGAAATAAAAGAAAATATTAATTCGGTGTTCCAGAGGCAGCAAGAAAAGATAGCAGTCCTAACAGAAGAGAATGAAAAGCTTCGTGCGACTACTCTGTGGCTACAGCGGAAGATCAGGAAAATAGTAGTTTACGATACGAGTTGGCTGTTACATAAGTGGTTTTCAGACACGAAGCCGAAATTTGCTGTAAGTGTCGGAAAGCATCTTGTGTAACGAGCCACGAGTGTTGTACACTATTTTACGTGTTTTTTTCAATGCAAATTGCAAAAATTTTGTGATTTTTGAGGTTATTTTGACAAGTGTCAACTTGAATACATAAACTGTAATATCCATATACAACTTATATAAAAAACATTACATCTTATGTATCAACACAACAAACACGTAATAGTATATTATATACCAAGGTTGAGAAAGTATTATTATAGCTGAAGCGCCAGTTTAGATCCCGAAGCGCAGCTGAGGGATATAAGGCGCTGAAGCTATAATAATTTTCTCGACCGTGGTTTATATAGTATTTTTTTTACTACTAGAAAATCGCCTTCTTAGTTCAGGAACAGGTTAATAATGATGTACTTCACGGCTAGTAGTGAAAAAACAATATTATCGTGTACGGTGTCGAAGAGAGCTCTTGTAAATTATTAGAAACAATAACCAACCTCTTTCAAAAGTTGCTCCAAGTACACATAGTAAGTAATGATATAAGCGATACCTACCGAATCGGAAAAGAAGCCGGAGTAAGGAAAAGCAGACCAATCGTCGTCGAGTTTATATCTTTTCAAAAGAAACAGCTCGTACTACAAAACGCAAAAAAGCTGAAAGGTCATAAACTGTACATATCACAGGACCAGTGCTGGGAGGATCGTGAGAAACACAAAGTTTTGTTCAAGCATCTGATGGAGGCCAGAAATAGTGGAAATCAAGCATATATTAAAGGAGATAAGTTGATTGTTGCTAACGAGTCGTATTCCCTGGAACAATTGGGAAAAAACGCCCTCCACGCTGAAGAAGAACCTATTATTGAAGTTCGTCTAAGCCCAAGTGCCCCATCCACTCCAAATCCGCAACGCCGACAGAAGGAATTGAAGATCGAACTGGGACGTGACGAAGACGAAGAAGAAGGCGAAGAGCAACAGCAGCAACTGCAGCAGCAACAGCAGCAGCAGCAGCAGCGGCATCGCCAGCCGCAACAACGACGACACGAGGAACAAGCAGTACAATCAAAGTCAGCCCCAAGGAATCTAACAAAAAACGTGAAAACCCGCTCTGGATCCTCATCTAAGTGAAAACAAAGAAGATTAGGAAGACAAAAAAAAGAAATTAATTATTATCTTTTATTTTGAACTTTTTGTTACAGTTCTGCAAATTCATTATATTTATCATGTTTTAGTTTCATTTTTTGCTATAACTGGTTGTCGTCTGCTGCTGAAAATCTAAAAACGCTCGATTCCCTTATCTTGGGTTTTGGGCTATAAGAATATCGTATTATTTATAATTTTACGATTTTAATATTTATACACTAAAATGAATTCTGTTCTAGATGATTTTTCACTTCATGATGTTGATACTCAATATGAAGGTAGTTTGGATGGGCAGTTATTCTCGGACACGAGGTGGGATCTTAATGTACTACATCTTAATATTCGGAGCTTGAGGAAAAATTGTTTTTGTTTTCAAAATTTGTTTTCGGGGTTTTTTGATGATATTCACTTCGTGTTCCGTGAAATAGATAACTTGCGCATATCATCTACCTTTAGTGTATATTCAAAAATTCTTTTTAATTTTCAATTTTAATTTTTTGTATCGTTAAGCTGGCAGCAAAATAATAATTTATTGAATTTTCCTAGATGTCATGTCATGTGCAAATTTATTTTTTGTTATTCTTGTTATCTTTATATTTCATGCATCTTGTAGTGCACACACAAGTCTAATCGACTCATTGTGCACACTTATGAAGTATATCGTAATAATTTTGTTATGTACATTTTTTTGCGAATAAATAAATAAATAAATAAATAAAAAAAAAATTGAAAATGTTTTACATACTCGTTTATTGACTATGAGACAAAGATAATATCAGGCCTTCCCATTATTTCCGACCCGGACCCTAAATATTACTTGACTAACTTGGCTTCCAAACGTGTTTTGCTTTTTCTGAAAGGCATAAGTCGAGTCAGGTCCTAAATCAAAACACCGGGAGTGAAATATCTGATTTCATAGGTACTCACCTAAGTAATGACGATCACGTTGAAAGTCTATCGGAGTGAGAATGTCGCGTGGCGTCATCTATTGCATGGTAGAAAATTATGCTTTTCCACAAAGCCACTGTCGCATACGAGGGAGTTCATTCCATATTTTTCTACTTGCCGTTTCTAATACCATCCCAGCTCTGCCGAACAGATATGTCTATTTCACTATTGTTGATATTCTAATGTTTCAAAATAATGTCTGATGTGACCATCCGTCATGCTATAACAAAATACTCAAATTGCAATTTTTTTTATTGCACACCTTTTTTACGATGCAACAACGCAAAGTATGGAAAAATAGTAGGTAAATGAAATTATAGAAGACTCGTAAACATGGATGAAACTTATCTTATCTCATCATAAGGCTTTTGTCGCACTTGTTCATTAGAAATCTATATTTGAACTAGACAATGAAAGAGTGCCTTGTGAAACTATCGCAGGATCAGCCATGGCATTCAAAAAGGCAACGTAGCGAGTATTTTGGGGGTCATTGCCTAATTTTGAGCCCCTTATTTTAAATTTCGGAAAAAGATTTAAGGTTCTTGAAAGGAGGGCATTACTTATTCAACTCCTGTTGTAACTGAAAATTCTGGAAGGATATTTTCACTCTCTACCCTAGCTTAGTTGCAGCAATGGGGTGAAAAATGATTGCTTTATTTGGTGTACGTGTTTTCCTCCAATCTAAGACGTTTTCTGAAGGATTCAACTGATTTATCAGATATAATGTTGACAAAAAAGATGAAAAAGAATCCGATTTCCAAAATTTCGTGACTTCATAATGGGTTGATAGATTTAAGTTTTTTTTTTTTCACCTCCTATGAGGAGAATCGAAAGACCTCCAAAGCGATGTGCAGCTCTGCTCCTAATCCCATTTGAAATTCTTGAAAGGGTAGCCTAGACGGGTGGAAGAGAAAGATTGAAAATACGTGTATGTCCCCCACGAAAAAAAAATCGACCTGTTTCAGTATTCTTTCAGAAAAATTTTTTTGAGTGGCCAGTTCTGTTGGGCAATTTTCACCTTGGGGATAAACTCCTTTCTCGTCCCGAAATTTTTCTTTATTTACGGAATTCATATACGGCCGAAAATAAAACGGAATACTACAACCCAATACCATTTATTTTGTTGTTGTCACTGTATGGAGCATAAGCAAGAAATGTCACAATGACGAATGAGAAGCCATATTGGAAAAAAAGTTCCCCACCCTCTTGGTGAAAATCCCGCAGGCGAAAGCTTATGACTTTGCATTGCATTTTATATAACTAGAAGCCGGGGCATATCTGAGAAATGTTTTAATAATAGCGGAAGTTTTCTATTAAGTAAGTAAATTTGCTTTTAATTACGCAGTTCTTCCATTTTCACAGTTATAACTGCAGCCGTATTATGGACGGAAAACTGGTGGTTTTCTTAGTCTCGTCTCTATATTTTACGAGCCCATTTAATGAATTACGTCTAGATAAAAGCATGTGTATAATCAACACTCAGATACAATTAATGCTCAATTTCTCAATCATTATTAACGAAGGAAAAGAGCTCTTGAGAAAAACAGTAAAAAGTTGGAAAAAAGCTGTCCTCTCGATCTTGGGGTTCATTTGGAATCAGTATTTGCACACGTCCTTTGCAGAGATTTTTATCGCGATTTCACAGTCCTAGCAAAGTGGCCTTCTTTATCATGAAATTGATTTGGGTTTGGATCCCACAGTCAGTTCACAGACTTGATGTATGTTCAAAAAATTGGAGAAATTCTTCCAACATACCTACTCATTGTCGTCAAATTGTGGCGCTTATCTCCCAAGAATAATATGTTTACATTAATAACTTTTATATGTATGAGACGCTTTGATTTTTTTTAATATGGTCGCTGATACTTACGTGGAGTTAGGGTATTAACTTTTTCAAGACACCCAGTGCTTTGAAATGCTTTACACTAAAGTATGTTGAGCTTTTGCCAATTTTTGAACGATTTGAAAACTATTTCGTATTTTTTCTGGTGGAAAGTCCAGGGATGTTGATATGGCCGCTTCCACTTCTGCAGTAATTTTTGGTGCCGCGGCGTACAATTTTTCTCACATTCACTTTCAAAAATCATTTCGATGCACAATTGAGGGGTTTTTGATGCGACTAAAAAAGTTGTTGACGAGAATCAGTTTTGTTTTATTTTTTTCGTCAAGTAGAAACTTCTCCAAAAAGAAAATGTAAGGGCATTGCTATCACATTTTGAAAATTTCCAACAGAAAATTTTTGACTTTGATCTTTGAAAATTCAAAAACTAGATAGCATCGACAATGCATCTTTCCTTAAGAAAGTCGCATGCCAAATTTGAACTTTCTATTTAAAAAAAAAAGTACCAAAACTGATTTCTACTAATTCACTTTTTCATGTCTACGAGAAATCATTTTTGGTACCTTTTTTTTGGAAATGAAGAGTTCAAATTTGTCATGTGACTTTCTTGAAGAAAGATGTAAGTCGATGCTATCTAGTTTTTGAATTTTCAAAAATATAAATCAAAAATTTTCAATGTTTTTTTTGAAATTTCCACAATTTGATAGCATTGCCCGTACTTTTTTTTTTGAGGAGTTTCTACTTGATGAAAAAAAAAATAAAAAAGAACCGATTCCCGTTTTTAGTCGCATCAGAAACCCCTTAAAGAAAAATTGGAAACTTCGTTAAATACATTTGACACATGGAGCGCAATCAGGTAGGCTCATAGACTTCTTGATGTTGCATCCATGAGAATTTGCGATTTTGTAATTGGTTTCAGCCTGTGGCTTCGCAGTTATTACCTACTCACAGGGCGACACTCCAATCGATGGAGTAATGATGATGGATAATCATTAATAAACCAAAAGCTCGTATTTAACGTGTAGGTATGTTATGTAATAGGAGCTGATCAAATTTTGGAGGGATTATTTTCGAAATCCCGCCAAAAAATAATTGCACTAACCCATTTTTTCAGTCACACTAGAAACCCCTAAGAGAAGAACCACTTAATCATTATTATGAGGAGCTTGTGGTGTGGTGGTCAGCGCGTTCGACTACCACGCCGGAGGTCGTGGGTCCGAGTCCCATTGTAGGCGCTCCGATTCTCGTCTCGAAAACAAGCTCTTTGATCTAGTTGGAATGCTTACTGAACGCGATGGTTACGATGGTGCCGACCCCATGCGATGTTGTTGGTCAATAAAAATCCCTACCCTGGTGTTGGAACACACAGGAGTTCGGCAAAACTCCGGTATAGTGGAGCAAAGCATTCACCGGCGTCGGTGTTAGGCCTCGTTGCTAAAATAGTTGAATAAACAAATTGAAAAAAATATTTATATGCATGTGATGATTATGTAAGTACTAGTTAAGTACCTATGCATTTTTAAACACTTGGAACAGTTCTTGCCTTGCCACCCTCGGCTCACGCAAAAAGAACTAAGTACACACACATCTAAAAAAAAAACTCAGGAGGAGGGCGTAGCGTGTAGTAGGCCGTTCCAGTCGGGTGATAACTTGCCTGCAGCAACGTTGGCCGCTGCCAAGAGTTGGATGGGTGACTAGGCGTCTTTCATCTGATTCGAAGCCGGTCTGGAACTCCTCCGCGGGTGGTGTTAGGCAAACCCCACGAGTGAACATGCCTCCAGCCGGCGGTACGGAATGTGCAGAGGAAAACCGGCAGCGTGGTCGGGAGGCTGACGAAGTTAGGAACACCGGCGCAGGGAGCGTGGATGTATCGGACACCGCACCTGCGGCTCGGGGGTGAAAGACGGAGTCAAGGTCAACCGTGCGCTTGTCGGCTCCAGTGCTTGGATGGACCGACCATCAAACATCCAGGCACCACATTGCGGCTCGGTGAGTCCGGCTGGTCTGGTCTGAGAGAGGAGTACAATGAGCCCAATAATGAGGCCTACGTGCCAGGTGAAATTCTGTTCCACCAACTCCCCAAAATGGAATCCAGAATCCAGAAATAAAACTCAAAACTAATTAGGTAACATTGCGGATGCAAATGTTTCCCCACAATAATTGACGAGATAAAATGTCAACTTAGGATTACGCGGAAATCTTGAAATGTATCCTGCTTTCTTGTAACCGTTCCCGCAATCACCGCCAGCTTATGATGAGACTTTCTATTCGCCGTAAAACAAGTACTGCACTGACGCAAAACGTCTCGTTTTACGGGGCAGAGAAAAATACATCTAATTATTCCTCCCGAGACTCACTTAAATTCACAAAGCCGTTTTCGACTTGAATTGCTTTCAAGATGCAGGTCGGTGTAATTGTTTCGCCAGTGCCGTTGCGAAATCGCTCCGTTTTTATGAAAATAGAAATGCCCTTCAGTCTCGTAATTCTCATATTAATATTTCCGTCAGGCATTTGCGAAAGAACTGCACAAAACTTCAATATTCATTTAGGCGATGGGACGAACCTCTCCTAATTATTTCGCTTTGTGAAATGTCCGACACGGTAACTGAGTTTAAAACGAATCCTTCTCAAATACAACAACACAGGCCAGGAGTCGCAAGAATCTTAAGTCATTTTTCTTTGATATTTGTGATCCAGTTAACTGGCAGTACCCGCACAAAAAAGAAATTGTGGGGCAATAAAAGCTTTTCCAAAATTTCAGCGTCGGCGATTGTCTTTGCTGGGTATTTCTCGTTGTTTTTATAAAGATTTCAATTCAAAAATTGTCATCATCGCTTCTTTCCCTTTAAGTTGATCTTCTTTTGCCATTGTTTTAATAGACTTAAAGTTAACTGTTTGTCTGCATTTGCTTACTTATCTACTTATATAGGAGTACGTAAGGATCTTAACAGTTTAGTTCCTCACTTGAGAAACAGAGATTTCCGAAGTTTATTATTTCTGGCAAAAGTGCACGGCGAAAATGTTCCTTGACTAATAGTCGTATCGCAGCAGAGCGTGTGCTGTGCCGGCATAAATTTAACGCCCGCAAAATATCACATTGAAGAGTTTAAATGGCCTCAGCAACATTCAATAACAGCTGCGGTCCTCGTGTTATTATCACTTTACACTCACTACATTTTTGTGCAACCTGTTACATCAAGGACGGTCATTTTTTATTTATCTGGAAAACAGGACGAAGAATTTTAGGTATACCTTATATCATCATATATCCTTCGCATCGAAGGAGAAAAGGGAGATGTTCGCGCCTGACATAAAGGTATACCCTAAAAATGAGAGCGGTTGAAAATAAATTAAATGATTGACAGTAACATCGACGAAAGCTTAAGATTTGATAGGAATCAGTTTTATTTGTTCATCCTCTGGAGAGTGTCGTCTTTTATGTGAAACAACGAGAAACTCCATCGATATTCCTATACGTTTCCCACTGATAATTTGGTACCTTTTTTTCATGATAGGTACTAATACACCCACTCCATCAATTAAGAACAAAGTTGTTTGCATATTACAATTCCTAGAAAGTTATTAGACTGCGTTCGATAGAGAACGTTCCCAGAAAGAAAGCTTATATCGCAGCTTTGGATCCGATCGAAATTCTATCCGGTCGAGTAGATCCACTTGAAATGGCCGATGTAAACGATCCAGTGCTTTTGCCGGCTTGATTTGAGTCGAGCGGATCGAGGCTCGCGGATCCGCTCGTATTTTACCCGATGTAAACGGGATCGGATCGAAATGACAGATGACCAACTTGTGAACAAAGCGTAATTTTCACGAAATCAAGGGATGCCTTCCTGTAATTGTAAATAAAATACACCAAGAAAATTCAAAATTATTATCTATTTCGGTTTGGCGCAGTTTGATGCGTTTTAAACTATGTTGTTGTCTCCCGTCAATTCTAACCTAATTCTAGAGGAGTAGAACAGGATTGAGCGAAGTGCAATCAACACTTCTAAGTTTGTAGACACCAGAATCACCATATTGTTGTAAGGTTGGGTCGGTATGGGGTCTTTGAAACAGAACAAGAGGAGTCTGAGGTAATTGTTGGTAGTAAAAGACGCGGATATATCATTATCCATTAACACTTTGAAGTATGGTGGATTATGAAATGAACCACTTAGTTTTACATCTTCGAGGTACAGTAGTGCACATTTCATAGGTACTACTCTTCAATATAATTTGTAATGATGTACGTCCTCTCCACGAATAAAAACAAGACTTAGTTATTAAAAGTCGGTTTTACTTAAGTTTCGGCATTTCATAATGCCATTTTCAAAACTAAAAACAGTAAATTACAAAAAATTCAAAATCACAAATATAAACAACTCTTACAAATTAAAATTAGACAAGAGGCGTCTTATCCGACCAGCGTCAAAAGTGAATATACAAATACATATATGTATAAAAAGAAATAATGATAATAAAACGCGAAAAAGTACAACGCCAAAAGAAATAATCAACAAAGGAGATAACTACAAAATTAAACCAATTTTTCAAACAAACATATTAACTAAGGCAGGAATCACATAAATATTATCAAATTGCGTTTGTTCGTTCAATAAAACGTCGCCATTCTTGTAAACCTGCTTAAGAATCTCAAAAATTTCAAAGAATTCGATAGATTTTTTACCCTCGAGGCGTCGCAATGGTCTTTGATTTTTAAAAGAAAAACTGTGTCCACTATCAACTAGATGTCTAACATAGGCCGAAGTTATATCATAAGATGGCAAGGTCAATTGTTTGTTATGTTCTTTGAAGCGAACTTTAAAAGAACGAATCGTCCGACCGATATAAAATGTTAACTCTTCAATGTTATTTTGTCAAGATGTATGTCGGTTTAAAATAACAAAAAAAAACAAATAGAAATTTAACCCTTCCCTTATTTTCCAAAAATACTCGTACAGTAAAAAATGTATAAAAATATCTCTTGTTACTCTTATTTTTGTTATTTTGATCTTAAATGGATGACCCAATTAGAGGAAGGCGTGATCGAGGTAATAAAATTCTTGTCATTTGTTATTCTTATTTTTCATTTGATCTAAGTTCGAATTGTTTTTTCTTGGTTCAGAAATTGAATATATTATTCTATTATACATATATTATATAATATTATGAATTCTCGCACCTCTAGTGTTTATTTTGCGCTGAATTTTCCGTACCTGAAAGAGTTCAAGAGAAATTCACAGACAGACAGACAGACAAACCGACCACAATAGAGCATTTTATCTGAAAATGCGCCAAAAAGCCTACTTCGCCGGCTCTAACCGAACGACCGAGAGTATGAACGAGTAAGTATTGTTACGTATTTCGCGTACGGGTTCGATTATAATTAAGGCGATCGTTTTAAAACAGAAACTGTTTATTACTGCGTACTACAATAAATAGACGGCAACAATTATTTACGTTTGGAATTACCGCTGGGACTATCGCTTCTTATCCGCTCGCTGTCTCTCCCAATTCAATACTGCTCGTGAGCTAACGGTTGATGCCTTATATAGGCCTCCGATTAGTGTTTCCAAACTCTCCATCATCTTCCAGCAAACTCTACAGTGACCCGGCATACGATTCTCTAGGCGACTTCCGAACAATCCCACACACCTCGCGCATAATTCTGCTGTGCTCTAGAGCCGGAGGCGCCGCCAAATGAGCAGATGTGGCGCGTTTGATCAGGCGTTTGAGTCTCCATGCATTTCAATGCCACCACGCACACTCTAGAAATGTCCAGAGCTCCACGCATTTGTACACTGCGGCCATGGAAGAGCTTGGAAATATCGCGTGTTTATACCTGAATGCACGGGAATCGTCGCTCGTAGCAGTGTGAATGCGTCTCATCACCACCTCAGAACAATTTTCTTTCCCCAATACTGATAAATTAGATTTGCATTCATAAATTAAATCTTCATGGCGCATCTTATACCTATACTTTTCGATTCAAGGGCACCCGGCGGCCTATTGCTATGACATGCGCTCACGCCTTTTTGCGATGCAGCTCTATTTTTCAACGGAAAATAAATAGTTGAGGTCAATTTTGGACAAAGATGGCTTCACTCATCCACTGCGAGGTTCGTTTTCGATTTATTTTTCAAACAATTGCAGCGAATGAGTTGAGCCATCCTCTTACCTTCAATAGTTGACTCAACGATTATTACCGTTCTTTATGTTGGAAAATAGGGCTATTTCGCACGAAGGCATGAAAGCATTTTATAGCAGTTTACCAATGTTCCTAATGACTGTTGACGACAGTCAGTAAAAAGCTTTATAATGTATGAAAACCAGAAGGAATAAGAGTTTTAAATATCTTTTGGGTATTAATAGGATAATAGGGCAACAAAGAAACATGCATACAACTGAGCGAATTTTTTCTGAGAGCTCTGCCTTACAATATCGATCGTCCCATACATTACGACGAAGCAGAGTTTGCATTTAATTAAAGAATAAAATTTGTGCTGTAAACGTGCCGGTAAACGTGAAATTACGGAATTGGAACAGGTAGCTTGCTTTCTAAAAGGATTTATAATCCACTACAAACATAAACTAATTAAGATTTTCGTCGAGCAGTCATGCATCCGTTGAATTTTCGACGGACGCGAGCGGCATGCCCCATTGGCGCCCGGAAAACTTCATTTTCGCAATTTCTTAACCATTGAATCTATTATTAATGGAGACAACTTAAGTCGACGGGATTTTGAATAAAACAAATTGGGTGAAGTAGCAAGTATAGCAGTCCGAAATAGACCCTATAAATAACATAAATGCAATAATAAGAGTTTTGTAAATTTAGCTATAATATAAGTCAAGCGGCGTAATAAAATGGTCGTATGACATCGTAAGACGTAGTACTGAATTATAGAAGATTCTGAACTGTGGCATTAAAGGACTCGCTCGGACCTGCACCATCCGGATTTGATGCAATCCACTGATCGAGGCACTGATACAATTTAACCACAAGTAATTCTATAACCCTACTAGGCTACTACGACGTCTTTCTCCTCTTCATTATTTTTACAATTATACTACTACTACTGCTACTGCTGCTGCTACTGCTACTACTACCACCACTATACTACTATAATACTAACAACTATACTTTCCTGCGCCTACGACTACAATATTTTCCATCTTATCTCAGTTTTTTTTTTAAGTAGGTACGCATTCTTTCCTGCTGTCACAGGCATCGGTTTCCTTTAAAAAAAATCTCAAGGAGGGTTGTTCTCTCAAAACATCCAGGCTAAATACTTGAGTTAATGATATTTCGTTTCAATATCGTTTCGCCCTTTGCTTTGTGAAGAACCTAATACGGCCCCTGGTTTTAATAAATGCTTCTTCGAACTTTGCTGTGCCCGGTCTGGAGTAATCGTTGTCAATGGTCGAGATTAATCAAGAGTCATTTTTGTCGAGCACAGAAGTTCTGTATTTTTGAAATTTAGGTACCGACTCCCCTCTCCGAAACATATTAAACTTCATTCATCTTCGACGATAAAAGAATGGAAATCCATATATCTTATTTGCAAAGTCGGCATTTTTACGATTTGAAAGGCGAAGGTCCTTTCCTTCTAGAAATTTATACACCGTGAGGTGGGCGCGCCGCGCCGGCCGATTATGGATTTGCCAAAGCTCGTCCGCGAAATTATTTTGTAAAGTTATCACCTCATTCAGCTGGAATTAACGCGCCATTGTTGGGAGAGCTTCTCGGTACACGTCTTATTTTCTTATTTACATAACAATTTTCGCGATTGTTTGGTTTTTTGCGCTGTGCAGGCTCGCAATGCAAGAAAGATCCTCTCTCCTTCTGATGCCGTTCGAGGAAATTGAGTTCTGGTGGCTTCACGGAAAATGTGATATGCATATAGGAGCAAAGGAGTAGAAGCAGCAAGCAAGAAGCAATATACGGCATGCAATGCAATCTTTAAGACCAATTGCGGAGATGCGATGCAAAGTAGCGATTTCTTCTGTCTGGGGGTTTGTAATGACTTATGTATAGTGAAATTGAAGCGAGCACGGACATCCCGAGCTCTAATCTGGATTGTGGAATATCGCCATGAATGATATTTCATTAAACTGCTTGATTGAAAGTTCAAACTATAGAAAATGCATCAGTGAAACAGAAGAAACGGGAGCTAGTCTGGGAGTCGAGAAATGGGTTGGTCCACTATAGGTATGCGTCCAATCCCTTCATCTCTGATGAGAGATGAGAGACGCACGCTAAATGGTACGCGATATACCTAAGGTGACCAACTCCAAATGAATGAAAATCAGGACATTGAAAAAGAACAGACATGCATGCGAAAGCAAAAGGGAAAGGAGGGTCTAGGGGGGTGTTGAGCAAAATGCCCCCTTTTCCCAAGAATTTTACCAACATGAAAAATACAACAATTTCCGAGAAATAAAAAAAACTCCCCTGGGCTGTGCCTATGGGGAAGGAAAAAAAGTAAAAAAATCGTCGTCAAAAAAAGAACATGTTCTCTTTAGAACAGACCTCCTGGCAACTTTCTTAATGACACAAGAAATTCAAATGTGATAATTAAAAAGAAAATTCCATAATGGAAAAAACACGAATATTAACTTCATATTTCTTTGGTATAGAAAGCGCTCGATACTTTCGCGGCAAATTTAAAATCAGAAAAACCAGGATTTTGCTTGAAATCAGGACAAATCAGTACATAAACGTGAAACAGGACAAAGCAAAGGTGGAAAAATCTAAACCTGTCCTTACCAAATCAGGACGGGTTGTCACCTTAGGTATACCTGACTGGTCTAATTTGACTGATAGATTATTCAACAAGTTCATCCACATGACAGACTAACCTATTATTACTTTACATTACCATTGTTTCCCAAATTTTTCTCTACGTAACAAAATCCATGCCCAGGTACTATCGAGCTTCAGCATGGACTAATTTATGGTCGGCCAAATTTTTCATAAAACGACAGTCTGTCGTTTTAACAGACTGTTTGCTATAACATACCAAAACTCCCCTAAGATCCCGTTCGGCGTCCCTCTTTTTGGGGCGTTTTTCTGAAATATGACAGTTACGTTATAAGTTTAACACACAGATATTGGGACGCGCGCCTGTCACCCAGAATAACTCAGTGGCAAAGTCTTTGCTTTCCGATTGATGGATCGCAGGTTCGAACCTCGTTCAAGACACAACTTTTTTTTCGTGAAAGTGATTTTTTCCTTCTCCTAAAAATTATCCAAGGGATGAGAGTGTTTATTCTGGAGCATTTTCGACTTTTTTCTCGAGAAAATAAATCTATTAATACGAGTTCTGAACACATAATAAACAATAAACTGTGATGCCATCATGGCTTTTTCATCACATTTTTCAACTCATAAAATGTAGTTACCTGTCCATTGCGAAATTGTATTTAGGTATTTTCAATATTAATGCTGGACGAGCATTTCCACTTGTCCTCTAGCTTGTTATACTTATACTGTCTCATTTCTTTGAACCACTTCACACAAGGTGGATTTCCTGGGACATTAAATAGAAGCATGGTCACGCAGAAAAGATCTTATAGGTCGCAGTGCAGAAAAGATCCTCCGAGACCAAACAACCACCTCTAATCTACAATCTGAACCACTTCCTTTTTTTATATACGGGTCATTCAAAAAAGATGTCCACACCCATTTTTCTCAATATCTGTTAAAGCTAGCGAGTTGCGGTAAAGACCGTTGGATTCAGCTGGTTTTTCTGATATGACGAAATTTGATATGTCAACAAAACTACTTCACCAAAACTCTGAGTACGGAGGCACCTCAAAATTTTTGGCGAACGAACGAACGAAGACGAGGATGACTTCTTCAATTAATTCTTGTTATTCAACCTATGGGCACAAAAATGTTTCTATAAAGTTTATTTTTGGTTCAAAACTGGCTTTAATTTTTTTAGGCCTTCCTTTAAAAAGGTCTATTTTTGTTACTCTTCCTTAATCAATAATGTACATTTCGGATATCGCGAAAATAGAATATTTTGCACATTTGTACTCGAACGGGTGCCCTTTAGCAACACCCCAGCGATAGCCCGACAGCTTGGAATCACCTGTATTTCAAATTGATAATGATAATTGATAATTGATTGACAAGGACAAGTGGAAATGCTCGTCCAGCATTATTATTGAAAATACCTAAATACAATTTCGCAATGGACAGGTAACTACATTTTATGAGTTGAAAAATGTGACGAAAAAGCCATGATGGCATCACAGCTTATTGTTTATTATGTGTCCAGAACTCGTATTCATAGATTTATTTTCTCGAGAAAAAAGTCGAAAATGCTTCAGAATAAGCACTTTCATACCTTGGATAATTTTTAGGAGAAAGAAAAAATCACTTTTACGAAAAAAAAATTGTGTCTTGAGCGAGATTCGAACCAGCGATCCATCAATCGGAAAGCAAAGACTTTGCCACTGAGCTATTCCGGGTGACAGGCGCGCGTCCCAATATTTGTGTGTTATACTTATAACGTAACTGTCATATTTCAGAAAAAAACGCCCCAAAAAGGGGGACGCCGACACGGGATCTTAGGGAACTTTTGGTATGTTATAGCAGACACTCTTTACTGTCGTTTTATGGAAAATTTGGTCGACCATAAATCAGTTCACGCTTTGACTTGAATAGCACCTGAAATACCTGGGCGTGGGTCCCTAAATTAGCCTGCCAAACTTGGCAGCAGATTCTACGATCAATAATCAAAAAAGTTCCTATAACATGGCTCGAAGAATGCCTCGTGACGGAGCTACAGACCTCTTTTGGTAGGCCACTGAAGATGAATCTTTATTTAATACTTCCGAAACTAGTTAGATGTATTGATGAAATTTAGCACATCTACTAACCTCCTCACGCTCAACAAGATGCGGTAAGAATAAATTACGAATAATAAGAATAAAAATTCCACCATATTCTTTTCCTATTTTGATAAGACTTTATGAAATTGAGGAGTTTTCTTCTGAAAAATCGGAGTTTTGAAGATTACCGATAAGATACACCGTTTCTAAGTAAAATCAACCCGAGCATTTTGAAACATGACCAAAAACGTATACAGAGGACTGATTTTTGCCTTTCATGTCGTAGAACAGTTTTTTATCGTCAATTTCAGGCAAGCAGAAACCTTGTTGTAAATACCTGAGAAGCTTGTGGTGTGGTGTTAGCGCGTTGGACTGCCATGCAATGGGTCGGGAGTTCGATTCTTACCGAGGGCGGTCAAACTTTGGTCCCTAAAATAATCCACTTGATTTAGTTGGAATGGTTGCTAATATGTGTCGCATAGCACGTAAAATGGGAACAATGGGGCCGACCCCATACGATGTTGTGATCGTTAAAGATTTGGAATAGTGAAATTTCAAAGTTTGAAGTAGGACTTTTTCGATGTAGAAATAAGGGGTGAATAACTGAATAGTTTGATCTCCATCGTATCTATTTCACGTTGATACCATTGGACCGTTGAGGGCGGTCTTAGCCCCATAGTCTAATACGGGAAATTCCCACCTCGGTAGTAATGTAGTGCATTTTGCATAGTAAACATGAGTGGCATGCGCGCACCACTTCTTTACAGTTGTTGGTTGCGTCAGAAAAAAATCATATCTAAAAAACTATAAGTCCTAGATAGAAAAAATTTGTTTGAAAAAATTCTGCAATACTTTGGCTCCAATCGCTTCGCTGGTTGTATATAGAAAACTGTGAAAACAAAAATTTTCCCCGCTGATTGAAAATCTGGATGCATTCATAGCCGATGAAAATGTTTATAAACTTAATAATTAAATAATGAACCATTGTTCCTCAATCGCTGTCACACTGTAAGAAAGGTCTAGATTTGTACTTCAATTTGAAAAAAAATTAAGCACACAGCTTTATTGGATCAAAAGATATGATGATGTATACGTTGGTATCTATGTGTTTTCTCTATTTTAGATGAGTGCTGCGACTTGTGCATTCTTTATTGTTGTTGAAGATTGTTTATATTTGACCGATCATCGTTAAACGTCTTCGGTATCAACCCGCAATAGTTGAGATTCGATTAACGAAAGAATGAACTGGATATGTTCAACCGTTCGGAATATTTAGGTGAATTTTGTTGAACGAGAGGTTGAAAAAAAAAACGAGGAAAATAATCACGAAAAAAAAAATTAAACAATGCGTCACAAATAGCCTTCGCCACTACGTTTGACAAGGCTTAAAACTTTGCCAACTTTGGACGGTTTTAACTGGGTTGTTAACTCCATAGTGGCCCAAAAATAAAAGTGTAAAAATTATTTCAGCATAATCTTCAATATTTTGTGATCATTTCTATCGGAATAAAATTTGGATCAAACCGAGGATCAAACATAAAGAGAGATCTGTCGCAAGGAACTGCGGGAGCTTGCTTCGACATTTTTTGACCTCAATTTTACGCCGTCCTTGTGGTATAGGTGGGCCTTGTATTCCTTGTAATATTTCATATACCATGCAAGTTTTCACACCATGTTCATCAACATCATGAAGGATGTATTATTCCAGGTAGGTGTATAATATGATGTAGGTATAGGTGACGTATGGACATTTTGTTTTACCTGTTGATGTTCTTATGGCAAACGGCTTTACTTCTTATTAGGTATATGTATCTTTCCTTATTACCTTATTTACTTTATTACACAACCCCTCCCTAGGCAAATGGCGTGTGTATAGCGACAATAATGTCACGTTTTTTTTTTTACATTGGTTATACTTCCATAATAATGCGATACGTATCTGTGTCATATTGCCGAGGTATATGCTTAAAGCAAAGCGCGATTTATTTAATTTCGTTCATGATGTAATTGAACGAGTGACGAGTGCCATCAAAATAGGGTAGATATGGTATCTGGAAAAAAGGCGGTAGTTTGCCGAGTTGGTGCTTGAAGATTGACAGATTCAACTGTTTCATGACGACTTGTTTCCGGAATAACTTTTTAGCGCACTTCCCATCTTGACGAAAATCGCTATTGCAGCCGCTTTGTCCGTCCGTCCGTTCCTCGAACTCCTCGCAAACTAGACGCACTAGCTTTCTGATGTTCTCGCTGTTACATAGCTGTCACTCTCAAAGCTGGGCTAGGCTATATTGAATGTCTATATTGCACCGTCAACATAGAGAACACCGTCCCCGATCAACTTGAAATAATATGATATTGCAATTTCTTCCAGACCTGATGCTCTGATGTTCTCATTTTATGAATAATACATAGTTGCCGTAGCCACTTATAGCCGTGAGCCCAGAAACATTCCATCTCCAATACGCGCCGCTGACATGAAAAAATTGCTAAAAGCCACCCCCAATAAATTTAAAATGAAAAACATAAACTCGAAGACATAGCGATCTAATTCTTCCGTTATATGAATAGCTGACTGAAAATGGGAGAGGATAGGCTACTTTTGGTTAGTCTGAGGGTTAGTCGCCGCCTCCAGCTTCCGCCCCCAAAAGAAGAAAGTGCAACTTTCATTAATTTTCACTGATTTAGATGTTAATGTTACCTCAAACATTTGGAAACTCGCAAATCAAACTGTGCAACAGTTTCTTTGCCAAATGCTACCACGCTACGCTCCCACACGCCGCCCCCAAAGTAAGAGATAAATGTAAAACATAAACATTGTTGTTGATGATTCGGAGATTTTTTATTCAAATCTATTTCATTGGCAAGTATACCCTTATTCCGATAACAAAATATCACAATGAGTTTCGATTGAAGAGAGTGGGCAAAGAATGGTGTTTCTCTTTCAA
Organism: Anaspis maculata; assembly: GCA_949128115.1. Classification (NCBI taxonomy): domain Eukaryota; kingdom Metazoa; phylum Arthropoda; class Insecta; order Coleoptera; family Scraptiidae; genus Anaspis; species Anaspis maculata. The sequence continues at coordinate 36,462,015 of OX421968.1, forward strand.
CCGTGCCTTCAACCAAATTTCTCTACATTCGTTTCTGATGCGACTAAAAAAGTTGTTGACAGGAATCGGTTTTATTTTTTTTTTTTCGTCAAGTAGAAATTCCGCCGTTTCCGTTGAAAAACGGCATAGTTGGCATTTTATCTCTTTATGAAGGAAACCTCCAGTATAAATGAGACAAAAAGATATTTTCCTATTAACTCGCTAAAACAGATATTATCTCCTTTTTCCTCACAGAACCCTATTCTGGGACACCTGTATATGTATAAGGCATAGCGGCAAGCGCGACCGAATACACTAAACAGTGACAAAACATCACCATGTCTTTTATAGCTTGGAAAAATAAATATCATTAAAACAACGGTGCGCGTCAAATCTTTTACCTGGGATGTATAATGGATATTTTATTAATAATGTACCCATTTTGTTAATGAATATTGACGCGCAACGAATTTTCTTGACTAAATGTGTAATAAATTATAGTGCTGTAAAGTCAAAACTTGACGCCAGCAGTCCAGGCTTATATTAATTGAATTAATGTTGCTTTTAGTTAGAAAACCTAAATTGCTATTTGACTTAACAGCACGAGGTGAAGTTGCCACTGCTGTGCCAGCGCCAGCGCGATTTTGACATCAAATTTCGTCGGCGTATCTTTCATTGATATCATTAAATACTAGTTATAACCATTAGTTGCGGTTGTATCAATCAATTGACAATGGCGACTGTATTTGCTCACTTGATCCACAGTTTAGACTCCGTGCGAAGCTTTATTGATAGTCGACTTTTACTGGAGATTAGATGACGTTCAAGTTTAACCTTTAAGCAGTCGCGCGACGTCATATGGCGGCAGCAAGATTTTGAGGTCGTGTGGTTCCTTCGCAAACTTTTATTTTCAATTCTGTCCCTGAATTGATCCTTATTATAGGGTTTTGAAATCCGCATACGGTTATTAGCAGTTTCAATCGTGCAATAGTTTTTCTATAGCTGACAGTATGCGCGGCCTGAAGTAGGTGGAGAAGTCCATCCACCCGAGGCTCCAGTACAAAGAGTCATAACAAAAATCGACACATTTGATATTCAATTAATATTTAATATTTAATTCGTTTGGTCGGCTTCAAACCTGTTCGTCAAAATCACCTAAGAAATCTATGCATTGAATGCTCTGAGAGCTAAATTTGTTGTAGACCAGTTTTGTGTTTCTCCTCAATTTGTCTTGGAATTTCTTCAATGAAGTTTGTTCAAATGATAGCAAAACGTTAAGTTCTGCTTTAAATTATTCTTCATAAGGAAAAGATACTGAATTTTCACCTACCTACTATTTACCTTTTGGTGCCATATGGCGCCACGCGAGCATAGTAACGTCACACCGGGCACGCGACCACTCACAGGTTACATTTAATCAATAATTGAATTGGGGACGCCAAATATGCTCAATCTTAATAATCTACTTTAACACCACTACAGACAACGACAAGAGGGGAGGGGTGGATAACCCATTGTTTCATTGTATGTGTATTAGATAGGACAAGCAAACCGTTAAATGGAATTATCAGTTTCCTAACCGTGGCGACGTCAATCCCGCACCACGCTTTCTCCTTTACCCCATATTTTGTCATGCTTATCAAGGTTGTAATCGTGAACAATTCCTTCAAACAACCGACGACCCTCCAGTAGCATCTTATTTTTTCTTGAGTCAAGTTAAAACGTGTTGACTTCTACGTCTTCGATTCACAAGTAGTAGTTCATTACAGCATAATTTCCTGTCCCCTTTAATTTCAATTATGAGACGATCGATAAAAACCCGGATGTTACCGCCACCGTTCACAACTTTAGCATTAACGAACCACTGTCGTGTATAGTAGCATCGGGGGGGGGGGGGGGGGGGGGTAAGATATTGGTGTGCGAGTACTGCGAGTGTTGCTACGCGGAATTCAATAAATTTTGAAGCGTATAACTTTTAATAATTCGTGAAGACTGCAGCCCACGGCTTTTTGCGAGCCCCTGTGTGAACTCAGCGGAAGTAGAACGACAGTTTAGTTGTCAATAAGGTGAAATATGAGCTGGAAGGCGGTGATGTGATAGCAGCCTCAAATTAATTTATAGAATACAGCGCGCGGGGTAAAAGTTCGCCGTGAGAAATTTCGACGCTGCTGTTGAGTCGACGCCCGCCAAAACATAATAAGTATAATAAACTAGGGGCCTGCTGCACACACTGGCAACTTCCTATAACTCCTGAGTCCATAGACTGACCGACGCCTGAGCTTTCCAGATATTTTTATCATTTCTATTTGCTTTAACAAGTCCAGCTTTCCGAAGTTGAATCGTTCATCTCACATTTACATTATAATAACTACGTTTACGTTCAAAGGATAGTTGAACAATTACGCAATGCGATCATGTCATGGCTCTTGGGATAAAATTAAAATGGTCATTTTCATGTCTAAAGTATAAACGGTGTTCTATTGAGTATTGATATGAAAGCTAAAAGGTAAAATAAATTGTTCATTGATTTAGAAGGTTTGTACAATTTTATTGTGCTGTAATATAATCGGGCTTCGCAGAGCTTTCAGTCTTCTTCACTTCTTTCCCCAACCGATCGTAGATCTTAACCAGCTTTACGTTTTTCTTCTTTATTGATCTCATTTTGTACGATGTACTGCCCACGACCAACTCTTACTCCATTACCCTCCTTCTGTGCATAATTTTCTACCAGTGCTATAGCGGTAGATACACAGGGCCGGCGTTACAGCTCTTGGCGCCCAAGGCGAAGTTCTGTAATGCGCCCTTTTATGGATAAAAAAATAGCACCTCAAGCGATTTTTTCTTAAATTATAACAGTAATGTTGATAATAATTGAAAATTGCATACACTGTGAGTGAAAAATCGCCGCAGACGAAATTTTTTCGAGATATAAGAGAGATAAAGGGCGCCCAGTCGCCCCTCTCCCCCAAGTTTGGTCGCCTCGCTCGCCACACCCTAACGCCCTAAGATATATAAAAAAAAACTTGGCGAAATTGATCCTCCGACAATTCTAAGCGATTACCCGATGAGCTTTTCCACTACTAGCCCCTTGTGAGGCTTGTGAGATATGGAGCTTTTTTGAAATGCCGGTTCCAATTTTTTGAAAATTAAACCCTTATAGACTCCAACAACCCCAACATGCACATAAGTCCAGGAATTATAGAAAAAATAGCGAACAAAAATGAATCCCACCTAGATTTTTGTACATAAGCTCAGTAAGCATATAAACAGATCAAAGATTGAAGTGGTCCACCCCAAAAACGTGCTCAGGTTCAAATGAGAATATCGTGACGAAAAATGAACCGATTTATAAAAAGATGGTAATAATGATTCAAGCGTTCTTCTGACTGCAAGTTCCATCTTTGGATATCGTGTTTGCTAATATACTGTATGATATACAGGGTGACAAAAGTATGAGTAAAAAGTGATCAATTTTTAAGCGCGTGCAACTTTTTTAAAAACGATGTTAGATTTTTCCTTATTTTTTTTTTTGAAAACCTCTAATCAATATCTCGAAACGGTTCCTGACAATTTACCGCCTTCTATTTCTTGTACAGGGTGTTCGCGTATGAAGTATACACTCCTCCTTGAAGATATCGCCTCAAACATAATTCCAAAAATTGAAAACGATTCTTATACAATTTTTTCCGTAGGCTTTGAATCCGTTGACACAAATTTTCTGTGGTATATTGCTTACAGGGTGCAACATCAAAAAAATTTCTCAAATTGGACACCCTGTATTTTGATATAAGAATCGGTTCTACTTTCCATAGTGATTATAAATATATATCACACTTGATAGGTTAGTCAACAAAACACGTGTGGAAAAATTGATGAAGTTTTAAAAAATTTTGAAGAAAGATTTTTTTCAATAGTGACTCAGTGCATTTTTCATCATTTTTATATTAATGTGGGTGAATGAATTTGTATCAAGTTTGAAACTTTCACTGAACACACCTTAAACCGACAAACTTTTGAAGAAAAAGATTTTTTTCATATTTTTTGAAACTTCAACAATTTTTTCAACAGGTGGTGTTTTGGATAACCTGTCAAGTGTGATATATATTTATAATCAAGATGAAATGCAGAATCGATTCCCATATCAAAATACAGGGTGTTCAATCTGAGAAAAATTCTCGATGTTACACCGTGTAAGCAAAATGTCGCAGAAAAATATAGTGAACAGATTCGAAACTTACGAAAAAAATCGTGGAAGAATCGTTTTTACTTTTGAAATTATGTTCAAGGGGAAGTCTCCAGGAAGGGGGTATAATTTATACGTGAACACCCTGTACAAGAAACAGAAGGCGGTAAAATGTCAAAAACCGTTTCGAGATATTGCTGCGAGGTTCCCAAAAATATAGCTAGAGAAAATCTACAATTGTTTTTCAAAAAGTTACACACGCTTAAAAATGAACCACTTTGCACTCCTTCTTTTGACACCCTGTATATCATACAGTATATCAGTAAACACGATATCCAAATATGGAACTTGCAGTCAGAAGAACGCTTGACTCACCAACACCATCTTTTTTCAAATCGGTTCATTTTTCGTCACGATATCCTCATTTGAACCTGAGCGCGTTTTTGGGGTGGACCACTTCAATCTTTGATCTGTTTAGTTTAACATGTACTAAAAGTCCTCAAGAATCCGGTGTAGATTCGGCCGTTGTGGCCTCGAGAAGAATTCGAGAATCAGTTTTTCGCCTTCATCTCGTGAACGATGGCACTTGGGAAAAAAGTACGTGTTGGAAATTTTGTCTAGAAGAAAGGTCCTTACACATTTTATCGTCAGAGTGTCAAAATACAAGAAAAATGAAATAGTCCAGATGCTCGATGCTGAAGACTGTATGGACCTAGAGTTTTATGATGGCAAGATGTTACTTGGTACTTGGATTGTTTGATCCATTCTCTTTCGATTGAGACTTGAAGCCATCAATATCAACTATGCCGGCGGCATATACCGGGTGAAATGAAAATAATAAGTTGGACATTTGTACCTCAAGAACCAAAATAGGTAAGTAAATAAATGTAAATAGCCAAAAATGATTCTGATTTCATGGTCATTTTTCACCGGGGATTCGAGACTCACGAGGAGGTGCACTGCATGGCAGATGGAAGAGGCCATCGAAGGCTAGATATCATTGCCATCGACAAGAGAACAAAAGAAGCATTAATCTTGAATCCAACCATCCGTTTCGAAAATGGAATAGACCAACCGCCAGCAGTTCACCAAGACAAATGCGATATTTACGACGCAACAATTACTTACCTCAAAGAAAAGTATAATTTAAAAAGAGTGAAATGTATAGGTTTAATGATAGGTGCGCGAGGTACAATCCCTAACTTTTTTATTGAAAAAGTATAAAGTATAAAGTATAAAGTATTGAATAAGTATTTTTGTAAATTGTTCAGAATCCCGAGCTCTCTCGCAGAGGATATCGCTATATCGGTGTTACGCGATTCTGTTTCTATTTTACGAAATCATTTGTACCAAAATTATAACTGAATAGTTTTACGTACCTGAGTGCCTTAATTTTTGTTTTCCTGAAAATTTAAAATTTAGATCCAAAATACGGTATCCTTTGCCAGGGGGCAAACCAAAATTGTTTGGTAAGGTGTTTGACATTTGTTGAATAAATACAAATATCTTTAGCCCTTCCTGAAATATCTTCAGAAGACTGAAGTTGTTACAAAAAAAATAGGTACTTCATTCCTCGTTTCATTTGCATTTGAGAAAAAAAAATTCTGAAAATGGGGGTCCGTTTAATTTGTTAAAATTTTGTACTGTTTTACATTTCACCCTGTAGATATTTTACATGGAGCTTCCAGATCTTCACTCCCTGATGGTGAATACCGGAAAAACTGATCTCACTAACCGTCAAAACAGAATCAAAATGGTTTGTGTTATTCAAAAGTTATTGGGGTCCAAACTTGAACCAATTTTTCCCTCGCGACAGCATATTTGTTGCGCAGTTTATCTTCAAGCCTCTGGACTATTTTACTTTTCGTGTGTTTTGACGGAAAAGGCGCGAACTGACGATGAAATGTGTAAGCAGTAGCGGCCTTAGGGTAGGGCGAGACGGGCGAACGCTCGGGGCGCCAGCTCATAGGGGCGGAAAAATCGAGTTTGAAATCCAAAGAACTGATAATTTACAAGATCAACAAAACAACTTGCCAGCAGCGATCACCGGATTTGCTTCTGTAAAAGCACAAAAAACTTAATTATTGCAAGCGTCTGTGCTCGCTTCGCTCGCGGACCCAGGTTAGGGGCGGCGATTTCGAATTCTCGCCCGGGGCGCCACAATTGCAAAGGCCGACACTGTGTGTAAGTATCTTTCTTCTAGCCAATAAAGTTTCCAACAATTCGTCTGCGGGTACTTTCGCCCCATCAAGTGCCATTGTTCACGAGATAAACGCGAAAAACTGATCTTCAAGTCCTCAAGCACAGATCCTCAAGCTTGTACACAAAAATCTGGCAGGGTTTCATTTTTGTTCGCTATTGCGATTTGAGGATCTAAAATTCCTGGACATGTTTTCTTCAAAACTTGGGCCTTCTAAACATGATTCCATCATAGTTTTCCATTTCAATGATAATAAGGGCCCCTGGTAGCCCAAAAAGAAAACAAATTAGCAGGCTGTAATGTAACCCACTTTTCGACGTTTGGCCTTGATCGTCATTACCCCCTCCCCCTTCCTTACGATGTCTACCTTTTCCCTACGTTGTGAAAGTCTTACTCTAGATGAGAGTGTGGATTTGGGGATGATGCTGAAATTTCTTGATGAAAGGCGAATGAAGGCAAGCAAAATGAAGTTTTTATTTGAATCGTTAGCAAAGTTTTTGATTGAATCTCTTTCTTTTCTCAAAACACCTAACAACAATAAACTGACAGTGACAAAATGACATGACATGGATCAAAACAATAAAAAAAAACAAAACACAAACACAAATGAAACAAGAAACTCATTACAAATCATATGACAATACAAGAAATCATTGACTACACGACTTTCAAGGACACATTGGACATGCTAAAAATAAATGTTAAAAGCTAGCTCACACACCCACACGTTCATGTTCAACCAGGCTCTTCCAGATTTCGCTTTGCCGCTTGCAGGGTTTGTAGTACCAACAAACACTGTCATGACAACGTACACTCCTGAGTAGGTGAATGAATGAATGAATGAATGAATGAATGCATGAGGTATTTTGTGACCCAACGAGAAAACATCTTTGGCTAATCAAAGAATTGAATGTGTTCTGAATCCGGATCTGGCGAGAATTCCAGACAGCGCGGCGCTATACCTACGTTGTAGCTACCTACCCGATAGGTGAGTCCCCTCTCCCAAAAACGAACTAAACAAATCGTACGAGTAATGTTTTTCCCGTTCTTTGTGCGGTTTGATTTCAACTAGGGCAAAAATCCCAAATCCTACATTTTCCTTGTTTACGTCGCCATTCGCGATGACGTCCGCCGCGACCACGAAAACCTACTTGAAATTCGCAAAAATGGGACATGCTACATTTACCGGGCCACAAATTCACGTGCCAAGGCAAGCAACACCTTGAGGAATAAAATCAGCAAGGAAATCAAAATAAAACCCACCTGTATTCACGACTTTCCGGCCCAGAACTTGGAACACCGCTGCGTGCTGTCGAAAATTACCTCGTTCCCCCTTTTTCTACCCCGACCGTCTCCCCCTAATCTCAATCGTGATGTTTCTTGCCGATTTATGATCGTCTACTTAGGCAACCAACAATTCTTTTCCCGCGCGAATTTAAAGGGGAATTTTTAAAACTAGTTGCAAAAGTGCGATCCCTTACAAGGCCCCAAGAATTATATGCAAGTCAAAATACTAGGGTATTTTTCATTGTTTCTCAGTTCTTTGACATCGCTGGATGATATTATGGCGAAGAAACATGAAGCTCATGAATAGAAGCCAAAATGTTTTTATTTTATTTTTTTGTTCTGAGAAAAATTGGCCTGCTAATGGACATTTCCTATGTTTTCGAGTCCGCTCCGAATGATTCCAGAATTTTATTTTGGCAAAAATAGCCACAATTTTCATTGTTTTATCTTCAAAAAATTGTTTTTTTTTATTCGGTTCCTACAAGTTTGGCCGTATATGATATTATTTCTCATCAAACATATTCGCAAATTTGCAAATATGTTGATTATGGTACTTAGACTTTACTAGGAATATAATTTAGACCGTTTTGACCCACATGCAAAACGAAATATCAACGAAAAAGATCAGTTAGAATCGTTTCATTTTCGCCAGGTAGACTCATATTGATTATCACCTTCTCTTAGTAGAGGTTAATCAAAATTATGTTGGGATCTTACCGTTTAGTAGACTAATTATTCTTGAGACAATAATTAGTTCTATAATTTCCTCTTAATTATTGACTTTTTCAATAGGTCGAGTAATTTTGCAACTGATGGTAATTGGAATGAGTAATTAGAATTTAAAGAAAACTAATAACAATATATTACTTAATCGATGACCTTCATTGTATTTAGCTACTGTTTTTGGCACTGCTACATTCCCTTGTGGTTTTTCAAACATAAAAATCTCGCCCCGCATTGACACGCAGCTTTACACCAAATAATAACTATGCGGTGTAGTTGCCCATTCGTTCTACCGTTGCAGTCCGTCCCCATTTTTCAGGATCTGCAATAGACCATATTATCATTTATTCGCACTTTCCCCTTCTACTAGTCATTTGTAAGTTAGGTATGTGCCTGTGACCATGCGCACTGCAGTAGACGATCTCGCGCGCCACAGCATAGAAAACGAAACTTTGCTGTCAGAGTTTACGATTTCGAGGTGTTTTCTTCATTCTTTGGACGTTTTAACCTTTTTAACCATACTTTCACGTGACGGCTGACGTTCGGTTCGGTTTGAAGCGCTGTCAAAATTCTCGTTAGCGGAAATTGTGCAATGAAATATGGCGGGTAATTTGAAATTGTTTTGGATTCAGAAAACTCCATTTTAAAATGCTCCGCATCCATTTCCCGACAAGCTTTTCCATTTCATCATAGTGAAAAGTAGATCAGGTATTTCTTTTTACACACTTGTCATGTTACACATTCGTTGAATTTGTCAATTTGCACCTTTAATTGATAATTTTGCAAAGTCATTCAACATGCATATTCTTATGAGAGTTTCAACCCAGCACATGTGGTTGTCTCTTTCTCCGATCTGCGACTGCGCTTTGAATAATTAATATGGTCTATTGGAAGAATATATAATATATAGGGGAAACTAATATCAGCATGACATACTCCTCCTGCTTGGAACGCAGCTCTTTTGATGTGAAGGGTATGGCGTCAGAAGGTGGTAGCATCGAAAAAATCGGAACTTCTGAAATTAAAAAAAAAAAATTGGATTTTGGAAATGCCAATGGGCTCAAACCAAAGAACATCCTTTGTAGCTTTCGAAAGAGATCTGAATGGTAAATTTCTGTCAAGGAATATAATCCCACAACGATTGATCTCGCAACGGCTTATTTCACCAAATCAACTCCATCCTTGATGTATATATAGGTAAAGTCTGTCTCATAGGAGGGTGACGAGTGACGCCATTCTTAATAGTAGGCCAGGGTGCTGCAAGTAAGTTTGCGATGGACTGCGACTGTACGACGTCTGACGTCTGAGCTTCCCGTGCATCTTTATTTCTTCCTGCATCATTGAGTCGACCCATCTCCAAAGTTGATTGCAAATTTTGTATATTAAGATGTAATCTAATTTGATAAATTAGTATTACAAGTCAACTTAATGGGAATCACACGATTCACACGTAGAACTTGGATGTATAATATAATTATTATGTATAGGTATACGTACTTTGGTCTACGTGTTTATGCTGTTTTCAGATTGCACATATTGATTATATTATAATCACGGATGAGCTGTGTTTGCGTCATGTGTATCGTGTATAATTTCACCATGCCGACGTCTAATCATGCTGATTGTTTACTCGCGAAGAACTTCCTAACTATCGAAGTTGAAACTAAGATGCGCGCGGAATGAGACGGTGGAGAAATAAGTTCGCATAATTCGCAAATCACACGGAAAATTTTTAAAAGTCTCGCACAATGAAAAGGTTCAGCTGGATAAAATATTCTTGTGTAGAATCTGCTCAAATGAGCGTGAAATAACATCAGGAATTGCTTGCGCGCTCCCAGAACGATGATAATGATAATGAATTGGTATTTTGTTGCTTATAAATGAAACTTCCAGAAATAAGACGGTAAATAATCCTTTTAGGTCGAAATGTGACATAATTTTTAATGAAATACTGCTGTTGTTTATAACTCCCACCCGGGCGAAATGCGAAGTGCATTTGACTCGCTCTGTTCTTTTTAATATTTGATGATTTCTACCAGAAATTCTTTATTTTTGTCGCAGAGAGAGGGAGAGAGAGAAAGAGGCTCCGAGTGGCTTCCTTGAAATATTGTACTTTGGGTTATATGAAATAAAATGAGCTTTTTTCCTGATGTGCTTCGCACTATAGAATTTTCTGTATTTCTGTGGGCTCGCGCGCACATTTACATACTCTTTTTTTTTCTTCGTTTTGGCGTGGCGTATCACAATAATCCGGCCCACCTGAAAACTAATTATGGTACGCGAAACACGGCCGGGTAAATAAATAATTAGCTACGTCTACCTACTCTACATATTTTTGACGGCGCGGCATTTTTTACGGCACAATGATACTTTTTTACGGTTTCGTGCGAATAGTTAATCAGATATAAGAGGCCGGGACAATATAAAAAGCAACAGCCACATTTAGATTCAAATCGCACATGCATTTTTAGTTTTCCCGAATTCTATTTAAAAATATGAGCGCGCGTGGGCAGCACCGACATGGGCAAGCAAGGCAAAGGCAAAAGGACAAGGCTCCTTGTGAAAAGCTTTTCGACGTATTTGAGGCGGCTTTTGTGCCGCTCTCTTTCTCTCGCCCGTGATGCATAAATCTGTTTTGGATTTTGGAGTTTTGCATAATTAATTGAATAAGTGCGCGGCAAGCCATTGCATCACTTTCCGGCAAATTTCGCAGATTGATTCTTCATAATATACGGGATACGGGGGCCAAAATGAGCGCCGCATTCCGACGGTTCAAGTACCAAGCGTAAAATCAATTAAATTCTTATAAGCGCGAATCGCCGCGAATACAGTGCGATAAAAATCACGGCAGTGACTGCAGCTCTCGCAGAACGGACAAAAACTACGGGGAGTACGGGGCGACGGAGGCGGTCGCGGCAAGGAAGATTGCTATCCGAGGGTCTTTAAGTACAAATACACATTACCGTAAGCTCTCGGGGTATAAGAAGATTGCGGGTTCAGCAACACAGTTTCAAGAAAGCCCCTGTCGGGTCTTCGGGCCAGGAAAGTTCGACCTCTGAATTTTTACATCCCAGTTCAAATATCAACCACATAATGTGTGGACGGACCGTATATACGCAACTTTAGTGAGTTTACTTTGTATAGTCTGAAAAACAGTCTTATTATGTAACTACGTAATTTAGGTGCTAAATAGTACGTGAGAGAGCATATTTATCGCTAGATGAACGATTTTATTAACCAACAAATATTTTGTGAAAACATCGTCTTATTATCCTTGTCTAATTTCAGAACGAAAATAATACGCCACTGGTGAGCAGTTGAGCACGTCAAGATCAAAATAAATGTCGATATGACTCGATGATTGTGTTCTTCTTAATCTTAATAAAGTGGGCGCACTTTACTCATCTCTCTGCTTGCCGGCGCTTTGTCTCAACTAATTCTGATGCTTCATTAATTATTAAGTAGTTTTCCAATCTGCGGAACTTCCATTAAAGAAAATTAGCAGATTTTTTTATGAAACTGGATCTGGTGCGGATTGTGGATGCAATATAATACCAAACGTCATTATTTGAAAAAAAAAAATTTATCATGTCAACACCGTCGGATTTTTGGAATATAAAACATTTAAAAAAAGGCTGTATCGTCTGTGGGTATGTAATACTCAGCTCTTCTGTCATACTTTGGCAAATTTGCAAAAAACTGCGATTTAGAGTTTTTGGATTAGTTTTTCTGAGGTTTTTACCCTGTATCCAATGATATTTTTCTTATTACTGTACGACAAAAATTAGCCGAGATAATGTTGTGGTAAAACACTGTAATATCACTTTTTCTCAGACGAAACACTGACAAAACAAGCTACACGCATAAATTCGCAAGGACAAAACACGGTAATGTACAGCGTGGGCAAATTTGGATCTTTCTGTAGGAGATCTGGTAACTGTGAGAGCTATGAAAAAATGAATGTTACATTCTCCATCGCTTTTTTGAGAGGAACTCAATGGTGGAAACTAGAACTTGCTATCGTCATTTGTTTTCGAGCTACATTTAAAAGTTTGATTTTTCACGATTTCGATAAATGTCGATATTTTCCTTGGCTCTCAAGTTAGAAAAAATATATTCACACTTTCTTTATGCACTTTTTTGAGTAAAATAGAATGACTTCGACAGATTTGAAAAATCTTTTTTTGATTTTTTTTTCGGATATAATAAAGTTTTTTTTTTCATATGCAAGTCATAGTTGACTATGCACTCATTAAATAAAGTGTTTTTCTTTGCTTTCCAACTGTATTTGACATGTGTGTTTAAAACTTATGAAAAGTTACATTTTTCAAAATAAACTGAATTTGTCGTAGTTACCTGAGACATTTGTTTACTATTCTGACTATACTACGAAAGCGTAGAAGGGCCATGCAAAACTTTCTGCGGGAACTCGCACAAAAAAGTGATACTCAATTCTATACAGGGTGTTTCAATAGAAAAGAGTCACCCTGAATAAATTTTTGCCTGGTGAAATTTAGAAAGTTTCCCGAGACCCGTCGATTTTTGTATCAACGGGGACATCCAAAGCATACTTTGGCGAATTTCTATCTTCAACCCTCTCACCTCCACCCACCCCAACTTCGAAATTTCAAATGACACCACCTACCTTGCGATACATCAAATTCAAGAGAATTAAATTCTCTTTCTGAAAACAATATTTTGGAAATTTTTAACCTCACCTTTTTTTTTCTTGAAATTCTATTGAGTGTCGAATTGAATATTCTTGACCCCTAATCATCTTCAATTTAGTCAGTTTCATCCTGAATAGCATCGAAGAAGAGAATTTATGGTGGAAAAAGTGCTGCCCAAATTCACCCCTTTGCTCTTCCCCACCCCAACTTGAAAATTTATCAAGAAACCACCTACCTTGTTATACATTGGATTGGAGGGGAAGTTCTCTCTCTGATTTTTTTTCATTTTCAACCTCTCCCTTTTCAAATTGGACATTCGGAATATTTTGGGAGGGAAAGATGGTTTTTGAAAAAATTTCAAATATTTTTTTTGGGAAGAGGATTGAATTCTATTTTATTTGAAGCATCACAAAGTAGGTGGTGTCATTTTAGGTTTTGGTGTTGGGATGGGAGGAGCAGAGGGTTGAACTTGGGTAGCAGTTTCTCCACCATAAATTCGCTTCTTTGATGCTATTTAGGATGAAACTGACTAAATTAATAGTATATTACATACCGAGACGGGAAATACATCAATACTGCTGAGGGCACAGAGAGCCTCGGGGCTTTGCCTGGAGGCTCTAGCCCAAAGCTGGAATGATGTATTTATCGTCGAGAGTATGTGTACTTTTTTACTTACAACCATGTACTCAGCTTGCAGGATTACAGGCGTTCAAAAGTTGAAATTTGAAAATTAACTTTTTGTCATAACTTCCAGATAGGCCGATCAATTTTGCTGAAACGTGGTTCAGGAAATACTGATTAATACACTTATTGTTTGGTTGGATGCATACTTTGAAATTTTCCTTCTAAAGCTACCATTTCTTCACTTTCTCGGGAGGTCGGCAAGAACTCCTACTAGGTATGTAATGAATCAATTACCATAGTGGTTGTGAGTAAAGATAATTCAGGGACCAAGAATATTCAATTGGACACTCAAGAGAATTTCACGAAAAAGAGGGCTGAGGTTGGAATATTTTTTTCAGAAAGAGAATTTAATTCTCTTTAATTTGATCAAAGTTGGGGTGGATGGAGGTGAGGCGGTTCAAGATAGGAATTTGCCAATGTATGCTTTGGATGTCCCCTTCGAAACAAAAATCGACGGGTCTCGAGAAACTTTCTAGATTTCACCGGGCAAAAATTTATTCAGGGTGGCTCATTTCTATTGAAACACCCTGTATAGAATTGTCACTTTTTTGTGCGAAATTGCAAATTTCCACTTTTTTGTCCGAATTCCCACCTTTTTTGTGTGAATTCTTGCTTTTTTGTGCGAATTCCCGCAGAAAGTTTTGCATGGTCTTTCTAGGCTCCCGTACTATTTACCTAGTAGGCGTGAACGTCATTTAGTATAGTGTGCGAAGACGCCTGTCACAGCCAGTTTTTGACTTAGAAAGTGACTGTGTCGCTTTGGAAGATGGTAAATTTGGTTTATGAATAACAAACATTTTTACATATTACATTGCTCCATGCAAAATTGTAACAATTCTGATAGTGATATCATCTGATATTCAGAGAGAGACACTCAGATATCAGTTCGAACACTCACTTTGATAAGAGTTGAGTTTACATTTTAACATTGTTTTTTACTGTGATTTTTATGGTTACTATTTATTTGTTGAAGCGACCCATTATTAACTTAATTGCAATGCTCTTCCAATATCTCCCGAAAATAGATTTGTGTAATTGTTTCGCTCTGAATATCAGATAATATCACTATCAGAATTGTTCGTTATTTTTAATCCAAATTTTCCATTTTCCAAAGCGACACAGTCACTTTCTGACTTAAAAATGTGAGTGAACTGGCTGTGAATAGGCGTCTTCGCACACTATTCTGAATGACATTCATGCCTACTAGGTGAATAGTCAAAATAATAAACAAATGTCTCAGGTAACTATGATCAATTCAGTTTCTTTTGAAAACTTTGACTTTTTATGAGTTTTTGACACACATGTTATATATCATTGAAAAGAGAAAAAACACTCTTTATAATAAGTCCACAGCCAACTATGATTTGCATATAAAAAAATACAACTTTATGTTGTATCCCTAGTTGTATCAAAAAAAGAAGTAAAGAAGATTTTTCAAATCTGTTGAGATCATTCTATTCTACTCCAAAAAGTGCCTGGAGGATGTGTAACTATCGTTTTTCTAACTGGAAAACCAAGAAAGATATCGACATTTGTCGAAATCGTGAAAAATTGCACTTTTTGATATACATAGCCCGAAAACAATTGAAAGACGATAGCGAGTTCTGGTTTTCACCATTGAGTTCCTCTCAAAAAAAAAAAACGATCGAGAATGTATCATCCATTTTTTCATAGCTCTTATGTCAGTGGCTCTTATAGTTACCGAGATCTCATATAGAAACATCCCAATTTGTCCACCCTGTACAATATACATTAGTTTTTCTTCCGGCTTTTGATCTCTCATACATAGGCAAAAGACTTCAATGAGCAGACAAAAGACGTGATTGCGCCTTGTATGAACACAAAATTACTGACAAAACAACGGCAAAACACTGTAAGCGACGTATTTTTTTCTAAGGTGGATTTCAAGTTTGAAATTCACGTGGAACTATTCCTGACATCCTGACACTCTTCTTTTGAACGGATTCTTGAAGAAATACAGTATTGGCAAGAAATATAACTTCAATCGCTTCTCCTGCAAAATGACATTTTTGCGAACACTCTATATACTTTGCCAAAGTACGGCAGTCTTGTCAGTTCATCTTGATGTTGCATTTATTGATTTTAATTTTTTTCGAAAAGTAATTGACAAGCGCATGAAATAGAATTCCAAACGGAACATGTAGGCGTGCGGAGAGTGTCAACAGAGACAAGTTATTTTGAATAAGTAATGGCGACATTTTTCGGTTAGGGGGTGATGTTGATGTACCAGGTTAAAAAGCGTTGTTTATCACACGTTTTCAGCTCTTGCGGAATTTCGCCCTTAATAATTGATGTAAAATAATGGCCCTGAAGTTGCCGGATATCGAGGAAGTGGAACTTTTTACGCATGAATTAATTTGAGCGCGCGGCAGGATTTTGCGCGAAGTATGTATTTAAGAACCTCGGAAGATTTATCTACGTCTATTTAACGAATTTCTCAAGTGAACTAGTTCCGCAATTTATGATGCATAGTTATAGTTTTGCGCAGGTTAAATCTGAAAAACTGCTAGCTTAGAATAACTTAAAATGGATGGAGATGGGCACAGAAGTGGAGATATTAATTACTACCTGTGCTTGGAGTTTTAAATTATGATCACGATACACTCACACTTCACACCGGTATGCCATGTTAGCTATTATAGTATCTATCGCTCACCGTAAAGTCACATGGGAAGCGAAGCAGAAATTAAACTTTTTTTTACCTTTGGATTAACTCCAATTAACCACTACCGGACTTGGAGAAAACAACTATTACCAAAGTTGTTTTTTATTTGCGTTGGATTCTGGTCCGCTGTCACAATTTTTTTTTGTAACAAAAAACCATTACCAAATGTTAGACATTACACTTTTATTCACGCCCGCAGGGGTCGTCCAGGTCGACATCTTGAGACGCAAACAACAAGATCACGGTAGTAAGGAATGGTACATATAAGTGAACGCTCAAAAAGTATGAATAAAATCAGGAAAACAAAGATTAGCTATGATGGGAATAAGAAAGAAATCAAATAGTGACTCTAAGCACTCTTTAAAAATCTAGTGAGGGATATGTAGGCCTCCGACAAAAGTTCCCTCGAAAGAACTTCCGTTTAATCCAGGTTTTTCTCACGACCAAAGAATAAATGATGCAGATCGCATCGAACCAGGCAAACGTCGCACCTCGACTGCACCACCCCAATTTGGAGCAAATGGGCTAAGTACATGCTCTTGGCGAAGCCGCCAATCTTCCCTCGACCTGCTTTTCATGTTTCATCTTATTTGACAATCAAGACGAGCATGCTTAAGCCTCATGGTCAATACCAGTATTGAACGCTGTATTTAGCTAAAAGATTCACATGGCTTGTTTTTTGTATGCCATTATGAGCCTTTAGCCATAGAATCAAATCGTTTTATTCCTTTTCAATCATAATATTATCAGCAAAATATTCCAGCATAATCTTAGATTGTAGTCAGTCGAAGATGTCAGTTGAGTCCAGCAAATATATCTGAAGTTTCTGTTGAGACGATTTGATAGCCCAGTCTCAGGTGTCAGTCTGTCTCTCTACGAAACGTCGAGATCGAGCTTCACATCAACAGGGTGTTGAGTAATATATAGTGCAAAATTTTGAAAAATTTCATAAATGCTCCCGTTTGACTTCAGAGACATGAAGACAGACCTCATATCTCCGATATTCTTTGAGTCTTGTTGTAACTCCACAATTTCAGGACGATCTTTGAAGATCCATCTGTTTTGGTTTTGTTGTGACAATCTTCGATCTTCTTTCGCCGATTTTCACTTTATTTTGAAGTTGAAACTTTAGACAAGAGGATGCGAGGATGATGATAAACTCAAGACACTCGTTCGAAGTACGGGGTTGCCTTGAAATTGATTTTTTATTTCAACTTGCGAACTTTATGAAGAAAATTGTTAGATAGAGTTACCTTTTGTCATTTTCATTCCCCTTCTGCATTATCATATTTCCTTGGTGGAACTGTCTCTTCCCAGTTTAGATGGGAATGCCTGATATCCTCGATTTCTCTGAATTGTGAAAAAAATCTCCTTTTACTTTCTCTTCCTATTCCTTTCCTATCACGATACGACGATATGTTCGTCTTTTCCAATAATTTCACTTCAAAGAAGTTGGGGGTATTGAAATCTTGACAAAATCGTGATCTTCTGGTGGCGGACCCCTCGAAACTTCCCGCACCCCCTCCTTTGTTTTGCACTTTTCATCTAGATGGGCAGCAAAATTTCACTTGCACAAGGGCAGCGCAAGCCGTATAGTAGCGCCCCTGGCTCAAGTAGCATCTAAGTAAAAACAGGCCGATGGTGGTTGTAACTTTTGTCACTATATAGACATCAGCCAAAATTGAAGATATCGAAGGCGCAAGTAGTTTTTTGGTGACGACGACAATAATTACGGTACAGATCATTATAGCATTAGTGCGCGGATTAAACTATACTCCCGTGCCGTATTCTGCGTAATGCAATAAGTACATAACCTGTGTTCCACACCTATAGTTGTCGCGAACTTGAAGATTTACGTTGAATTTAACAATGCATGTTAAATAAGCAGAAGCGCACGTTCTCTGTGGGGAAATCTGTGAACTAATATAATACATCAACGCCGTTGTCAGCTTTGTTTTGGGTATTGGTGGTGCCTCCTTGCAGATATTTTCTAGCTATAGAGTAAAAATCCGCGGGCGCTTCTAACTTCTGAATGAATCAACGACCAACGGGACCGCAGTCGTAATTGCAGCGTTATTATTATGGTGTCGCTGTCGCCAATTTTGAGCAACGTATTTATCTATCCTTGACATCAAAATTTTTCTCATCACGTCAATATTGTCATACCGCCTTTAGATTTAGCAAATGCCACAAAGCAACACAATATAATATTAGCAAAACTTCCCGCGAAAATGATTGAATTCATCATGGGAGATTTGTTGAACCAGGGTGGCCCAACGAAAACACAATAGAGGATTTTTTGGGCATTTCTCCTTTTTTTTTTGAAAAATGCTCGGACAGGTTAATTTTTATATCAAGAAGGACATCTGGAATATAAATTGGCGAATTTCTATTTTGCGCCCCCTCAACCCCACCTACCCCAACTTCCTAAAATTCTCTGACTGTCCCATTTTATATTCTCGACCCCTCAATTTTGTTCAGTTCAGTCAGCGTCATCCCAGATAGCATCAAAGAAGAAAATTTTAGGTGGAAAAAGTGCTACCCAAATTCACCCCTCAACTCTCCCCCACCCCAACTTTAAAATTCAACAAGATACCACCTACTTTGTGGTACATCGAATTGAAGGGAATTGAATTCTTTTTCCGAAAATAATGTTTCGAAAATTTTCAACCCCTTCCCCAATTAATTGAACATTCAAAGTATTTTAGGAAGAAAAGGGGTGATTTTGAAAATATTTTGTTCACGAACTCTAATTGAAATAATTGAATTCACTTCAATTTATTTTTAAGTTAATTTCTGAAGAAGATTGTGTACCTGCCTATTTATTTTATTTTTTACTTTACTTTGTATACCCCAAGGGTTTAAACAAATAAATTACATACATACATACATACATACATTGAATTCACTTCAATTTGATGTATCACAATGTAGGTAGTATCATTTTTGATTTAGAAAATGTGGTGGGAGGAAGGAGCGAAGGGGTGAATTTGGGTGGCACTTTTTCAACGGAAAACTTTCTTCCTCGATGCTGTACAGGATGAGGTTGACTGCAATGGAGAAAACAGAGAGATCAAGAATATGTCATATTAGATTAGACATTCAGAGAATTTTACGAAAATAGCGTTAAAAATTTTAATATTTTTTCCAGAAGGAGAATCTGATTCTCTTTGATTTGATGTATTGCAAAGTAGATAGTGTCATTAGAAATTCCAAAGTTGGAGTGGGTGGGCGTGAGGGAGTCAAAGATAGAAACTCGTCAATGCATGCTTCAGATGTCCTCTTCAATATAAAAATTGACCTGTCCAAGTTTTTTTCAAGAAAATGAGGTGAAATTACCAAAAAACTCCCTACTGTGTTTCCGTTGGGCCACCCTGTATGTATGGTTATTTATTATAAAGAAGAACCCCTCCAAGTTAGGGATGCACGCATGAGTCAATTTCGAAAAATAAAATGCTCACAGTATCCAAAAGTCTGATCACGCACACCCACGCACGTAAACCTAAAGGAGGCTGTCCCAAAATTCCCAGTCCAAGCAAATCTCTGGAAAACCACTTTTAGTACAAATTCAAAAATCTTAGCATTGAAATTATGAGGCTTAACACCGACGCCGGTGAATGCTTCACTCCACTATACTGGAAGTTTTGCCGAATCCCTGTGTGCTCCAACACATGGTAGGGATCTTTAACGACCACCAACATCGCATGACAGATCTGCAATTCCAATTCCAATATGTACAGGATGTCCCACGAAGTAACCGACATAGTTCAAGAGTAGATGTACTTTTTTGAGGCAAATCAGAATCTGCCTTCGAAATTCTCCTGACGTCCCCCGTTTTCGATATACAGGGTGATTTATGTGTTCAACCGAAAAGTTTGATTGGCCATATCTCAGGAATACATCAATACCGGGTGGGCCATAATAAACCGGAATACTTTTTTTTGCCTCTAAAATTTTTATTCACTGACCGATTTTGACGGGAATGATACCAACGGAAAGCCAATAGACTAGGTCGTACACCACAAAAGTCAAAATGGCCGTCACTTCAAAATTCAAGATGGCGGAATTGTTTGAATATACACCTTCTTTTGTTTTCATTCGTTTTGTTCAAAAGTTATGGAAACTGTGAAAACAACAACATAATCAGAAAGAATGGAGTTTTTCTCACAATTCAAGACCATTCCGAGTTTATTCGGTCCATTCGTTTTGGAGCTATAGCAAAATTAAAATTGGCCTACTTCACATGCTCTGACCAGAAATTATGGTTTTAAATTTTGGTATCCTGCCTCCCAAATTTTTGTTTTTCGGGGCCGATTCCACAAAAATTGGTGTCAATAGATACCCAATAATTACCTAAATGAGTTTTCTGGACAATATCATGGCGATCAAAAGAACCTGATTCTTTTCAAGGCGCATCATTACGAAAAGTTCGAAATCACTGGTGGACGCCCGGGCCCTACCCACGTTTTCGCGCAACGGGTAGGAAGATGACTCTGACAAACAAAACTGTTGGCTAGTAAACAAATCTTTTGAAAACTTTTTTTTTACAAGCCGTGAGTTTTCTTATCGTAGTAAAAAATATGTTGTCTGAAGAAGACAAAATTCTTATCAAGGGGCTGTTGAATGCGGGTCGTACTGTCGCCCAAATTATCTCCGATTAGGAAAGTCAGGAGAACGGAGGTTTCGGAAGTACTCTCTACGACTTGGCAAAAAAAATTAGGGACACGGGGTCAGTCGATCGGAGGCATGGTGGTGGTCATTTCTGGTCAGAACATGTGAAGTAGGCCTTTTTTAATTTCGCTATTACTCCAAAACAAATGGACCGAATAAGCTTGGAATGATCTTGAATTGTGAGAAAAACTCCATTCTTTCCGATTATGTTGTTGTTTTCACAGTTTCCATAACTTTTGAACAAAAAGAACGAAAACAAAAGAAGGTGTATATTTCAAACAATTCCGCCATCTTGAATTTTGAAGTGACAGCCTTTTTGACTCTTGTGGTGTACAACCCAGTCTATAAGCTTTCTGTTGGTACCATTCTCGTCTAAATCGGATAGGGAATAAAAATTTTATAGGCAAAAAAAAGTATTCCGGTTTATTATGGCCCACCCGGTAGAATCTATTGGAATTTTGCAGGTATATTCTAGAACCAAGAGCCTTTGTAGCGCCATATTCAGTTATGAAGTAAATACAGGACCGTACCCAAAATTTTGCTTTTTGAGTTTCTGTTGAAGAAGTCATCCTGTATAGATTTTTTTCAAAATCTAACGTCATATTTGGTAACTACATAAAAAGTGCTATGAAATGGGATTCCTAAGTTGTTTGGAACTAATTCAGCTGATTCGAAAAATAAATTAATAACAGAGATTTTCCATGGATATTTTTGAAAATTATTCAAATCACTCAAACGCTATTCCAAATGGTCAAACAAAGTCACAATTCCAATTCTGATGTTCTACCAAACTGAGGATAATTTCAGAAGATTTTCTGGAAACATGAATTTGGGTAGGAATCTGAGGTACCAAATTCATGTTTCCAGAAAATTCTTCTGAAATTATTTTCGGCTGGTTAGAGCACCACAATTGAAATAGTGACTTTGTTTGACCATCTGGAACAGCGTTTCACTGATTTAATTTGAAATTTTTGAAAATATTTCTGAAAAATTTCTGTTAATAATTTTTTTTCAAATCAGCTAAATTAGTGCCAAACAATTTAGGAATCGCATTTTGAAGCATTTTTTATGTAGTTACATCAGTTTTGAGAAAAAATCTATGCAGGATGACTTCTTCAACAGAAACTCGCAAAACAAAATTTTGGGTACGGTCCTGTATTCATATCATAAGTGAATAGAGCGCTACAAAGGCTCTTGGTTCTAGAATATACCTGCGAAATTTCAATAGATTCTAATGATGTATTCCTGAGATATGGCCAATTAAACTTTTCGGTTGAACACGTGAATCACCATGTAAATATATCGGAAACGGCGAACGTCAGGAAAATTTCGAAGGCAGATTCTGATTTGCTTCGAGAAAGTACATCTACCCTTTAACTATGTCGGTTACTTCGTGGGACACCTGTATATATGGAATCCACTCAAGAATACTAGGAAAATATTCAAAAATGTGTGACGTTTATTTTTGGAAATATGGGGGTAAGATAAGGTGTAAGACTTCGCTCCCCTCTATTTTCGTAAGTCAAAATGATTTTGAGGAATTATTCATGATATAATAATCAGTGAAAATTATCAACCACTGGATGTGCACTGATCGAAGTTTTATTTGATATACGGGGTGATTAATAAATGTCAAGAATTCATTTTTCTCCAAAAAACGCCAATAAAATGTTATCTATGGCAACTAAAAGAGTCATATCTTATTATAAATTATTTGAAGAACCAATGGAATATTTTAGATATAATTGTAGAAAACTAGATTTTTGTGATTCATGACTCACCCTGTATCGTGAACAGAAATTTACTGCACACCCACTGGTTGATAATTTCTACTGATAAGTCTATCACAAACAGTTCATCAAAACCACTTTGAATATTGAAAATAGAGGGGAAAGGAGTTCCACCCTTTTGCCCCCCCCCCCATATCTTCAGAAATAAACGTAATTAATTATTTTTAACATTTTTCTTGTGTTCTTGGGTGGATTCTATATACCGCTATGGAGTCGAAATGCGATACCTTTGAGACACCTGTATTTTCCGGAAATTTTCAGATAATATAGATAGATAATATTTATTACTCTTGTTGATGATTAAAAGTATTTTCAATCAAATCTGTTTCATTGGCAAGTACCCTATTGGATATCGTGGATTTCGGTGCTCTGATGCAAATTTGCAACAGATCGAATTACTTTGAAACTTTGGATGAAATGACATTTAAAAAAAAACTAGATTCACCAAGGAGTCCGTGCAATTTATTGTTTTAGAGTTAAATAAAAAGAAAGAGAACGAAAGAAAATAGAAACGTGTACCAAAAACCAACTGAATGTCCCGTCGACGCTAATAACCTTGTAGTTGATGCGTCGTGAAACATTAAAAAAAAGATGATCTTGAATATTCATCTAACATGTACCTAAGTACCTACTAGGCATATATTCTGCTAGTTTCATAATATCAATGGACACACCAAACCTAAAATTGCGACAGAAAACATCGGAAAAAAAAGTTGATTTTACCCTGTACGTAGAATACCAGCAGTTGAAGAGGGGTACATAATATCACTTACGGCGAATTCACTTCACTGATCCAGAGCTGCTCGGCCGCTCTCGTTGTCAGGGAGCAGATGATTCTATTGGAGTTTCCCTGAAAACGAGAGCGGTCGAGCAGCGCTGGGAATGAGGTGATTGCAATTAGAGGGAGTTTATGGCAAAATGTCAATGAGTCAACGTCAACCGGACTAACCTGCTAACCTCACTAAATACTATCATTTTTACGTGTTTTGTTCACATACTAGTTTATTCGGCGTTCACAAGATCTAGATTGTGATTTATAATCATTCTAACGCCTTACACCTGTTATGTGCCCCAATGCAATTCGCTAACAAACGTCAAAACATAACTCTCGATCCTTGCGCTGCCTGCCGGTAATCAGGTGAACGCATTTCATGCAATCACCCTATTCGCCATTAAGTGGAGCGAAATCGGCCTGAAAAGTCGTCGTTTTTTTTTGAGGTATAACAGCACCAAACCTTATAGGTCTTATAGAGAATAAAATTCCACGTATGTATGGTCATTTTGGGGATGATCTTGTGGTAGGGACCTTTTTTATGGGCAAAAAAACCTCAAAAATTGGAAATTAGCAGTTCAGCATTCACAACGTTATATTTCTGGACCCAGTTGAGCTATCGGTCTGTTCTTTTTTTTAAATAAAAGTACATTGAAAAACCTTTCCAATGGTAAATCACTGACTAAAGATAATTGTTCACGAACGTGTTTATAGAACAATAAACATTACATTGACCAAAAATGCAGTCCCTTTTTGACCATGCGAGGAACTTCTTTCCTCGTAGGAATTTTCAGATACAACCTGCGAAGAAAATGAAGCCGAAATATCAGAGAAAATTTTAAAGAAAGTTTCATTGATCTAGGCCGTATAGTTTGTCAGTTATGAATTTTTTCTGGCGCATTGAGTTGGAACGTCGCCGTCGCCTGGCGTGTGCTTGCATACAGTAAATCGCCGCATAACAAACAGTGAACGCGGCACAGCGCGGCGATTTACTGTATGCAAGCACACGCCGGGCGACGTTCCAACTCAATGCGCCTGAAAAAAATTCATAACCGACAAACTATACGGCCTAGATCAATGAAACTTTCTTTAAAATTTTCTCTGATATTTCGGCTTCATTTTCCTCGCAGGTTGTATCTAAAAATTCCTACGAGGAAAGAAGTTCTTCGCATGGTCAAAAAGGGACTGCATTTTTGGTCAATATAATGTTTATTGTTCTATAAACACGTTCGTGAACAATTATCTTTAGTCAGTGATGTACCATTGGAAAGGTTTTTCCATGTACTTTTATTTTCAAAAAAGCTCAGACAGGTCGATTTTTATATCGAGGGGGACATCTGAAACATACATTGGCAAATTTATATCTTCAGGCCCCTCACCTCTACCCACCTTAACTTCAGAATTTCGAATGACACCATCTACTTTGCGATACATCAAATCAAAGAGAATTAAATTGCCTTTCTGAAAAAAATATTTTCAAAATTTTCAACCCCACTCCCCATCTTCCTAAATTTCTCTGACTCCCCATTTTCTATTCTCGATCCTTCAATTCTCTTCAATTTAATCAGCGTCATCCTAAATAGCATCTAAGGAGAAAATTTTCGGTGGAGAAAAGTGCTACCCGAATTCACCCCTTTTTTCACCCCCACCCCAACTCAAAATTCAACAGACACCACCTACTTTGTGATACATCGAATTGAATGCCATTGATTCCTCTTTCTGGAAGCAATTTTTTTTCAAATTTTCAACCCCTTCCCTAATAAATTGAACATTCTGAGTATTTTAGGGGGGAAATGGCTTTTTGAAAATTCTGAAAATATTTTATTCAGGCCGAGAATTCAATTCCCTTCAATTTGATTTATCACAAAGTAGGGAGTGTCATTTTAGATTTTGAAGTTGGGGTGGGGGAGTGAAAGGGTGAATTTGGGTGGCACTTTTTACACAGAATTTTTTTTCCTTCGATGCTGTGCAGGATGACGTTGACTGTACTGGAGAGAATTGAGAGGTCAAGAATATGACATTGGAAACTCAGACAATTTTAGGAAGAAGGGGAGTAGAGTTGGAAGTTATAGAAATATTTTATTCAGAAAGAGAATTTAATTCTCTTCAATTTGATGTATCGCAAGGTGGGTGGTGTCATTTGAAACTTCGAAGTTGAGGTGGGTAGGGGTGAGGGGGCTGAAGATCAAAATTCGCCAATGTATGTTTCAGATGACCTCCTTGGTATAAAAATCGGCCTGTCCAAGCTTTTTTTAAAAAAATAAGGTAAAATGCCCGAAAACCCCTCTGTTCTGTTTTCGTTGGGCCACCCTGTATAATATCAATGTATAATACGTTCTACTCTTCTACACAATTGTGGTATTATGAGTCCACATCTTCAATTTATTTTAATTTTTTTATTTTTATTTGAACCTAGTAGGTACTCTGTTTATTGATGGATGGAGGCATTTTGTCTGCCTGCTGTTCCCCCCCCCCCCAATCGGAATCTCTAAATACGCCATTGTTTCACAGAACCTTACGCGACATGTAGCATGAGATCAAAAAGTCAGCTTGAACTCCACTTGTGTTAGATTTCAGTTATTGTCCAACAATTATTGATATGATGCAGGTTTGTTATTGACGAGTAGTTTATCCGCAGTGAAGGTGATAACAAAAGTACATAAAGTATACCCAGTCCCAGTATACATAGTATGTACAGTAAAACCGTTTCGTTTTGCAGAGGGAGCTCTTCGAACGTTCACCGAATTCCATAAATTAGTGTGCAACTATTGCACGCAGGTTTCGAAATGAATGCGGCATTAAAAAAGCAAGCGGACGTACCTAGGGCAGTTAGGACCTGCTGGTCGTTCACCACCATCCTCCGCATGAAGTATTCTCTGTTTTAGCAAATATTTTTTCAAAGTGAAAGGTCCAACAAATCAAGTGTTGTTTATCTGGCATATTTGGAATGCAGTGGCTGTCGACTATTACACCGGGGCCCTTATCGGCAATGTCCAGAAGCGCAGGCATCATACACAACATTTGTGTATCCCACATGAATATTAATACAATCAGATTTTTGGTGGGAGAGTGAGCGCGCGCGCGCGCTTTCTAGGTCACTGATTACTTAGCTCCATCATAATTACATTTCGCCCCTTTATCATATAATTTGATCCACCCGGCATTAATGACTTTTATATCTCAACAATTATTCGGTCACTTGTTGGGGAATTGTCCGGCGCAACAATTAATATCTTTCAGGACCAATCCCCTGCGGATGAATGAAAATTCACTTAAGCGCGCACTCCTTTTTTGTTTAAGTTCCACTGACTAAACTGTAATTTCAGACAATTTCACCTGACCTGATCGCGAGGCTTAAATTTTTGTGAACCTGATCTCAAGTCATGAGATATAAAAGTATGCAACCTGACGATGACGGCGAGACCCGCAAGTCTGGTTCACAAAAACTCAAACCGCGTGGTCATCAAGTTTAAGCAAATTTACACTCGCGGTCCAGGTTTGCACACAAACACTTTACGGTCGGGTTGCAGTGCTGGATAAAGGCATAAGAAAACTAAGCACGTGCTTAGGGAATCGAAGCAAAAAGGGGCACCAGCAGTTTGTCGTTCCGTAGGAAAATGTTGTGGAAAAAAACCGTACAATTTTTTTTTTTTTTTTTTGATGCCCCTCAATCTGTATGTAGGTATTTCCTGATGCCCTTGAACAATTTTTAGGACAGCAGAAAATAGCATTTATAGAATACCTGTTTGGCGGACTGTATTAGGTTTTGCATCAATAATTTAATAATTTATTAAAAATCATGAAATACCCAGAAATACCGTTCGACATTCGACCGTCTCACCGTCAGTTCCACAAAAAAGATGATCAGCGATCAAGTCTGATTGCAGATTAACTGAACTTTTTTCTGCTGAATGCTAGGTGATAACTCATAAAAAATGCTTGAAATCTGTACTAGACTCATCATATTTCCATTATTGAGGGATAAACCAGCATTTCCATTGATCAGTCAGCTACAAATTGACAAACAAAAATCGCAGATCAACTAATCTCATATTATCTGTTTTGTGGAACCCACGGTCAGCCACTCAATAATCATTGACAATCCTGAATTATTCAGGCTTTCCCCTCTCATGTCAAGTTGTTTAGGTCGTTCTTGGGTGGGTGCATCAGTTTGTGTAATACAACGAGCATCGTTCTTCCGTCTACACGCAGCCTTCTGGGGTACCCCAGAGAACTGTTCTGGGACCTGACCTTTTCGGAACATCCATCAACGATATCTTCACAGACTTGACTTGAAAGTATCTTCATCTTTTGTACGCCGATGATAATGGAGCTGTATTATTCTGTTCACACAGTTGATGATTCCATTGTACTCCAGCAAAGTCTCGACATCACTTAAATGGGTGGTGTATTCGGACTCGGAATCACTCACCACTGAACCTCAAGAAAGGCAGTGTGATGAGCTACCAAAGACTTTCTTCACCCCTACAGTCTCTATATTACTGCCTATGGTCTAGGTAGCCAGAAGAAAGCCATCTACCATGAAGGATCTAGGGGTGGTCATTTTCAACCCTAGGCTGACGTTCCTAAATCACATCGACTCTGTTGTCCCTGCGGCTTTGAGATATCTTGGGTTTATTCTGCTCAGATGTATGTCCAATATTGTGACCTTTTGAACGTTGTAAATGTCGCTTGTTCATACCCGCCTCGAGTACGCATCGCTTGTTAGGGCTTCCACAATCATAGAGTTGCGGTTTACGCGGTACTCACTTGATCTACTTACCCTACGCCGGAACTTATGGGCTGGCTTTTTCTCCTTTTCATCGGATGATCCACTCTTACCCTTGCATTGAGACTCGTTGTGATATTCCTGCTGTTGGATGTTCACTGAATTATTATAATTATTACTATTTATGCTAGCCTGAACACAATCGTTTCGTTTCGTTTTTTGTTGCCACATGGGTTTTTTTGGAATTTAACCTCGCGACGCTGCGAATATTAATAATTTACCCTTGCATTAGTTTATAGGGGTGTGTCATATCCCAGCCTTTTATGTTTCGTATAAATTTTACACTGCTCTATTTTTTGGCTGTGTGTATCTGTATACCTTTTGATGATGAGGAACGGTGTGTGTGTGTGGGTGCCTCCCAGCAAAAAGTGCATTTGTGAAGTGATTGCCTCAACAACTACATTAAAATATCCGTGCTGGGGGTACAGTGACACACTCATAAGTTTCACTTGAATTCAAAATGCCATAGCGTCTGAGGGAGTGGACCTCTTTGACCAATTTTTCCTTTTCTAGATAGCTGATTTCTTGTATTGTGACATACTTTGGATAGTTTCTGTCTACAGGCTTCCCATTAACCTTGTATAGGGTGCCACAAAGAGGAACCGCAGAAATGTATAAGTTATTATTGTAGAAATGGCGAGGTTTTGTATGTTATCACGTGATCCGTTTGACACCCGGTATAAATCCCGTTCATATTTTAGCTTGGCCAATTTAAACTCTTAATTCCAGCTAGTGTGCCAATAATACTTGAGAAAGCCATTTGACCAAAATTAATCTTACGTGCGAACGGACAAATTTCCTCATGAAAATCGGTGACGGTCGTAAAGGAGCCCCGTTTTACGAAGCATTAAAGATGAGAACAAAGTCGTAACCCTTCCTAACAAGACTTCGGCGAGAGACTAGCGACCAGACTCTCGCACTCTTATAACCCTCCCGCAAACCTCCTTCCCTTTTATTCGACTATTATATACAGGGTGATCATTTAAAAACTATCCACCCGTAATAACTGTAGATTCCTAGTGTATATTTCTTCGAATAGAAACAGGTCAAGTTTTATAAATCAAGGAGATCCCGTTTACTTTTCATTTACAGCATAACGTCGTGGATATGGGAATAGGTCGTGTGTCACAATTTTTTTTTTTGAGAGAGCCAAAGAACCGTCGCTCATACCTATCAGACGCTTGAAGAGAACCTCTATTTCTCATCGTCATCTTGTCACATAAGTTTAGAGGTGCAAAATAACGATGGATAATAGAGATTTTCTTTGAGCGTTTGAGAGGTATAAGCAAAGTTTTTGACTCTCTCAAAAATTTTTTTTTTGTGACATACGACCTATTGTTATATCTACGATTGACGATAAGGGGCATCAGGCGTATGATGAAAATACCATGGATAGATAGGATTATCAATAGGTAAGTACTGTAGAAAGAGTAAAGGAAGAAAGGATTATATGGAAAACAGTAAAGGGAGAAGTAGGATGGTAAGACACCTTCTGACTTCTGAGACACGAAGGACTAGTTCGGAGATACTCGAGGCGGAGGCGGAACCTCCGTATATGCTAAAACGTGCAAGTGTCATAATATAAGTTTTTCTATTTTGCGTTCATAAGAAAGTCATTACGATACGCGAATGACGCATTACGATACGCAAATGACGTCATTCGCGTATCGTAAAAAGCTCCATTCCCGTACGCATTTTTTTACCCACAAATGTTGGGCAATATCAGCGGGCATGACATCGACATGACAGCATTCACTGGCAGAACAGACAGCTTAGGTGACATCACTTCGCAGAAGGGGTTTATTTCAGAAAAATACGACTCATTTCTGATGATAAACTGTGCTTTCACCATCAAGAGCAATTCCCAACAATTTTGTTAGCAGAGGCACATATTTAATTTTTTTTTTAATTGAAAAAAAGCATGGAATAGTTGCAAAATGGCCACTTTTCGACACGCAAACGCGTATCGTACTAACGCTTGACTTTAAGGACGGAGTCATATTGGTAAAATAAGCGTTGCAAAATCAATCCCTGTGGGTGTATCCCTTAACCGATTCTCACCATTTAGGTCTCTTTCGAAAGCTACAAAGATGTACTTTGGTTTGAGCCCATTGGCATTTCCAAAATCCGAAAATAATTCTTTCAAATGTCAAAAGTTTCAAAAAAAAATTGGATTTTGGAAATGCCAATTGGCTCAAACCAAAGTACATCTTTGTAGCTTTCGAAAGAGATCTAAATGGTAAGAATCGGTCAAAGAATAAACCCACAGGGATTGATTTCGCAACGCTTATTTTACCAATATGACTCCGTCCTTAATGACACTGAAAGGCATTGCTACCTCTAGAACTCTTCAAATTTTTTCCGAATATTCAAGGAAAACTAGATGAAACAATATACTCCACTCGTTTAATAAGACGTTTCGTCACACTCCTTCCTTTGAGACCCTCCTCACCTCGCTCCTCACTACGTTCGTCGTGCCCCAAAAACAGTCGTGCGACGAGTCGTGCGACAAATTTCGTCTTATTAAACTCGTATAATAATATACCATTTCGATACAAGAGCGCATTTTCACATTTGGCTACGCTTCATGACGACAAACACGGCTTCGGGCCTGAGAAAGTACAGCGCTTGTGGGTCGAAGAACTAAACGTATGATAATCGTTGCTTAAATTGAGTGAACTCGAATTTATTGTGAATTCTGACACTACTTTGGCAAATGTCAAGCTTATAGTTTTGGTTATGTATTGGGTACTTTGCGCGTTATGTATCTATGGAACGATTACGATTTTTTTTCCGTGTCGGTCGGTCTGTATGTTTGTTAGGTTTTTTCTATCTCGATTTATTTCTAAACAGTTGAACCGATCTCAACCAAATTTGGAATGCACGTAAAGTCTATGGTTGATACCTATCATCTGTCAAAAGTTACAATCTGTTGAAGCCCAAATTTTGCCGTTCAGTAACTCGAGAAGTACCGAACAGATTTCGTTTGAAGTAAGAGTACCCACCAGGAACTTGATAGAACCTGATTGTACATCTCTGATGAAAATCAGGCATTAAGCTTAAAGCAAATTAATTAATTTTCTGCGAAAAACAGGTAAAGATAAAACTCGAGATAAGATAAGCTTGTCCCTAGTCTTTCTCCCGTTAGTGGCGGGGTTAACGGCCAAAAATGGAATGATCTGTTCATTTTGTGATGAAAGCATGAAATTTGGCATACGTGTTCAGAAGAACCTCCTTTGCAATTGCAAATGTGGCGCCATGCAAGATTTCGCACCAGAGGCACTGTATTGCGGTTAATATACCTGCTAGGGGTAAATTCTGCAAAAATGGTTCCTGGCCGGTCTCTGGTACCGCAGTCGGTATTTTTTAGTTCTGTTTAGCTAAAACTACATGTAGAAATGAGTGAGGAGTGTATTTTCACAAGCAAAGTTCCAAATGCTGCCTTTATACGTTGTTTTATTACATTTTAAGGCCAACTTTGTTTTAGTACAGGAAACATGGTAAAAAAATTGCCAAAACCTCGGCAAAGATATGAACGTCCTGAAAATTTGATATTCTGTTCAGAATCAAGTGCCCTACTACATATCTGAAATTGTCAAAAATCGCACCCCGAGGCTTTGAGTTATTGGAGGGGGGGGGTAAAAAATTGCAACTCAAAATTAAAGGTATGGAGCCCGATGGAACCCGTCAATCCAATGGATGCAAATACGTCGTAGTTTGACGCATCTCATCCCGTTGATACAATTTTGGCACAAAAAGTGTCGATCATTGTTGAAGGGGGGGGTCGCGGGGGAGGGCAAAACTCGTCTGGGTGGCTCTTTTTCTTCCTGGGCCATGAAGAATCGATCACGACAAGATTGGTATCTTTTCCGACTAAATTCAATGTCCTGAACTTGAATCCGATGTATAAATTTGAACAAAAACAAGTTCAAACAAGTTAACTTGAGAAAACCTGTTTTTTCTTTGACAATTTTCACAAAACTTTTTTTTACTGTTAGAGGCATTCATCTTTGAAAATATTTCAGAGGACATTAGATTGAACTGTATTTTTCACGAAAATCATCCATTTGATCTGTAACTTTGTTTTTCGAGATAGAAAAAATCGATTTGAACTTTAGTCGGCACAGCCCGTCGTCTACTACTGACCAGAACACTACACCATGCATCTTTAAATGAAAATAGCCCAAACTATCTGAAAAATTATAACTCATCTTTGAAAGTTTGAGGATCTGTGCAGAACTGAATTCCCTATAACATTAACAAAATCGTCATGAATCGCAATGCAGGGTATTGAGTTATTACTTGAAGGTGCATGCTGTAGTGTTCTGGTCATTAGTAAACGCCGGGCAGTGCCGACTTAAGTTCAAATCGATTTTTCCTACCTCGAAAAACAAAGTTACAGATCGAATGGATGATTTTCGTGAAGAATACAGTTTAGTCTAATGGCCTCTGAGATGTTTTCAAAGATGAATACCTCTAACAGTATAAAAAGTTTTGTGAAAATTGTCAAAGAAAAAACAGGTTTTCTCAAGTTAACTTGGATTCAAGTTCAGGACATTGAATTTAGTCGGAAAAGATACCAATCTTGTCGTGATCGATTCTTCATGGCCCGGGAAGAAAAAGAGCCACCCAGCCGAGTTTCGCCCTTCCCCACGACCTCCCTTCAACAATGATCGACACTTTTTGTGCCAAAATTGTATCAACTGGTTGTGATGCGTCGAACTACGACGTATTTGCATCCATTGGGTTGACGGGTTCCATCGGGTTCTATACCTTTTATTTTGAGTTGCAATTTTTTACCCCCCCTCCAATAACTCGAAGCTTCGAGGTGCGATTTTTGGCAATTTTAGATATGTAGTAGGGCACATAGTTCTGGACAGAATATAAAATTTTCAGGACGTTCATATCTTTGCCGAGGTTTTGGCAATTTTTTTACCATGTTTCCTGTACTAAAACAAAGTTGACCTTAAATGTATTAAAACAACGTATAAAGGCAGCATTTGGAACTTTGCTTGTGAAAATGTACTCCTCAATCATTTCTATGTGTAGCTTCATTTAAACAGAACTGAAAAATACCGACTGCGGTACCAGAGACCGGCCAGGAACCATTTCTGCAGAATTTACCCCTAGCAGGTATATTAACCGCAATACAGTGTCTCTGGCGCAAAATCTCGCGTAGCGCCACATCTGGAATCGCGAAGGAGGGTCTTCTGAACAAGTATGCCAAATTTCATGCTTTCATCACAAAATGCACAGACCATTCCGCTAACCCCCCCACTACGTGTTTTTGGATCGATTGCCATACCACTTTGTGAACATGCCTCTAATAGTTGGTAGCCAGACGTGGAAAATGAGTTTTTGAAAAACGTCAATATGAATAAATAAGAACGTCCGTTATTTACACATTTTTGAGAACATGATAAAATTTGGTAGGTACCTACATGAGTAAAATTTAAGAGGTGGAATGAATGTTTGCTTAAAATTTTGTCGACGTAAAGTCATCATGCACTCACAACTAAAAAATAATTTTGAAATCATTCACATTTCTATGAAATGACCGCGGCGTGGTTCCAGAAATAATGGAAAGGACCCCGCACGATTCTTATGGAAAATGGCTCCCGGTTAAATTCTCTGAATTTTTGATATGTTGTAGCTCATGAGATACTAATCAAATACCGTGAATCCCAAACTCAAATAATGGACAGTTTTTCACCCACAGGGGGTTGAAGTTGGAGGTTTTGACGGCTTCAAAATGATATTATGACGTTAATAAAAGCTTTTTATTTGGTTTCTCTTCATGTCGTGTTTCATGCTAAATGTATTTATTTGACAGAAAAATATCAACCTCCTCCTCCACCCCCAACCCCTATCTACCATCATAAAATCCGAGATTACTCCCAAAAGCCCTGCGGATGGCTTTTGTGATTTAAATTATGAATTTTGACATGAAAATTATTTTCCACCCCTAATGTTGGGGTGCCGATTTTCCAATTTTCCTTGGTTAATTTGGCTGAATTTTTGGTATTGTGTACTTCTAATTCTGCTGAACAAAAAGTTTCGATGCCAAAATTTATTCCTCTGAACAGTTTTCGTTCTACAGGGGACTGAATTTGAATATTTGAGAACAAAAACCGTTCATAGGAATAAGTTTTGGTATGAGAACTTTCTGTTCAGCAAAATTAGGAGTACACAATACCAAAAATTCAGCTAAATTAACCGAGGAAAATTGGAAAATCGGCACCCCAACATTAGAGGTGGAAAATAATTTCTATGTCAAAATTCATAAATTAAATCACAGAAGCCATCCGCATGGCTTTTGGGAGTAATATCGAATTTTATGATGGTGGATAGGGGTTGGGGGTGGAGGAGGGGGTTGATATTTCTCTGTCGAATAAATACATTTAGCATGAAACACAACTTGAAGAGAAACCAAATAAAAAGCTTTTATTTACGTCAGAATCTCATTTCTGAGCCGTCAAAACCTCCAACTTCAACCCCCTGTGGGTGAAAAACTATCAATTATTTGAGTTTGGGCTTCACGGTATTTGATTAGTATCTCATGAGCTGCAACATATCAAAAATTCAGAGAATTTAACCGGGAGCCATTTTCCATAAGAATCGTGCGGGGTCCTTTGTGTACACATCTGTAAGGTCATAATTGAGAAGTACTCTGGAACAGTGTTCAAAAGAAAAATCAGCTTAAAAGGACGTTTTGTTCTTCAGATATGATTCTTTGAATACATATACACGACGGATTTTGTGGTGTAAATGAATTCGTATTTTATCTTCAGTGGGAGATAACGACCGATTTCTCGTTTTAACGTTACTTCAAATAAAGTAGAATACATCGGAACTTATGAGCATTTCATCGAACTCCTTAGCTTCGTGACATGATGGTCCTTCGAGCCGTTTGATGGTCGTATTCGAACCAGATATGATATTAGTGAACTAGTGGGATCAGTGATTTGATGCTGCCGTGGTCCTTCATATCAAGTCCGTAGGAAGCTCATATTCGTTTTTCCAGAGTTCCTATTTTTCCTATAGCTTAATCACAGCTACATTGTTATCGATTTTCATTATTTGAAGTAAATGTGAATAAATGTAAAAAACGAATTCATCTAAATTCACTTTGGAGCAAACGTCAAAGGACACACCTCAAGATCCAGAGGTTAAGAAGTTAACTGCGACGAGAGGCATCATCAGAGGTACTCTTACACGTTGGCTCAGAAAGGTCAATGAGAAGTTCAATTCTTCAACCGATAAGGACAAAGTTCAGGTGAGTCTCTTTCGGCGTTACTACGTGAAAAAATCATAGAAATTCATACGGACATTGCATGAAGCTTGGTAACCGGAAAGTCGATACACTTAGAAGCTGTTGAGGAGTATATCGCAGAATTCCTGTTGGATGACACGTTAGTCCCAATTAAAAAACTCCTCAAACCGACCGCGAACTCATGTCATCGGTAGCTCTATGATTGGGTCCCAAGTGCCAGATTGTCACAAATTCAGTTACTACCACGTGGCGGTCCTTTGCAAATGCATTTAAGGCAATGCATGATAAACCTGGATTGATAAAAAATTTGAAATTACATCATTTAAGATTGGCCTCAACGCGGGAGAATTTCTGCTAGCCATTGAGTTGTAGAAATTTCGGTTGATAATAATTATCACGACATTGCGTGGGATCCATTAGATGAATGCTATGAAAATAAGGGCTCAGTTAATTGTCGATGACTATGTCAGGTCAATTTTAGACTTGACAAATGTGCCAAAATCGTTTTACATGGGTTTGTTGAAGTTGCTGAACGATGTAATATATCACGTCGCGGCCTTGAAGTCATTAAAATACGGGGCAGATACCTAGGACGCAGAGCTGGTCCCAATCATTACGCGGAAGCTTGATGTGGAATCGTCCGAATTGTGGGAGAACACACTAGATACGGAAGTTTCGACATACAATGATTTATAAGAGTTCTTGCAGAAACGATGTCGACTCCTAGTATCTTTGGAAAATCGTAAGGGTGTGACGGATAAGCAGGCGCGTGGTCAAGAGTTTAACCCTACGTTAGTGCGGCAGGGTATAACACCCCTTTATTTGTTTAACCTATTTTCACCTTTAAAATGAAGCCAGTAAGAAAAATATCGCCGGATGAATTAAACCTCATGTTTACTTCATTCTTTGACATAATCACTTTTTACCTCGCATCGGATTAGTCTTATACCAGCCTCGTTTGTCAATTCTTCTGCTCCTAAAATATCCTTATGGCTCAATCGTATCATCAAAGATAATTGCACCTTGTACAACCCCTGCACCATAAAAAATTGTCGTGACCTGGTTGACAGACTCGAAACTCTACAATTCACCCAGACCCAGGCTTCAGACTTATTTCCTTCGACGTGGTGAATCTGTTCCTTAGTGTTCCACCCGAAGAGTGTATCTCACTTTACGGCATCTACTATCGGAATATGATCTTCCATCTTCCCACACACAGAATTTTGGACATTTGTTCCTTGTTGGGGTAGACATTAAACCAGAATTTCCTTTAGTTTGATTGCTTTTTCCGATGACTTGTTTGTCTGTGGGGTCAAATTTGTCTCCCCTTCTGGCCGAGGTTTTTATGTCCAGTTTGGAGCTCAAACATATCAATAGTATTGGAAGGTCCAACAATTATCCTAGGAATCCCGACGGTAGCTCGGTGTGCTCCTTTGGCTTCAAACCCAGAGGTCCAGAGCTCAAACCCTGCCGTGGGAGGAAGTGGTTTTTCTCTATGCGCTCTTTTGTACTATGGCGTATACTAATCGA
The DNA here is from genome assembly GCA_949128115.1 of Anaspis maculata. Lineage (NCBI taxonomy): Eukaryota > Metazoa > Arthropoda > Insecta > Coleoptera > Scraptiidae > Anaspis > Anaspis maculata. The sequence continues at coordinate 36,499,252 of OX421968.1, forward strand.
GCGGTCACGTCAAGAGGAGAAGCGAAAAGGGTGAAACAGAGGAAGTCACCGAAGGAAGGGCGTTTATAAGCTTCTACTTGATGCGCCCCTAAACACAACACACAATGGAGAAAGAGAGATACGGTCAAAGTTGTATTTTATCATAAAATGACAACTGCCCCATTACTGAATGCTATGGTTATAAAACCATGCTGCTGGTCCACTAATTTCGGGTGCACATCGCCAACGCTATGAGAATGTTGTGCAGAGCTATCTCGAACACCTTACTGACATTGTCACAAGCGTTACAGGAAACTCTCAATTGATTGTTGTTAACATTTTACGTTCCTTTGGCGTCAGTGTTGCTTTCAAGATTCAAGATTCAAATTTCTTATTATAATTTACTTGATACATGCCAAAGATGGCATTCCTCTTTTAACAGATCTGGCGTCAGTGCATTGATTGTGATAGCGTCTATGTTGGTTAAACGGGTCTCAAATTTATTGAGAGGTTTGAGGATCATGAACGCTGCATCAGACAGGGTATAGCATTTCCTTCCTATGCGGGACAGCTTCTTGTTTCGCTAACCGTATTGCGTTGAGCAGTAATACATTTTTCGTAGATTTGTACACCAAGGTTCTACACGTATGTGGAAAAGGCAGATTGCTAGATGGTTTGGAGAAAATGTATGGAACATTTTAGATACGCCACTTTCTTGGGGATCAATTTTGCAGTAACAATAAAATTCGCCCAAATTTTTAAATCAACAATGTTCACCTGATTGCGACCAAATTCAAAATATGCAGGTGTTGTTTACACCTACCGATTTGTCAAATTGAACTTTTTTCAAACGGTTAATTTTCTGGGATAAGTACATAGCTCGTTTTCAGCATGTATTTTTTGTCTTATCGTGTCATGAGGTCTCACTTGTCGAAGACACGAGTGTAGGTAGGTACCTTGGTACCTACGCTAGAATATCGACAATTGGTGTGGTGCGTTGTACTATGAGATTAGCTGATGGTGTGGATATTCTAGCACCAAGAAATAAACGGAATACCTGTCGGCCCTGGCCCTGGACTATATTATACTCGTATTTAAGTAGAATGTCGAGTCAAATCAAAATTTAGCGGCACGATTTCATTGCTCGTTCAATTGTTCACGTCGTCATTATTATCAGTTAAATATCATTCAAATTTCAATTTAACATCATCATTAAACTAAAATACAAGAATCATTATTATTATTAAATTAAATCCGTGCAGTGATTGTTTTCAAATTACATATTATTGTAGTTATTAGGTCAAACCGAAAATAATAATCATTTTTATGTTACATCAATAACTATTGCTAATCGCAAAGAAGGATAATATTTTATTACGTATTCTTTACAAGATTATGAGTCATATTAGCTACCAGCAAAGTCACTTGCGGAGTAATTCATCATTTATACATATAAAATGACATCTTTTTTGTATGTATTTTCCCCCAAGTCGATTTGCCACACCTGGACAGCTGGCATAGGCATACCTAATTATGAAAGATTCACATATTTGTAAAGAGTATAATTCACGATAGAGGGACGTGTAGTGTTAGTGTAGTGGTACATCGCGTCTTGCGTCGGGTTGCGATCATAGAAGCTAAGCATTACACGATACACGGCGTGGCCGGTCCTTGGATGGGTGAGTATTGGGGAACCGCTGGGCGCTGGCGCTGCAACATGACGCTGTGGTGCAACTCACCCGGAAGTGGGATACCGGCGCAGAGCAGAACCCTCCTCGGTAAGGTTCTGGGCAAACACTGTAAAAACTTTGGCCTTCGAAAGCTTCCTTTGGAAAAGTGATGGCTTTCGCCATTCACTTGTGGTTCGGAATCCACTTGTCAATGGGGGAGCACTGACCGCCGATAGGTACATTCTGCACTGAAAATACTGAATTGTCATGTATACCAGAAAATTGGTATCCAATACTATTTGTAGTTATTATATACGTTGCCAAGAGTAACAAAGAATATGCCATACTACTACAGTTGTTGTATGAAGTTTGGAGTATAACATACAATATTGTAGTTGTATCTAATATCAAACCCCACGGTTGTATTGAATATACAACCAAGCATTTGTTTCTGATATTGAGATTGTAGTAGTATTAAACAGAAGAGCGTTGCGTATATAATAGTATGATCTAAAGACATCCAAAACTGATTCAAATATGTATGTATTATTATGCGGTTCTTGTTTTTAATAAGAAGCCTGCTAATGTAATCAATAAAATCACACATTCATTTCCAATAGGTATATTTGGTATATTATTCAATCACATATACACATTTTAAATAATGGAATTGGGTTATCAAAAATAGCAATATAAGTACGGTATGACCAAAAACTCTCCTCCTTTAGGCAGGCTGTGGTTATTGGCAAGCAAACGAGGCTGACTTTGGCCAGGCCACAGCCTGCCTAGAGAAGGAAAGTTTTTGATCATACGGTACTTACGTGAAATTCCTCCTACGGATATAAAATATTAAGTAAAGTATTAGGTTATTCAATATTCAAAACTAAATCATAACCGCGAGTTCCACCAACAAGTTAACACAGTGTTGGCGTTAACACACCGTTGATAGCATTCTCTTCTGGCCAGTGCTAGAAGCTCGTGCTCGTTTGATCACGGTGAATTTGTAAAATCTGAAGAAAATAAATCATGTCTTTGTTCTGTTTTATAAAATCTGGATTTCTGCCGCAAACTAACAGAAACAGCAAAATTGAAATTTCACGAACAGTGTGTTGAACTACTTTTGCACAGCTTTTGATGGAGCTCGAGGTGAAACTATCATAATTTATAACTAAGGGATTATTGATCAAGTAAATTCTAAAACTTATAAAATCCTTGAGGGTGCTTCTCTGTCTGGCAAATGACTCTTCAGTAGGTATGCCTACTCATTCAGCCACTATCCGCAAACGACCATAATACGACCATAGCACGACCATGACGTCACACTAGAAAAGAAATAAGTTTCAAAATTTGGAAGGTCTGTAAATACTCCGAAACTCACCTTGGAAGAGTTGTCTGTAGGTATTTCACCACTTGTGAATCAATTACTTCACACCGAACTAATTCACGACCTGATGCACCGACGAATAATGGCGGTATGGTGAGATTGCGAACTGCAAGGGACGCTTCCTAATGCAATAAACCTGTTGGATATGATATACCCGCTGTAGCTGTATCACTTACAACTACAAAATTATTGTCAATACAATTACCGTTATTGTTTTGGAATATACGTCATAATATAATACCGTTGTAGTATTTGATGCAGTCATAATAGTATTTAATGCAAAATGGTATAGCAACTACAGTAGTTATATTGTCAAAGTATGTAGCGGTATTTTATATCAAGACAACATGATATATTCTACAATAATTATTGTATGATATATAAGATACACCTTACAATGACGTAGTTGTTGGATGGATTGGCTTCAGTTTTTTCAGTGTGTATATATTAAAGCCGCATATTATCCATTCCGCTCCATAAGTTGGCAATAACTTCATTTAATTGCATGATATGCTCGCCCTCACGTTGCCCGCATTGTGGACGAGCACTTGGACGAAGCTGACATCGAGTGGATGATTCAGCCCGCACGAAATCCAGACATAAACCCGATAGAACATATCTGGGATATGCTTTAGAGAAGAACAGAAACCCCCATTTCGGCTTGTGTGCGAGTTTGGCAGAGCTAAGAGCAAATCATTTAATAGTAAGAATGGGGGAGTAACTTGACCAAGAAGCCATTCGGCATCTTTTTCGAAGACACGCCCAGACGTATGGCAGCTGTGATTCAAGCACGAGGACAAAACACGCGAAATTCAAGAAGAAGTGCATAGCTAAGACATTAGAATTCATAATATCGTTCATAAAGTCTACAGGGTAATTCGTTTACTCCGTGATGCAGGTCAACGACGTTTGCTCGACTGCATTATCAGGAATTTAATCGATGACAAGCGGAATAATTCAGCGGTATCTCAAATCTATTTATCTATCTATTTACTTGTCTATCTGTCTACACTAGTGGTAAATTGAAGTGCATGGGACACCAAAAAAATCACCAACTTTAGAAACCTGTAATTTTTGACTTGGATGACCGATTTCAAAAACTTCTTCACTGTTGAATTACCTCTTTCTTTGACAATTCACTCGCCAGACCATTTTTGGCGCATTCTCCATCTCGATGAAAATCGCTATTGCAGCCGCTTCGTCCGTCCGTCCGTCCGTCCGTCCGTCCGTCCGTCCGTCCGTCCGTCCGTGACGGACTCCTCGCAAACTTGACACCCTAGCTTCCTGATTTTTCCGCTGTTTCATAGCTGTCACCCCCAAAGCGTTGATCAACCCCCCTCAAGTTGATTCAAGATGGCGGCGCAAGTAGATGTGCCGGCCTTTACCTTGCTTCTGAAACGTTTGAGCAAAGATGATTTGATATCGATTATTGTGACGAAAAGTGTAAACTTTGATTGTATTTCGGGAATGAGTGTTAGCTCGTTCGACAAGCTCTAAAGTACCGCGCAACTTCATCTTGACAAGTCGGGGCTTGAAGAGGTTAGGATTCCCCCGTCTGGAACTGGATTGTCCGGAAACGCAGAAAGTGAGCTGAGAGAGCATGGGCTGCTGACTAAAATGGTTCAACAACTAGAAGACAGAATCCAGGAACAAAAATCCATTATTCAGATTCTTCAAAGTAAGTTCAAAGACTTGCCTGTTGATGAGGCGTCAAAAGACAACGCGCGAAAAGCGTCTTCGACGGGTTGTGCACGGGCGGGTGAGCCGAAGCGAAGAAGCCCCGAGACAGGAACATCGATGGCTGCTGATGGGTCAGATAAACCTGAGAATATTGTAAACATCAACAACGTCCTGAAGGAGAGTCACTCAAGGAAAAACAGGGTTGTCGGTGATGGTGACGTTGTGTCAGGAGCTGACCCGAGTGCCTCCTTTGCTGCGGCGGCTCGTAGAGCCTGGATTCATGTGGGTAAAGTGAACAAGGAAACAAAAGCTTCTCAGATTGAACTTTATTTGAGAAATAAATTCGAAAATAACCAATTTATTGTTCAACCTTTGCCTGTCCGGGACGATGCTTCGAGTGTAGCTTTCAAAATGGAAGCCGACATCAGCCTCAAGGAGGAGCTGTAGGAGAGCTCTACATGGCCTCCGGGCGTCGTGATCAAGAGGTTCACCTTTTTTCGTGGCGCCAGCGGTACAGCGAGGTTTTGAGGAGAGCAGCGAGGGGCCTGTGGCAGAAGTGCGGGGTGCTCAGATTAGCGATGCGTCCAAGCGTCTTGAGATGTGCATTTTCTATCAGAATGTCCGTGGGCTGCGAACAAAAACATCAGTGTTTCATAACAACATTGCCGCTGCTCAACATCACATTGTTGCGGTGACGGAAACATGGACCACTCCCGACATTGAAGACTCCGAACTTTTTCCGGCAGGCTACACGGTCAACAGCAGAGACAGATGTGCCGATGGTTTGTTGCGGGGAGGTGGTGTCTTGTTGGCTACAAGAAGCGACATTAAGGCCGCAGCACTGAATTTACAACGATTAATGAGAGTGCTCCTCTTATCAATATTGTAGGATCCCGACTGACTTTTTTAGATTGTAATGTTGTTCATGTTTTTGTTCTGTATATATCTCCGTCTGTTTCTTTCGATCAATTTGCACTGTTTTTCGACATGTTTACTTCCCTGGACTATGTTTATGAGAACAATGTGATGCTAATTGGTGATTTTAATGTTCCAACTTTCGCTTCACCCACCGCGGGCGATAGATTCTCCAAGCTCCTGAGTGATTATCTATATTTGTTGAATGCAAATCAGTATAGTGAGGTTGTGAACGGTCATGTACGACGACTTGATCTTGTCTTCGCCACAAAGGAATGTAGCGTGACGAGGGCTGATGATCCTCTGGTGGATGAGGATGCCCACCACCCTGCACTGCTGGTGTCTTTTCACATTTCAGGGTCGCCGCAGCTGATTCGCAATTGTTCGGGAGGCAAAATGTTCAACTTCAGAAAGGCCTGTTTTCAGCTGCTGTATGAATTTTTGAGTTTGACTGACTGGAGTAACTTGTATGGTATCAATGACGTCGATTTAGCTTGCAGCGAATTCTACAAGATCTTGAACTCAGTTTTCCAGAGTGCAGTTCCTTACTTCAAGCCTGTAGAGAAGAACAGATCTTACCCACATTGGTTTTCGGGTGAGGTGATACGCTTGTTGAGTCGGAAGCAGCGAGTACACAAAATGTACAAGAAGAGTGGAGATCAACATCTGCTGAAGAAGTTCCGGGTCATAAGAGCCTCCGTAAAGTCCGTGTTGCGGCGAGACTACCGTGACTTTTTGAGTGAGACTGCGAATCGCCTTACGACGGATCCTCGGGGGTTCTGGTCGTTCGTGCGCGGTAAAAGGGGTGGCTCCGGTGTCCCCGGCGTCGTGAGGGATGCAGATGGTGTTGAGTACGATAGTCCTGATACCGCAGCAGAAGCGTTCGCCAAGTATTTCAGCAGCATTTACACTTTACCCGATGCTTCGCTAAGCGTGGACCCGCAACTTTTCTCCGGGGGTGGAACTCGGGGCTGTGTTGGTACGGTGCCGGTGACTGAGGATGACGTAGTCAGAGCATCAAGAAAGTTGAAAAATAATATGACCTCGGGTGAGGATATGATACCTGGTTTTCTGGTTCGGGACTGCTCCCGCGTCTTTGCCGATCCACTACAATACCTCTTCAATTTGATTATATCTACTTCAACTTATCCCAAGATCTGGAAGCAAACGCGCGTCTGTCCAGTGCTGAAGAAAGGTGACTCCACTATGCTGAACAATTACCGACCCATTTTCCTTCTCTCTAATTTTGCTAAATTTTTTGATATCATTCTTTATGATCAGATTCACCCATTGGTCAAGGGTCACATTCCACTGTCTCAGCATGGTTTCATGGAGAAGCGATCCACCGTCACGAATCTGGCATGCTTTTCGCAGCATGTGTCTGAGGTTTTGGATTCGCACGGACAGGTCGACGTCATCTACACGGACATTTCTAAGGCTTTTGATCAGATAGATCTGAACCTGCTGATGCGTAAGCTTGATAGACTTGGCTTTTCCTCACCACTGTTGCAGTTGTTCCGCTCCTATCTCTTTGATAGAGAGCATCGTGTCACGTGTCGCTTCACTAGGTCCGGTCCATATGTTCCAACTTCTGGAGTTGCTTAAGGTGCCAAGTGGGGACCACTGCTATATAAACGCTGAGGCTTAGCTGAGGCAATAAACTGTAATGAGCTGATGTTCGCTGATGACCTGAAAATTTACTCTACGATAGATACGACGTTTGATTGTGCTGCATTGCAGAGGTTTGTGGATGCTGTTTGTGAGTGGTGCAGTAAAAACGACCTCTCTCTGAACGTTGATAAACGCGTTGTGGTCACATTCACCAGAAAGCTGAGACCAGTCACGCATGACTATAATATAGGTCGGGTGGTCGTAAGGCGTGGTGAGGTTGTTAGGGATCTCGGAGTCGTCTTTGACAGTTCTTTTTCTTTCAGGTATCACGTGGACGATGTAATTTCGTCTTCACTCAGGATGCTTGATTTCGTATATCGCACCTGCAGAGAGTTCAAGAGTGCTTCTTGTCTCAAAGCACTTTATTGCAGTCTAGTAAGATCAAAGCTGGAATATGCTTCAATGATTTGGTATCCCATATACAGCACTCACGTGAACAGACTTGAACAATGTTAACATACTGTTTCACGTTTGCGATTAACAAGGAGTCTTATCTGTAGCTAAAACATCTCTTCATAAGATGAGGTATAAAACCATAATTACAGGGTGGCCACAAAAGTAGAACGTGGGGAGCAAAGTTGTAGTGAAAACCACGTGTCGATAAATCTCCTGTATAGAGCCCAATAAGTGGTTAGATAAAGAAATGGTATGACAAGTGAATTGTCAAAGACAGAAGTAATTTCAATAATGGAGAAGTTTTTGAAATTGGTCATTCAAGTCAAAAGTTACGGGTTCCAAAAAATGGTGTGTACTTTTTGGTGTCCCACATCAATTGACGACAAGTTTATCTTGTAAGGTTGGGAAACTGATAATTCAAAAAGTGAGGTCAAACAATTTTATGAGTAGGTACAGTCAAACACGCTGGCGCGTTAAAGATAGGGTTTTCACGGGTCCTTTCCAAATCACAAGAAGCCATTTTGCACGTGAATTTCCAGCGGAATAGAATCCCCGGATTCCAGCGATGCCGTCCACATTTGCCTCTTTAAAACACCTTTAGAAAGCGCCCCGACGTGATGGGCTGTTAGTTTATTGGAAATAGAGTATCTGCTGGAATTAATTGAAACAAAAACGATTTTTTTACCATGGCTAGCTTTCAGTTCTTTCTTCAACATATCAGAAGTCCCTAACTCTGGGACTGCTACAAATTAGTATACAGGGTGGAAGTTTATTATTTTTCTTTACTTCCATTCTTTCTTGAAAAACTGATGACCGAAAAAAAAAACGGTTTTAGGCTAGTTTGATAGGCCATAATCGTCCAATGAACATATAATCATAATCATATTATTCATTGGTTCATATAAAAAACATGATTGTACAAAATCACATAGAACAAGTCAAAAAACGAGAACAACACGTTGTAAAACACGAAAATGCACAGAGTACATACTTTTATGTCAAATTGCAACTAAGGAAGTCACTCACGCTATAGAAACATTTATCTAACAAAAAATGTTTTAGGCTGGTTTTGAACTTAGCAATACTAGTCAGGTGTTTTATTCTGTCGGGTAGCTTACGGTAAATTTGTCCTCAGCAATATTTGGGGGCTTTTTCGTACATATAGTCGTTGGAATCGTAGAGGCTGGGTGGTATAAAAATATACCACCCAGCATTTGCTGTATATCAAGTTACAGGGTGAAAACTATTTTTCATCATTAATTTTTTTTCTTGGTGAAACTGATCTAGGTTGAAGCCGGTTCCAGTTCTTTTGAAAGCTTTTAATGTCGAATTGAACATTGTTATGAAAAGGATACATCTCTGCAACTGCTGCTTTTCAATTTCCAGGGTGAAAAGTCATTTTCACGTTTCAATTTTTTTCTTGGTGAAATTGGCTCACACAACAATTCCGACTGATTATTCTGTAAACTTGAAGTTTCTAGTCAAACATATCAAAATAATACATTTCTGCTGCAGCTACGGTTTTTTTTTTACAAATTTGAATATTTGGGTATATGTATTCGGGTATATTGCATCAGAAATTCAAAAAATCTTGAAACGCAGCCAAACATTTCAATTTGTAAATAAAAACGTAGCTGTATCAGAAATGTATTATTTTGATATGGTTGACTAGAAACCTCAAATTTACAAGAGAACTAGTCACAATTGTTGTGTGAGCCGATTTCATCAAGAAAAAAATTGAAAAAATGACTTTTCACCCTGTAAATTGGAAAGCAGCAGATGCAGAGATGTGTCCTTTTAATAATCAGGGTTCAGCATGACATTATAAGCTTGCAATAAACGAACTAAAACGGCTTCAATCTAGATCACCAATATACCATGAGGCTTGGAGTCCCGAAGACTGCCATTTAATTGTCCGTTCGTCATTAAAATGAAGTTTGACTGTTTTATAATAAATGACCTGTTGCATCAATATGTATTTAATTTCTAAACCGCACCTTTTCAGAATTTTGTATTTTCATTTACCTATTTATCAATTTCCATCATACTGCAGCCCAACTGTGGCTTTTGAAGTGAAATGGAAATTGTTATTGTTCGTTGACATCTGACATAACCTCCAAGCATACATTCGATGTGTCAGTTTTGACAGTCTCATGTCACAGGACGTAATCGGATACGTCACATGACGCGATACAATTAGGGGAGCACGGGGTAAGCCGTTCAAGCAGCACCCAGTTTTGTGGTTTTTGCATTACGCCCGCTGTTTTCATCCTAGCCCAGTTTTATTTTAAAAACATGATAGGGAATGAAGTAAACCAGAATGTCAGCAAACTTGATGAGTTCTGGATAAAAATTACATAATTTATAATTTTCGTCTGTGAGCGCGTTAAATTTCTCCCCAGTTAACTGGACTGAGTTGCCTTTATGATTACCATCATACCATCCATCTATTTTTCTCATATTTTCTTGAAGTTGGAGGTCGATAATGGAGCAGTCTAGCGTCTAGGTATGCACGAAAGAAGTTTTTGTGTTGAGTAGTAATTCGGCATGCACCAGGAAGGTTGAAGCCAAGCGCGGAGAGCATGTTCGTTGGAGTAATTTCTCTGGATGCGGTGTAAGTCTGGCATGTAATGCCATTGAATAATTTGTGGCGAGTGGGTGAATCAAGTGTGTGGAATAAGAGTGTTCCGCCTTGACTTACACTCAATTCCCTCCACTGCATTACTCAGAAATTTAAACGATGACAAGCGGAATAATTCGGCGGTATCTCAAAAGTCCGTGTGCAAGAGTGCTGTGTGTGTACAATGGGTGGAAACACACAAAGTAACTAAATAGAAAATTATACAGGAGCTTCACACCAAGTTTTCCCCTATTTCTTAATCAAATCTTTGTTCTCGTCGTCAGCCTTACCTTTCGAAGTGACAAATTTCATAATAAGATGTCAACAATGTAAATTGTAAATGCACCGCAGCACCGGCAAGGCGAGAGACATCAGGAAGCTCCTGGGCTGGTGTTACACAGTACACAGTAGGTATACGGCAGTGTCGAGGAGTTCTCTCCAATATCCTATTGTGTGTTCACTACATCCCTTCATTAGTTTATAGTTTTATAGTCCTGTTTTGCTAACTTAATTGCCGAGTTTAGGCATAATACACAAACCCCACGTTTGCCTATGCAAGATACGACCTAAGTTGTGTTGTACCCCACCAATCGGATGATTAGTAATATCCCTGCTGTTTACACCTTACTGTCTCAGCGTTTACACAGGCTGCCTCGTTCTCGCCCAATACAACCCAACTTCCTTAGATTACAACTGGAATGTTCCCAACCAGACGGCGTTGAACCGAAATTTATATTCTGAAAAAAGTGTATTGGTTCTCGGTAGTTTTTGTCTATTCCGTGGTGTCTAAGTTTACAAATCAAAAAAGTTTTCACAAATTTAATCTTTTTGTGGGAAGGAGAGAGAGGGAAAGAGAGAGAGAGAGAGAGAGAGAGAAAAAAGAGAGTGAGAGAGTGGGAGAGTGAGAGAAAGCGACCACCGTCACCACTCGATTACACGCCTAAGCAAACTAATTCAACTACTGCAATATCAATTCGACATTAATACCCGTTGAAACTTCACCGGCTTAGCTGGCTATAAAATCATAGAAATCGTAAGCGCGAAAAGTTAAGACGTCAGCACAATTACAGAAATTCCAGATTCGTGAGCGTTGTAGAACTGATCAATAGCTTCTTTTTTTTAGTCGAGTCTCAAGCTACGTAACACATTTTCAGTTTAAACAAACTCGAGTTAATTAAATAAGCTCAAATGAAGGATATTTGGTTTTTTTTCTCCACAAAATAATTCTGCGTCAACTGCAATTTGGTAGACACTGAAAAAGAGGAAGAAATATTAGTGTTAGGGTCTGTCGAGTTCAAAATTAGTTTTTAATTCAAGTTGCCAGAATGAACACCTTATCAATGCGACAGTGTTCTTCTTTGTGCGGGGAACTGGGAAGTGGACTTCCTCCGACAAAATCCAAATAAATTGGCATTAGCACAAACTAACTACACGGCCGCAGCACTACTTTCGGGCTCAAAATCAATGAATGTCTTACACAGCGATTAGTAGCGGCGATACGCCATATAGGATATCATCTCTGATCGCACTGACGCAGATTGATGGATGTTCGTTCGATTTCTCCGCTCGACCGTCGATTTCGCCGATACCAGAACTCGTTTTTCTTCAAAATACAACGCTGTCACTTTTTACACAACGTAAAGCATTCCATACACCATTGTTTTCCATTACGGCCCTCCATAGATACCTGCCATTAAGCCAGGAAGCCTGACAATATACGAGTCGACAGACGTTATTGTTTGTAGCGATGTATTATGATTTTAAGACAAGACCTCGGCACCCTTCAAAATCGATTACCGATGCGTGTTCTGTTCGCTGTTCAATCAAAATCAATATACCGATGATGCCTATTTACGAGTTATTGAAGACACACTTTTGTGTACGTACGTCCCTGTGCTGCGTCCGAAGTTTATAGCCAGCCGGACTGACATGACCGATGAGTGAACTTGACCATCAGTAATCACCAACTTGTCATAGTAATTTAAGCCTTAGGCTTAGGCTGAAAACATACTGGAGCGGTGAGCTACGCGACGATGAGAGCGGAGAGCGGAGAGCGGAGAGCAAAGTCGCGATGAGAGCGGAGAGCAAAGCGACGAAAACAAACACACATTTTCCTATTAGGTCACCCAACAACACTCAAAACTAGTTCTAGAACCGTTCGAAGCATGCGTCCAGGTGAATTATTCTGTGCGTGCCCGACTGCGCGTATCGTGTGCATATCCTACAATTCATTTGGACACATGCTTTTTTTTTAAATTTGTTTATTCAACGTCGGTCTATTTCTGCAACAAGGCCTAACACCGACGTCGGTGAATGCTTTCCTCCACTATACCGGAAATTTTGCCGAACTCCTGTGTGTTCCAACACAGGGTAGGGATTTCTAACGACCACCAACATCGCATGGGGTCGGCATCATCGTTCATATTTTACGTGCTATGCGACACACGCGCATTCAGCAAGCATTCCAACTAAACCAAGAAGCTTGTTTTTGAGGCGAAAATCTGTCCCCGGTGGCGATCGAACCCGCGACCTCTGGACTGGGAGTCGACCGCGCTGACCACCACACCACAAGCTCCTCTGAACACATGCTTTGAACGGTTCTAGAACTGGTTTTGAGTGTTATTGGGACAGACCTAGTAATAACACACACACACACACACACACACACGCACGCACGCACGCACGCACGCACGCACGCACGCACGCACGCACGCACGCACGCACGCACGCACGCACGCACGCACGCACGCACGCACGCACGCACGCACGCACACACAACACAACAACGCTAAATTATAAAACTCAAATATTGCAAAAACCAATGTTTTTTATCCGCTTAAAAAATTTTAAATGAATTCCAGTAATTTCCCCGTCGCACATTTCAAATTCTGTTTGTCGCATTCCTCTTTTCCGCACTGATCAATTATTATTGTTCAGTGATTCAAACCGTTTCGGTGCGCTCATAAATTTATCATTACGCATCTCCACGGAGTGAAAACCAAGCAATGCAGTGTGGAATAATTAGCCTCCGACCTTTGTTGCCGTGCGATTTCCAGGTGACGGCCTAATCCACTAGATTTCTCCCGGCATATTCCCCCCTTGTAATTTTAAATGGCGTAATTTGTTTGCCTTTAGGTGCCCACATGAAAAAAGAAGCGTGGTGGGAGGCGAAATCTGAACGTTGTGGATTTTTATTTGAGATCAAATTTTTAAATTGCAGATCAAAAAAGGACGAAAATGATTCGGGTAAAGCCAAGAGTGAATAAAAAAATCGTTGTCAAGCTTGTAATTTGTAATTACTTGTGTAGCTACATGTTATGACTAAATATTTTTCTTCTATTTTGTCATACAGAGTGTTCATTTGAAAAGTTGTCACCCCTGATTTCTCGCCGCCAAAATTTTCCACAGGAAAACGCCGGAACAGGTCGATTTTTGTTTCGAGAGTGACATCTAGGACACATACTGCCAAATTTCAATCTTCAACCCCTTCACCCCCACCCACCCTACTTCAAAATTTCAAATTGCATCACGTATCTTGTGACACATCAAACTGATAGCAATACAATTATCTTCCCGCCAAACATATTTCTGTTTTCTTTTAAACCACCCCCAACCCTAGTGAAAATCCTCTGTTTGTTATTGAAAAGAAAATTTCTCCCTATAAGCTCCCGATTTTTGAGAAATAGACTTTTCAGTAGAAACAGGTCGATTTGTATTTCAATAAGATCATCTAAGACGCGTATGTCCAAATTTTCATCTCCAACCCCTTCGCCGCCACCCTGCCTTACTTCAAAGGTGTGGTTAAAAAAAATTAGAAATATGTTTGTCGGAAAGAGAATTTTATGGTCTTCAATTTGGTGTCTCACAAGATAGATCATGCTATTTGTAATTTTGAAGTAGGTTAGAGTGGGGGCGAAGGGGTTGAAGATGAAAATCTGGCCATACGCGTCTTAGATGATCAGATGATTCCCTTGAAATAAAAATCGATTTGTTTTTGCTGGAATGTCTATTTTTCAAGAATCTGGAGTTTATAGGGGAAAAAGTTTCCTTTCAATAACAAAGAGATGATTTTCACAAGGATTGGGGGGTGGTTGAAAGAATTAGAAATATGTTTGACGGAAATAGAAGCTTATGGCCTTTAATTTGATGTATCACAAGATAGGTTAAGGTAATGCTATTCAAAATTTCAAAGTAGGGTGGAGTGGGCGCCAAGAGGTTGAAGATAAAAATTTGGCAGTATGTGTCCTAGATGTCCCCCTCGAAACACAAATCGACCTGTTCCGGCGTTCTCCTGTGAACAATTTTGGCGGCGAGAAATCAGGGTGATAACTATTCAAATGAACACCCTGTATAGTGTGATATTTTATGACTTGTGGAAATACTTCGTGTGTACCCATTGGAAACACCAATAAATACTTACTTAAGGGTGACGATTCACATTGAAGGAGAGACCGTGACATACCATGAGTGAGGAAGAGATAGATATAGAATTTTTCTTCTGCGGTTTCGGCGCTGCCAATGCTCTAAATGCAAAAAGGAAAAAACAGGTATTTCTAAAATTGAATTGGCCAGTTCAATAGCTATTTTTTATAGTTTTTTTTTCAAATAAATGTGGCAGTTTTTTTGGAAAATTTTTAGCAACAAAGAACAAAAATAGCGATTCGACTAGACAATCCAATTTCAGATATTCGTTTTTTTAGTTTTTCTTTCGAAGCACCGATAACAATGAAACCGTGAGAAGAAAAACAACATCTTGAGACGTCACCATTAAGGCCACTTGACCCTTACCGGAATTGCCGACCAAATTTTGACGTAAATTTTGGACAAAATTTGTGGAAATTTTACACAAGAATGCTCTATATTCTTATGAAAGTGCGCAAAAAAATTCGCGTGGAAATGCATAGAAAAACCGACGTTTTGCCAACTGAAATGATTTTTTTGCATTTAAAAGACTAAAATTTAAAAATCAAGCATATCATAATTCAATAATCCATCATATCAATAAAGTGCACCATAGCATCTTTTTAAGCTATGGTGCACGGTAGATTGCTAATGGTGTAGATACACCTACCTATTTGAAGACGAATGCATTGTTGTTTCGGAAAAAAAGAAATTATTGTTGATCAATAGTCTTGATCACTCTTTTTCTTTTCTATGGTATAGCATTATAAGTTATTAATGGTTTTCCCAGCACCGCTACTTTGTTCAATAATGATAGGCAATTACCGCGTAAAGAGTTTGTAAATGTGTTGTGAATACAGCCGTAACCTTTTGAAGTGGTCTGTGTTTTAAAATATTAAGGAAAATAGCGCGGCTAAAAATAAAATACCTCTTCGTGCAATAACCAATGATATGCGCATATTAATGGGGAAAAGATTGGTTGACTTTACAGTTTGCATGAAAACATTGTAAAGTGGCACTTATTATTCATATTTATTAGGTTACTGTGATAACGAAGTATTATAGTTCCTCAAAATTTTATCTAATATGAGTTGTATTTAGTTAGGCCGGTTAGGTCCGCGGATTCAAATGTCCGAATTATTTTGTTCATTGAGTAATCAGGGTGATTTATGACTGACCCGACCATTAATTCATATTATGGGTTGAGTTGCCCCTGATGCACTGGAACTTAGTTTATTGTTCCACACCAACAGGACTCACCGAGCCACAAAGTGGTGCTTGGATGTTTGGTCCATCCAAGCACTGGGACCGACAATTGCATGATTTGACCTGAGCTCCACAAGGATGATACTATCCTACTGAACAGCCCCACCACATTACCAACTCTAATTCTTTCAGCGGCAATGTTTTGCCATCAGATATATTGAGGGTCGGACTTGTTATTACTTTCAGCTCGGGACAAGTACTCAATAATCAGTATAAAGCGACCCTATGCTCTTTTTCACTGTAGCCGTAGCAACTTTCAAATTCAGAAGCATGGCCGAATTTCCACCTCGAGCAGAATGTCTCAACCTTTCCTTCAGCGTCACCTTTCTTCGAATAGGTACCAATGTCAAAGCATAGAGAATACTTGCCCGTTCTAGCTTTTGATTCTGGATTTTTCATATATCAAAGATGAAAAATATTTGATAAGTCTTCAAATTAGGGGATGCAATTTTAGCAATTGCAGAGAACGAGGCAGAGAAAAATATCAAAAGCGATCAGAAAATGTACTTTTTGACTCATTTTTAGATCATTTTTTGACTCATCAGTACACATTTTTAGCGCATTTTCCATCTTGATGAAAATCGCTATTGCAGCCGCTTTGTCCGTCCGTCCGTCCGTCCGTTCCTCGAACTTCCCGCAAACTAGACGCCATAGCTTTCTGATTTTTGCGCTGTTACATAGCTGCCACCCCCAAAGCGTGGCTAGGCTATATTGAATGTCTATATCGCGCCGCCAACATAAAGAAAACCGCCCACGATCAACTTGAAATAACATGATGTTGCAATTTCTCCCAGACCTAATGCTCTGGTGTCCTCATTTCATAAATAATACATAGTTGCCACTTATAAACGTAGACCCAGAAATATTCCATCTTCAATATGCGCCGCCGGCATGAAACAATTGCTAAAAACCGCCCCCAATCACTTTAAAATGAAAAACATAAACCCGAAGACAGACAAAGCGATCTAATTCTTCCGCTGTATGAATAGCTGACTAAAAATGGGAAAGAATAGGCTACTTTTGGTTAGTCGCCGCCCCCAGATTCCGCCCCCAAACGACAAAAAGGGCAATTTTCACAATTGTTACTGATTGAGAAGTCTTCTCAAACATTTAGAAACTGCCAACTCAAACTGTGCAACATCTGCTTAGCCGAACGCTCCCGCTCCCAGAGCCGCGTTGCCCCCAAAGTAAGAGATAAATCTCGAGATAAATGAAAAACATAAACCCGGGGACATAGCGATCTAAGTCTCTCGCTATATGGATTCCTGAATAAGAATGGGAAAGGATAGGCTACTATTGATATACAGGGTGTCCACGGTTTAAGTGCTTTAACTGTAGGGTTGTATTATTTGGCCAAATACAAGAAAATTTCACCAATAATTTTTTTTCTTTCGGGCTTCAGTTTTCAAGTTACAGGATGTCAAACAATTAGAAAATAAAATCTTTTTTTGCTATAACTTAGTAACTACTATTTTCACGAAAACCAAACTTGGTACTATTGATAGACTATTGATCAGCTTTCATTTAGGGTTTACCATCACTGTTGAAAAACCAGTGGCGTAGATATTAGGGTTACCCACCAATTAACCCAGGTTATTTGCACGCCACTGAGGTAAAATCAATCTTTGATAACATTTTCTGTTTTGGAGAACCATTTTGGAGAAAGACGGCATTTTATGCTGAAAAACATGAAAATCGATCATAACAATAAATTGACTGATGATGAGACTTTTATGAGCTGCAGTATTATTGAAAGTATTAAAATAACTGAAAAGAAGACTTATTAGGAATTATTGCTCTTGTTCAGTATTACTCACACTAATTACAAGATAATTTATTGAAAAATAAGTTGACAATTTTTTTTTCTAATTTTTTGACACCCTAATAAGGCCACCCATCTGGCAACTTGGAAACTGAAGCCCGAAAAAAAAAACTTTATGAGAAAAATTATCTTGCATTTCGCCAAAGAATACAACCCTACAGTTAAAGCACTTAAACCGTGGACACCTGTATAGCGCCGCCTCTAGCTTCTGCTCCAAAAAAAAGTGCAACTTTTGAAAATTTTCACTGATTTGGAGGCTAATGTTACCTCAAACATTTAGAAACTTTCAACTCAAACTGTGCAAGAGTTTCTTTGCCAAACGCTGCCGCTTCCACACGCCGCCCCCAAAGTAAGAGATAAATGTAAAACATAAACCTGAAGACATAGCATCCTAATACTTTCGCTATATAGATAGCTGACTAAAAATGGGAAAAGATAAGCTACTTTGATTAGTCGCCGCCTCCAGCTCCCGCTCCCAAACAAAAAAAATGCAACTTACAACAATTTTCACTGATTTGGATGCTAATGTTACCTCAAACATTTAGAAACTTCCAACTAAAACTGTACAACAGTTACTTTACCGAATGCTGCCGCGCTGCCGGCCCCACACGCCGCCGCCGCCCTCAAAGTAAGAGATAATTGAAAAACAGAAACCCGAAGACATAACGATTTAATTCTTCCGCTATATGGATAGCCGACTAAAAGTGGGAAAGAATAGGCTACTGTTGATTAGTCGCCGCACCTAGCTGTCGCCCCCAAACAAAATAATGTTGTTGATTGAAATAATTTTCATTCAAATCTATTCCATTGGCAAGTACCCCATTCCCATAACAAAATATCACGATGAGTTTCGATTGAAGAGAGTGGTCAAAGAATGGTTTTTCTCCTTCAACCAAATTTCTTTACTTTCACAATATGCGTTTTTAAGAAAATGCGCTACTGAGACTCACGCACGTGAAGGCATACTCACTTGTTTCTAGTCTGATCATGGATTCTGATTCATCCAGTATTCTATATGGCCATCTTGATAGGTTCTTTTTTCTTCCAATTTTGATTTGGCATAAGGCTTGATAGGTTGTAACAGATAGATGAAATATTACTGGTCGATTTCAACAAAAAATCTGGAACCGTTTCAGAAATATCGCCTATCAAAGTTCTATACAAACAAAATATCCTGTTTCTTTGTAATCAGTGAACGGAAAAAATCTCTCCGGTGAAGCTTGACTCGCCTCGGAGTCCTCTATCTGTCATTAGTCTATGTCTATGAGTCACAATTAAGTGTGTTGAATAAAGTTGCATATATGACTGCATTGAGTCGTGCTCATTTACGTGCCCGTTGGCACAATTATACGGACGCAATCAGGATACATGAATGTTTACTTTAGGACATGTACTCCAGGATATACATACCGGGTGATCATTTAAAAACTATCCACCCGTAATAACTTTCGATTCCCAGTTAAGATTCCTTCGAGCAAAAACATGTCGATTTTTATATCAAAAGGGACATCTAAGACATACATTGGCTATCTTTAGCCCCTTCCTCTTCACCCCCACTCATCCCAACTTCGAAATTTCAAATGACTCTATCTAATTTGCGATACATCAAATTGAAGAGAATTGAATTCTCCTTCTAAAAAAATATCTTGATCTCACGCACCGCGCACCCCTTCTCCTTCCCCAAAAATGTTAGGAGTGTCCAATTTAATATTTTCGACCCCCAATTCCCTCTAATGCAGTTAGCGTCATCATGCACAGCATCGAGGTAGAATTTTTTTATGGTGCCAACCAAATTCACTCTTCGCCCCCTCAGCCCCCTCCCCACCACCTGAACTTCACAATTTAAAATGTTGCCACCTACTTTTGATTCATCAAACCGCTGGAGGGAAGTGAAATCTCTTTCTGGAAAAAATATTTCGAAATTTCTCAAAAACCCCTTTTCAGTCTTCCCCTCCTGAAGTTCTCTGAATGTCCAATTTGAAAGAAAAATTTCCGGAAATTATGGAAATAGTCCTATTCGTCGTTTGAATGAATTCATATTGGAAAATTATATAACAAGTATGATTTTGTAGTCTCATGCGAGGTTTTATAAATCAATTTGAAGAACGTTTTATGCTTCAGAACCGTTGATATTAGTTTATTGTTTCGCTGTAAATTTTTTTGTTTTGTTTCATATCTGGCGTTTATTTCCAACATTTCATGAACAAAGTTGTCTACTTTTGATTCTTCGGCAAGATTTGGAGATTTTGGCCTAGTTTCGGGGATAATAAATAAAAACCATCTTCAGAGACCCAACTTTGGTGATCTGTATAGCGCCCTTGCCAAGCATTTTTCGATCCATGATGGGAGTTTTTTTAGTTTTCATCGTAGAAGCTGTTTTGAAGTTTGGCAGGCTGATTAAGGGAGACTTGTATTTGTAAGTATATGGTAAAAGGTACATATTGATGAGAACGAGACGAAAAAATCAAGCTTTATCATGTTAGCTATTCATACATACAAAATGTTGAACCGTAAACACGGAAATTTTGACCAAAAAACTAAACAGCCGAATTTGACGGTAAAGTGTCAGTGCACCCCGTACTTCACTCGTGGTAATCAAAAATAGAGATCTGCAGTCTGTGCCCTTGTACCTACTCTGATACTTCCATCAAGCATGCAACAGAATATTAATGCGGACTAAAAACCCACGGATACATGAAAATATTACCTTGAAACCCGGAAACGTGGAGGTAATGCTCGAAATCTCGCACAGCCCCGCATGCATTTGTTGAAACAGTCGTCTGCAATTTGTAATTTTATCAGTCACTGTCTGCACTGAGACTGTCAATTTGGTTATATTTACGGCTCGCCGGCTCGAATAAGGGAAAGTAACACAGAGTTAGTGGAAGGGAATTTATTTTAAATGCGAATTTATTTCTCTCGAGTCCGAACAAAATTGAGCGTTTTACTTGTAAGTATGCAAAGCGACATTACATCTGGTTAAATGTCTTCTACTGTCTTTTATACTTGTTAGGTCAAATCTAACTTTGATAGATTTAGGTTTTGGATGTCCTAGATCAAACCCATGCCAAACGTATAGTGTGATGGAATAGGTATAGTATACCTACTCTAAAAGAGAAGTTCAACTCCCACAAGGTAAAATCATTAAGTTACGAACCCAATTTTATTGTAACAGAACTAAAGCCATAGTTATTTGTATACCATGGCAATAAAGCTGAATTTTTCATGAGGCATCATGGTTTATTTGCCGAGGCGCAGCCGACTGTTTTGGCTAAAATGACAATTTCTCGAGAGAATATTGGCTGATTTTGGAAATTTTTGTGGTGCTTGGTAGAGTAATCTTTTGGCTACACCACCTTGGTTCACCCGATTATTGACCCTCTGTACGATATACAGGGTGACAATGAAAAGAGCGCAAAAATGACCTGACTTTAAACCCCGTTTCGAGAAAACAAGTCGCAGAATTTTTTAGGCAACATTTGTGGAAACGTACATCAATATCCCGAAACCGTTTTGGGCTTTTGATCGTATTTTGTTTTTTCAAAAAAGTTATTGATTTTTTTGTGATTCATAGACTGGGAATTTGGCTGTAAAAAAGCATTTATGATGGAAAAAAGTTGGTTACTATAGCCATCGTAATGCAACGAAAACTTGCCACTGGTTCATTTTGAACCACTCCGGGCTATTTAACATGTAATGCAATATCGCAGCATGCTTGATTTGTCATAGTCCCAAAAGAGGTGCAGGTTTTTACCATTTCTGAGGGTCGATAAGAACAAATTGTTGAATGATACATTCGACAGAGCTATTGTGTACGTTCCTGTCCAGTTTAACGGGCGAGCAAGACCGTTGGCAGAGTCTGCACCAAAAAATCCAAAAATCATAAAAAATCAATAACTCTTCGAAACAAACAAAATACGATCAAAAGTCCAAAACCGTTTCGGGATATTGGTGTACGCTTCCCAAAAATGTCACCTAGAAAATTCTGCGACTTGTTTTCCCAAAACAGGACCTTGCTGAACTCAGGTCATTTTTGCACTCATTTTATTGTCACCCTGTATATCGTACAGAGGGTCAATATTCGGGTGAACTAAGGTGCAATCTTGTAGCCAAAGGATTACTTTATCGAGCACCATGAGAATTTCCAAAATCGGTTGATGTTTTCTTGAGAAATTGTCTTAATCGAGACCAAATTTCGGGGCGATCCCTAGACCATTTGGGTGTGTATGCTTAGTTGTTGAGCTACTGACATCTGGTTAAATGTCTTCTACTGGCTTATTCTTAATGCATGGTGTACCATGTATAAAAGGCGTCAATGTCTATGAAACATGAGACCATCAAAAATCTACAGTAACATATCACCTGTGCAGGGTGTTCTCGTTCATTACCACGTTGTTGCTATCATGCTATCATGAGAAAACAGTGAATAAATTCCAACCGCAAAATTTTCATAATTTATAAAAAACAACTCCATATGAATTTTTTTCGCTTGGAATTAATGACAAAATAATGTCGTTTTATTCACTGTGCATTCCACAATTTCCACTGTCCACTGTGCACAATGAATTCATTATTACATCTTGAACAATACTCTAATGAAGCATACGCAAAGTTAACAAGTTATTGCTGATAGAAGGCGGGCGAATGTCAGTGTCAAAGTTTCATCTATAATGGCCCCAACACACTCAAATCAGTCGCAGAATAGAGCATTTTTTGATAAACAATCAATGCAATTCTGCGCGGTTGTTCTTAAGACTACTCCTTAGTTTCGAAAATGGAAGCAAAAAAAAACTCTGGGGGCACCCTTAAGAGTTGAGGGTGTGAGAACTTCACAACATAGAAAGCTGTGTCTTGAAAAACATGTTCTATCGTTTCATAGACCAGATTTATAGACGAGTTGCAGTGTTGCACCATCTATAGAGTATAGACGTCTGTTAACTATGTCGTGTTACTTGGGTGTTGGGATGTGTCTGTCATTTCGAATTATGAAAATTTGGCCGTTGTGGATATTGGTAATGACAGCCCATTCAATTAGCTAGCAATTGATACCAAGTTGCAATGAAATGCATTCAAATGCAAAGTCCAAGCTTTAGCCGATGATACGCAAATTTCAGCTTTCATTATTCAGATCTTTTTGCGGCTCGTGAGCATATTCAGAAGGACTTGGATATAAGTTGAGCTTTCTTTCTAAAGAACATGCTTTACTCCTGAATCCTTCAAAATCATGTGCTTTGTTATTCGCAACTAAAAACCAAAAAGAGTTTCCAATGAATAATGGTTTTTCTCGTTAAATTCACGATGTTCATTGTTCAAATCCCATACGTTGACTCATCTCGCAATCTTGGCGTCATCCTTGATACAAATGTGAGATTCAAGCATCACGTTATGTCACTTCTGAAAAAATCTTAAGTTAAAAGTTATCAAGAAAAGCACAATTTTTTTCTGCAACTTTAAAGGCTTGTAACTTTTTTAATATGCATTTTAGAAATGAACTTTTTGGGGTGAGCCGGAGCCGACTTCTTTTTTCATCCTCTATCAGCCTGCAAATTTTGTCGACTAAAACCTGGACTACCCTGTATAGTTGTGTATAGAAATTTAGATATTGTCAAATTTAGACATTGTATCATTTGAAAAAATTCTTCCATCCTTCTTTCAATGGTGTTGACGTTATACGTACTTTTTATTTTGCTTTCAGTTACACCATAAATAATTATTAAGACTTCTTTGGCCAACCGGTTTCGCTGTTAAGCATCGTCAGGGTTGAGAAGTGACATTTTGTTATTTATAATTATATGCATTTATGCATATATGCAATTGTATGCAAAATAAAAAGTACCTATTGTATCATTTCCCGCATCTTTTGTAAGCTCGCCGGTAACGCTGTACTTACTCCACACCTGATGGTTACCGGACCCAGCAGTATGTATATCGAGTCATCGAGTCCAATACATATATTTATACACATTATACACATGATTCAATTGAAAAAAAAAAAACATGTCAAGCAGTGACACCGAATCTGAAGCTGGGTATTTTTTAAGAAAATACCCGACAAATACAAGTTCAAATAAGACCAGGAAGTTTTCGATATCCTCGCAAGACATTAGAGATGCAGGTTGTTCAAAGTGGGACAGCATTCATCAAGATCATCAAAGAAATTCAGCAAAATGCAATCCAGATGACAGCTTATGTCACTTGCCTTCTTCGAATGTGGAAAATGCGAGGGAATTTCATTCACATGAAGTAGAAGAACTGGACACACATAAATCCAAATGGTCTCTTCACGATTATGAAGCGTCACACAATGATCAAGACATGAATACCACATCCCTCGCAACTCTTCTTCCGTGTCCCCATTGCTCTAACACAAACAAGCAAAACTACAAGGGCCAACGAGGGCTTAATATTCACATCAAACGGAAACACAAAGACCTGTCTACATCTTCTACGGAAAAAAGCTCAACAATCCATCAGTTGTCTAAGCAGATATCTGAGAAGAAACGTAAAATCAAAATCTTGAAAAGGATCCCAAAAGGAGCCCGATTTGCTGCAGCGACAAAATTCTCAGAAGTTCTGGATTGTGTTGTGAAAACAAATGACATGCATTCTTGGAGCCTTCTCTTAACTTTCGCGTTCTCTTGTCTCTGTGTTCCAGAAAAATCAGAAAAAAAATTTTCTCTAGCAAGACTGGTGAAGCAAAACATAAGAGGTACTATCGAAAATTACAGCAACATTGGGACAAAAACTACTTCGCTATCAAGAAGAGTCGAATCCAAAGTATCAGAAGGAGATATTCGAGGAGCTGTGAAAATCTTGGCATCTAGCGACTCACTGGCCCCGGAAAATGAGAGCACCTATAAGAATCTGTTGGACAAACACCCAAATCCCAATAAAACAATGGACTTCCCAACACCTCCAGTCATCGGTGATGAAACACTAAGCGTCTCAGAAGCGGATGTTAGGAAGGCTATCGCTAGTTTTCCAAATGGATCCAGTGGAGGAATAGACGGACTAAGACCTCAGCACCTCAAGGATCTTGTATCCAATGGCAATGGTGATGCAGCTTCCCGTCTTATCAAATCTCTCACCAAATTTTGCAACTTTACGCTGGCCGGCAAAATAAACGAACAAGTACTTCCCTTATTTTTCGGCGCCAACCTATGCGCGTTGAACAAAAAAACCGGAGGTGTCCGCCCCATCGCTGTCGGGAATACTCTGAGACGTTTAGCTGCTAAGTTGGGATGTTACTCAGTCAAAGATACTATTGGAAATATGCTTCGACCGAAACAACTAGGTTTTGCAACAAGCGGTGGATGTGAAGCTGCAGTTCATGCTACAAGAACATATTTGGATCAGAATCATAGTTCAGGAAAAGTTCTTTTAAAAATTGATTTCGCCAATGCATTCAACACAGTTCACAGGGACGCTATGTTGCACTGCGTGAAAGAATGCACTCCACTTCTTTATCCATTCTTCTGGCAATCTTACTCCGAATCTTCACTTCTGTTCTACAGTGATTGGACTATCCCTTCGTCTTCTGGTTGCCAACAGGGAGACCCGGCAGGACCGTTATTATTTTGTTTATCGATTCACCCCGTTATTGAGCTGCTGTCCTCCGAACTGATCACTTTTTATTTGGATGACGGAACCATCGCCGATAAACCAGACAAAGTTCTCTCTGATTTCGAGGTCGTCGTTGAACATTTCAAGAAGATCGGATTGTTGATCAATTCTTCAAAATGCGAGCTACACGTTTGTGGTAAAGTGGATCATCTGGTTCTTGAAAAATTTCAAAAACTTTCCCCTGGAATCAAAATTGTTAATGACGTGGCGTTACTAGGAGCACCAATCACCGAGGGATCTTGCGACCAAATTCTCCAAGATAAACTAGAAGAGATGAAGTTGATGTTCAACAGACTGAAGCAGCTTGATAAACAACATGTTGCCTATTATTTGTTGCGGAACTGTTTTGCCATTCCAAAATTAACTTACATAATGAGAACCACACCATTATGGAAACATAAGAGTTTCATAATTGAAGCGGACGAACTTATAAAGGGGACAATGGAATTTTTATTTAATTGTAAGTTGTCACCCTTTGCATACGCCAAGGCCTCTCTCCCGGTTATGCAAGGTGGAGTTGGCATTAGAAAACTACAAGACATTTTCCTACCAGCTTTCCTTTCATCAACTTTCGGAGTATCTAAACTTGTCAATATGATGTTAAATCTTGAAGATGCAGACAAGCCAAAGATTTCTTACGTTGAGGAGGCTCTTGCTGAGTGGAGTTCGCTAAACCCTGACCAATTTCCTCAAGACCCCCTTTTCCAAAAAAACTGGGACATGGTGAATTTAGTCCGTATCAATAATGGAATCATGCCAACAACAGACATTCAGAAAGCCACTCACTTGGCTACCCAAAGAAAAGAAGCAAACGCCTGGCTCCAGGCACTTCCATCCCGTGCTATTGGTACACTTTTCGACAACAATTCTTTTAGAATTGCAGTCTGCATATGCTTGGGATGCAAAATATGCAAACCCCATTACTGCATATGCGGAGAGCGAGTGAATGAGTATGGACTCCATGGACTGAGTTGTTCCAAAAGTGCAGGCCGTTTTTTCCGCCATCAAGAGCTGAATTCTATCATCTGCCGTTCGCTCATTTCTGCAAAAATTCCGGCCCGTCTAGAACCATGTGGACTGTGTCGAGAAGATGGTAAGCGAGTGGATGGAGTAACACTAATACCATGGGAGAATGGACAGTGCTTGGTGTGGGATGCCACCTGCACCGACACAATTGCACCGTCAAATGTGGACCACTCCAGAGAACAAGCAGGGTACGCTGCCAAAAAAGCCGCAAACTTGAAAAAGCGAAAATACTCCAAGCTACAGGAAGACTTCCTGTTCGTCCCATTTGCGGTGGAGACCCTAGGCGCTTGGTGCGAAGAAGCGATTGGATTCATTGACAGTTTAGGAAGACTTTTACACCGTCAAACTGGAGAGTCCCGTTCAAAATCTTTTTTAACCCAACGTATCAGTGGGACTATACAAAAAGCTAATGCCATTTCAGTCATGGGAACTTTTCCAACTACAGAATCATTGGCAGAAATATTTTATATTTTTACCTGAGTTATACATTTTTTTTTTGCTTATTTTTCTTTTTAAGATATATGTATACAAAATAATTTTATAAAATATACACCATACACCATCAAAAAAAAAAAAAAAAAAAATTGCATTGTTGAAATTCCGTTGCAGCTTTCAGTTCAGACATTTCCACTAGCTCTTACCAAATTTTTTGATATATCGATCACCTATAGTTATTTGATTGTCTAAATAATTGCTTGATAATAATTGTGGCTTTTCCAGTGAACGGGTGGGCTACATGAAATAATAATTATAATTATAATAAAAGGTCTTTATTTATGGAGACAAAGTAACAATCTACATGATTGTTCTGTATCGGCGGGGCGAAATCTAGCCGACGCCGACGTATAGTAGCCGATACAAGTAGGTATACCTATAATATGCTACTAACAATTTGTGCTGTGCTAACACTTCGGATGTACTACAACACGTGGCGTGAAAACGTTCTAATATAATAATATGATGGAGAATAATAGTTTTTGCGAAGAAGGGTGTATTTATGTCATGAAAAGGACAACAGAGAATGGAATGGAAACTAATAAATCAAGCCTAAAGTAGAGGGTAGATCTAAATCTGGTTGTATTATTTATACGTTATATCAATCTGTGAGATACAGGGAAAAGCATATCATTGAAATTTTTCTTCTCTCATGATAAATAGGTAGGTACAATAATCTGCATTTTGTTTCTGAATCGTTGCTTATTTCCTTTCCCTCATAGGTATCTACATTAAATAAATATAATTCTTCCGAAGGAGTTCAGATGAATAGTCTGTGGACATTTTACACATAGGTAGCATCATAACAATACATTATTTAGTTAAATAGTAGAATACTATCTATCATCTTATATTACTTTCCAAGTGATTATCAATTTTGGAGAAACTATAGCATGGAGCATGACGAGGAAATCAAAATAACTCACGGCAGTTTCCTGTGTTTATGTTGGAGCCATCACGTGAAGTTGACATTATTTCGTAATTCGTGTATGTTCACACAATTATTAGAAACGAAGCACGCACGCATTTTTGCCATTGATACCTAATTTGTATCTAGAAATCCGGGTCATTATGCGACAGATTGACCTCGTGACCGCTGGGTGGGTATGACGTTGGACGTCTTCAGTGATTATAGGAAAAATCTTTTATATGAATTGTGTTCCTAAATCCAGGTAATTATTTCCGCTGATAATGAATAATTGTGCGTTATAAATTCTTTTAGTTGGATGCTATAAAAAAAATTAGTTGTTCATGGAATTCGACGATAAGTCGGAAAGGTTCGAGTCGTTTGGGCTTTGCGTGCATGAACGACGCTGTATGTCGATTTTGCGGACGCCCTTATAATTTACAGAACATTGAGCGAAATCCTAAAGGCCGAAAACACAACGAACGCAGGTAGCCGGCTTACCGGTAGTCCAAGCGGTACACCAAATTATTTTGCACTTCTAACGATTTCGATGATTTTCAACACAAATGATCATTGGACCTATTCAAGCGTTTTGACCCGAAGCACCACCCAATTTGCCCCTTAGGAACCGAGGTAAGAGGGTATCTTCGGTATCTGAAGCTCCAGGTCTAGTATGGTCCAATAAAGACCCACAAAGACCTCCAGAACCGGCAAACCCTCCCTTATGTGAGTTGCGTTGCGATACTAACAAATAAGTTATTTATCTCGTCTACGTCAGTAGTGCATTTTTCCCTCTTTTTCGTTCATTTTCTAAGCAAATCGATGACGTCTCAACACGCCTTAGACTTAATTATGCTGTTTTGTATATAATTAGTGTACCTACAATATTTTGATTTTTTCTGCAGTATACAGGGTGTTTCGCAATTACGGTTACAAACTTCTAGGGGAGATTCTCCATCAAAAATGGACCAGGAAAAAATATAACTTCGATGTCCTAAAATACTCCGTTACCAAGATACAGGGTGTTCAAGTTGACTTTTTCAAATCAATTTTTTGACATAACTTTTGAACGGTTCAACTGATTTTGCTCAAATTTGGAACAAAGTTAATCAGAATAGGTCTCTATTGAATAATAGCAACGTGTTTAGAAAACAAAATTCAGGGGCGTAGATAATGGGGGGGGGGGTGTCTTCATATTTTCCCCCCTATTTTTCACCCCCCTAGCTATTTTCCAAAGTTTGAATTTTTGGATTCTACGTCCAATTTGAAGGAAAAAGTTACTCGTGCAAAATTTTGATTAGAGGCTTCGTTTTCGTGATATCTGGGTTTGAAACTTTGGAAAACATCTCGAAATTGCCACTTTCAAAGGCCTAAAAAATTAGAATCCAAAAAAACTCATGATTTCTCAGCAGAAATGAGTTCTCTAGAATTTCTAAGTTGATAGATCATCATTTTTCCTGAGAAACGGGAAGTTTTCAGGGTGAAAAAAATGGGCTCATTAAAAGTGGCGACTTCGAGATGTTTTCCAAAGTTTCAAACCCAAATATCTCAAAAATAAAGCCTCCGATCAAAATTTTGCAAGAGAAACTTTTTTTTTCTAAATTGGACGTAAAATCCAAAAATTAGAACAATTTGGAAAAATGGCTAGAGGGGTAAAAAATAGGAGGGGAAATATGAAGACCCATCCCCATTATCTACGCCCCTGAGTTTTGTTTTCTAAACACGTTGCTATTATTCGATAGAGACCTATTCTGGTTAACTTTGTTTCAAATTTGAACAAAATCAGTTCAACGGTTCAAAAGTTATGTCAAAAAATCGATTTTAGAAAGTCAAATTGAACACCCTGTATCTTTTTAACGGAGCATTTCAGGACATCGAAGTTATATTTTTCCTGGTCCATTTTTGATGGAGAATCTTCCCTAGAAGTTTGTAACCGTAATTGCGAAACACCCTGTATTGACCTCTCCCTCTCACACAACCCAAACTATGCCCCACTTCATCACTCGGAAAGGTCTGATACAGTCCCGAAAAATGTCTTACCCCCTTAAAACTTTCCGTTGTGACGTGAGACCCCAGTCCTTGCCTCCGCCCACTCCCGGCCATGCCCCAACAGTTTTCCTCCCGAGGGGAAAAGCCCTAACAATAATTGGTCTTGCCAATGTTATTGAAAAATAAATTTCCACCAAACGCAGTGAACACCCGAGTCTACCCTGTCTGCCCCTCAGAACTACCCTCACACACTGCACCCACAAACGCATCGCACTATGATCCGATATGAACGGATCCATAACCCTCGCCTTCAGCAAATCCTCAGAGTTGACCAGAACGTTACACAGGTGTCCCGGCAATGAGTACACAAAAAGATATCACATATTCCTGACAACAAAATATCCCCTCCAACTTCCAACAACACAAATTCTGTGACTTACATGTGTGCAGATTCTGTGGCACCATTGCTGCCTCCTCAAGAAGGTCTATCAACAGGGCATGTCCACTGTCATTATCTGACACTTTCGACGGTCACTTTCTATGCTGTGTATTTTCCACGCTAGAGTTTTTGGTACTAAACGGTCCACTCATTTCGAGCAGTGCAACTTCTTCTCCGCACAAAATTGCAACTCCCAACATGGATACTTGACATTCTACAAAAATAAGAACACATATATTGAAATTCAGTAAATAAAAGCTATACACTTTATATTGAATTAAAAAATGTTTAGAAAGGTAAACCACAATGAAGTCCCCTCAAGCTAGTAATGATTCTAGTTCCAAAATTTTGTTTTGGGCGGACAGACTGGATGTTAACTAGAAAATATGGATTCCATCCCGGTACACTATTTCACCACCTGAAAGAGATCGCGAACTATAAAAGCAACTCCTAATCAGAATCGGGTAATTTTCTAAATGGCAGTTGAATTAAAACTTTTACGAAAATCTGATGTCACTTGGGATTAGAATTGTTTGTTTGTATCCATCTCAGTGTAACAATTTATATTATTATTTATTTATTTATTTATTTATTTATTATGACGATGCTCATTGTAACATGTGTTTACTCCATATCAAGGATGGAGTTGAATTGGTAAAAGAAAGCGTTACGGAACCAATCGCTGTGGGTTTATTCCTTGACGAGAATTCACCATTCAGGTCTCTTTCGGAAGCTACAAGGATGTACTTTGGTTTGAACCTATTGGCATTTTCAAAATCCAAAAAAATTCAGATCACATCTTGAGGTACCTAATTATATTATAATACTAAAATCAACACACAACAAGGTTGAGTTGTGGCTAAGCCGAGCAAAATTTCGGCTTATATTAAAGTATCGCTTGGCCCAACTTGGCCATCAAGTGTTACTTGGAATGACAGGTGCAACGCGTATCTGCCACTTAGTCACAGTTAAGTAGTGTCACTTAAGGACGGAGTTGAATTGGTAAAATAACCGTTGCGAAATCAATCCGTCTGGGTTTATAATTTGGAAATGCCAATGGGCTCAAACCAAAGTACATCCTTGTAGCTTTCGAAAGAGACCAAAATGAAGAAGAAGAATCCGTCAAAGAATAAACCCACACGGATTGATTTCGCAACGCTTATTTCACCAATATGACTCCGTCCTTAACATCTAAATAGAAGTGGTGCAACTGGGGCCTTACTGTACAGATTATGTCATGCTGGCGCTGTGCGTAAGGACTAAGGACTCACATAGGTAACTCGCTTGAGATATAATACCGATGGACTGCAACGATTCAGATTTCTGGCTTTTTTATGTGCTGAAAAATGTTTAATTTGTACTTTAGCTGCACAGGAGCCCATTTTATTTATTTGAGCAAAGATTTATTTCAACAAAATTGTATCTTGTCGTTCTTGTATGAGATCCCATAGCTTTTTGCAGTTCATTAGTTCATTGTTTATTTTGCGCCGTTGCCTACTTTCACCTCCTTGCAGGTTGCAGGTAATATAAAATACATTTCGCCATTGAGATTTCCCTCAAAGCGTGTTACCGGCGCCGGCCGAGTCGGAACCTGCCCTTGTCATATGCATCTAAATATATTTGACTACCTACAATCAGTGGCGTAACTAGAAGTGTCCAATGGAGGGGGGTCACGAGTGAAAAATATGCAATAATGCGAGCAAAGCGAACAAAAAAGCGCCACATTCGAATTTTTTTCAGGAAGATCGATGGCTAAGGGGGGGGTTTTGACCCCGAAACCCCCCCTCTAGTTACGCCACTGCCTACAATGTAATACTACAGGGCTCAACAATTAAAATGGAACACCTGAAAATTTCAGCAAAATTGAAATTTCTGTCTCTCCTGAAAGAATCAACAGACTTTTGTGATTTTTCATTTCCTGGCAAGTTAGTGGACTATTTGACAGTAACACATTATCAATCATTTTTGGTATATATCAGTATTAATTATAAAGAGTGCCAAAGTGAGGCACCACAAAAACATGAAACTTTGGAACACACTTGACTCACAAAAAAATATTTTACAGATTTTGCTTTATTTGGTTTTGGGAATACGTTAGACTAATTTGTTAGAAACGGTTTAGTTGGCTTCTGACTTTTCACTGGGAAAACAAACTTGTTATTACAAATAAAAAATAGTTGTTTGCAACAAATTTGATCTGTAGATATAGCGTCAACCAATGTTTTAGTTCTTACATATTTGTGTTAGTTATGGCACAGGTTATAGCCATGATTTGTTTCTACAACTGAAATTTGTGTTCCAATAACAAAACTAGTCATTTGTTGTTTCAAGTGAAGTTTCACTTCTCTTTTCCAATAGTAATTTTGTTCTCATTACTAAGATGTTTGTTGAAGCTGCTGATATTGTTTTACATAACAAATTGCTAGTTTTGTTATCAGAACTCAAATTTTAGTTGAATATGTAGTAACAAGTCATGGCTATAACTAACACAAATAACCTGTAGGAGCTAAAACATTGAATGGCGCTATATCTACAAATCAAATTTGCTGCAAACAACTATTTTTTATTTGTAGTGACAGGTTATTTTCCCATTGGAGGCGGCTCAGTGCAGGTATCTTCGTGTTCCCAAGCAACAAATTAGGGCCAAATTAGGTTAAAATCTACCTCACTATTGGTCAGCGACCAATTTTCAATAGGTCGGATTTACGTTTAATCGACGTCGAATTCAGGTAAGTGGGGAAAAATAAGTGGGTAATTTAAACGTCGAAAATTGGGCACATAGGTCGATTTGACTTATAGGTCAGATACCCTGTTAGTCGGCTAAACCTACAATAAGTCACATTTTTGGTAACAATAAGTAATTTAAGACCTATTTTTACCAATTTGTGACCTGTGTCTTACAAGACTTGAATAGGTATTATTATCCACTATGGTATTATTTTGGGTTTTTCCGACTTATAGTTGGTCATACGACTTTAAAAGACATTAGTGCACAATAGTGTTGTTGGTGTTACCATCATAGTGATTGAGTTTCATGGCGGACCTCCGTCCTTCATAGCAAAATATACCTACCTACCTATAGTAGGAAACATTTTGCGGACTTAGTGACTCCTCCCAGGTCATAATATTCACACGAAGGAAATATTTTTGACAAATGTGCCTCTTGCACCTCCGAATATTGCAATGCGCCTTGGAAAAATCGATTTTTTGCAGAACTTGCAGAAATAAAAACTTAAATTTTTTTTGGTCAATCACAGTTTAGAGCACTAAAATGTTGATATTAAGCTCAAAAATTGAACAGTGTTTCTTAATCACACTTTTTTGCCTGGTGCCTGGCAAAAAAACAAATAATTAACGGAATACAAAAATTACAGAACAGATTTTATCGTAATGGCGGACGTGGAACCTGCTGGAGTAAGATGGCGTGTCTGGTGATATTTCGAAATTTGACTTTCAGGGCAAATTTACTATCGTTTTTTACTTATAGGGAAAATTTCCCTTCGAACAGGGCAAAATTACTTGAAATTCGAACTTTGAAGTCAAAATTGACCTAATTAGGTAAATTTTACTTCATAGTCTACTCATGGTTTTTTGTTGTTATCGACTTCAGAGTCAACTTTCCCTAAATTACCGATTTGGACCAAATTTCAACTATGAAGACTACAATTTTAAATTAGACGCAGTGCACGCAGAAGATTTAGGGAATTTCTGACGAAAGCGGAGTTGGATCTTGAGCCGCGCCGGTGACACTTTTTTTTAATAGGCGATAGTAACCTGCGGTGTGCCTATACGGCTCAAACTTCTTGGAGGACATTTTCTGCTTTGCACTATTTCACAGTACAGCAGGTACTAGTAACACTGACAAGAGATGATCTGCATGAAAAACCCCAAACAACAAAGAGCCAGCTCATTTTCTGACCTCAAAAGCCACATAAGACGGATTTCCTTTCAAGTTCACTATAATGGTACTTGCGCCCTCCTTTTGACCAGTGTTCTTTAATAAGTCAATTTTTATAGTAATTCTGACTTCAAAGTCAAATGTTAAAATTGAATAGGTCCGCTTTTTTACTAAAATAACCCTTGTTATTTACCATGACCTGTAAGGCATTGTGTAAAGTTGAAAATTACCAAATTTGGACTAGTATAAAGAGGTTATTCATAACCAGACTTTGAAGTTGAAATTAGGGTAATTTCAAAGTAATTGCGACTACCGTTGATAGCTTAAATTAACCTTAGAGGTAAAATTGACTTTAACGGCGAAAGTCAAGCGAAAATGAACTAATTTTTGCCCTAGATAATGCCTTATAAATTTTTAAGAATTTGAAGGCATTTTTTAGGTGGAATCTAGGTAATTTTTAACTTCCAAAAACCTTTTGAAGTCGATGGTAAATTTAGGGTTCTCGCAAGGTTAAATCTTGGTAATTTTTGATTTAAATAATGACTTTGTAGAGTATTTGTCATATAAGGAAAATTTTATGTCAAATTCATGCATATTTCGCCTTCTTTAAGACAATTTGACTTTAGCTTGGTAGTTTGGCCCTAAATTGCTGCTTGGGTTGGGGCACTGATGGCAAACCCTGGCCTACAAGTTCTATGACGGTAGCTAACTAGACCCACAATATCCATATGCACGCCGCAAACCAATCAATGCCAAACAGAAAGAAATGGGAAATAGGGAAACCGCGTCTGAGAGGCCCTGGTGCAATTCTTCCAGCTTGCCCTTTAGCCGTCGTTATTCGCAATTATAAGCTTGGGAGGGGATTGATTAACTTCTTTCACGATTAACTTATTCAAAGCACGGTAGTCTATACATGATCGCATTTGGCCCCATTTATTTTTGACCATTAGAGCAGGGCTCGCATACGGTGGGGTTGACTTCCGTATATGCTGTGGGCTTGCAACAGTCCACTAACAATTTCCCTCAGTAGGGTACATTTTTCGGGTTTTGATTATCTGTAAGAACGACAGTAGATAACTTTGTCAAAGGTCATGCTGAACTTCTTTGGTTTCGACACCAGAATCGAACTATATAGTACTGGAAGTGAATGACATACGACCATCAAAGTATTTAATATTCGATTCCGCTTCAGTCGAAATTTGAAACTTGCCTGTAGGGAAAGTGAAAAATATACTGCGTCAGGTACTGTTACAAAAGGCTTATTATACGAAAAAGGGTTGGAGGGGTTTCTCCATGACCCGGATTTTAAAGTGTAGTCTTTCACCTACCTATATAAATATCTTAAGGTTTGGTACCATATATGTTTCTTTTTTGTTACCTATAGCTCTGTTATCTCTGTGTATGTATTCATTTATTTAATTATTTTTCAATTTCTGACATGTTCATTGCCTGATGGCTATTATACCGGGTAATCATTTGAAAACTATCCACCTGGCAATAACTCCCGATTCCTAGTGAAAATGTCTTAGAGCAAAAACAGGTCGATTTTTATATCGAGGGGGACATCTAAAACATACATTAGCGATTTTCTATCTTCAGCTTCCTCGCCCCCACCTACCCCAACTTTGAAATTTCAAATGACACTACCTTTCTTGCGATACATTAAATTCAACAGAATTAAATTCTCTTTCTGAAAAAATATTTCTGGAATTTTTAACCCCACCCCTCTTCCCCCCTAAATTCTCTGAGTGTCCAATTAAATATTCTTGACCTCTCAATTCTCTTCAATGCAGTCAACGTCATCCTGCACAGCATCGGAAGAAAAAATTTTCTATGGAAAAAGTGCCACCCAAATTCACCCCTTCGCACCCCCCTCCTCACCTTAAAAATCTAAAATGACAAAACCTAGTTTTAACAGTAACAGTAACAGTAATTTATTGTCTGTGAGAATCTTACATGTATCAAACAGTAGCTCTATAGATATCGTCAGAGAAAAATTATAAATACATATTTATAAATAAAAAAAATAGATAAAAGTAACTCACTCATTGAAAAGCTCCTCTAAGGAGTAATAGCTTTTAGACAGAAGGGAATCTTTTAGCTCAACCTTAAATCTCCTGTTAGTCAGATCTTCGGAGCGTCCGTCGACCTGACACAGTTTGTTGTAACACTTGACTCCCATGTAGCTTGGGTTGTTTTGACCAACAGCTAGTCGCGAGAAACCCTGTTGGAGTTCTGTTTTGCTCCTACTTTGTGATACAAAACCTACTTTGTGATACATCAAATTAAAGGGAATTGAATTTTCTCCCTGAATACAATTTTCTCGAAATTCTTAAAACACCCGTTTTCCTACTAAAATACTCCAAATGTCCAGTTAAATTGGGGAGGGGTTGAAAATTTCAAAAAAATTGTTTTGAGAAAGAGAATTTGATTTCCTTTAATTTGATATATCACAGAGTGGGTGGTATTTTGTTAAATTTCAAAGTTGAGATGGGGGAGAGCAATGGGGTCAATTTGGGTGGCACTTTTTCCACCGAAAATTCTCTTCTTCAAAGCTATTCAGGATGATGCTGACTAAACTGAAGAGAATTGAGGGGTCCAGAATATTGAAAGGGACACTCAGAGAATTTTTAGGGAGAAGGATTTGGGGGGGGGGGGGTGAGTTAAAAAAATTTGGAAAGAGAATTCAATTTTCTTCAATTTGATGTATCGCAAGGTAGGTAGTGTCATTTGAAATTTGATTTTTGGGATGGGTGGGGGGCGAGGGGGCTGAAGATAGAAATTTGCCAATGTATGTTTTAGATGTCCCTTTCGATATAAAAATCGACCTGTTTTTGCTCGAAGAAATATTGACTGGGAATCGGGAGTTATTGCAGGTGGTTAGTTTTCAAATGATCACCCGGTATACAAAATGTACAGAATGAATAGAAACTCTATCTATCTATGATGACTAAGTTTTAAATTACTGATCAATCCTGGGAATATCTTCGTAATGAACCGAGTTTTATGACATTCGCGTGGAAAATTTTGCATTTCATGCTTTTGTGGGTCGGATGAATTCGTTTAAGCTAATTGATAGACAAAGGTCGGAATAATGAAGTACGCGCCGGCAAAGCGATGGAAAATTGCATGCAGTTTCAAAACGATGTCAGTGACTGAGATAATAAAGTTTCGTGGCGTTACTATATTTTTGGACTAATTTTGGTGTTCACGAGTGCACTCTGCGAAAATAAAACCGGCAAAAGAACATGGAGATTTGTTTCGCGGTGGTGTCGTAACGTTAGCCAAGTTCGTGTTAGAGACAGTTTAATGAACAGGATAGTATTCCAGTTGTTGATTGCCTATAGCAAATCAAATCGATTTTATGTTCATTTATTTTAGAGATCGTAAGTCAATAGTAGGTACACGCCATAATTGATATCGCGCGCGCACACACCCACATACATTTACGCACACGCAAATTCAGACACAGAGGCACACGCACACGCGCGCGCGCACACACACACACGCACGCACACACAAGTGATTCATTTTAGCGCACTTTCCTAAAAAATGGGAGAAAGGTGCTTGTATAGTACATATGTCCAGGATGTCAAGTTGACTTCTAGTTTTTTATTACTTTGCCGACATCTTTGATCTGCCATTTTGAATTTTTCCCAAAGTGATCCGATTAGAATGAAATTTGCAGGCAATGTAAACCACATAAATACAATTAGGGCTTTAATTGTAGAAAAAAAAAGTTCATTTCCATTGCAAGAAGGAATTAAACTGGAATTCCATTCCAGTGATCACCCAAAATTTCATCAATGGTTTTCTGGAACAAGTAAGGCGCGTTTTTCAGTCCAAACGGGACTTTAAGGTACTCAAATTTACCCTCTGGAGTTACAAATGCCGTGTATTTGATAGAGTCCTCTGACATACGAATTTGGTGATAACCGCTGAGGAAATCGAGGGTCGTAAAGTATTTATAGCCCGCGAATCTGTCGATGAGGTCCTGGATCAGCGGCAGGGGGTACACTTCTCTCACGATTAATTTATTCAAAGCACGGTAGTCTACGCATAACCGCATTTGGTCCGATTTCTTTTTGACCATCATAGAGCAGGGCTCGCATACGGCGAAGTCGACTTTCGTATGGTACCCGCTTGCAACAGTCCACTGACAATTTCCCTTAGGGTACATTTTTCGGGTTCTGATAATCTGTAAGGAGGACAGTAGATAATTTCGTCAGTGGTCAGGATACTTGACACCTTGTTCCTTCTTCTACCGGTATCTCACTCCCGTCAAACGCTACCAAAACCGTGTTTGTTGAGGCTAAAGGAAACTGAAATTGAGTACCAAGTGTGCGACAGAGAGAAAATACATCAAAAGTAATAAAATGTTTTTGAGAAAACTATCAGTCTGATTTCAGATCTAAAAAAAGGGTTATACTCAGATTTCAATTATATTTGATGCACTAGTCAAAAAAAAATTCCAAATTTTTTTTTCAATTTTACAAAATAATCTCAACTTTTTAAAAATCGCAGGTAGTCACTTTGAAGTACTGAAAATATCAAACATTAATCTTTTGTCAGAATTTCTGTAGCATGAATGGTGCCCTCCGAAACACATTTTGAAAATCTCTCTTTCTTATTTGCCGCCCGCTGCAGCTGTTCTCCGCGATGAGTCATTCATGATAATATAGGTAGTGATCACTTTCTGCACACATGGTGTTATGATGTTTTCTGAGAAATAGGCGATGTAAATAGCAGAAGTAAAGATTTGTGACATCGTGGTATTAGTAAGTAAGTAAGTAAAGTAAGTAATTCATTGCTTTTAAAAATAAAATTTTTATAGCAAGAGGAGCTTAAAATTAAATAAACGTACTATTGAATTCAAAATAAATAACATCTCATTATGATTAATGAAGATACAAATACAAGCCAAAAGTCCGTCCCCACAATAATATAGAAGGAGTGAATGAATAAGAAGGGAAAGAAACATGACTCTTTTCATTACAAAAATTAAAAAAGAAAAACTTCACTCATTGCGGAGAAAGGAACGCAAACGCAAGACACTTGACAGGTAGTTATAAAGAATTTTGGAGTCTCTCGCTTCCACGTACAGAATTGATTTGGATATACTGCCAAAGCTTGCGAAGCTTTTCGGGAGGTTACTCTTGAGTGGAGTGTAAAGTAGACATTCGAAAAAAACATAATAATAGGGTTTCAGGCTTGTGTAGGTTGCAAATAGAACAAAGCTCGGAGGAGTTGATTTGGTGAAAGGACCCAGAGCAAGAAAATTTAAGGAATCTTCCCCCGGAGAGGCGTAGCTGACAAAGTGTTCTGGTTATTTTAATTGGCACTGGCAAGTGGCAAGGTAGTTGAGTCGTTTATGATCCACTAGTTCATATGAGTCATTGAACGTTGAATAATGAAGACTTGTTAATAAAACCGTTTTTTTAAGTCATCAGTTTCCCAAAAAAGAAAGGAAGTAAGGAAAAATAATAAACCTTCACCCTGTATACTAATTTATAGCAGTCCCAGCCCAGAGTTGAGGCTTTTAATATGTTGAAGAAGAGGGATGTGAAAGCTAGCCATGGTGAAAAAATCGTTTTTGTTTGAATTAATTCCAGCAGATAGTCTATTTCCAATATACTATTAGTACATTTCACCTTGATGATAGTACCGGCGATTCCGCAAGATATTCATGGGTCGGGTCCACACAGGCCTCATAGTTCAACTTTATTCCGTTAAGTTCAGTTCTAATCAAACCATACAACTTCTTTCTTATGGTGCGATTCTCTAAAAAATTACGTTCCATAAAGGCTCTGTTACGTTTCCGTTAGAATTAAATTCTCTTCCTGAAAAAATATTTCTATAATTTTCAACCCCACCCCCTTTTTTCATAAAATTGCCAGAGTTTCCAATGTAAAATTTTTGATCTCTTAATTCTCTTCAGTACAGTCAACGTCATCCTGCACAGCATCGAGGGAGAAAATTTTCTGAGTAAAAAGTGCAACCCAAATTCACCCCTTCACTCCCCCACCTCAACTTCAAAATCTAAAATGACACTACCCTCTTTGTGATACATCAAATCGAAGGGAATTGAATTCGCTTCCTGAATAAAATATTTAAATAATTTTCAAAAAGCCCCCTTTCCCCCTAAATTACTCCGAATGTTCAATTCATCAGGAGAGGGGTTGAAAATTTCAAAAAAATTGTTTTCAGAAAGAAAAATCAATTTCCTTTCATTCGATGTATCACAAAGTAGGTGGTGTCTGTTAAGTTTGGAAATTGGGGTGGGAGAGAGGAAAGGGGTGAATTTGGGTAACACTTTTCACCACCGAAAATTTTCTCCTTAGATGCTATTTAGGATGACGTTGATTAAATTGAAGAGGATTGAGGGGCCGAGAATATAAAATGGGACAGTCAGAGAAATTTAGGAAGATGGGGGGTGGGGTTGGAAATTTGGAAAATATTTTTTTCAGAAAAAGAATTTGATTCTCTTTGATGTGATGTATCGCAAAGTAGATAGTGTCATTTGAAATTCCAAAGTTGAGGTGAGTAGGGGTGAGGGGGTTGAAGATAGAAATTTGCCAATGTATGTTTCAGATGTCCCCCTCGATATAAAAATCGACCTGTCCGAGCTTTTCTCGAAAAAATGATGTGTCATGCCCGAAAACCCCTCTGTTCTGTTTTCGTTGGGCCACCCTGTATACCTTTTGTGTATAAAACAGAAAACAAAATAAAGCCTCCTTCTGTACTTTTTTCCTCTTTATAGTAGTTTTTTAACTCATCTTACTTATTTATTTCTGGACTACATTCCATTAATATCGAGTGACGAAGCTATTAATAATTAAGAATGCAAAAGTAACCGATTAGGTATTGCCCAGTTGCTTGTTACACTGTTCGGATTTTCTACGGGACTGGAGATACAGTCCAGGCATTAACTCTGCAATTACGAGGCGGCGGCAGGCGGTGAACTTCAAAGGGAAATATTCAAAATTGATTTCGGTCGATACTATTAATGATAGTTAAATTTTGAAAAAAGGTTAATATACAATATTTATTACAAAATAAAATGACCACCTTAGATTTTCAAAAAAAAAATTGAAAATTTGAGTAAATCAAAAACTTTTTTCCGAAAAATACAAAAATTGAAATTTTTGACTACAGCATCAAATAGTTATATATTCTGAAAATAATAACGTTTGAATTTTAAAAATCGATCTATTTAGTGAATTTTGAGAATGTTATTAGTTTCCGCGCCATCTCGCGTCTCAGAAACACATTATTTTATCGTCCCCTTTAGCCTTAAATCATAAGTGATGAGGTTGAGTTTATCGCTTGATTCAGTGGTGATAAGCGAGCAATCACTACCAAAGTCAACAAATGCATTGAAAGAACAATGTGGATTGAGTTGAACGTCTTTGTAAAATTTACTTTTGACTGTGACATGATGAACTAGTCATAATTTTGGTTCAGGTTTGTTGCCAGACGGTGTGTTTTCGTTGCGCTGTTTTTTGAAGCAGTTTTCGACATTGTAGCCGGGCTTACGGCAGTAACTGCACTTGGGCGCTTGCCACTTGCTACTTGTGGCCGTATTCGGGAAATTTGCCTTTTTGTGACCGGGTTTATTGCGGGCAGAACATACAACATTACAGGGGTCTCTGAGTGGACTAGAACCCTGGTATTCTGGCGTTTGATGTCTTCTCCCTGTCGGCGACTGAGAAAAATGGCGCCTGCGGTTGATGTGCAGATTACTTGGGCCGCCTACTTGAGCACTGCCAATTTCAATGCTACCCATCGACTTGACGTATGCGCCAAGTCCAGAAGGGTCAGTAATACTAGCTGCTTTGAGCATCAATTTCAGGTTTTCAGATTCAGAGCAGATTTTGAAGTGAAACTTCTATTCTCGCGCCTAGATCACAACACACCACTAACGCAGAACCACACATGAACGACAAGAACGGCTCTCGACTTGGCTTGAATAGATTCGAGCGGATGTGATTTATTATAGGGATAGGGAGGTATATTCAGAGCCGGGCCTAGCAGGCGTGCAGTGCGTTCCGGCGCGCAGGCGAGTACAGCAGGCGGCAAGTCATAGAGGCGGTAATATAATAATTAAGTTGAATTTCGAAGGATTCTTTTCATCCCCGCATTTGGTGGGGTTCTCCACTGCCGGTGAGGGGGCGGCAATTTTTCGGTGGCACGCAGGCGGCAAATAGGCCAGGCCCGGCCCTGGGTATATTCTTCAACGGACGTTTATAATTCAAAAATAAAATCGAATGCCGCACACCCAAATGTGGACACAACTTTCAGGTTTTTTTATTAGTGGAACGATTTTCAGGAAACTTGGAACTTACCCCTGTTTGGTACGATCATTCTGATTTTCAAACCAAATTTCATGAGTTTGCCGCTATTTTGGTCGCCATATTGAAATTTCTGCCCAAATAACGGTAGAACCCTATAATTAACATCTTGCGTTCACTGATCCTTCAAATAGGAAGTGCGCTATTGAGCCTCACGCCCGTGAGACATATTCGCTTGTTCTTGCCTATGGGCTTCGTTCATTTTGACATCTTTGTCCCGGCGAGTACAACATAAGGAACTATGGCTTCGGCATGCAATAAATGCTTGGGACTGGGAGTATATTTTTATTGATGGCAAACTTTCACGCTATGCCTGTTCTGCCCACCGGATATGGTAATAACTCAAAACGGTCGCTTTTATACTTCTGCAGCATCACCTAAATTGCTTTAATATTTGTATTTAGCTAGTCAGATTCGTGTCATTATATACAGTTCGTCGCAATCACAACGATCCCGGCAATTTGCTGTCTAATTTTTCAATATCTGTACAATTTTCCTAATAACATAGTTTTCTACCTTGTATTTTTTATGTTGATGTGGTGCTCTACTCGAATCTTGACTGCCGCCACCACCGAT
Source organism: Anaspis maculata (assembly GCA_949128115.1). Taxonomy (NCBI): domain Eukaryota; kingdom Metazoa; phylum Arthropoda; class Insecta; order Coleoptera; family Scraptiidae; genus Anaspis; species Anaspis maculata. The sequence goes on from OX421968.1 coordinate 36,542,360, forward strand.
TGTCATTTTAAGGCGGCATTCCTTGGGTGTAATTTGCTGTAACTTGCTGAGAATTTCTCGAGTACCCACCAATTGATATTCAAATGTAGACGTTTCGCCATAATTAATAATTGATATCAGATAACTTCCCGAATAATAAATTTTACAATCAACTATTTTCACTTGCTAAAGCAAACAGCCACGGATGTTGTTTATTTTAACGTTAGTTATAGTTAGTATACTGAGTTACGTAATGTTACTAAGTACCTAATTTTGAAAAGCATCTCGGGCGCGAGAACTGAGTGATAAGAGCCCTGGATTTCTTGGTATTTAATAAGAATGGATAAGTTTGCATACTTAAACAGTTAAGGAAAATATATAAGGGGAAATATAAACCAACCATTGAAGCCGGCTTTGTCCACAAGTGAACGCATCTTGAGACTGACAGGGTGAGACGCAAACTTGCGCAAACTTTACCAGATTCCACAAGCTTCGAATTCTCTGAACTGGCTCTTTGAAAACAATTACTATTACATTTCACCGAACTACAAACTTCGACATACCACAACAGAAAAATTCTTATCCATGTGCATATGGTTGAAAACCCCGACAAACGAATCCAGCGTTCCCTGGCTCTTCGCGAGGTACCTATAGGCACTAGAAATGCTGTACTGCTGTAGCAGTAATATCTAGTTCTTTGTTCTTGTTCTTCCTCGGTCTTTCTCTCTAATAATCCACGGCACACTCGCACTGCCAGATAAAGATAATTTCGGGGGCAGAACCGGCAGTGAATTTAATATAATAACGGACACGTCTTTAAATGTAGGTTAAAGTGGCTTCATCTGCACGATGGTCGCAAAGTGCCAGGAAGGCAAAGTTGTAAAACGACAACAGTTATAACAAGTGCACTACTAATTCAAATTAGTACCTACAGCTTCCATTTTGTTCAGCTTCGTGTAAAGAATAACAGCATGACAAGACAACTGGTGTCATCTGTACTTCATACTTTTAATATTATCCATCTGCATTCATTTACCGCACCACCGCCACCACCACCATCACCACCACCATCACCACCACCACCATAGCACTATATGCAGTGCGCATTCAAAATATTTTATGTATAACTCAACGGCTTTTGTTTATTAAGTCGATTGTGGTTTGCGCCGCAAAAATTTAAATTCACGCCACACCGAAGCTGGACACGTTCCACACGTCAAGTTCACTTTTACGCATCCCTCATTATGAATCAAAGAATTAAAACATTGTGCTGTTTTGAATGCAAACGTATTTTGTTCATCACAAATGCAGAAATAAAGAGAACAACAAACAAAAAATGGTAACATTATCCTGTGACGGCTTGTTAAAAGTATCTAACAATGAGTGCGCATGGAAGTAAACATACGAGTAGACCTCGGAGTAGACTTCGGTACAATATTTCATCATTTTCAAATTATTTAAAAATGTGCCGAAATACGAGCACCATAACGATCGAAAAAATAATATGCAGTCTTCAATAAAATCTCTTCATTTTGATCGAGTTTTTTTTACCAAAATCATGTCCAGGTTCTCTCCAAACATACAAATTTTCAAACAGAAATGTCAGTGTTCAAAACTTTAACATTTAATAATTTTGTCAGAAGCAACACAACGGAAGAACAAAACTAAGTCTACATTCAGAGTTAACCACCATTCACCAGTCAGGCGCAAAGAATTTGCAAACTTTCCTGGCCGATGATACTGGGACAGCTGTTCGCGTGGTTTTTGGCCTGAACCTGAAAGACGAGCATCCAGTGGCTGAGACTCACCGAAAGTGATACTTCTTGCTGGAAGATCGACTTTTTCCAAAAAATTTCAACTGAAGTCGGAAGTATTAAATTCCATTTTTCCGGCGGTGATTTGTTTCAAACGAATCTTTGCACATTTCATAAATGCGGAAACACTGCAGCTCAGTTCTACTTTGCACCATGATGAGCTCCACGAAATATTCATTTAAGGAACCAACATACTGCGAATGACAGTTGGAGAGATCAGTGTTTCAATTTTTGGAGGAAAACATTTCGAAATCGGCCGTGATCAGATCTTCATCTTCTTTTTCTTCAACAAAATCCCTTTCCATTCCATCAACTACTTGGTTAAAGTGGGCTTTTCCTGAGTGGTTTTTCGGTAATGATAAAAACAACGATCACAACGAAGTACTGTAGATTTACATTTTTGAATCACTTTAATTCGATTTGTTTCGACAAATCATATAAAGGCTGTCTGATTACTGCATGATTCAGGCCGCGATCGGCCGATGGCGACCAGAAACACAGCCCACTAGAATCATGTTGAAATCAGACAGCCTATATGTATATGTATACCTACATCTGACTTGATAATCTTGAACTTTAGTTAATCTTGAACTTCAGTTAAGGGTTTCATCGTGCTTTTCGGAATTCACATTTGACATCGTAGTTTCACACTTTGTTCTTTGTTCACTCATTGATCTATTTGTTGATGTTCTGCTGTTCGACCGTCCCCGCATGCGCCATTTTTGAGGCTCGGCTCGACTTGGCACAGGGCGCGCGATTCATTCATAATTTATCAGCGTTGTAACGAACAGATTACGTTAATGAGAATATTACAAGAAATAGCTATTGTTCTTATATCACGCTTTTAGCCTGTCTGTCCGTCTTCATGTAGCTCGTGACCTTGGGACCAGAACCAAGGAAAATCTTGCCTAAATAACGATAAACAATTACAATATCAACAGTTGAGTATATCGCGGCGTCGTCGATGACGCGCTGAATTTGACAAACCGGTTTAATTTATTAAAGAGTTATCACATGCTGACAAGTACCCGTTGTTATGAAAATACATAGCACATATGAGAGACTCTACATAAACTGCTGGACAACGAAGTTGTCGGTATCGGAAAAATGGTCCGACTTTGGAGGCCAATATCTCCCGATTGCCGATTGCGATTCCCATTTTGTTTGTTGCGTTAACTAGCTCAATCTTTCCTTAACCCATCCTCAAAAAAACTTTTTTTATGTATTCCAATACAAAAATCATGAAGTGTGGTGTCTTATCTCGAAACGATTTTGGAATTACCCAGATTGCAAGTCTAACATTGGAGATACAAATTTTTATGTTGAATGTTACAGATTTGCCTTGTTGGCACGCGAGATTAAGTCACTTTTGATGAATGGATGTTGGTATTGAGCAAAATTGTTCGTACAACAGTCCAGGACAATTTGCTGTCAACACAACTTGAATATTTGGTGTGGGGCCAAGCAGAGCGCACTTTTTTGAGTGGTTGTCACTGCCTGTTTTTCGTACGTTGAATTTAGTCGGAATTTCATCAGAATTTTAGATGTGGAACATGTTCTAATTGCAAGTTCAAGCCCCTGAACATGGTACCGATGTAAAACTATAGTTTCCGAGTGAAGTAAAGCCCCCCTTGATGTTATACTTTTTGTGCTTGTGCTATGCGTGAGTCAAGCGAATCTGCAACATTCAACATAAAAATTTATATCTTTGATGTTAGACTTGCAATCTGGGTAATTCCAAAACCGTTTCGAGATAAGACATCACACTTCATGATTTCTGTGTTAAAATAATAGCAAAATATTTTTTTGAAAAATGAGGGTACGATGAAGCCGTTGCAATTTTGCACCATTTTACGTATCACTCTGTAGAAAATTCACATGAAGTTTCTCAACATTCATTATTACAGAATGGGTTACGGAAAGATTAAGCTAGTTAACGCAACAAACAAAATGGAAATCGCAATCGGCAATTCGGAGATATTGGCCTCCAAGGTCGGACCATTTTTCCGATACCGACAACTTCGTTGTCCAGCAGTTTAGAAGAGAAAACCTTACAAAAGCGAAGGGGATATTGTGAAAAGCCAAAATTGAGAGAAATTGATGATTTAATCAATAGTATGTAATATAACAAGTGATTAGTATTTTTTCAGTTGAATCGTTTTAACCCGAAAACAACTGTCAGTCACGAGGGAAAAGTAGGTAGACCCGATATTATCTGACAAATGAAATCCCGAGACAAAGTCGAGAGATTTTGTCCAAGATAATATCGGGTCTACTTTCCGAGTGATTGATAGTTTGTTTGAGGAATTCAAAACGTTTAACTCGAATAAAACACAAAGCACGAGTTGAATTTAGTAGATTATCGCCCAAATAGACTACCAGTAGAAATAGTAGGTCCAATGTATGTAATGTATTTTTTTTTTTCAATTATTGAATACACACTTGTGAAGCTCACTACTGAATTAAGCTAATTCTGCTTGGCTAAATAATAATAATAATTTTGCCTTGAGTGGTAGTTCACAACACAGTTTGTTGTTCACATGAGCGGCAGACTGGTAGAGCCAAAAGCCAAATGTCACTCACAGTTTGTTGACGGAGCATGAAAGGAGAGTGCACAGTCGCGGATTAAAGACGGAGTCATATTGGTGAAATAAGCGTTGCGAAATCAATCCGTCTGGGTTTATTCCTTGACGGATCCTTACCATTTTGGTTTCTTTCGAAAGCTACAAGGATGTACTTTGGTTTGAGCCTATTGGCATTTCCGAAATATAAAAAAAAATAATTTTGACATTTGAAAAAATTATTTTTGAATTTTGGAAATGCCAATGTAAAGTACATCCTTGTAGCTTTCAAAAGAGACCAAAATGGTAAAAATCCGTCAAGGAATAAACCCAGACGGATTGATTTCGCAACGCTTATTTTACCAATATGACTCCGTCCTTAAGAAAAGGGCTTCGTTGCTGGAAACAATGCTGAAACGAAGTCGAATAGGTTGTGAAATTGTATCCTAGTAGGTGGAAGACTTTTTAAACGCATCAGTACTAAAAATTTTTAAGTGTAAATACAGTCGTTTGAATTTAATATTAGTCGTGGGCCCGAAAATATTCCAATCCGGTGCTATTACCTAGTGTGCATTAATCACCTGCTAGTGTGCAATAATCGATAGCTTAAACCGAGTCACGTGGGTCTCATTCGGTTGTTCTGATTGGTTGATTGGGTATGTGGGCGATAATCGATGTAAAATGCAGGTTAACTTGTAAAATCATTGAATTGATGGTGCGTCGATTTTCGTACTTCTTCTTCCAGGCGGATTTTCGGAAATTCAGCCAAGACCACGCGGCCAAGAAGTAAGGTTATGTGGTGTTATTGGACTCGGCATCGTTCACACTTTTCCCTAAAATTCAACGCCCTAAACCCGTCGGTGTCAACGTATTTGTCGACTGTAACTAACCACCTGACAGAGTGACACCTTCAGGCAGCAGGCATCATCAAGAGATCCAGGGAAGTCGACATTAGTCACGGAGATTCGCGTTCCGGTGTTTGACAGCGGCACATGGCGTGAGCTAGCAGCGCTGCATGGCACAACACAGTGTATCATCCGCTGCTAGGTGGGTGAGGCGCCCGCGTGTGAAGACGGTGACATCATAGCGTTGTAGCCGAACATTTTTCGAATTTTGGGGGGTTTGGAGTTAGAATGCCCCTTAGTAATTGATACTGAAGACCAAAACTGTTGTGAATTCCACGACTACGTATTGAGATAAGAAGGAATATTTCAAGGGCTCCCCTATTTAACCTGAAAATATGTAAAAGGTAGATTGACCCATTTTTTCAATTGTTTAACAAAAAATCGAAACAGGTGAAATGCAGATGAAAACTAGGAGATTGAAACGACTGGTACTCCAATGTGTTGATAAAACTTTTTTTCAAGCATTCGGAAAAATTTAGGAACGTCAATCTTAACTAGGTGATAATAGGGCTATGAGCTACTTGCATGGCATGTAGCGCCGCGGCGGAATGTGAAGTGCTTGTTGGACTAAGTGACGCTGTGATGGCTTCGCGAACACCTCACTAGGTGGCGCTGTGACGGCTCCATCACTAGGGTTGCTAGATTATCGACAGCTTTGGCTGTACAAGGGTTACGCAATCATCCGTTGCTAAGGGCCGATGGGAGGGGCTAAAATTCAGCTATGTGTCAAAATTTATCATGAGCGGAGAGAAAAGGAAATTTGCGGGGTCCGGTGCTGTTGCTTGATGTCCGCAACCGAACATACATGAAAATTTCATTCATATAGCAGCATAAAAGACGTGTTTTGAAACTCATCGGGCAAGTCATATCCACCTCTCACACGAATTTGTACACCTAAATCCAAAATAAACACGCTCTTGACAGACAGAGCCCGTTGAGACGGACGCCTATGGCCTTCCGTGATGCCGACAGCTGTCACTCCCTAACTCCGTGAGGCCATTTAGTAAACAAACGCTCAGCCAGAATGCGGTACCCTTACGCCGGCCGACCGGTCGCGTGATAATTAGGTTCCCTATCCATCACAACAAACAAATACACGAGAAATAAATATCAAAACAAAGAAGTCATGTCAAGCTTATTGGACGGAAGGCTTTTCCCTGGGCGTATGAATCTCGCCCTGGCTTTGGTATAAAAACTACGTTTACGTTCCGCCAATTTTGTGGCACATAGCTCATGGCCAAGCTGGCCCGAAACAGTGTACACAGGGATGAGGCCAGCTCTTCAATGCTCTGTTGCAGTATTACTGGTAGTATTCCACCTGGGCCCGCAGATTTATATGGTGCGAAAGACTTTACAGCCCATACGATCTTGGTTATGTCGACTTGCTTGTCAGCAAGTTTCCAGTCTATTTTGGACCCGCTTCATACGGTGGGCCTGTTGAGGTAGACTGTTTGTTTTGTTTGCAGGGATACGTTTGCACCCTGGGAAGTGTGTCTCTAGTAACAAGTCCAGAGTCTCCTTCCCAGATGCAGTATAGTCTCCCTGTAATTTTTGCAATGAGCCCAGTTTGCCCTGGTTTTCTTTTTGTAAGGCCTTTTAGAGTCTTGCACATTTTGGAGACTACTCAACAGGGGCGTTCCTAAGGTGTTTGCTGCCCTCGTGCGAAATAAAAATTCGCTGCCCATCTGCACAGGAAAGTTGAAATTATCAAAAAGGGGGGACGGGGCTTTGGGGATCATTTGGAAAAGTTTTCGAACTAATAATAATGCTGATAATAATAAGTGAAAGAAAAGACAGCTGCTGACTAAATTGTTGATAGATTTCTTCTCGGATTTCTTCAAACTGGAAAGTTTTAGCATTGTATTTCAGCTTGGAATCTTTGAAATGACCAAACTGCGCTGCTGAATACCACGCACAATTTTTTTTGAAATTGTACCTCTAGCCCAGGCACCAGGGAGCAAAAATCAGCTCAATAAGGAAATAATTGTTTCCTGGCTGGAAACTAGCTTAGAACAATCTGTGTGGCTTAGGTTTTGACATACTAATTTCCCCCCCCCCCTCAGAAATGTCGGCGTCATGTCGCCATCATCAACAAGAAGTGCACCAGCGTGGTTTTTGCCGAATATCTTGATTTTGGGCCATCTGACAGCGAAAGATGTAAGAAGTCATTTTGAAACCAATAAAATTCCCTACGGAATAGTTTTTGAATGATCTTTCTGCGACCTATGGTTTTAGAGAGAGGCATTGTCGTAAGAGCTCCATGGCCACTCGACTCGAAAAACTAAAATGTCGATGTGACAAAAAAATTTCAAAATGAGATTTCTCCAGAATCCTTCACGCTATAGTTGCGGTGATGGTCTTAAACTCTTCCTCTTGAACCGTTGATTACGAATATAGAAAAGTCAAAAACATCACATTGTACATATACAGGGTGTACTGAGGGAATCGAATCAGATCAGAGAAATTTTACATATTTCTTTGAGTTAGCCTATATGCGACACTCTAAGCACCTAACACGAGTCCAATATCAATATGGATTTGCTCTATAAGCTTTAATTGATACACTCAAGAAGTGGTCAGCTCACAGCTTTACTGTAAAATGTTTTGAAGGCCCTCTGAAATCATCAAAATATTAAAAAGTTACAGTATCAAGGAATGTATATAACAGTATATTATATACCAAGGGACCAAAGTGAATTTTTAATTTGGGGATTTGGACCCAAAGGGCCCTCGAGCAACAAACTTCACCCAAGGGATCAAAAATTCACTTTAGTTCCTTGGTATATAATATACTGTTACATACATTTCTTGCTACTGTAAATTTTGATTATTTCAGAGGGCCTTCAAAACATTTTACAGGAAGGCTGTGAGCTGACCACTTCTTAGGTGTATCAAGTGAAGCTTACATAGCAATGCATATTGATATTGGACTCGTGATAAGTGATTAGAGTTTCGCATAGGCTAAATCGAAGAAATATGTCAAATTTCTCTGTTCTGATTTGATTCCCGTAGTACACCCTGTATATGTACAATGTGACGTTTTGACTTTTCAATATTCGTAATCCACGGTTCTAGAGGAAGAGTTTAAGACCATCTCCGCAACTATAGCATGAAGGATTCTTGAGTAATCTCATTTTGAATTTTTTTTTTGTCACATCGACATTTTAGTTTTTCGAGTCAAGTGGCCATGGAGCTTTCACGACAATGACTCTCGCTTCCAGGAGCTTCATCTCAAAGTCCATAGGTCGCAAAAAATTGATTGAAAAACCAAACTGTAGGGAATTTCATAGGCTTCAAAATGACTTCTCACATCTTTTTTCTGTCAGATGACCCAAAATTAAGATATTCGGCAAAAACCACGCTGGTGCACTTCTTGTTGATGATGGCGACATGACGCCGACATTTCCGAAAGGGGGGAAACTAGTATGTCAAAAACTAAGCTACACAGATCGTTTCAAGTAAGTTTCCAGCCAGGAAACAATTATTTCCTAATTGTTTTCTCTGGCGCCTGGGCTACTCCTTCAGTATTGAATATCTACACTGCGCAAAGTTGGCACAGGGTGATATGTAAACCATTGCAACTTGTCACTGTGTTCAACCAAATCCCATTTGTGAAAAAAATGTTTTCTCCTAGTTTCAATCATGACATTATAAAGCTTCATGTCTTACCTCGAAGGCGGTTTCAGAATTTTACGGATCGGAAGTCGAACAACAAGAATATAATTTTCATTTCGAACTAGTGAGACTTTCGATACTCTGAATTTTTTTAAATTTTGTCCTTTGAGCCACTGTTCAAAACTTGACAAACTGAAACTTCAATTCACTTCAATTTGACAACAGAATCATACACAGGGAGTCAAAATATGGAAAAACCAAATTTCACACATGAATATCTGCTAATGTTCACTTCTCGACTTGTTAGCCCAACTCGAGGTTCAACTGCGATATTGAGAAAACTGGCCAATAGACCAATGACGGCACAAATGGCCATCATGATGGCCAATATCTTGGTTATCTTACATTTTACTCTTGTCATTAAATGTTTTTTATTGTTTGTGGCCTTGACTGCTTATGGTCTTTAGCCAATTTATTGTTATAAATGCGTTTTGGAGTTCAATAAAGTGTCCAAGTGGTGCCCGTAATCGAATTTTCGCCTTTGATTTCGACAAACTGCGACCTTCAAGCGATTTCGACAGCTGATAGACAAACCAAGTTATTGATTTTCCAAGCTTGTTGGAGTTGAAGATTGGTTCACGCACTTCACTACTACTAAATCAATCAGTGCAAAGATAAACGATACTAATGAACCTACGCCCTAAGGACCTTGAGCAAATGAGAACGGCTATAGGATGAACTGCCAGAAAATGAGGCTAACGGAAATCGCAAACCGAATTAAAATATTTGGCGGAAATCAAAAGTTCCATCGTTTTTAAAACAGACAAAATCTTCGGAAAAAATTGTAACCGGGATCATTCTGCATTAGTCGATGAGCCAGGAGCCAAAAATCACGATTTTGGTTTCCACCCTGGGGACTTGACGTGTCATACTTTTTTGGATTCCCCACAACACCAGCATGAAAATAAGCCATGATACGTTTTTGTATCGAGTAGCTTAAGACCGCCATCTTGTAAAAACCGCGCCAAATATGTAGTTCTTGTGGTTTGTATTTTTTTTTCTCATCAACGGCACCTCCGATGGGAAAAATGAAGCTGAATAAAATTAGACAACAAAATTTACTATAAATATCGTTTAGCATCGTTTTCTGACAGGTCTTGTTACTCCAAATATGACAGTTCATAGTTTAGCTATGGCAAATTTCTTTATTCAACATTTTCGAGTACACCCGATGACATTTATACAAACCGAACTTTACGTCATTGTCTTTCTAGCGTACTTTACTAGAAATGCTGCTCTTAGCGGCATTTTGATGTCTGTCCGTGATTTCCATGAAACTTGAAATACACTCATGTTTTATATGTAAAAGTATGATTTTGATGTTTTCTTTTTGATCCGCTGCCATTTTGTCCGCCATGTTGAAATTGGTTCAAGTGGTCCGATTTTGATGAAAATTGGAACCCAGTCGTGTCTTGTGTATGCATTGATGGTTTTCATGTTAGCTCCACGATTTGCGCCATATTGATGTGCCACATGGAAATTAATCTCCAGCTGTCACAAAATCGATTTATTCAAATATTTCCTGAACAAGAGTTTCCCGATGTGACTGAAAAACTTGTTGATAGAAATCGGTTTTTGTTAGTTCTTTTTCACAAGTAGGGACTCCTTCAAAGAAAAATGTACGGGAAATGCTATTAAATTTTCGAAATCCGCAAAAAATTGAACATTCTTGATTTTTTTTTTGAAAATCTGGAAACCAGATAGCAACGCCTATACATAATAATTCAAGAAAGTCGCATACCGAATTTAAACCCTCTATTTTTTAAAAAAAAAGGTACTGAAAATAGTTTCTACTAATGGGGTACTTGCTCAATTTTTTTTATTGGCTTAATCGATTGTATGGGTGAAAATATTGTACCCGTATTTTTTCTTTTTCTCAAATTCCCAAAATTGCGGCCGTAGTGCCTGTTTTAAAAATATATTTGTGACGTCACAAATATACTGAACACTAAACAAACAGCACGGTTGGGTTTAAAGCTCAAAAAACTGTTAGAGTGGCATCACAATATTTAAAAAATACAGACAAAAATTTCCGTACTGTTAACAACCCTTTGAAAAAAAAATCGAAGAAAAAATCTTCCTAACCAATGGATATATTTTCCGGAAATTTTCAGGAAATACTATTTATCACTCTTGTTGATGATTAAAAGTATTTCCAGTCAAATCCGTTTCACTGGCAAGTACCCCATTCATTTTTTCATGTTCACTGAAAAACCATTTTTGCTACCTTTTTTTGAAAATAGAAAGTTCAAATTTGGTATGCGACTTTCTTAAATGAAGATGTATAGACGTTGCTATCTGGTTTTCAAATTTTCGAAGAAAAAAATCAAAACATTTTCAATTTTTTTTTGCAAATTTCGAAAATTTAATAGCATTTTCCGTACATTTTTTCTGGAGAAGTTTCTACTTGTAGAAAAGAATTAACAAAAATCGATTTCCATTCATCAAGTTTTCCAGTCACATCGGAAACCCCATGTTCAGGAAATATTTGAATAAACTGATATTGTGACAGCTGGAGATTAATTTCCATGTGAAACGTCAATATGGCGCTTATCGTGAAACTAACATAAACACCATCAGTGCATACACAAGACACGACTAGATTCCAATTTTCATCAAAATCGGACCAGTTTCACCAATTTCAACATGGCGGACAAAATGGCGACGGATCAAAAAGAAAACATTGAAATCATACTTTTGAAGATAAAACATGCGTGTATTTCAAGTTTCATGAAAATCGGATCACTTTTGAGAAAATTTGACATTGCGGATCAAGATGGCGACGGTTTGAGAAATTATTTTTTTCTTAATTCAATTCTCCGGTGAATACATGTTACACACAAGAAGTCGATTCTAGCTAGGTCTTCTCGTTCAGGAGCAATTAATTGATAAGACGGACAGTTAGACCGATGGACAGACGGACACTAAAATGCCGCTAAGAGCAGCATTTCTAGTGAAGTACGCTAGAAAGACAATGATGTGAAGTTCGGTTTGTATAAATATCATCGGGTGTACTCGAAAATGTTGAATAAAGAAATTTGCCATAGCTAAACTATGAACTGTCATATTTGGAGTAACGAGACCTGTCAGAAAACGATGCTAAAAGATATTCATAGTGAATTTTGTTGTTTAATTTTATTCAGCTCCATTTTTCTCATTGGAGAAGCCGTTGATGAGAAAAAAAATACAAACCACAAGAACTACATGTTAGGCGCGGTTTTTCCAAGATGGCTGTCTTCAGCTACTCGATACAAAAACGTATCATGGCTTATTTTCATGCTGGTGTTGTGGGAAATCCAAAAAGGTATGACACGTCAAGTCCCCAAGGTGGAAACCACTCGAGTCCCCTGGCTCAACAACTACATTACTTAGCCGGAGAAATGCTGCCACTAAATTTGGCTGCGCTTGTTGTTCGCTCAATAGGCACCATGGGTAGGAACGCCCCTGCTACTCAATCTCTTCACAGTGCCTCCTCCAAGATTCTTCTTTTGCTTGTTTAATGGCATTTATATGTATATTTAAGATGGGAAGATTTGTATTCCTCCCATTCGCCAGTCTTTTTGGCCCTGTTGAAGCTCTTCCGAGTTGCTGCCCTCAGTAAGGAAAGTTCCGGATTCCACTATAGAGTCTCTCGTTTGAACCTTCTCACTTTTATTGGGCAGCTGTCTTCGTAAGCATTCAATATGGCTGATTTGATAGTATCATTCATCAGTTCTACGTCCACTGGGGTTTGAAGTTTTGACGGACATTCATCCAGCCCCTGCTTTAGCCTCTCCCTGTAGTCCCTGAAGAGAGTCCAATTGCAGGTTTTTGGATTAATGTACGTACCTACCTCTCCCAGTGGGGAATCTAGTTCGAATTTTACGTACCTATACGGTACGTATAGGGGAGGTAGGTAGATACTGGGGAGTTTGCGTGCACACGTCCGTACGACGTAACGTAACTTCCAACGTGAAAAGAGACGAGTTTGTTATTTGTTTAAAATAAACCTCATACTTACGCCTACACGAGAAATTTTACAAGCTTATTTTATTATATTTATATACATTTTTTAGATGCCTTGGAAAAGTCTTAGTTGAAGACGAAACGTCGGCATTTTAAAAAAATCGTTTATTTTAAACGAAGTTCAAATAACCCACGAAAACTACCACCTTCAAGCTAATAGATCTGATGAACGAGAACAGAAATAGTTATTTGTAACTCCTTAGTTACAGGGGAGTTTTCACGTTCTACGTTGCGTTACGTCGTACGTTGCAAGAAATTGCAAACTCCCTAATATGCAGTGATCATAAAACATTTTTTAAATTCAAAAACAATTTTTTCGAAATTAGTTTTTTATGTATATTGAAAATGTTTATATGATAAGTTCCTAGTAATACCTACCCCTGTATCATTCGAAAGAGACATGAATGGTAAATTCCTGTCAAGGAATAAGCCCGCTGAAATTGATTCCACAACGACTTATTTCACCAATCCAACTCCATCCTGAAACCTAAACCTTCATAAAAAGCGCGAGTGGATGCCCGATGCCGCAATAGACGTAAATACTTAGGAGAAGCGGAAGGACATCGAGTGCATCGTAATATAATAAGTGTGGGGATGGTGTGTGTACTTTTTTGCGAAATTGCACGAGAGAACGTCGAAGAGGGTGCGGTAATAATGAAAAAAGCGCAGCGGCATGCGGTGGAACTATACGAGACTGAAAAATGCAAAAAAACATAAACACACGCACACGCACGCAGACACCCAGCTTTCGCTGAAACGATGAACGACTCCCGTGCGAGATTGCGCGACTACTTTACTTAGCATATTAAGTTTGTCAGTGAGCGAACTAATTGAATTGGCTTGATTCGCTAGTACACGAGCCATGTAACCAGGCCCGTAATAAGGGCCATACAAATTGCTTTGGTGAAACTTAATCCAGTTATGCGTCAGTATCCGATCCCTTTGTTCCGTCTCGAATGTGTATGAGAGCATTGAGAGCTGGGGAAGCAGCGCGCGGCCCCGCTGGTGCATCTTTCCGGGGTCTCCCTCCTGCTCGCCGGGTCTGCCCTTTAGTGCAGGCGCGAGTCGGAGGGCCTATTACCCATTACCGGGGCCCAGAGTCGCTCTCAATTATGAGCATTGGGCCCACACCGTCAGCCGCAGACTTTACAACGACGAGCCTATACACAGGCTGGCGGCCTAGCCTGTGCTGTGTTCTGTGTTCTCTTGGCGGCGGATCCAGATCCCCTCCAATCCCCTCCCCTGCCACGATTCATTCCGCCAGGTTCAGGTTTCACTTACGTCTAGCCGCTACAAGCAGCTACGATCGTCCGGTCCGAACTCGTCCGTCATTCATATTGTGGGAAGGGAAGGGCATTGCATTCACGCATGGCGCGTGGCGCGGTATTCAAAACGAGTGAAAGTTCAGACGGTTCAAATCAACTACCTGATACCTGCTCAAAAGAAGAAACTTAAACTTGAATACAAAAAGTTGAGCGGTTATAAAATTCAATGTAAAATTTTGTACAATTATTTCCTTATGCGTCAACAGCGCCGTCTTCAGGCATGGGTCCGAAAGGGCCCGTGCCCACGGCCCCGTGTTTTTTAGAGGCTCCCAAGGCTCCATGAACTACTACCAGAAATAAATGACAATTTTTGTGACATAAAATACTTCTCATATTCCATTCACGACGTTTATTCAGTTATGTCACTTTTTGAGCTGATCGTGCGCTTTCCTTTCATAGTGGGTTTTTGACAGCGGGTGATGAAAGAAGTCAAAAATCCCTAGGAACGCACCGAAAAGGCAATAGGTCGTTTCGTCTGAGTGTGCGCATATGTGGCGCAAATTTCATTGTTTCGTACACCGATAAAAAAATTAACACTAGAACATCTTGTAGTGCACCTAAAATTCCACAAATAATTTGGGGTGTGTGTAAAAGTGACAGCCAGGAACCAGCAGCTAGTCAGGGGGGGTAGACAGAGCATGTAGCGTTCCCATTTAACTGACTAGTGTACGAAAGTTTTTAAAATTTGGCGCCTTTACGCAAGCGCACTGCCCAAACAAAATGGCCTATTGGAAATTAAGTCTAAAAAAACAACTGGTATCCGCTGTTATGGCGGGTGGTATTGCCAGCCGTTGCTAAAAAATCAAGAAGGAGCCCCATCACCGTTTTCGTGCCCATAAGAATTTGCTCGAAGCAAGAACAAAACTGAATCTATATCTATTTCTCTTCCGACTTCTGAATGCTAGAATGCAGGCTCCTCACAGACAGAGTTTTAGGGCCTCTTTTGGCAAAAAAGCTAGGCTACAATTGCGGCCGGGCTAACTCCCAATTCGCGAATTCAAGGTATTACAATACTAAAAAATAAGATGACCATGCCCGGTTTCCTGGAAGGCTTTAGCCTGGCAGTAATGCTCGCTTTACTCCCGTTCTTCTTTTTTTCGCATATCTTTATGAGAGAGCCCCCATTACCTTGTGCCCGGGGCCCCATTGGTACAAGAGATGGCACTGTGCGGCAAGAGTGAGAAAAATTGATAAGATTCAAGTATGGTATGAAGCATTTAGGTTCGATTTCAAATTTCGATTGATATCGGTGTCAACAGTCAGTGACAAAAAAAAGTTTAATAGGAAGTCGAAACCGGTTATAAAAATTAACAAATGCTCAATAAAGAGGGAGGACCAATTTTATTTTTATCAAACAAAGAAATTTATATCAGTAATATTATAGCATCATTGCTCAGATCATTTTAAATTAGGTAACAGAGAGAGAGAGAGAGAGATAATTCTATTTTATCCAATCCTATTGAATATTGCACGCATTATCACGTGCATACATGCCCGCATTTTTCAATAAGACTTTTCGTTTATTCACCGTCGGCCTAACACCGACACCGGTGACTGCTTTCCTCCACTGTACCTGAAATTTTGCCGAATCCCTCTGTGCTCCAGCACATGCAGGGTAGGACTTTTTAACTACACCAACATCGCATTAGGTCGGCACCATCGTTCGTATTTTACGCGCCATGCAACACACGGCGCGTCTTGCATTTAGCAAGCATTCCTAGTAAATCGAGAAGCTCGTTCGAGGTGAAAATCTGACCGTCCATTGCGGAGATCGAACCCGCGACCTCTGGCATGGCAGTCTAACGCGCTGACCACCACACCACAAGCTCCTCATTCTGTATAATTATTACGAAACACCGGTATCAAAAATGGCCCATGACAAGATGTAGGTAGTTTATTACGTGACCTAATCAGAAAACAAAGAATCATTCAAAATAGTTCACTTATTTAAGAGTTATGACACCTTGAATGCGACTGAAATTTTTGGGTGGCCCACTTCAGGTGGTGCGGATACGGAGATACGTCAGCTTTCGCCAAGGATAATGCGCGCACGTAGTGTTGCCCGAGACGAGATCGAGACGAGATTTCATCCGATCTCGTCTCGATCTTGATGTATTTTCAGAACTTTGATCTCGTCTCGATATCGTCTTGACAATTTGAACAAGAATCTCGATCTCGGCTCGAGAATCTCGATCCCGACTCGAGATCCTCGAGTTATTTTAGTATTTTTATTTTCATCCACCATAATTCTAATACCTACCTACAATTGTAATTTTTGGTTTTATGTCTTCCCACAGTTTTTTGTAAATTAAAATTAGAAAACCTACCTACAACTCTTTCTATCATCTATTTTATATTGTTTGTACTTAGTGCCTACAGGTGCAAGTGACCCATCATTTAGCATATGGGTATTTTACCAGTGGCGTAACTATCGGTGCTCTGCACACGGGACTTTCGAGACTTGCTACAGGATCTGAGGTTTTCTCCCGAGGTCCCGAAAAAAATCGGTCTCGAGACTTGAAAACCCTATTCTGAATACATCAATGTTTTTCTTGATAGTCCAAGTCCGGAATTGTGGGTGAAGGATCCCAGTTAGAACAAACTGCATGTTTAGGATTGAAAATGCTTGTATCCAATAACACTACAATAAATATACCTACATAGTACATTGGAAATAGAAAAAAATAGGTGCTTTGCTGGAATTAATTCAAACAAAAACGATTTTTTTACCATGGCAAGCTTACACTCCCTTCTTCAACATATCAAAAGTCCTCAACTCTGGGACTGCTACAAATCAGTATACAGGGTGAAAGTTTATTATTTTTCTTTACTTTTTTTTTTCTTGAAAAACTGATGACCGAAAAAAAACGATTTTAGGCTAGTTTGATAGGTCATAGTCTTCCAATAAACATATGAAAAATATACCACCCAGCAACTGCTGCGTATCAAGTTACAGGGTGAAAACTATTTTTCAACTTCAATTTTTTTTTTTGGTGGAACTGATCTAGATTGAAGCCGGCTCCAGTTCTTTTGCAAGCTAATGATGTCATGATGAACATATGAGAAGGACACATCTCTGCATTTGCTGATTTTCAATTTACAGAGTGAAAAGTCATTTTCACGTTTCAATTTTTTTCTTGATGAAATCGGCTCACATAACAATTGCGACTGGTTTTTCTGTAAATTTGAGGTTTCTAGTCAAACATATCAAAAGAATACATTTCTGCTAAAGCTACGTTTTTATTTACAAATTTAAATGTTTGGTTGCGTTCCAAGATTTTTTGAATTTTTGATGCAATATACCCGAATATACCAAAACATTTAAATTTGTAAAAAAAACGTAGCTGTAGCAGAAATGCATTATTCTGATATGTTTGACTAGAAACTTCAAGTTTACAGAAGAATGAGTCGAAATTGATGTGTGAGCCAATTTTACCTAGAAAAAAATTGCAACGTGAAAATGACTTTTCACCCTGTAAATTGGAAAGCAGCAGTTGCAGAAATGTATCCTTTTTATATGTTCAGTATGACATTATAAGCTTGCAAAAGGACTAGAACCGGCTTCAATCTAGATCAGTTCCACTAAGAAAAAAATTGAAGATGAAAAATAGTTCTCACCCTGTAAATTGTTGTAATACACAGCAGTTGCTGAGTGGTATATTTTTTATATGTTTATTGGAAGACTATGGCCTATCAAACTAGCCTAAAACCGTTTTTTTCAGTCATCAGTTTTTTGAGAAAGAAAGGAATGAAGAAAAATAATAAACTTTCACCCTGTATACTAATTTGTAGCAGTCCCAGAGTTGAGGACTTTTGATATGTTGAAGAGGGAACTGAAAGCTAGCCATGGTAAAAAAATTGTTTTTGTTTGAATTAATTCCAGCAGATATTCTATTTCCAATATACTAACAGTGTCCTACAACAGTGCGCCGCGCCGAGCTTTCTCATTGGCTTTTCTTCACGAGATAAAAGAAAGTCCAGTACATAAAATTATTGATTTGGAAAGTTCTACATTGCGAATTTTTTCACAACTATACAGGTCTCCTATTTTTGCACTGTAAAAAAAGAATGTTTTTTCGAATGAAATGCCCTAATTTTAATCTTATCTTAGTATATCGAGGTTCATTTTGAGAAGAAATCAGGGCCCTTGTTTTTGGGATTCAAGGAATGAAATTTAGCACAACAATAATCGAATAGAAAACGGATAGAAGAGCTTCGTGACAAGAGAACTTAGATTTAGTAATAGAGGTATGCACAGATTTTTTTCAAATTTTACAAAATTTCAAGTGCCATGACTATTAAGTACAATTCCCCCCCCTCCCTCTTTTTCTCTCTTCGGTTGCGGATCCGAATTTAGGCGAGATCGTTGGAATTTACAAATCGTTAAGTTCGCTCGCATTATCCTTTAAAATTAAGCGCTTCACCGCCACCATCATCCGAGAACCAAAGACAAAACAACAACTCGTCATTAACAACCCGGACACTTCATTTTAATATTAATCTTTGTATATCAGCGAAGCCTAAGTTAAGCGTAATTTGCATTTTCAAGTATTAAACTGCAGAGATGGATTTTTATGTAGTCAAAATCCTTGCGTAGGTATTTGGTCGATTCGTCACATGCATTTTGTCACACTCGATTACCACCGACCAGGATACTGACCGACAATAGTACCATATAAATCATATAATATTATCTGGAGTCACTAATCACTATTGGGAGAGTCACTATTGGAAACTTGTCGTCATATGTATATTCATGATTTTTATCCAATCCTATTAAATAATGCACGCATTATCACGCGTATACATGCCTGCATTTTTCAATAAGACTATGGATAAAGCATAGTATTGTTACGAGCGGCGATCCCGAACATATTGGTAAACACTCGATCTTTCTGGATTCTTCCATCCATTAGATCGCAGTGTAGAAGTGTGGAATGTTCTGGTGCATTCTAGAGCGCGCGTTTACGTGGAACCAAATGGGGAGACTTCAACGCTCGATCGAGAAAGATCTGTCTATTTTGGCGGAGGCGCCGTTCCAGACCCCGGCAGAATCATACGGCTAACGTGTGTGATTATTCAGGATGGTCTAGAAACCGCATATGCCAGGCCACTATGGAATTTGCTGGCAGTAGACAGAAAGTTCGGGAACACTATTCGGAGGCCTTATATTATAAGGCATCAGCCGGCAGCTCAGGGCAGTATTGAATTGGAATGCGAAGTGGCAACGCGAGCGAAACAAGCGAAGTACCTGCGATATAATTCCAAGTAGATAATTGTTGGCGTATAGTTATTGTAGTACGCAGAAATAAACAGTGTGTTTTAAATCGATCGTCTCAATTACATTCGAACCCGTACGCGAGATATCGTAACAGTATTCTACTCGCGGGTAATGGCTATTACTCATTCGGATGCTTAACGACACTCGCCAAGGCTCGTGTCGGCAAACTCCATCCTCATGAGTGAAATGCAATCATTACCCGCTTGTTGAATACTTAATATACTATTATCTTTTCACCGTACTAGATGCCGAGACTATTTTTCTCGGGAATGTTAAGGATTTTTTTGCACCTCATAGACATCAATCCTGTGTAGAAATTGACTTCATTCTTATCATTTTATCTCACTGACGCTGTGTGTCGCGATGCCTCAAATATAAAATACCTCTCTTCCAGAAACCTATAGTGAAGTAAAAACATGTGTATAATAATATCTATAAATGATAAAAAGAAAACTATATCAGGGTAAAAAGTCTTCGGCAGTTGAATAATCCAGAAAAGTGCCAACTACAGCAGCAGCGTTTCCTCTTTGCACTTCTATTGATAAGCGTCACCAAAGATACTGTAGTGATAAGTTATCTTACTAAAGTTATGATATACATACATCCGTCTCTGGCACAATTTCGAGCTTCTTTATTGTGTACCTAGTTTCACTTTTTAATTGAAGCATTTGACTGATAGAACCAAACGCGCCCTGGTGCGCGAGCCATCTGCCTGGAGGGTTTTAATTTTCATTAAAATCAGAAGTTATTATGCAAATTTACGTTTGTAAGAACCATCTCGGTGGTGGTGACGGTGCTGGCCCCGCTGAATCTTATACCTTAAACGCAGCAACTCGTAATTAATATTTTTCTTAATTCAAATGCTTATTATCCGTTTCGGGTCGATATCCAATTGGAAAAGCGCGCTGGGTGCCAAATTCTAACATATTTTAATTAAGTTTGGAATGAATCTCCTTTTGCTTAACTTTATTGGAATCACTTTTTATATATAAAAGAAGAACGAATAAAATTCGCCAAATCAAATTAACGCTTCGCCTAACTTTTCCGCGTTTTTCTTGCAAGAAAAGTTTTGAAATTTTATCCAAAGAAAATGTTTAGTTTGAAAGAAAAAAGTGCACATACGGAGGAGTGTAATAGGAAATGGGAACTGTTAGTCGGTAAAGTTTAGACTAACAATTGGAGGTGGAATAACTCATCTTAAGGAAGTTCAATTCAATCCTCAATTATACAAGATAGCCCATGAAGGGATCACCATAGTCGGAGTTCAAAATAGTTGAGAGTGACTAATGCCTAATATCAGACCACTGTCACTGTGGAGTTGTTGAGTGTACATACAAATTCTATGATGAGGGCAATAATACATGTGCTATATGGTATACAAATTCATTATACGCACATTTATGATAATCATAATCATAATCATAATCATAATATATATTCACCATCAAAATGTACATGGCTGTCAAAATAGAAATAAGTACAAATAGTCAAATACAACAAAATAACATAGCACAATTTACCACACACTAAAATACTGATCAAGAGACCAAACAACGGAAGTACTCTTCAAAACTATAGATGGGATTCCGTAGCAGCAAGACCTTCACAGACCTTCTGAACAATGATAGTGGGTGCAGCTTTATTTCGGATGGAAGATGGTTTTAGAACTTCACCGCCCAGTAGTCGAAAGTAGTTTGCGTTTTCTTGATACGATGGAGT
The DNA here is from genome assembly GCA_949128115.1 of Anaspis maculata. NCBI lineage: Eukaryota > Metazoa > Arthropoda > Insecta > Coleoptera > Scraptiidae > Anaspis > Anaspis maculata. The sequence goes on from OX421968.1 coordinate 36,563,624, forward strand.
GGTATCTGCAGTGCTTCTCTATTTCTGGTGTTGTACTGGTGGTTGTTTCCATTGCGAATGTATCGATGATGCTCTTCGTGTACACGTTCCACGCAGTAATATATGTACATGCTAGTGATGGTGAGTATACCGCTCTGCCGAAATGCGTCTCTGCAACTTTCCAATGGCCCAAGGCTAAGGAGGATCCGCAAGGCTCTCTTCTGCTGGATGAACACCCTCTGGGCGCCTGAATGCTCCGAATGCTCAAGTAATCGTCATTATCAACTATTGTGAACCCCGACTATGGTTGATATCTCTGTACTCTCTTTTGGCATTGTTTTAATAGTAATTTGTTTTTGTCACCTATAACCATGCCCTTGGAGGTGTGTCTTGTTAGTAACACTAACAGGCCGCTCGCTTATATCATGATATTTCGCCGTTAGATCGCGAATGTTGAGTTTTTAGAGGCGGGTGAGGGTTGTTTAAATCTTTTGTAACTGAACTGATCTTTTTTTAACAATAGTATTGGCGTATCCATCGGATATAACAAGGTTACCAACTTCACGAGCCGAAGCTTGATTTAGTAACGGTAACGGGGCCTTAGACTTGGAACTCAGTTTAATTATAACAAGATTATTCATTGTGACTGAGCTGTTAATATTTCAAGAAAATATACACGGTGAAACTAACTACGAAAATCGATTTTTTGTCATATGTTTGACGCTTTTTGACCGATTTCACATAAATTTGACATATGACCTATCTGGATACATATCTACGATTTGACGACAATAATAGGCTACTTCGTTTGGGCAGGTGCGCATGCTTGAAGGCTCCAAATTTTGAAAACTTTCGTACACCTGTCAGTTGAATGGCAACGCTGCATGCTCTGTCTAGCCGCCTGACCAACAACTGGTTCCTGACTGTCACTTTTATACATACCGGAAATGCATCTCTTCGTAGCTTCTTTGAACTTTCTTCTCGGTACAGCCATTTTCAACAGGTTCTGTTCTTTCGTCAAAACATGAGCAAATGAAATTTAGGTCAGGTAGAAACGAGAAGTGTGATCATAATTGTCACAAGTGACAGTTGGCGTCGATGTCTTGTTGTTTTGAGCGCTGTTGCCATTTTCGTTGTTCCTGAACTTCCACAAATGATCATTGAACTTAATTTCAACGAAACATTTCCTTTGAAAATAAAAAATGATATCTAACATTCAACCAAATTATTTGTGGAATTTTAGGTGCACTACAATATTTTTTAGTGTTAATCTTCAATATCGGTGTACGAAACTATGAAATTCGCGCCAGACATGCGCACTCAAAAAAAACCGAAACGAAGGGACCTATTCTATACTCGATTCTATATGAAAAGTCCAGTGGCGTAAACACTGGAGGTTCGCTTCCCTGTCCCATCCCCTACGCCACTGGATATTTTCAAAAATCGATGTATTTTTCGATTTTCTGTTCATTTTGACAAAAAGCGTAGTGACTCTTGCAAAATTTTGATTCAGGGCTTCGTTTATAACAAATTTGAGTCTGAATGTTTGGAAATCATCTGGAAAACTCCATATTTCAAGGGATCAGAAGTTTAAATTCAAGGAAATTCACGATTTCTCCACTGGAATAGTTTTTACAGGGCTGCAGCCTCTTGCAGGAGGCCGGCTCAAAGTTAGTGAAACCACATGTGGGCTCCTATCGCTCTCGCAAACACATTACAGTACGTATATTGTATTACACTACGCGAAATCTAATGCTGGATGTTGAGTTTTCTTTGGGCTTCCTGCTTCCCGGTACAATAAGTCTCGTATATCTGAATTCTGAATATTAATTTTATGAAATTTTATGGTTCGCTCTTTCAAAGAACCAAGACAAAAAGAACAGCAACAGGAAGTCTGGCGCAAGGATTAATTAATAAGGCTCATATACCATACCTATACCAAACCCTGTTCCGTTGCGCCACTGCTTTATAACTTTATAAAGTTGTAGAACAAGAACCAAGTCGAAAGCCAAACGTCAGATGTATCAAGTTGAACAAACACGCAGGGTAATTAAGAATAGCATTTGCCAAGTTGGACGAGAATAACATATCATAAGACAGGTATTAAACCTAAGTGTATTATTTACCTGTGTCCTTCCCAGAGGAGTGTTAGCAACAGTCCTATATTAGATATTAACACAAACATAAAATAACCCATTGTAATAATAATTATTGTAGTCTATCATTTTGCGTCTTGCACCGCCCAACATACTTACATTACCCGCAATTCGCAGTTTACCAGAAACAAACTAATTTCATATTTGATGCCATCACATTGACTACTATAGCAGCAGTTACACTGCAGCATAGCAAATATTAATTTATGCTGCACTAACGCTGAGTTTGACTTGGTTTGGCTTTGGTTTTTTGAGAAAGTTATTCTATCTGTACATTTTTATAAACCCCAGTACCTAGAGCCTGGAATCATACTCAGATTCTACGAGCTTATCAAGGACGTAATCAAACGATTGTAATATAAATAGTTCTTTTACTACTAGCTGTGGAGTACATCATTTTTAACCTGTTCCTGAATTAGGATGTCGATTTTCTAGAAGTAAAAAAAATACTATACACGTATAAACCATGGTCGAGAAAATTATTATTATAGCTTCAGTGCCTTATACTGGCGCTCCAGGTATCAGGTATAATAATACATATACATATACTGGCCACAATTTGAAGTGGGATACCCAAAAAATTCGGTTTTCAATATCTGTCAATCTCTTGAAAATTATCGGATTGTGAAATAACTTACACCAACTTCAAGATAGATCTTTTTACTTATATATCTGCAAGTACTTGTTGACTTGTGACAGCGATATGCTTAATACAGTGTACAGAGTGATGAAAAATACCTTGCAATTTTGTGCTTTTTTGAAATGGTGCGGGAACTTTTTTGATGGTCACCCTATAATTTTGAGCTTTGTAGTATGCGGTAGTCAGTAGTATGAGGAACTCATATTTACTTAGTTTGATATTCTAAGTTGCTTAGTTACGAAAATATGTTCTTCCCTTATTCAGTCAGATTATCAGTTATCACGTTGAATTATACGAACGAGTTTTTAGCGCATTTTCAATCTTGATGAAAATCGCTATTGCAACCGCTTTGTCCGTCCGTCCGTCCGTCCGTCCGTCCGTCCGTCCGTCCGTCCGTCCGTCCGTCCGTCCGTCCGTTCCTCGAACTCCTCCCAAACTAGACGACCTAGCTTTCTAATTTTTTCGCTGTTACATAGCTGCCACTCCTAAAGGAGGGCTAGGCTATATTGGATGTCTATATTGCGCCGCCAACATAGAGAAAACCGCCCCCGATAAACTTGAAATAACATAATATTGCACTTTCAACCAGACCTGATGCTCTGGTGTTCTCATTTTTTGAATAATACATAGTTGCCACTTATAAACGTAAGCCAAGAAACATTCCGTCATCAATATGCGCCGCCGACATGAAAAAACTGCTAAAAACCGCCCCCAATCACTTTAAAATGAAAAACATAAACCCGAAGACAAAGCGATCTAGTTCTTTCGGTATATGAACAGCTGACTAAAAACTGGGAAGGATAGGCTACTTTTGGTTGGTCGCCGCCCCCAGATTCCGCCCCCAAACGACAAATAGTGCAACTTTCACAATTTTACTGATTGAGATGTTCTCTCAAACATATAGAAACTGCCAACTCAAATTGTGCAACATTTGCTTGGCCGAACGCTGCCGCTCCCACACGCCGCCCCCAAGGTAAGAGATTAATGAAAAACATGAACCCGAAGACATAACGATCTAATTCTTTTACTATATTGATAGCTGACTGAAATTGGAAAAATATGGGCCACTTTGAATTAGCCGCCGCCTCCAGCTGCCGCCTCCAAACAAAAAAAAGTGCAACTTTCAACAATTTTCACTGATTTAGCTGATACCTTAACCTCGAAGATTTAGAAACTCTTGACTCAAACTGTGCAAGAATTTCTTTGCCAAACTCTGCCGCTCCCACACGCCGCCTCCAAAGTGAGAGATAAATGTAGAACATGAACCTGAAGACATAGCGATCTAATTCTTTCACTATATTGATAGCTGACTGAAATTGGAAAAATATAGGCCACTTTTAATTAGCCGCCGCCTCCAGCTGCCGCCTCCAAACAAAAAAAATGCAAATTTCACAATTTTCACTTATTGTCATATTTCCCTTACATTTAGAAACTCCCAACTCAAACTGTGCAACAGTTACTTTGCCGAATGCTGCCGCCCCCACACGCTGCCCTCAAAGTGAGAGATGAATGAAAAACATTAACCCGAAGACATAACGATCTAATTCTTTCGCTATATGGATAGCTAACTAAAAATGGGAAATAATAGGCTACCTTTGGCATGGCGCCGCCTCCAACTTCCACCCCCAAAAGAAAAAAGTGAAACTTTCAATAATTTCCACTGAATTACATTTTAATGTTACCTCAAACATCCAGAAACTCCCAACTCAAACTGTGGAAGAATTTCTTTGCCAAACTCTGCCGCTCCCACACGCCGCCCCCAAAGTAAGAGATGAATGTAAAATATAACCCTGAAGACATAGCGATCAAATTGTTCCGCTATATAGATAGCTGACTGAAAATGGGAAGATATAGGCCACTTTTGATTAGTCGCCGCCTCCAGCTCCCGCCCCCAAACAAAATAAATGCAACTTTCACAATTTTCACTGATTGTCATATTTCCTTAAACATTTAGAAACTCTCAACTCAAACTGTGCAACCGTTACTTTGCCGAATGCTGCCACCCCCACACGCTGCCCTCAAAGTAAGGTATAAATGGAAAACATAAACCCGAAGACATAGCGATCTAATTCTTTCGCTATATGGATAGCCGACTAAAAATGGGAAAGAATAGACTACTGTTGATTAGTCGCCGCTCCCAGCTCCCGCCCTCAAACAAAAAAAGATATTGATGAGTGAAAGAATTTTCATTCAAATCTATTTCATTGGCAAGTACCCCATTCTGATGACACAATATCTCAATGAGTTTCGAATGAAGAAAGTGGGCAAGGAATGGTGTTTCTCCTTCAACCAAATTTCTTCATGTTCACAATATGCCTCTTTGAGAAAATGCGCTACTGAGACTCACGCACGTGAAGGCATACTCACTTGTTTATTATTCGAATTATAAGCAATGAAAATAAACGGCGCTAAGTATTTCAATAGGGAGTTGGATCTGGTCTGGACCGCACTACTTTTTGGTGATAGGGTCTAAACAATAAACTTGATTAAATATTTAAAGCCCCCTGTAGGCATTAGAAGCAGTGCAGCGCCAAAAATTACCTCACGAAAAAAATCGTATCTCTGTAACTCTACAACCTGGAGCATCAATATAAGAAACAATGAGTGCCTTTTTCTCTTCCTCATACTATTGGCTACCAGATACAGCAAAATTCAAAATTACAGGGAGGCCACGAAACTTCTTGTACCATTGCAGAAAAGTACAAAAATATACAAGGCATTATTTATCACCCTGTTCAAACATATCGCTGTCACACTAAAGCAAAAAGCGACCCTAAAGTTAAACTTTCTTGTACGCTTATGTCAAAATCACTTTACGACCGCTCGGCTTCATTTCTTCATTTGCTGCAGCACGGGTTGCATAACTAAGATTCGAAAGTGTTTCCTGCTAATTTTTGCTAATAAAATCTACTTCAAAAGTACCTGATTATTGTTTCCTTTGTTTCAGGTAAGCAAGCATATAGGTATGCGGATACTACTTTTTTTCAACTAATTCATTATTGCCCCGGCGATATATTTTTACTTGATTGCCTTGGTATTTGATTGTTGCATCAATGAAATAGTTGAAAAAAAAACCGGAGCCAAGTTACCAATAGCAAGCAAGCAAGCACCTATAGGTACCAAACAACCAAGGTATGTATCTATATATCTATCTATACGTGTATTTCTGTGTGGGTAAGTTCCTATAAAGTGCCGACTTGTTAATCAGTATTATTTTATTATTTGAGTTTGGGACTTTGCTGCGGCTCCACTCAACATAGGCGGAAGATTGTCAGTCAACCAAAAAAAAAAGATTTCGCCAGATATATCAATTTTGAGATCCCCCAAGACAATTAAGATCATTTCCAGAACAGAATGATGTATGTCTGTCTATGTGTCTGTAATCTTCCACGATAACTGTCGAATCGTTGATCCGATCGACTTGAAATACGGTAGGCGGACATTGTTTTCTTTTGTGGAATGGGCACATTAGTTCTTGGCTGTCATATGTTAAACAGAGCTGTTATCATCAGCAAAGGCCAGAAGCTATATCTCACGGAAGTCACGGAACTAAACTTGCAATAAGTCATTTGAAAGCCCTTGAAAAACTGTATTCAGAACAGTTTGTTTTATCGGTAATCTGTCAATTAATAAAAACTGTTTGAAACTTTACCATTTAATTATCCAAATGAAATCATAAAATCTATTCCATAGACTGGCTCCATTTTCCAGTCGGGCGTTCTGAATTTTCAAAATTCCTCCCAGCCGTTGCCACCCGAGGCCCTCTAGGGTCCCATCCGTGTTTTGACCAAAACGACTCGTTTTTGATGCGGGACTCCAATCAAAAATTAATTCCTGCTCGGGGATCGACATTTTCTCGAAGAATTTCAACTGATGTTGAAAGATTGAATTTAGCGTCGGGTAGACCAATTTCCAAAATTGATAGGGTTCCGGTTTTCCGACGGTAAGTTTTTCAAAATTAAAGTACATTATTCCGTGAATTTGAAAAAATTGCTGCGCAAACTTCGACAAGCGATATATTCATTTTAGGTGCAGACATGCTGGGAATTAAGTTGAAGATAAGATTGAATTGATTTTTCGGACCCAAATGTTTCTCTCTGGAAAAACAGCAAATTTTCTAGCTTTTTATCCCGTGAACAGATTTTCACAATTTTTTTTCAAAGATGTAACGGTTTTTGAACATTTTTCAACTTTTTTTTTCCATTTTCGCGGGAATTTTCCTGTTGAAAATGTACAACCGGACCTATCGAGACCAGACTTTGATGATGGAGCTTATAGTGAAGCCTTAATCAACGATTTTTACAATGAGATGATTTGAAAAAAAGATTTGAGGTTTTCCTGGAAATTCAAGTTTTCCAGGAAAATTCAAATTTTGCTGAATTTTTTTTTGATTTCCTGCAAATTATTTTCAATCTTTGTAATTCCTACTTTCCACCCGAAGGCACGTTCCGAACAAAAGTTTCCATAGGTTCCTGGATGCTAGTCGGGAAAGTTTTGGGGTGACACAACGATTTTTATTTCTGAAATCTCTTTAGGCTTAAACCATAGTATCTCCCTGTAGCTTTCAGAAGAGACCTGAGTGGTAAATTTCTGCCAAGGAATAAGCCCGATGGAACTGATTCCGCAAAGCCTTATTTCACCAAGGCTTTCTCATATACAGTGCTCAACAATTGAAGTGGAACACTTGAAAATTTTGGTCGAATTAAAATGGTCGTATTTTCTCCAGAAAAATCCGAATTGCAATTGATTTTTCTTCCCTTGACAGCTAATGTTATAGACTACAGCATGATATAATTCTTTCTTGTTACAAGCTTTTCATATTATTTATACAGGATAGTAGTAAGGTACTGCAAAAAATGTAAAGTTTGCACCCCTCCCGATCCGCGAAAACATTTTTTTGAATTTTTCCAACCTGTTCTGGAGAAACTTGGAACCCATACCTCGAAGCGGTTTTTTTGGGTCTTCGTTTATCTCTGTTAATTACAGGGTTATCTCAAAAGAGTGATATTTTAGGCTTTCAATGGTAACTTCTTTCATTGTTATCCGATTTTGAACTTCTTTGGCTCATATTGAAGCTGAAACTTCAGGCGAAAACGGTGTGAGGTCAAAACTTATTTAAGACAACAGTTCAATATAAGTAGACGTGTCAAAAGTGACCAGATTGCGAAACAGCTCCCGACTTTCCGTTTAATAACAGATAAGAACAAATTTAAACGTGTCTTCAAAAGATCCGCTAATTCAGACCATTTTGATCTGCTTTACGCTTTAGTTGTCCAAGATAATGTCCGTGGTAGAACCGAAACTTGACGGCGTGTTTTCGCGAAAAAATCGCATCCCTTATTTACCTGTAGGCGACCGTAACCCAAGTTACAAAATTCAGAACTGGCAGGTATACGTGTTCTATTGTCAAGGAGAATTTTTGGAATTGTTGTGAATTTCGTAACTTGGGTTATGGCCGCCTTCAGGTAAATAAGGGATGCGATTTTTTCGCGAAAACACGCAGTCAAGTTTTGATTCTACCACGGAAATTTCTTAGACAACTGAAGCGAGATGCAGATCGAAATGGTCCAAATTAGCGGATCCTCTGAGGACAAGTTTCAATTTGTTTTTGTCTTTCATCAAATAGATACTCGGAAGCTGTTTCGCATTCCGGTCACTTCTGATACGTCCCCTCACATTGAATTAATGTTTTCAATAAATTTTGATTTCACAGCGTTCTCGCCTGAAGTATCAGCTTCAATATGAGCTAAAGATGTTTAAAATCGGATAACAATGGAAGAAGTTATCATTGAAAGTCTAAAATATCACTTTTTTGAGATCACCTTGTAATTAGCACAGCTAGACAAAAACCCAAAAAACCGTTTCGAGGTATGGATTCAATGTTTTTCTAGAACGAGTTTGAAAAATTAAAAAAAAAAATCGCGGATCGGGAGAGGTGCAAACTTTATATTTTTTGCAGTACCTCACTACTTCACCCTGTATAAATAATATGACAAGATTGCAACAAGAAAGAATTCTATCGTGCTGTAGTCTAAGACATTAGCTGCCCAGAAAAAAAAGCTCATTGCAATTCGGTTTTTTCTCAAGAAAATACGACCATTTTAATTTGACCAAAATTTTTAGGTGTTCCACTTCAATTGTTGAGCACTGTATCTGTATATTTCCATAAGGCATAAATATAGTATATTATATACCAAGGTTGAGGCGAGCCATTATAGCGTGAGCACCGTTTAAATCCCGAGCCGCGTAGCGGCGAGGGAGATACGTGCGAAGGCTATAATAGCCTTCTCAAGCGCGGTTTATATTAGTATATTATATACCAAGGTTGAGAAAGTATTATTATAGCTGAAGCGCCAGTTTAGATCCCGAAGCGCAGCTGAGGGATATAAGGCGCTGAAGCTATAATAATTTTCTCGACCGTGGTTTATATAGTATTTTTTTTACTACTAGAAAATCGCCTTTCTAGTTCAGGAACAGGTTAATAATGATGTACTTCACGGCTAGTAGTGAAAAAACGATTTTTTCCACCACTAGCAAAGCAGATCCGATTTGTGAAGTTCCAAAATTTTACAAAAAAGCTCTGCATTTATTGTAGATGTCAAATTAATACCAAGTAGACTTCGAGCATTTTGAAAGTTTTCAACTTCAAATACTATTTGCCGGGGTGATGATGACAATGAATGGCGGTCGCAGGACATTTTTGGAATTGTGCAAGGCAGCAAATAAGGTACCAATGATTTCTGTCAGCAAAATAAAAAAACAAAAACGATTTAGGTACATGAAAACGTATGCAACTTTCAAGAACTGGGGTGCGATTCTCGAGTTATTCGAATGACTTTTCGTATACGAATCTCCTTGGCTTCGTGTGCACTTGGGCTGTCGGAAAGGAGAATTTGTATACGAAAACTTTTCGAACACGTTCGAGAATCGCACCCCTGCCTGGTCCCTTTTGAAAAAACTGCATAGTACTCTAACAATAACAGTTTGTAAATGATATGTGTGCTGATCGAGAAGTGAACACAGGTAATTGGGAATAATTCCAAAAAAGTAGATAATGTGAGGTTATATGTTGTACTGACCAACTGACCATTCGGCCTTTAGCTGCTTTTCACAAAACCAGCCAAATTCACGTACACCACATCAAGTTCTTCATTAAATAAGACCCGGTCAAACAATTTCTCGATCTTTTCGTGTAAATGAGCTGCCGTTGTCCAAAATTTGATGAGATTCAAACGTCAAGTCGCCAAACGTCAATCATACGAAGCGGTCGATAATATGCACGGCCTGTTTGATTGTGTACGTTAATCGGACGAAGCGGATAATAATATGCCCGGCCTATCTGATTTTACAACAGGTTGTGAAATTTCACTTCACGACCTCTAAACAGGTCAATAATGACATACTTCACAGCTAGTAGTGAAAAATAGTATATTATATACCAAGGTTGAGAAAGTATTATTATAGCTGAAGCGCCAGTTTAGATCCCGAAGCGCAGCTGAGGGATATAAGGCGCTGAAGCTATAATAGTTTTCTCGACCGTGGTTTATATAGTATTTTTTTTACTACTAGAAAATCGCCTTTCTAGTTCAGGAACAGGTTAATAATGATGTACTTCACGGCTAGTAGTGAAAAAAATACTTTACTTTACTTTACTTTACTTTACCAATTTACACACTCAAACTTTTTCAACTGGATTTCATTTAAAAACTAACTAGAGTGGAACTCCTAGATTATCTAGTTAAAAATTTCAAACTAGATATCTAGTGGAGTGTTTTAAAAGAGCATCTAGTTATTCGAACTGAAAATATTTCACTAGAAAATCCAGTTCATCCATAAAGCTCCAGCTGAACTTTTCTAGTTGTTCTAAATGAAATCTAGTGGAGATTGAGGAAATCTAGTTACCCCGTTACTACATTTTCTAGTTAAACCCCAAGGAAAAAGGATGGGGAATAAAACCGAATACATACAAACGTACAACATGCTGAAATCAACTAGAAAATTTTTGTGTGTGTAACCCCATCCTTAACCGACGAATCACAAAGTATGAACCTAGCACCGATCAATGAATTGAAGCCAGATCGAAAATTCACTCACAACAAATCATAGCGAGCTTAATTTCAAGCATGCCAAGCAGGGTAGAAGCCGTCAGAAGGGCCAGGGGTGGGCCCACAAAATACTGAGCCAAGAGTTTCGTGTCCCACGAAAATTATTTTACTGTTTATTTTTGAGTCAATTCAAGTTAGAGTAATTATTGACGACCACTACTTCTCGACTTCAGCCACCAACTTTTCACGGTAGGTAGACACCACCACAACATCACGTTCGTCGACCGTAGTTTCCTGGGGAAACCACTATTTCCACTGTAAAATGCTCCTTCTTTCCATTACTTATCCACCAATGTCCTACGACGTAAGTACAGGCAAGAAAGAAGCGCCCTACATAGCTGTTTAAGTGGTTGCCTAACTCTTGGAAAATGCTAGTCGAGAAGTAGTGGTCGTCAATAATTACCCAAGTTAGTTTTCAGTGTAGTTTATTTTTACGGTGTATGGGTCTATTTAACTTTTTTTCACTTGATTTTGTTGAGAAACATGTTTATTTCATGTGCTGTTGATAAAAAAAATTTTGAAACACAAAATTTATTTCCTGGAAAAATTTCAGAATATCCATTTCAATTGACGCGCACTGTATTTGAACACCTTGTCGAACTTGTCGAACGACTAAACAATATAATATACCTAGCGGTGACCGCGTGAATTTGATAAAGCCAAGTTGCTAACAACTAACGATGGGTAGTTAGCGACAACACTGCGACCGTAATATCTAGTTGCAAGTTACGAAGTAGAAATAGGTACTTGCGTCTTGTGTCAGCCATGTCTACCGTTGGTCTTTATGGCTGCGGCCATCTCATCGATAACAATATCCGATGATAAGCCACAAAAACTTGCAGCACGTATCCACTCAATTGCTCAATTTTCAGAGAGAGAAGGAGAGAGAGTCTAGAAAATGGAGAGAGGAGTCGGCCTCCATCGTGGGTGATTTGCGTTTGCCACAAATAAATACATAAATTCAATTTTCAATTTTGTGTAATTTAATTTGATATTCAATTGGACTAATAGTTTATACCAGCTGTGCGGTGCAGGGGTGCAGCTAGAATTATTTTTCACGAAGTGCCTTTCCAATTATATTTTATGTGTATCAATTACGTTTTCAATACGCCGCGCAGCGGTTTTTTCGTGCTGCGCGCTATAATCCATAGGTGCCCTAGCGTAGTTTTCACACATAAGTAGGGGAAGGTTACTTAAAACGGGATACTTAAGGTTTGAACCCTTAGAAATAATAGCTGGATAATGCAAACTTCATCTAATTATGTCTTATAATTCCTTGCTCAGTTTTATATCATAACCCCAGAGAGTTTTTGGAACGAAAATGTATTTCCCGGAATATAACTACTTCTCCAAAAAATGTGCAAGTATCCCGTTTTAGGGAACCCATACGGTAAAACGGGATACCCTATATCCTTAAAATGGGATAGTGATTGAAATTGATAGATTCAACTAGTCTATTGAGAATATGATAACCAGACATCCAAATTCCAAGTTTTCATTATGAAAACTACTAGGTAGGTGTAACAGACACATAAAATATGAGGATCAACAATCATTCTTAGGTAAGAAAACAAAAAAAGAATAAACATTCTCAAATTATGCATAAGACAAGAAAAAAAGAAAAAAGAAAAAATCAGACTTCAAGGCGGAAGTCACAAAGGAAGTCTTCTCCTTCTTCATCTGCCCTGGCGCAGGCATCATGGACCCACCTTCTGCACCCCACGCATCTGGGGTATCCCGTTTTACGGGATGACAAAAATCCCGTTTTACCCGAACACTCATATTTGACATTCAAAATTTTTTCTCACGCAATCTCAAAATAAATCAGAAAAACTTGTTCGTCAAATTAATAGTTCATATCTTAGCTTGAGGTAAATAAATAATGAACATGTTCCCCCTATCACTTCGCACGCAATTCTTACTAATATGGACCTCTGATATTAGATCAGAAAATCTGAAAACCATAAAACCTACCTGGTACGGCTTGCGCTTCAGCTGTCAACTCGAAAGTACGTTTGACTGTTGCATTAGACTAGAGCTTGAGTTTAGTGAACATTGGGTTAGATGGTGATACTTGGTTTTGTCAGAACCCTTGGTATCCCGTTTTAGCTGAGTATCCCATTTTAAGTAACCTTCCCCTACTTAGATAACTATACGGCTCATGAACCTATTGCGCATAATGCCGCGCCGCGTAATAAAAAGAGCTAGAAAATACCGCCATGTTGATGGTTAATTTCCAGTGGGTCTCAGAATACCGTATGATATGTGTATAGCTACCGCGGAATGTTTTCACAGCTGTGAAACTTATCAAACCTATTGTAATTTCACAATAATCTACCTAGCTTTTTCAGTTATTCTTATTTGATTGCCTGTGGCCTGTGGTGAGCTTAAAACCGTAATATATCACTAAAGTGGGTCGTCGAGTTGGATGGTTTGGGAGCCGCTAAGCTCGTGCTAAGCTCCCGAGCCAATGAAACGTCAGTAGAAAGGTCAAAATGACAGCGGCTTGACGGTGTAAATAGAGTTATGTGCCGACATTATGAAGCCATGCGATATCTCTGCGACTCTGCAAGTACCGTGGGATAATAATTATCAATGATCTGTATTGTGCTCTGATGTGATGTGACTTCTTTATCCCCTGTCACCGTTTGTCGCGGTCGAGGTAGCGGCCAAATGAATAACCATCAAAATGGCGGCGCCCAGTATTTCTGGTGTCGGACGTCTCTCTTCAGCAGTATAGCTATTTAAGTATGTCATTTTTTAAAATAGAATATTGGGTATTCAACCTTCAAGTAGTCGCGTGCTCGGTGCAACGTTACTTCCCGCGGGTACCATTTTATAGCACCAAGGGGTAATAAGAGCTATTTTTCAAGTTTTCTGTAGGAAAAATTGCTCAAAACGTGATTAAACATAGTGCAAACATACAAACTATCATTTGCACATATTTTATTGTTAGAAATTCCAAGACAAATGACGAAGACAACAATATTCAATGGTGCAACAAATTTCAACAGCCAACTTTTAGTTCTCGTATCACTTAGTGGACAGGGAACTGGTGCCTCAAAGCTTACGTCATAAGGTACATGATTTTAACCCTGTAGGTCTAATGTGCGTTGATAAGGTTGTTGAAAATTGCTTTGTCTTACATGTCAGACCGGGGGCTTTAGGCTGGTATAGGCTCGTCAATTTTTGAAAAATGTCAAAAATTTACGTCATAAGGTACATGAATGAAACCAACGGGCTTTTATGTGGGAACATCCCCTTAATCAAAAATCAGGTCATAAGACAATTTTTTGGGGGGCTCTCGGTCCATAAGACAAATTTGAAATTTTCAAAAAGGGTCAAAATTCACCTCCTCCTGGAGACTTCTCCTTTGACATAATTTTAGGAATGAAAAACGATTCTTGCACGATTTTTCACGTAGGTTTCGAATCTGCCCACAAAATTTTTCAATGACGTACACCCTCTATTTTAACATGAAAATCGATTCCGTCTTTCATCGTGATTTCAAATATACAGGGTCCTGCAACAGTGCGTCGGGCTTTCCTAGCGCCCTTACCTTGCAAAATAGAGAAAAAGGTGTAATACATGAAATCATTAGTTAAAAAGTTCTACCTTGTAAAATTATTTTCAGCTATACAGGTGTTCAATTTTTGCGCTATAACAAAAACATACTTTTTTTTTGATGGAATGCCCCACTTTTGATTTCATTCTCTTGTTCAGCTTCTCAAGCTCTATTACAAGTGTATTTTTGTTTTTTCAATTTGTGGCAGTGCTACCAACTGAAAATTAAAAATTGATTTTTTTTGTAATTTCAAGGTTTCCTTTGAAAAATTGTAGAGGCCTCGTTTTTTGGGATTAAGAAATGAAATTTGGCATAACGGTAGTCTAACAGAAGCTGATAACTTCTTCACAAAAAACTTGAGGTTCAATTATACAGGGTGTGCAAATTTTTTTTTCGAACTTCGCAAATTTCAAAATGCCATAAGTCATTTTTTTCAAATGGAATGCCCCATATTTCATTTCACCATTCGATAGCTTTTTTCTTCCTCTCTCATTTTTACTAGGGATATCCTATCCCTAAATTTCATAATTTCAGAGATATTCGATAATTTTGATAAAAATTGTCGTTCATTAGGATTTTTTATGTTCTTCAGTAGGTCCTGATATAGAAAATCATGTGTCAAAATAAACGCACCTCTCAATTTGACAGTTTGAAGGTTTTTGAAGTCGAGAAAACCGCTTTACTAATCTCAATTTGAATTTTCTTTTTTCCATTGGACAACGAAATTCTTTTTTAAGAATTTTCTCAAGATTGGAATTTAGCGCAGCTATTCAATAAAAAAAATTGTTCTTAGCATCAAACCAAGCAAAATGTGTCAGTCAGATATTTTTTGATGATGAAATTATTCACCTATTCGACTATTGTTGTGCCAAATTTCATTCCTTGATTGCAAAAAACGAGGCTTCTACGATTTTTCAAAACGAACCTTGAAATTACAACAAATTTAAATTTTTAATTTTCAATTGGTAGCACTGCCACAAATTGAAAAAACAAAAATACGCTTGTAATAAAGCTTGAAAAGCTGAACAAGAAAATGAAATCAAAAGTGGGGCATTTCATTCAAAAAAATCTTTGTTTTTGTTATAGCGCAAAAATGAAACACCCTGTATAGTTGAAAATAATTTCACTGGTTAGAACTTTTCAAATTTTATGTGTTACACCTTTGTCTCTATCTCGTAAGGGAAGGGCGCTAGGAAAGCCCGACGCACTGTTGCAGGACCCTGTATATCACACTTAGTGGGTTAGTCAACAAAACGCCTGTAAAAAAATTGATGAATTTTGGTCTTTTTTTGAAAATTCCAAACTTGTCTTATGGACCGAAAGCCGCCAAAATTTTGGTTTTACGACCAGATTTTCGACCAAGGGGATATTCCCACATAAAATTCAGTTGGTTTCATTCATGTACCTTATGACATGAATTTTTGTCCATTTTTTTGAAAACTGACAAGCTCATACCAGCCTAGAGCCCCCGGTCTGACATGTAAGACGAAGCAATTTTCAACAACCTTATCAACGCACATTAGACCTACAGGGTTAAAATCATGTACCTTATGACGTAAGTTTTGAGGCACCAGCTCCCTGTCCATAGATTTCGTTGATTGACTTGGCAGACATATTTGAAAAAATTCGATCAAACTACGCTGCTCGCCTTACTCCTTGATCGAGGGCAATTAATATGGCACTTTTCAGCGCATTTTCCATCTTGATGAAAATCGCTATTGCAACCGCTTTGTCCGTCCGTCCGTCCGTTCGTCCGTCCGTTCGTCCGTCCGTCCGTCCGTCCGTCCGTCCGTCCGTCCGTCCGCCCGTTCCTCGAACTCCTCCCAAACTAGACGACCTAGCTTTCTAATTTTTTCGCTGTTACATAGCTGCCACTCCCAAAGGAGGGCTAGGCTATATTGAATGTCCATATTGCGCCGCCAACATAGAGAAAACCGCCCCCGATAAACTTGAAATAACATAATATTGCACTTTCCACCAGACCTGATGCTCTGGTGTTCTCATTTTTTGAATAATACATAGTTGCCACTTCTAAACGTAAGCCAAGAAACATCCCGTCTTCAATATGCGCCGCCGACATGAAAAAACTGCTAAAAACCGCCCCCAATCACTTTAAAATGAAAAACATAAACCCGAAGACATAGCGATCTGATTCTTTGGGTATATAAATAGCTGACTGAAAATGGGGAAGGATAGGCTACTTTTGGTTAGTCGCCGCCCCCAGATTCCGCCCCCAAACGATAAAAAGTGCAACTTTCACAAATGTTACTGACTGAGATGTTCCCTTAAACATCAGGAACTGCCAACTCAAATTATGCAACATTTGCTCAGCCGAACGCTGCCGCTCCCATACGCCGCCCCCAAGGTAAGAGATAAATGAAAAACATGAACCCGAAGACATAGCGATCCGAGTTTTTCGCTATATGGATAGCTAACTAAAAATGGAAAAAGATAGGCTACTTTTGATATGGCGCCGCCTCCAGCTTCTGCCCCCAAAAGAAAAAAAGTGCAACTTTCAACAATTTTCACTGATTTAGCTGATAATGTTACCTCGAACATTTAGAAACTTTTGACTCAAATTGTGCAAGAATTTCTTTGCCAAACTTTGCCGCCCCCACACGCCGCCTCCAAAGTGAGAGAAAAATGTAAAACATGAACCTGAAGACATAGCGATCCTCCACTATATTGATAGCTGACTGGAATTGGGAAAAGATAGGCCACTTTTAATTAACCGCCGCCTCCAGCTGCCGCCTCCAAACAAAAAAAAAATGCAACTTTCACAATTTTCACTGATTGTCATATTTTTCTTAAATTTAGAAACTCTCAACTCAAACTGTGCAACAGTTACTTTGCCGAATGCTGCCGCCCCCACGCGCTGCCCTCAAAGTGAGAGATGAATGAAAAACATAAACCCGAAGACATAACGATCTAATTCTTTCGCTATATGGATAGCTTACTAAAAATGGGGAAGAATAGGCTACTTTTGATATGGCGCCGCCTCCAACTTCCATCCCCAAAAGAAAAAGTGCAACTTTCAATAATTTCCACTGATTTACATTTTAATGTTACCTCAAACATTCAGGAACTCCAAACTCAAACTGTGGAAGAATTTCTTTGCCAAACTCTGCCGCTCCCACACGCCGCCCCCAAAGTGAGAAATAAATGTAAAACATAGCCCTGAAGACATAGCGATCTAGTTGTTCCGCTAAATAGATAGCTGACTAAAAATGGGAAGAGATAGGCCACTTTTGATTAGTCGCCGCCTCCAGCTCCCGCCCCCAAACAAAAAAATGCAACTTTCACAATTTTCACTGATTGTCATATTTCCTTGAACATTTAGAAACTCCTAACTCAAACTGTGCAACAGTTACTTTGCCGAATGCTGCCACCCCCACACGCTGCCCTCAAAGTAAGAGATATATGAAAAACATAAACCCGAAGACATAGCGATCTAATTCTTCCACTATTTGGATAGCCGACTAAAAATGGGAAAGAATAGACTACTGTTGATTAGTCGCCGCTCCCAGCTCCCGCCCTCAAACAAAAAAATATTGATGAGTGAAAGAATTTTCATCCAAATCTATTTCATTGGCTAGTACCCCATTCTGATAACAAAATATCACAATGAATTTCGAATGAAGAAAGTGGGCAAGGAATGGTGTTTCTCCTTCAACCAAATTTCTTCACGTCCACAATATGCGTCTTTGAGAACGTCCACGTGAAGGCATACTCACTTGTTTTTAGTTTCCGGCGCTAGAGTTCAGGTGGCTGGGCGGGGTGAGGTCGTGCACCATCCCAGTATGTCAGCTATAGAAAAAAAATTGTAAGAATGACCCTTAATAAGCATTTGGGGGGTTCAAAACCATATCTGAGAAATAAATCAAGGGCAGAATTTACAAAAAAAAATACAAAGAAATCACCGGACTTCTAAGGGTGCCACATCCACGTTACTACTTGAAGGTTATAACTACAAGGTTATAACCACAAGGTTCAACTTCCCACCTCGGGAAGTTGAACCCGAGGTAGGAAGAGCTTAAGAACCTCCCACGCTTGGTCGAAATTATTTCAAAGCGATAAAGCGCATCGTCATGATTGTTAGGTAGATTTGAAGGCCTTGCTCATTGGGCTATAGAGAAAGGGGAAAGGGGTTTTTTGAATTTGAAGTCTACTTTGAATTAGACTCCGGTGCTCCGATCTTATTTCTCAAGGTGAATAATTCTGGTAATTACGACGACGAATTTAAGAGACAATGAAATGCGACATACCGCGATGTTCTTTAACAGCTTAATGTGAAAAGGGAGGGGAGTTAATTATGGACGTTTGAGCTGAATTGAATCCTTGGCAGCATTAAAAGTGGATTGCCGCACGGAGAATTTTCGGCGTAAAGTTTTGTTTATAGTCGCACTTGACACGGAAGGGATTTTTATAGTTTATACGTTGCGCATTCTTGTTGTAGGTATTTCAACAAATCTATAAACGTAAAAATACCTTGAGAATAAACAAAGCAAGTTTTTGCGGTGAGTAGGTATATAAAGCCCGTTAAACGTGAGAGTTATGGTGGGGCGCTCCTTTAATGGAGTAAGGAATCGAATTAATCGAACGGCAGTAAACAATGCCCCAAACAGATTACGCTAATTTGGTATTATGATCAATGAACTAATTCGAATGTTGTAATACCACGGGCATAAATAACCATTTTATCGGCCGTCGGTATATTGGTTTAGGTTTAATAACTGACAGGGTATTTGTGTTTGTGCAGCATAGATACTCACAAAAGGAATAATTTATATATCTGATAAGATATTATGCGTGCCGTGATTTATGTTTGGACTGTTTGGGCATATGTGGACACGCTTACTTTAATGAAAATACGACAACACAGCTGAAATTCAGTCAAGTCTTCTCATAACCAACAAATCGACTTAATGGAAATGGGGTGATTCTGTAATTTCTGGCGTAACATTCCAACAGTATTTGTATTTGTATTTGTATTTATTTGTACGTTTCATTATAGATTGTACACGTCATAGAAAAAAAAATACGAATGTTATCTACATACATAGAATATTATCTACAGTATGTTATCTACATAGCCTTTGTTGGGTTAATTAGCTCTAACAGAATGTTGTTCAGGACGTATTCTGTAAGGGCCAATGTTACAGTCATAATATCCTAACAGAGTCCCATGCATGATCAGATCAAAAAATGTTGGGTTTTCGAACTAATGGTGTGTACAGACTGCACATGCGCATCCGTTATCCTTTTTCAGTTCAACCGCTTTTTACATTCTCTTTTCATTCTGTTTTGTGCGTTCTGTGTTTCAGATTTAAATTAATTTTTGTTAATTGTGATATTAGTAATAATAGTATGGCTCCACATCCCATTGAGGGACTTGGCCTACAAAGCGGAAGGTTCGAGCTTCCGTTTTTTGTGTTCACTACCCGGGTGTCGTGGATAGGGATAAGCGATATCGTGATTTGGGTATCAAAGTTTGATAAGAAAAAAATATCGATAATCATTGATATATCAAATATAAGTAATTATCAAAGTATCAAAATTTGATGATTATCAAATTATCAAAAATCAATAATTATCAAAGTATCAAAAATCGATCATTATTCAAATATCGAATATCAATAATTATCAAAGTATCAAGAATTGATAATCAACAAAATATCAATATGAAAATACGGATGTCAAGTATGTAATATGAAAAATATATCATCAATGGTCAATCTCGACTTGCATGATGGATGAAACTTACTTCTTTGGAGGCCTTTGGTCTTCTATCTTGTTATTTATCAATATTTCAATGATGTGGTAACCGTTACCTATTTTTCGATAATATGTTGACATTTTTGTCGATATTTGATATTTTAATAATAATAATAATAATCTTTATTGATGATTATACATACAGAGTATGTTTACACACGTCACAAACAAGCAAAAAATGTAAAACACCGCAATACATCAAATGTATCACAACAGAACATCACAAGACATGAATTCATCTAATGTATAAAATGCATATACAATAAGAAAAATTTTAATTTCGGTCTTGAACTTTTCACGATTATGCGTCCGGATTGAGGATGATAGTTTATTCATAAATTTAATTCCATAATAACCAACACCGTCCCGGGTCTTGGTCAACCATAAAAATATCGAATCGATGTCATCGCGGTTTCTGATCTCATACCGGTGAGTCTGTCCTCTGCACACGCTACTGTTCAATAAATGGTCTTTCATGCAAAGCAAACACTCCAAAATGAACATCGACGGCAAAGTCAGAATGCGCAGCCTGCGGAAGGCCGACCTGCAGTCGTCACGGTAGGCAATACCGGCGACCACACGTACAGCCCTTCTTTGCAAGGCACCATCGTCAACCCCAAAAACCTTACGCTCTCAGCCGCACCCGGAACATCCCGAGTTCCACGGCGTAATCCGAAAATCATCATCTCGGTTTTTGCGGAGTTTAGGCCCAGCCTGTTGGTAAGGCACCAGCTCCCCACGGCGGCCTTCCACGGTGGCCTTCACATGATCCGCTCCAGACACTAAGCAACCCAAGCTGCGTTTTTTTTGCACACGATAAATCCAGATCCAGAATCCACATCCGCACAGGGAAGGTCATTGGCAAAGATGAGAAATAGGCTGGGACCCAGAATAGACCCCTGCCGAACGCCGTGGTGCAAAGTCGCCGTGTCTGAAGTGGTGCCACCGTGACAGACGAACTGACGCCCACCCCCCGAGATACGATGCCATCAGGCCGACGCTTGCCTCGTCGAAACCGTAGAAGTCAAGCTTCCTTAGCAGAATCTCATGGGAAACGCAGTCAAAAGCTTTTGTGAGGTCGAAGAACTGAGCCATGGTGTAAAACCCACCCTCGAACCCCGCATTGACCCGCCCCACAAGAGACGCCATCGCGAGAGCCGTGGACCTCCCCACCCGAAATCCAAACTGCGACTCGCTGAAGAGGTTGTTTCCCTCGAAGTGATGCGCGATCTGGAGATTAAGCACCTTCTCGAAAATTTGTGCAAAAACCGGTATAATCGATATTGGCCGGTAGCGCGAAGGATTGTTCGGATCACCCGAACACCCGATAATTATTATTTTGATAATGATTATCGATATTTGATATATCGATATGTTGTGAAATCGATATCATTAGTTGATATATCGATAAATTTATTGATATATCAATAGTTTTGCCCATCCCTAGTCGTGGACCCCTGGAAGCCCGAGGTGATGGGGTGAGCATCACGCCTCAGACAACTGCCTTATTACCCCTTGTTCACACAGAACTCGGTTACCCAATTATTTATAGCGACTGCGTTGGTCGCTTGCCGGAAAGGTTAACGACAGCAGTAAACATCACTGCTGCCGCGTGATATCGAACTCACTACCTTTAGGTTCGGAGTCCAGCGCTCCAACCGCTGAGCTACCGCCGGCTCAATTGTGATCATGATTAATAAAAATTCATCAAGTACTTATAAACACGCAACCAAACGCCAGAGGACCACCTTCTATCATTTCTATCCACCAGTAAATATGCAATCATCAGCGCTAATTCATCGATTTCTTGCTCCACTGCTACTACAGAGTGTTCAAAATTGAATGACCTTGCTGCCTTGTTGCAGTCATGTATTTTAGGACCGTTTGCTGTTCATTCTGTAAACAATTCCCATATTGCCATAACAACCGTAAAGCCGCACTTTGTTTATTATCGAAAATTTAAAAAGGCACATCACAAAGTGCCCGGAAGTTGAAGTTGATGGCCAACACTTCCAGAATCTTTTATAGCATTTATTTTCAAATAATCCAGTATAATTAGATTTTTCGAGGTGATGCAACTGTCGTTTTTATTTAATCTAACCTTGATGTCAAATATGTCACATTATTCAGAAGTCGGCATTATATTCACCGACTTTGTTATTCCAGCATTATAATTTAATGCCTAGGAAGCAGATATAGGCCTAGTTCAATCCCTGTTTGTTTTAACATAACGGCAACGACAAGATCAATCAATTCTTAACACGCTGTAATTCCGTTAGTTTTCGGATGTTTTTTCACAAATAATTGTTAAAATCACGATAGAAACACAGCAATTACAAGTTGGAAAGGGGAAAGCAAAGCAGTCCCTTATTTGACATACCTAATTACCTAACACCTAACCTCAAAAAGTAATGTCAACACGTACGTCATATACTTTTGTTGCTCTTTACATCGCGGATAAGCTCTTGGAATTTCCTCAGCCATACCTAATTATTACTATTCAACACAGCACTAAGGTGACCAGATGTTCAGATTTGACCGGAACTGTACCGTTTTCGGGAAACACTTTTCGATTCGATTTTCTGTTCCGTGAATGTTCCGATTTCCGATTTGAGCAACGAACATTTCAATTTTTTTCACATTTTCACATTTTTCACATGTTTGTTTACAAGATATTGAATTTATTTCGATTGGCACAAATATTCCCAAATATTGGTGTATTTTGCATGTTTAACTAGGGTTACCATACGTCCGGATTTACCCGGACATGTTTGGGTTTTTGAGGCGTCCGGGGAAGTCCGGCCGGAAAAGTTGATAGCGTCCGGTAAAATGAAATTATCACGCACGCATCGGGTTATCGCCTATCGGACAACGCATGCCGCATACCGCCTACCCAACAGCTGATTTTGCTTTTTCGAATTTGGCGCGTCGTGTTGCGCGCAGTGACTTTCAGCAGTCGTACCACCATAACCGATAATGATCAAGTCGGCAAGTCCTCAATTTATTTTTTATTTTGATCTTCCGATCCTTGTGGCACGATTTCTTTTGCTAACCTTGCAGTTTGTCTCATAATTTCATGAAAAAAGTGAAAAAAAAATAAAAAAAATAAAGAAAGTCATGCTCGAGGTATTGCTATATGCACCTACCTGAGGATGTCCGGATTTTGTCCGGATTTTGAGGATTTATTGTCCTGGAAACTGAGAAAGGCTTATGGTAACCCTATGTTTAACCAACAATGAACAGACGCGGAAAAATTAGGAATAGAATCAGAATCAGATTCATTCTCAACTAAATAACGAGTTCTACAATCGTACGTACAAACAGATGGTAGGTAGGGAGGTAGGTGCCTGGGAAAACTAAATTCTAAATCAGCAAAGATAAGTTGACCACGCCACTTTTTCGGCGAAAAAATCGCCTGCGGCGCGTTTCGAAGCGGGAGGGTGCTTACTATCAAATTGCTATGGCGACAGCCAATAGGAAGGCCGGTTGCCCCAGCAATTTCATCATAATCACGGTGATTACCAATAACCATTCACTTATAGAATCAGGCCGAGTAATATAGGCGGCCACTCATTGTTCCTCGCCAGAGTTATATTTTACTTCCCCGAGCCACCACCCACCACCACCAACAAGGAATGGAAGTATTGTGGACGCGCTAAATTTTTTGTCGAGATTTCGACGGATAATTATATCCGTTATGAGGTCCCCTATGACGATTCCAGAATGATCTCTGTCTGTATGTCTGTATGTATGTGTGTATGTTTGTCGAATGAGCCCATCAGTTTTTGACTGTCACCTGTCGAACGGAAGTGTCACTATCAAAAAATTACAGAAGCTATATCTTACGGAACTTGACTTGACTATCCGATGGATTGGAATCAGATTTGACAGGAAGCAACACAATAAAAGAGTCGAACTGAGTCTGCAGTTGCAGTTTTCCAACCGTGATTTTTTCAAAATAAAATTTAGGCATTCTGTGAATTCGTAAAAACTGCAATGCAAATGCAGCTCCACGAAATATTCATTTTAGGTGCGCAGACATTCAACGTTCATGATGGGAATGAAAGTTGGAGAAAAGATTGAATTAGTTTTTGGAGGAAATATTTTTGAAATCGGACCCACGGTTTTCGAGCTCTTCTCTCTGGAAAAACTGCGAATTTTTCAACTTTTTATCCTAACTGGATTTTGAAAATTTCCAACAATTCTTTACCAATTTCTCGGGAATTTTACGGTTGAAAATGTAAAACCAGCCTGAGTTTTCGAGACCGGACCTACAAATAATAATAATAATAATAATAATAATAAAAGGCTTTATTTAAAAGAGAAAAGAGGCAAAGTCTAGCTTGCACTATTCAACTTAACCTCTAACCAAAAGAATGACAACAAAATTGGGATTAACCCGGCCGGTAGCGCGGCGGACTCCGTCTTTGAAAGCAATTCCAGGGATCGTGGGTTCGAATCCGGCTCGGCCAGGTAAAAATTTTCATGCGCTCTTTAGTACCTTGGCGTGCACCACCGTGCAGTCACGTCAAGGGAAAAATTGTGAAACGAGAAGGACACCGAAAAAAAGGGTGCTAATAACCTCGCTGTTGATGCATCCATAAAATGGTGGGTGGTGTGTAAATCACCCGGCGTCGCGCTTAGAGTACAGCGCTAAGGTACTGCCAGTGACTACACAGATACCCGCCCACCGCCAAAAAAGAAGGGATTCTAATACAAACAATTTAACAGAATATCGAAATCTCAGAACAGGCATATTCCTAATTTCCACAGATAAATGATTGTAAATTCTCACAGCATTGGAAGTAAATGATCTACAAAAAATGGTCGTCGGAAAACGCGGCAAAACAAGCTGTTCATTGTATTGTTACGTATTTCGCGTACGGGTTCGAATATAATTGAGACGATCATTTCAAAACACACACTGTTTATTACTGCGTACTACAATAACTACACACCAACAATTATTTACTTAAGAATATCTCTGTGATTACAACTCGCTTTCAATCCGATCGCTACCACTTCGCATTCCAATTCATGACTGCTCGTGAGCTGACGGTTGATGCTTATACAGAGTGGCCCAGCGAAAACAGAACAGAGGTGTTTTCGGGCATTTCACCTCATTTTTTTGAAAAAAGCTCGGACAGGTCGATTTTTATATTGAGGGGGACAACTGAAACATACATTCGCGGATTTCTATATTTAGCCCCTTCTCCTCCACCCGCTCCAACTTCGAATTTTCAAATGACACCACCCACTTTGCGATACATCAAATTGAAGAGAATTGAATTCGCTTTCTGAAAAAAAATTTCTATGATTTTCAACCCCACCCCCCTTCTCCCTAAAATTGTCAGAGTTTCCAATGTAATATATCAATCACTGAAAAATACTGGATCCGTTGGTGAGGATGGGGTAACAGTGCGTTTGTTGGAGTATGTTTCTGCCGAAATTTCGAGCCCGCTGGCTCACATAATAAATCAGGTTTTCAACACTGGGATATCCCCTACAAGGCTGAAAGCAGCTGATATAAAACCGATCTTCAAAAAAGGAGGTAAGAGCGATGTGAATAATTATCGGTCGATAGCCCTCTTATCAAACATCAGCAAAATAGTGGAACGAGTTATTTATAATAGACTAATTACATTTTTGGAAAAATTCAATATACTTTCAAATTCTCAAAATGGGTTTAGAAAAAATAAATCGACTATAAGAGCGGTCTACCAGGCGTTGACGGAAATTGTAGAGTCTCAAAATAAAGGTAACATCACACTCATGGCATGCCTCGACCTCTCCAAGGCTTTTGATAGCGTGAGCCACGATATATCAATTAAAAGGCTCCAAAATGTTGGGGTGAGGAGAGTTGCCCTCAGTTTGTTTAGGTCATACCTGAAGGACCGTTCACAAAGTGTAGTGGAATATGACGAGGTTAACGGTATAAAAGTGAGATCGAAAAGGATGAATATTGAAAGAGGAGTACCACAGGGATCTATCCTTGGACCACTATTGTATATAATTTACACTAACGAGATTCCTGGGGTTGTGGACGGGCCGATAATACAGTTTGCGGATGACACCTCGCTGATTGTGAATGGTGCTGACCTGAGGGAGGCGGGAAACGAAGTTGTATAAGCTTTAGAAACCCTTTCGGGTTGGTTCGGTGCAAACAACCCACAGCTGAACATGTCAGAAACAAATTTGATCAGGTTGGGTTATAGTCTCCATAATCCAGAGTATACCCTTAAATTTCAAAACGCGGATATAACATCGGTTCCCAGCACTAAATTCTTAGGAATTGTGGTTGACCATAGATTGGACTGGAAGAGTCATGTTGAGAGCGTCGCTGGGGGCTTGGCGAGCTGCTGTTATGCCTTGGGAACACTGACTAGGTTGGTGAGCACCGAGGCGGCACTGGCGTCTTATCATGCTTATATTCAGTCGCGAATAAGATACGGACTTATTTTTTGGGGCAACTCATCGGATTCTGCAAGGGTTTTCAGGCTTCAAAAGAGAGCATTGAGAAATATTTTCCAATTAAAAAGTAGAGACAGCTGCAAGCAGTACTTTATCAAGTACAAGATATTTACGCTGACGTCGCTTGACATCTATGAGACCACAATTTTCATTTTGAGTAACCCAGATCTATTCCAGAGTAGTAAGTTCGATCACATCTATACCACACGAAATAAAGACCACCTTATGGCGCCAAGACTACATTACGCTTATCTGCAGAGGAACCTTCCACACTCTGCTCTGAAGGTTTTCAACAGACTACCTCCTCCACTCAAAAAATTACCAATAGCGCGAATCAAAAGCTTGCTGAAGAGGTTTCTCTTCAAGAAATCCTACTATTCAATGCAGGAATTCATTGATGACACGGAGGTCGGTCAAATCATGGATCAGGGGTACTAATGTTAATGGATAACTTAGCATGAATTTATCTGTGATATTCACTCGGATATTCGAGAACTGAGATTTTTAGCTGTACATACTTGATTTTTATCTATACATTGTTCTCATAAATTGTCTTTGCCCACCTATTTTATTTATTTATTTGTTTATTTATTATTCAATTGTTTGTTACTGTGTTATGTTGTAAATACATTGTATATATGCATGCTGTACCCACGCGTGCCCACGCTTTACGTTGACAGTTCTACAACCTGTAAATGGTTTTATGGAAGACAATAAATGTATCTATCTATCTAATATTTTTGATCTCTTATTCTCTCCAGTACAGTCAACGTCATCCTGCACAGCATCGAGGGAGGAAGTTTTCTGTGTAAAAAGTGCCACCCAAATTCACCCCTTCACTCCCCCACCTCAATTTCAAAATCTAAAATGACACTATCTACTTTGTGATACATCAAATCGAAGGGAATTGAATTCTCTTCCCGAATAAAATATTTTCAGAATTTTCAAAAAGCCCCCTTCTCCCCTAAAATACTCCGAATGTTCAATTTATCAGGAGAGGGGTTGAAAATTTCAAAAAAATTGTTTTCAGCAAGAGAAATCAATTTTCTTTTATTCGATATATCACAAAGTAGGTGGTGTCTCTCAAGTTTTGCAATTGGGGTGGGGGAGAGGAAAGGGGTGAATTTGGGTAACACTTTTCTTCACCAAGATTTTCTCCTTAGATGCTATTTAGGATGACGCTGATTAAATTGAAGAGAATTGAGGGGTCGAGGATATAAAATGGGACAGTCAGAGAAGTTTAGGAAGATGGGGGGTAGGGTTGAAAATTTTGAAAATATTTTTTTCAGAAAAAGAATTTGACTCTCTTTGATTTGATGTATCGCAAAGTAGATGGTGTCATTTGAAATTCTAAAGTTGAGGTGGGTAGGGGTGAGGGGGCTGAAGATAAAAATTTGCCATTTTATGTTTCAGATGTCCCCCTTGATATAGATATCGACCTGTCTGAGCTTTTTTCGGAAAAACGATGTGAAACGCCCGAAAACCTCTCTGTTCTGTTTTCGTTGGGCCACCCTGTATAGGCCTCCGAATAGTGTTCCCGAACTGTAGGCAAACACCGCCTAAAGAACAAAACAAGCCACAGAACACCGGCTTCTGTACCGCTAATGAAATTTTTTTCCCAGTTCAACTTTCTTCAAAATTGATGAACTGTAAAATCAAGGTGATTGTAGGTATGAACTCACACAACGTAAGTAAAATCGAAAGAAAGTGGTACATTAATCAACATGAATAATTGAAAACAAGATTGATTGAAGGGTTTGCTGTTTTCCTCGATATGCCAGCCATTTTTTTGACTCAGAATTTTAAAGTTCGAATAACTCGAAAACGAAGCCTCCAATCAAAGTTTCACAAGAACAACTTTTTTTCTGGATTAAACGACAAATTCAAAAAAATTATTGATTTTGAAAAATATCCAGTGGTGTAGCAGATAAGTGAATGTAAGTAAGAAAGCCCCCTAATTCTACGCCACTGGATTGTTTTGATCAAAATCGATCTTACGTTATACTTGATGATCTCAACATCACTTGTGTGAATTTAGAACTGATTATCTCCAATGACGCAGCAATGCAAATTCTAAGCAACTAAAATTATGAGAAGTTGCAAGATTGACTAGGAATCTTCAAACTGAATTACCTCAGAAAGTATGCCTTCTATCAAAATTTTGCAAGAGCAACTTTTTTCTCAAAATTGAATGAGCAGCTCGAAAATGGTACTGATTTGGAAGAATTTGCAGTGGGGATGAAATTAGGGATGAATAAAGGGGCGCAACCACTCCTATCTACCCCATGGGGCTGTTCTCACCAAATGTGTTATTCGAGGTTCATAGGCATTTGTTCAGTGAATACGTGTAAGAAATTTGACGCAAATCAGTTGACTAGTCTAAAAGTTAGGTGAAAAGAACTGTATTTGTTTTCCAACTTTGAAGAGCTGTATCTCCGTTATTACGGGTACGGGGTTTTTGAACGAAATTTTTATATGCATATTTCATTCTTTTCTGATGCTTTATCGACTGGCTAAATCTTTGCGAATAAACACGGGACACCTGTATAGGACAAATCCTCGGACAAATCCGAGGACAAATCCTTCATTTTGAATTTCTCTAAAAGTGATCCGTTTGGAAATTAATTGGCAGGCAATCTAAATCACATCAAGATCTATCCAATTTTCGAACATTGATGCCCCGCCGTCATCTTGTATTCTCCATATTGAACATGTTTCAAAGTCAAAGTGATATAGAACTAGGAGAATTATGTCTGAACAAAAAGAGATATCGAGTCTACCGAACGTATGTGTGCGACTAAGACGTTAACGACTTCGCTCGTTGATATTTCCCGTTATTGGAGTGAATCTAGTGCTGTTTTAATCCCAGAACCGTCCAAGCAAAGTTCCCCTGGATTGAGCTGTCTGCGGACGCAAGGATTTTTTCGTTGGAGCGGTAATTAGTGTTGGAATAGCTAATTTTACGTCCAAGGTAGGGAATTTCTAATTTTATTCGTAATCTGCTGGGACAAAAACACTACGGTTTTTGTGCTACTACTGAAGGAGCGGCAATCGTTCGCTTTCAAAACCTTTCGTGTATTCAATACTCATAATATTATGAATATTGTACACAAAATTCCACCATAGCACGTCCTTAAATCTGGTTATGTCCGATATAGAACAGAGGACTTCTGTGTACAGGAGTCCTCAACAAACAAATACAACTGAAGATCACCAAAATGTAAACACAACAGGTAGAAAATCTCCAACAAACTCTTATGCTACAGCCCTCTCTCAACAACCGACCTTTACTTTTCCTACCAAAGAACAAGGCATTATTGTTGATGCATTGGAAGGTATTAAAGTGGAAGAATACATCAAAACCATTGGTAAAATTATTGGTGCCAAGAAAATATTGTTCGCATCCAGAATATCCAAAAATCGTGTTTGTCTTTATTTGGCAAATAAAACCACAGTGGAAGATTTTGTGCAAAATAATCGCTTTATCCAGATTGGTGAAAACAATATCAATGTCAGAAAACTGATTACCCCCACTCAACGTTTGGTTTTATCAAATGTTCATCCCACTATACCCCACTCAATTATTGAAAGCGAACTGCTCCAATTAGGCTTGAAGCTTGTTTCACCAATCACTTTCCTAAAAGTAGGTATTTCTGACAGTGAATACAACCATATTTTTAGTTTCCGGAGGCAGGTCTATTTCTCACAAACGGATGATGAAGTAGCTATTCCAGAATCAATTGTATTGAATCATGTGGACACTCAATACAGGATCTTTCTCTCAAATAGCGACAATATGCTCTGTTTTAAATGCAGACAGACTGGACACATTGCAGGTACATGTCCAAATGAAGAAATGGTGAGAAGTTCGCAAATAACTCCAGATGAGGTTGAAAAATCTAAAGCAAATAAAAGACCACTTTCAGAGACTACAGAGACCTCAACTAGAATCAGTATAGACCTCGGTATAGACACCAACATTCCCGAATCACCTTTGACGTTAGATGTAGCAGCACCAATTAATATTGACGATCCTTTCAAAACACCTCGGAAATCTGCAAAAAGACGAAAAAAGTCAAAAACCCCCAAGTCAAAAATCTGAATCTGAAAGCGATTTCCCTGATACCTTGGAAGAAAAAATGGCTTCAATAAAAACTATTATCACTGCATCACCAAAGACTTTTATCTTGAATTTTGATCGAATCTGCAGTTTCTTTGAAGAAGTACACAAATCTCCGGACCAACTGGGTATCTCAAAGAAATATACTGAAGATACAGACTCGCTCCTTGACATGCTTTATAAAATCTACCCTTACTTTACTCACAAAACCATGAAAGCCAAATGCACAAGAATACAAAACAAAATCATATCCCAACTGAAACAATTAGAACCTGTCGATAGTGAATCGGAGAGTGACGCTATTCCTGACACTCCTACTAGCTTTTAAATAAAACTCAAAACATCACACCTACCACCTACTATTTGTTAAAATGAACACGCTAATATTACAATGGAATTGCAATGGTCTATATACTAGACGCCCACAAATCGAAAAACTAATTCAAGAACACCAACTCAACATCATTTGCCTACAGGAGACTCACCTAAAACGCACCAACCAAATAAAATTGAAAAACTACACATCCTTTCGAAACGACCGAGATAATAATAATAGAGCCAGCGGTGGTGTTGCTATTTTCTCAATGTGTGAGAATGTTGTTGAAGAAGTACCTCTAACTACAAACCTCGAAGCGCTTGCCATCAAAATTTTGAACAAAAAATCCCTCACCATCTGCAATGTGTATATTCCCCCAAACAGACCATTTACTTATCAAGAAATTGAAGACTTGGTAAACCAACTTGATCCACCCTTCATTTTTACAGGCGACTTCAACTCCCATAACACTGTTTGGGGATCCCAACATACAGACGTCAGAGGTCGAATTATTGGAAAAGTTGATGATATGGATAACATTTGTTTACTAAATTCACACGACCCAACTCACGTCAGCTACTCAACTGGTACTTTTTCTAGTATTGATCTATCATTTTGTGACCCTGAACGGTAATATCCTTATCTTTGGAATGGGAGGTTTTACAGAACCCATATACATCGAACCATCTACCAATACTGATCAAATCTCTTGATCAAAATAACTCCTCCTCAATATCACCACAGGGATTTATACCTCGCATAAACCTGGCGAGAGTAGACTGGGAGAAGTATCAAGCTCTGACTTCACCAGATACTTTAAAAAATCTCCATGAAGAGAGCGTTGACCAATTAGTTACAAATTTGAACAATCTGATAATGAATGGTATAGAAAAAAGTTCCTCACTTTCATCAAATAAAATATCCAAATCTGTCCCTTGGTGGAACCATGAGTGTCACAAGGCTACAAAAAATAACAAAAAAGCTTATAACCGTTTCAAAAAACATAACACCTTAGAAAACTTGATTCACCTTAAGAAATGCAGGGCAATTGCACAAAGAACAATCAAACTGAGTAAACAAAAATCTTGGGAAAAATACGTTTCAGAGTTTAATAATAACTCATCACCATCAGTAGTCTGGAAAAAGGTGAAGAAAATTCAGGGGAAAAATTACCACCAAAGCATCACCGCACTAAAAATCGACAACGACAGCCTCATAACAGACCCCCAACAAATAGTAGATCAAATGGCTAAAGAATTTCAAAAAAGCTCCAGTGACCAGCAATACCCCCAACATTTCATTGAGCAGAAATCAAGAACAGAGAAAAATCACATCGCAATGAATAAAAATTCCCAACATCCCATCAATGACCTTTTCACAAAATGGGAATTTAACGAAACCCTCAACAATCTTAAAAATTAAAAAACACCAGGGCCTGACGGTATCTCATATGAAATGATACGAAACCTCCCCCAAGAAACATTGAACTATATTTTTTCCCTGTATAACCACATTTGGCAAGAAAATGTTTTTCCAACAAAATGGAGAGAGGCTTACGTTATACCAATCTTGAAACCCAACAAAAATCGTACCGATCCCTCTAGCTATCGCCCAATCTCGTTGACAAATTGTCTATGTAAAGTTATGGGGGCAATGGTTAATAGACGTTTGATGTGGTACCTTGAAGAAAATAAATTGACCAATACAACCAATGCGGCTTTAGAAAAGGGAGATCCACCACCGATCAATTAGTTGCCCTTGAATCTGAAATTTCTCTTGCATTTAATGCAAAAGAACAAGTGACAGCTATATTCTTTGATCTTCAAAAAGCATATGATACTGCCTGGAAGTTTAATATACTAAAATCTCTAAAAGAGTTTGAGATCGATGGGAACATGCTGTGTTTCATAGCAAACTTCCTAAAAGATAGAACTTTCAGGGTAAAACATAAGAACTACATTTCCCTTGAAATAAAGCAAATTAATGGTGTCCCCCAAGGTGAAGTTTTGAGTGTCACTCTTTTTATGATTGCAATAAATAAAATCACCGAGGCTATTTCCCCCCATATCAAAACGTCGTTGTATGTGGATGATCTCGCCATCTACTATCGAGGAAAAAATAGAACGATTGCAAAAAGATTACTACAAAACTCGATAACAAAACTAGAGGAATGGTCATCAAACACAGGTTTCACTTTCTCACCGCAAAAAACGAAGTGTATCCTTTTCAGTCGACTCCATAAGAAGAACTCACAACCCCCAACCTTCAAACTCTATGACTTCAATATCGAAACTGTTGAGGAAATCAGATTTTTGGGTCTAACATTTGATAGCAAACTTACTTGGTTGCCTCACCTCAAAAAATTAAAGGACGATTGCTACAACAAAATGAAAATCTTGAAAACTTTATGTAATTTTGATTGGGGAGCCGATCAAGAAACAATGTTGAAACTCATTCGATCAAAACTGGATTATGGTAGCGCCGCTTACTCTTCAGCAAAACCAAACCTCTTACAAATGCTTGACCCCATCCAAAATACCGCAATCCGCCTTGCTTCAGGAGCCTTCAGATCCAGCCCCTCCATCAGCCTTTTATGTTATGTTGGCGAACCCCCCCTGAGCCTAAGACGGAAAAAACTAATGGTTAAGTATTGTACGAATTTGGTTAATAGCGTCGACCACCCAACACATGATTACATATTTCCACCATTACCAACAGCCCCTCGATTAAGATACGCCCCTCCTATTATAGACCAAAGACTGAAAGCAGCTTTGAATGAAGTTAATCTTACTTCAATTGCCAAACCAACTTGTAACCTTCATTCAAAAACTCCCCCATGGTCGTTAACACCCCCTGAGATCAACTTAGCATTAACTAAATATAATAAAGAAAACACCCCTAGAGATATATACAAAGGAATCCTTCGTGAAATAATCCACAATTCACCCGAACATGACGAAATTTACACAGACGCGTCTGCGAAATCTGAAGACAAAACGGCGCAGCTTTTGTACATAACAATACCACTCGGACATATAAGATCTCAAATACCTGCTCCATCCATACAGCTGAACTTTTTGCGATACTACAAGCGGTAAAATATCTTGAAAACCAGACCAAAACAAAATTTCTGATTCTCACGGATTCCTTGAGTTCGCTAGGGAGTTTATCCCAATATAACTCATTGAACCCGCTGTCACGAGAAATCCAGGAGAAGGTTAATAATCTTGAACTAGCCGGCAAAACAATTGTTTTCATTTGGGTGCCGTCTCACATAGGCATAACTGGGAACGAGAAAGCTGATGAGGAAGCAAAGAGGGCACAAATAAACGACACACTCTACGAAGTTACAATCCTGTCAGATATCAAATCCAATATACAAAGTCTCTTTCTACCTCGATTTAAAGATCTTTGGGTACAAACCACTGGCAACAAACTGCGTGAGATCTCTGCATCTATCGGTCCTTGGCCGCTCAGAAAATCAAGAAGAGAGAACATAATCCTTTCGAGACTTAGGATAGGGCACTGTTTTCTAACACACTCCCATATCTTCAAAAAACTACCAGCTGAACAGTGTAATCGGTGTAACACTATCAACTCAATCCGGCATATCCTAATAGACTGCCCACAATTTCAGGAAGAGCGAGTCACAGCTGGCCTACCTGAAAATCTCCCTTCTGTCCTGAGCTCTTCTAATGCCGACATAGCAATTACTTTTTTGAAAACAATTGGAATTTATTATCAAATTTAGGATCTACATCTATTTTTCTTAAACCGATCCGGCGCTAATAATCTTGATATTGATGCGCCTAATCCTAAGTGAAAAAAAAGAAGAGATATCATGTGGTGTCACCAATCGAATGCGCAAGTGTCCAGCATATAAAGTTGACCAATGATTTTTGTCACTTGGCCGCCATCTTTGATTCGTCATTTTGCATTTCTCTGAAAGTGATCTGATTTGAGTGAAATTTGCAGGCGATGTGAACTTGATTGAGATACATCAAATTTTCGACAATTGATGCCCAGCTGCCATCTTGTATCCTCCATATTGAACATGTTTCAAAGTGATAGAACTAGGAGAATTATGCCCCAACGAAAAAAGATATCGATGTGGTGCAAACGCCAATCGAATGCGTACGTGTCCACCATATGATGTTGATCAATAATTTTTGTCACTTGGCCGCCATCTTTGATCCGTCATTTTGAATTTCTCTGAAAGTGGTCAAATTTGATTTAAATTCGCAGGCGATGTGAACTTTATCAAAATACATATGATTTGGGGCAATTGATGCTTTGCCGCCATATTGAAAATTCTCATTAGTGGAACGATTTTCATGGAACTTGGAAGTTCTCCTTATTTCGTATGATCATTCTTATTTTCCAGCTAAATTTCAACATTCCGCCGCTATCTCGGTCGCCATATTGGAATCTCTTATTAGTGGAACGATTCCCATGAAACTTGGAACTTACCCTTGTCTAGTACGATCATTCTTATTTTCAAGCCAAATTTCATGATTCTGCCGATATTAAGGGTAAATAACGGTAGAACCCTAATTAACATCTTGAGTTCACTAATCCTTCAAAAAGGAAGTGCGCTACTAAGCCACATGTCCATGGGGCATATTCGCTTGTTTTCTTATTCACTCTGTAGAAAGAGCCTGCACGACTGCCGCCGATGTCTATACTTCTGAATCGGAAGAAATGGAACGTATATATTGAAATAATCTTGAAACTACACCACAATTAATTTTTCTACAGACAAAATTCTACCGTACTTAGATCTTAACATAACAAGGACCAAAGAAAAACTTGAATTCAACATCTATAGAAAAAAGACAACTACAAATCTTATAATCCCATCAACTTCTTTCAGTCCAAATTCATCAAAAACGTCAGCTTTCAACACTTATTTTAATAGACTTTTCACAATACCCCTTTCAAAAAATAATTTCAAAGAAAAATATAAAATAATAAAACAAATAGGTAACACACAAGTAAACAAATTAAAATAAAGCCAAAAAAAATATACAAATGCTTAACATTTCTTGGATCAACCTCTTACAAAATAGCTAATATATTTCAAAAAAGCAACCCACATATTTCAATTTCTCTCAAAACCAATTCAAATTTAAAACAAATTATAAGTAAACCAAAAGATTTTTTACCAATTGAAGATAGATCTGGTGTTTATGAATTGAATTGTCAGACATGCCATGCAAAGTATATAGGTCATACACGTAGAAAATTTTCCACACGAATAGGAGAACATAACAGAGATATAATCAAATCTAAATCAATTGGTCTCATTGGTAGTAAATCACATTTTGCAAATCATATTATTTTAGCGAGACATAAATTTGATCCAAATACAGATGTTGAATTTTTACACCAAACAACAAAATATAACCAAAGAATACTTTTTGAATCACTAGAAATTTTAAGATTAAAACATTATCGATATTACCAATACCTAAATGAGCAAACTGAAGATTTAGAAGGAGCCAAAACAATTGAAATTTTACTAGATGCTGAGTACATCTACCTTAACACGTTCACTGCCACCCGAAATTTTGCGATTTTTCTTACCAGGCTATTTATGTCATGTTATAGTGCAGTGAAAACTAAGTTCTCTAGCACAGGTCAAAGTTCGAAATTCTCCTTGGTTTTTCGAGAAATTACGAAAAATTGAGCCCGACATAATAATTTTTTTGGGGCCAAATTTTGCATATATCAGAAAATCGAAAAGATGTCCATGCACTTGTCACCTCTTAGCTTGTGATGGACCGCTGCCAATGTCAATATGCAGCGTACTTAAGCCAGGAACTTGAAAAAATTAAAATTCCCTGCTTGTCCCATGGGACCAGCGCGGCCAGTTGGAGCTTCACGCTGCTGGTCCCATGGGACCAGCGTGGCAGTGAACGTGTTAATCAATGATAATCAGCCTTTTTCAAATCTTCTATTCTCAAAATTTAAATTTGTAATAAACTGTTATCATGTTATCTTGAACCAACTGTTTTTCATGTCAATTAAATTGATTATAACTTATGTCAATTGAATAAACTTTTACAAATTTCTCCAAAAAAGAAAATATTTTAAATATTATACAGTAAGCTTTTATCAAATTTTATATCAATTTATTTCATACAACTAATTACAGAACCCTGACGATGCCGAAAGGCGAAACCGGTTGGTAAAAGAAATATAGAAAAATTGAGGTGTAGTTTGAAGATTATTTCAATATATACGTTCTACTTTATACAACACCACTACAAGACTAAATGGATTTTTACTTATTTACGGAAGAAATGGTACAGACAACAACTGTGCCAAGTGGCATGTTTTAGCCCTAAAATGTAGGGTTCATCTGTATATTTTAGCTCCTAACGGCCCATTATCTTCCATCATACTCGACAGTGGCCCGGCATACCATACGATTTTCTAGGCGACTCGACTCTCGAATAATCCCACACATTTCGCGTATGATTCTGCCGAGCTCTAGAGCCGGCGCCGCCGCCAAATGGACAGATGTGTCTTGATCAGGCGTTGGAGTCTCCATGTATTTCAATTCCATCATGTATACTCTAGAAATGTCCAGAGCTCCGCGCATTTGTACACTGCGGCTATGGAAGAGTCTAGAAATATCGCGTGTTTACCAGATTGCACGGGAATCGTCGCTCGTAGCAATATTGTTCTGATTGGTTTCCAAACGCCAGGATCACTAAGAAAATAAGAATTTACTGAAGTGAAGTTAGTAATTCGCTCGTAGCAATATCTTGAGCTGCTTGAGCTCGTGCATACAAAATAGTTTGTATACACGAATGACACTGATAGCAGTTATGCAACTACAAAGTCTGGAGTTCCACAGGGCTCGGTCCTGGGTCCATTGTTGTATGTGTTATATGTCCTAAGTCTCCGAAATGTTAACCTAAGAGCTAGATATTTTACATATTATGCTGATGACACCGTTTTGGTATTAGCGGACGAAAATTTGAAATATTTGCAAAAGGTCATGAATGAAGATTTGGAGAACTATAGCAGATGTATTACTAGAAATAAGTTGAAAATAAACGAAAACAAAACAGTTTACATGATTTTATGCAGAAAAATAAGTATTATTATGCCGAGGAATTTAATCTTAGAATCAGAACAGATGTAATAAAAGAAGTTACAACTTACAGATACCTGGGGATGCAAATAGATAATAAGCTAATGTGGGATAAGCATTATGACATGTTGTGTGAAATAGTAATAAAAATGTTGGGAGCTGTATATAAGGAGCGTTTGACACTAAAGCAAGAAAATGTATATATCACGCTTACTATGGGAGCATATTTAGGTACCTAATAAATGTCTGGGGAACTTGTTCCCTTCACTTTGTTCAGAAAATTTGAAATTTTACAAAACAAAACTAATGTCTCTTTGTCATACAGAAATTAACAAACACAGAAGAAGTTTATGAGTTGACTGGCCTTTGTAGATTAGCTGACTTACTGAGAATTGAACAATGTAAATATGTACATAAAATCTTATATTCCCAACAAAAAACCAATGTAGTTCTAAAAGTAAACTCTGATGTACACAACCATCTCACTAGATCGCGGAATAATATCCATCTGCCCAATGTAAGGACAAATGCAGGACTCAATAGCCCTATCGCAAAGGTCTCCAATGTTACAACCAATCGCCACATCGATTGCGAAACATATTATGTGAAATAGATGAATTTCAAACCCAAATTACTTCGTACGTGCATACTGGCCTTTGGTCTCGAGCAAATTTTGTCTAGTCCATTGGGCCTTACGAATAAAGATTAAGCAATTGCTTTTGCTTGATTTTTGTTAGTAGAAAATTCTCAAAAAGCTCAGAAACTTCAAGGAACTCATTAATTCAGGTTTCACTGAGCATTTGAGTAACTGATTGAAATAATAACATTAATTTGAAGTCTCATTTCCAAATGTTTCTCCGTTTTTTGCTGGTAAATTGTAAGCAAAAGCAATTGCTTGATCTTTATTCATAAGGTCCATTGTACCTAACCGATGTATTTTATTGATCGAGTGTTAACCTATTTATTACGCTAATTTCTGCCTTATCTTCTGTTTATTGTATATAATTTTATCGGCATTGTTTTTATTATTGTAATGTTCGAATTTTAAAATGTTTTTATTTATACACAACTGCTGTACATAGTACATATACTACCTAGGTACCCACACCAGGTAAAAAAATAATATTAATTAATTATTTAGTTTGGTCCCAAAGGACATTAATGGAGCGGCTCTGATACCGATTCATAATTGTTCAAGAGACGCGATTTACATGCAATGTATTGTTGTTTACAATAAATAATTTAAAAAAAAACGCTGATAGTTTGGTAGGTTTTGTTAGCAAAATTTCATGAGTCAAAGTTGATAGTCGCAGTTTACTCAAGTTTTCCATCTTCAACCAATGATTCAACTCTTTCAACCTCGAAGATATGCGGTCGTACTTCCTCAAACCGAAAATGAACCTGACACAGCTATTTTGTACTTTCTGGACTCTATTCTATGTAATGCTATCTAAACAGAAAAAGTAAACGGCAATATAGACATTCGCACAATGTCTTTCTTAGTTTGAAACCTATGATGCGACATTATTAATTAACAGCGTGCAACTTTGCGGGGGTTGCCGGGTTGCAAGTAATCGGACTTGAAATTGTGCCCTGTAACGTCAATTTTACGAAGAAAAACTAATAACTACTAAATTGAAAAAACTCTTCCATCCATCAATAACCAATAGTTGGGCAAATTAAGTAAGACGGTTAAGTCAGGGTTTCTGAACCTTTGGTCCATGGACAAGTTACATCAATGCCACTGCCGCACTAGTGCAATGTCAGCACGGCGGAATCAGCACTTCCAGATTTATTATAATAGAAACGCATTGTAGTGGCATTCATTATTATTATATCCGTATTAGTGGAGCGAAATCGGCCTGAAAAGTCGTAGTTTTTTTTTTGAAGGTATAACAGCACTAAACCTTATAGGTCGTATAGAGAATTAAATTCCACGTATGTATGGTCATTTTGGGGATGATCTTATGGTAGGGACCTTTTTTATGGGTAAAAATCCTCAAAAATTGAAAATGAGCAGTTCAGCATTCACAACGTTATATTTCTGGATCCAGTTGAGCTATCGGTCTGTTCTTTTTTTTAAATAAAAGTACATGGGAAAACCTTTCCAATGGTACACCACTGACTAAAGATAATTGTTCACGAACGTGTTTATAGAACAATAAACATTATATTGACCAAAAATGCAGTCCCTTTTTGACCATGCGAAGAACTTCTTTCCTCGTAGGAATTTTAGATACAACCTGCGAGGAAAATGAAGCCGAAATATCAGAGAAAATTTTAAAGAAAGTTTCATTGATCTAAGCCGTATAGTTTGTCAGTTATGAATTTTTTTCTGGCGCATTGAGTTGGAACGTCGCCCGGCGTGTGCTTGCATACAGTAAATCGCCGCGCCGTGCCGCGTTCACTGTTTGTTATGCGGTGATTTACTGTATGCAAGCACACGCCAGGCGACGTTTCAACTCAATGCGTCAGAAAAAAATTCATAACTGACAAACTATACGGCCTAGATCAATGAAACTTTCTTTAAAATTTTCTCTGATATTTCGGCTTCATGTTCTTCGCAGGTTGTACCTAAAAATTCCTACGAGGAAAGAAGTTCCTCGCATGGTCAAAAAGGGACTGCATTTTTGGTCAATATAATGTTTATTGTTCTTTAAACACGTTCGTGAACAATTATCTTCAGTCAGTGATGTACCATTGGGAAGGTTTTTCAATGTACTTTTATTTAAAAAAAAGAACAGACCAATAGCTCAACTGGATCCAGAAATATAACGTTGTGAATGCTGAACTGCTAATTTCCAATTTTTGAGGTTTTTTGCCCATAAAAAAGGTCCCTACCACAAGATCATCCCCAAAATGACCATACATACGTGGAATTTGATTCTCTATAAGACCTACAAGGTTTGGTGCTGTTATACTTTCAAAAAAAAAACGACGACTTTTCAGGCCGATTTCGCTCCACTATATAGAAGCTTAAATGTACGTTCTTTACCGTGGGTTCCACCAAAATATTTAACCAGCTGATAGCTAACTCGAGATTTATTTTGATGGATTCTGGCCAAATGATCAATGTGAATTCAGGTTTCACGCTGAGTAATTAACCAAAGAGTGGTATACTTGCGATTTAACATATTTTCCAAAATGAATCTACCAACATTGACCAGAAAAAAATCCGTTTAATCTCGGCTTAGCTTAAACCGCTCTTAAATTTTTTGGTGGAACCCGTGGATAGTGATTAAAATATTTTTTAAAAACGTTTGTTCGGTCCCAATTGATATAATTGACACCTGAATGGTCCGTGTAATAAACGCCGGGGGCCCATGGCGAGCCTAGCTAACGAGAAGTTCACACTAAAACTTTTTCAACTGAGTTTCATTTAGGAACAAACTAGAGTGGAACTCCTAGACTTTGACTTTACAGTTGAAAATCCAGTAAAAATTTCCAAGTTTGATATCTATAGTGGAGTGTTTGAAAAAAAACATCTAGTTCTTCATCTAGAGGTTCAGGTAATCTATTTAGTTACCCCGTTACTACATTTTTTTCAGCTAAATGCGTTAAAGATACGACGGGAGGTGCGACCGTACTAAACTTCCGGAAGTTTCCATGATCGCGGACGGCTTCAGACAATGATGGCGTCGCGATGGCGTTTATGATCATAATCTGAATGAGAAGTGACAAACTAACGTATCAAGGGAAGCGATTCAAAAGCCCCGGCAATCATAGTATATGGCGTACCCATTCATTCAGGTTGATGACATGCCGGAACGAACGATGTACTTCTTCTGCGCGGCCCAGGCTCGATAGCCTTCTTGAGTATTACTTGAGGAGATCACTTTCGTGTTTGCTTACTCCACATAATATTACAAATAAAAATTAGCGACATCAATCGTACCACTTATTATACAAGGTGTCCGGTGTTTAATAGAAAACCTTTTGCCAGTCGATAAGGCATAAAAAAATTAAGGACTTTTTTTCAGAACACCTAGTTAAAAAATGTACATGAGATACGGTCCCTCAGATCTGAAATTAAAATATCGCTATGCCTACATAACTTTTACACCGCTGGACTAATGACCCCCAAATTTTGCATACGTGATTGTGAAGTGAATCTTTGAAAACTGTCAGTGAAGAAGCATTTTGACACATTGGTTCAGTGGCGTGAGAATTGAGGGCTTGTCTCTATTATCCCAACCAATTTCTACGGCACTGATTATTTTGCAAAAATTCTCAGATATCTGGATTCAAAAATCGAACTGGAAGGAAAATTTACTCTTCACAAATTTTGATTGAATGCTTCATTTTTGAAATATTTGAACCTGAATGTTTGAAAACCATTCCAAAAATACTATTTCAAAAGCCAAAAAACTTTATTCTCTGAAAACGTGTAGCTTCTCAGCTGAAATAATGGTTTATTAACTAAGAACGTCTAGAAAATCTAAATCTGTGAAGAAATTATGTGTTTCCAAGATTTTTAGTTTCAGGTTTTTTGAATTGCGGGCTTCGAGATGTTTTCCAAACATTCCGATTATTTCTTCCTTCTGAACCTGAACTCTGTGGTCGACCCTATGTACGATATACAGGGTGGCAATGAAAGCAGCTCAAAAATGACGTAACTTCACAGCAAGGTATACCGATTTGAGAAAGGAAGTCAGAATTTTTCAAAACTTCATTATCCAGAAACGGCGAATGTATCATGAAGCAATTCGATCCCATCGGTCCTCAGAAGTGGTAAGGCCTGCACCTCTTTTGAGACTATGACAAATCAAGCATGCTGCGACATTGCATTACATGTTAATAAATAGCCTAGAATGGTTGAAAATGCACCAGTGACAAGTACTCGTTGCATTACGATTGCCATACTAACTAACGAATTTGTCCCATCATGAATGATGTTTTACAGATTAATTCTCAGTTCATTATTCACAAAAAAATCAATAACTCTTTGGAAAAACAGAATACGATAAAAAGTCTAAAACCATTTCGGGATAGGTATTGATGTACGCTTTCCAAAAATGTTACCTAGAAAAATCTGTGATTTGCTATCTCTAAACGGGACCTTCTGAAGTCAGGTTTCTTCTGCGTTCTTTCCATTTTCACCGTGCCCTGCATATTATACATTATGTCAATAATCGGGTGACCTAAGGTGGTACCTTGTCGTCAAAAGATTACTCTATCGGCATCACAA
The DNA here is from genome assembly GCA_949128115.1 of Anaspis maculata. Taxonomy (NCBI): domain Eukaryota; kingdom Metazoa; phylum Arthropoda; class Insecta; order Coleoptera; family Scraptiidae; genus Anaspis; species Anaspis maculata. The sequence goes on from OX421968.1 coordinate 36,607,044, forward strand.
AAATTTTGAAAATCGGGAATGTTTTCTCGAGAAATTGTCATTTTAACCGAGATAGAATCCCAGGGTGATCCGCAGACCATTTGGGTCTGTATACATATATGTATCTAAATGTGTATCTAAAATTGACTCGATCATTATTGCTCGCCTTCAACACGATGAAATATCGAGAAACGCTCTTCTCTCAAAACTCATTAGACAATTCCAATAATAGCCGTTTCAGTGACATACAGTATTGAAATTACGCTGTTTGCATGTGTTATCAGTATGGTAGGGCACTATTCTAGAATTTGATTACATGGTTGCGCAAGCCCAGCCCAGGAAGGAAGGGTACCTACTGAATACCACCTATTTGACAGATGGTAGCGGAGACGGCCATGACGCCAGGCAGGGGGGGGGGGCGTCATTGGATTACAGTGATGTTGGGTTTTTGTTTTCTAACGCTGGCTGGCGATTGCAGGTGTCAAAACTGATGTATTCATATGTTTTTATTGACATTCATCATTATAACCCAACATTTTCTGATGGACGTAGACGTCACCAATCACAATAAACGGCTCAGGAGAATGGGTGTGGCGCCAACTTTTTGAGGGAATCATACGTCCAGTTATACAGGGTATTTTTTTTTTTTAGTAATGTCACTCAGTAGCTTCTGGCAAAAACAAAGTACGCAACTTATCAACAGGAGCATGGCCATTATGATTATGATAATTATTATGAGCATCATGTAGTTTCCATAGTAGTTCCATAGTTTCCAGTTTCAAATTTCGTTTGACACCACAGCCATGATCGCAATCATCAATTTCGCGTACACGATGACAACTTTTTTGTTTCCTTATTCCAAAATTCAAAGTTCTTCTCCATTTCTGTATAAATTGAATTGAAACTTTCAACACACTGGAACCTAAAATTTGAATTGAGGTAGGGTAAAAGTTGTCTTTGTCCAACTTCAGGGTGATGACCACCATTTCGCAAAAAAAATCGCTAAACAGAACAAAAGTGAACCCAGTCGGTAGCACGGTGAGCTCGGCCTCGCTTTCAAAGGCGAAGGTCCCGGGTTCAAATCCGCACTGGGCCAGATGGACTTTTTCACGCGTCTATTTCTTAGTACTGGGGCATCTACTATCGTGCGGTGATGCCCCGGGAAGAGGGATGAAACGAGAAAGCCATCGAAACAAAACCCCACTGATCCAAAGATGCAAATCTTACAGTACTTGTTGTTATCGTCCTCATTGTTATCGTTAAAGAAAAAACCCCGACGGCAAAAACTTGCTAATAACCTAGCTGTTGATGCAGGACAAAAAAAAAGTGCTTGGCGCCGGCGGGTAATTGATGTCCATGATCAGGTACATATGTCTGGAAATCCTGGTCTTCGAAAATGCCTACAAAGAAAAAAAAGAACGACTTCTTATTGAACACTGTTTTCTGCTATGGCCAAGCACAACTTTTTGTTCTGTCGCACCGTGCAGACAAATTGATGACTGGACAACTGTGGTTGTAGTGTCAAACAAAACTTGAAACTGTAAGCTAGAAGATGCTGCCATGCCCTTATTTGTAAGTCACAAACTTTTCCTGTCAGAAGCCTATTAATCACAGGGTTGGATCAGGACACCACAGCTGTGTACGCCATCTACCTACTTTACTCTTGAATGATACGGACTATGTCTTTCTCGGTATAGACCATCTCATATAAGGCGGTTCCCCTTTACTCGCAGCTCGTGCGCAGGTCTCCCCACAGACTAAACTCACTGGTTCAATTGGCTGTTTAACCGGGAGCGCTTATCGGTCGGGCTGGCTAGGGTTGGGGTTGGTGACGGCGCCAATATAGTTAAACCTGCGCCCCTAGGAGCCCAGGTAAATGAGAATGGCTATACTGTAGTAGTAGTCTGTGACTGTAGTGATGATAGTGCTGAACCGGCAGCCTACCACCGGTAATCGAATTTGAGATGGTGAGAACGCGAAAGAACCTGAGCCTGTAAAATAATATCTAACTGTTTATGCCGGATCGCTCGAAACCTCCAACATGGCCGAAGTTATACGGCGCTAGAGTTGGCTCTTGTTGGTAAGACAACAATAGATTAAAAATAAATACAAGAGGGTTCAAATGAGAAGGTGTATTATCATGCTTTTGATGGTATCGATTCATCGTGTCCAAGTAACCGACCTAGTTTTTTTTTTGTAACGTCATGTTCTTGGAAGCATCTTGTTTGTCTTGATGTCTTGATTGTAACTCGAGTTGTTTTTCCTGCTTCTCCACCATGTCAGTTATGCTTATGCATCCTATATTTTTAATAGCAGTCAAAGGACAAAATAACGCATGCATACCTGATCCCTCATCCTGATTATTGCAAGCGAGACCGATGTGGACTCTTGTGGATTTCGGAGATATCGGGTGATCATTTGAAAACTATTCACCCCTGATTCAACTTTTGATTTCTAGTGAAGATTCCTTCGAGCAAAAATAGGTCGATTTTCATATTGAGAGGGACGTCTAAAACATACATTGGAAAATTTCTGCCTTCAGCCCTTTCGTCCCGACCCACCCCAACTTCAAAATTTCAAATGACACTACCTACTTTGCTATACATACATCAAATTAAAGAGAATTAAATTTTCTTCATAATTTTTTTTTTTAAATTTCCAACCCCACACCACATTTTTTTTTAAACTCTCTTGAGTGTCTAATTAAATATTCTTGACCCCTCAATTCTTCTCACTGCAGTCAATGTCATCCTGCATAGCATCGAGAGAGAAAAATTTCTGTAGAAGAAGTTTTACCAAATTGGAAGTTTTACAAAAATCCACCCCACTGCGTTTGAAAATTCAAAATAAATAACACCACCTACTTTGTAATATATCGAATTGAAGGGAATTGAATTCTCTTTATGAAAATAATGTTTTGAAAATTTTCAGTCCTTCCTCCAATTAATTGGACATTTGGAGAATATTTTAGGAGGGAAAGGGAGGTTTTTGAAAATATTGAAAAAAATGTTTCCAGAAAGACCTTTAATTTGATGTGTCACAATACTTTGACACTGGTGGTGGTGTTATTTCCATTATTTTTTTTTTAAATAATTAAAATCAATGTTTCTCTCCTTCTCGGCTTATCAGTGCCATATGAGTTTTTGCGCCTTTTATTGATAACAGTGAATTATTACATAGGAATTACAATATACGCAAATTTTTCAACAAACACAAATGGCAATATTTAAATGACGGTGGGGGGAGCTAAGGGGTAAATTTTGGTGAAAACTGTTCTACAGAAATTTTTCTCTCCCTGCAGGATGACGTTGACTGCATTGAGAAGAATTGAGGGGTCAAGAATATTTGATTGGTCGCTCAGTAAATTTTTGGAAAATGGGGGGTGGGGTTGAAAATTTTAAAGATATTTTTTCAAGAAGAGAATATAATTCTCTTCAAATTGGAATAATAATTTTTGTATATTGAGGTGAAAATAGAATATTACATTACATATCTATAAACAAAAAATTCATTAAAAGAAGAAGACAGGCGCAGTTCCAAGAACACTTGCTGCGTTACCCCGCTAGATGGCAATGCTGATGCGTTGCTTCAAATACGCTCTCGCCTGAGAAATACCTGTGCTGTCAATAACCAGTTTTTCCAACTCCTCAAATGAAACTTTGGCACCATCACTCCAGGGTCCGAGAGTTTCCACATTTTCAAATTGATGTATCGCAAAGTAGGTAGTGCTATTTGAAATTTTGAAATTGGGGAGGGTTGGGGCGAAGGGGCTGAAGATAGAAATTCCACAATGTATGTTTTAGACGTCCCCCTCGATATAAAAATCGATCTGTTTTTGCTCGAAGGAATTTTCACTAGGAAGCGAAAGTTATCGGGGGTGGATAGTTTTTGAATGATCACCCGGTATAACCTTTTTCCAGATTTCAGGCCTCAGGAGTAGTATTTATAGTTGAAAGGTAGATACTCGTAGGTTTTCTCTCGTAACGTAAACTTTTATTGCAATGTAAATAAAGTAAATAGTTATCACACTTGCTGGATGTATAAGGATTTGCGGATTGCGTTCAATTACTTGAGGTGTTGAAAAAAAGTGATGAACGCGACTTTATTGTACTTCACACATATATATGGAAGAAAGCGTGCGGTTGTGGTAGGTAGGTACATTAAATTGATTTCCGTATGTCTTGAAGTTAGGCTTTATGGAACGGTAGAAGTTTTGTCGATGATGATAAAGTAATTGCGAGACGAGATTGATTAGCATCTGCGTCCTAATTTGCTATTTGAGGGAGGATTAAGTTTCTTCCGAGATATAATTCGGGTGATGCATCACGTTATATCGACAATAAAATTCACCTAAAACAGGAGATGATGGCAGTTTGAAACGCGAAGGGGCGAGTTTATATGCTGTCCATTTCGTTTCGCTAAGGTGTGCCTTTCTCTGCGGCGCGGAGCAAGTAAAGTCACAGCAAGGAGCGCTATCTCAACCTGCTAAACGTCTTCTTGTATATGTTTAACGAGATAAGATTTTCCCATCCCGCGTTGTAATGTCTGTGTTAAGAGATATGGCGGCTTTTATTACGTTTTCTTTGAGGACGCTCCCCAAATGAAATATTAACATCACCACCCTCACATTATGCACACTTTCAAACTACCAGTACCTACCCACTTACACTTACCTCACTTAAAAACTAGAGTTTGGCGCTTTCACCTAACAAATTAAAATATTTTTGTATCAGGTCGTCACTCGTCAGTACGAGAAGTCATAGAAATCGGCAGTAAAGTGAAATTTTTAGCGCATTTTCCATCTTGATGAAAATCGCTATTGCTACCGCTTTGTCCGTCCGTCCGTTCCTCAAACCCCTCCCAAACTAGACGCCCTAGCTTTCTAATTTTTTCCCTGTTACATAGCTGCCACTCCCAAAGGAGGGCTAGGCTATATTGAATGTCTATATTGCGCCGCCAACATAGAGAAAACCGCCCCCGATAAACTTGAAATAACATGATATTGCAATTTCTCCCAGACCTACTGCTCTGGTGTTCTCATTTTATGAATAATACATAGTTGCCACTTGAAGTACGCAACAAAAGTCGTGTCACCCCCTAAATTTTCATCGGATTTCAAAACTGATTATTTTCAAATTCTCTCGGGCGATTTTGGATTCCTTTGAATTGGTAGACAGCACAATTCTTCGGCTATTAGATCTTGCTTTTGCGAAATACGAAATATGTCAAATAAGGTTTGTACAGGGTGACACATCAAACAGTGCTAAATTGATGGAAGTTCCGTGATCCCCCATTTTCTCAAAAATGTTTTTTTGAGTGATGTCTCATCTCGAGATGATTTTTGATTTTCAGCCCTATTTTGATTTTTTTGAAAAATATTTGTGTCTGTTCGTAATCTCCCAGAAAACAGCCGAACTGTTGATATGATCGATTTGAAATTCGGCATGCAGATATGGTTTTGCTGTCGAATGAGCCCATCAGTTTTTGGCTGTCATCTGTCAAACAGAAGCGTCACTGCCAAAAATTGACAGAAGCATATTCTCACCGAACTTGTCTTGCAATATGTCATTTGAAAGCCCTCAAAAAATGTTTTCAAAACTGTTAAAATTTTGTGTCTGTCTGTCATCTGTCAAATATTGAAAAATGTCAAAAATTTAAAATTTTACTTTTCAATTATTCAAAATCTATCTGATGGATTGGAACCAAATTTGGCCGGAAGCAACACAACAAAAGAGTCAAATTAAGTCTACAGTTGCAGTTTTCCATCATTTTCTAATAGGGGCGTTATGAATTTTCAAAATTTCTCCTAGCCGTTGCCACCCGAGAGAGCCTCTAATCCAGGTTTTGACCAGAACGACTCGCTTCTGATGCAGGACTTCACTCAAAAATTCATTCGTACTCAGGGATCGACTTTCTTCGAATAATTCCAACTGATATCAAAAAAAGATTGGATTGGGCGTCGTGTAGACCCACTTTCAAAATTGACACGGCTTCGGTTTTCCGACGGTGATTTTTTCAAAATGAATTTTGCACGTTCCGTGAATTGGAAAAAACCGTAGTGTAAAGTTCAACATGCGGTGAGCCCATCAAAATGTTCATTTTAGGTGCAGACATGCTTGGAATGAACGTTTGAAAAAAGATTGGTTCAATTTTTGGTGAAGAAATTTTTGAAATCAGACCTACGGTTTTTGAGTTGTCCTGTATGGAAAAACTGCATATTTTCCAACTTTTGATTTATCCCGTCAACAGATTCCCACCATTTTTTTCTTAACAAAAGGTAACTGGTTGTTCAACATTTTCTAACAAGCGTTTTTCCCAATTTCCCGAAAATTTCCCTGTTGGAAATTCAAAACCAGCCTGGGTTATCGAGACCGGACTTGAATTATGGAGCTTGGAGTGAGGCCTCAATCGACGATTTTTACAATAAGATGATTTGGAAAACGATTTAAGGTTTTCCCCGAAAATTGAAAATTTCTAAAACATAATTTGCAATTTCCTGCAAATTATTTCCAATCTGTCTCTCCAATTCCAAATCTTCACCCGAAATGACGTTTCGAAGAAAATTTTCCATAGGTTCCTGGATCCCAGTCAGGCAAGTTTTGGGGTGAAACAACCGATTTTTCAACATAGTGCTGGTAGATTTTGGGAAAAAAACTACCATTCAAGGAAAGAAAATGAATTTTGCTTACAGGGTGTTTAAAAAAATACTCTCCTGTACAGTTATTGCCCATTGAAAACGTGTACAGCTTTTGACTCGGAATGTACTGACTTTTTGAATTTTGGCTACTGTGTCACTGTGACTTTATCCACATATAATCCAGAAATTGAAAACTCTGTTTTGGAAAATTTGAATTGTCTGGGAAAATCTCAAGTCATTTTCCAAATCATCTTATTCAACTAAGGCTTCACTCTAAAGCTTCATCATTCATCAAGTCCGGTCTCGATAACCCAGGCTGGTTTACATTTTCAACAGGAAAATTCCCGGGAAATTGGGAAAAAAACTTGCGTTGGAAAATGTTCAAGAATCAGTTACCTTCTGTTCAAAAAAAAGATGGAAATCTGCTCACGAGACAAAAAGTCGGAAAATATGCTGTTTTCTCATAGAGGAGAACTCAAAAACCGTTGGTCCGATTACGAAAATTTTCCCTACAAATTTTCTTTTCAATCTTTTCTCTAACTCCTATTCCCAGCATGTCTGCACCTAAAATGAATATTTCGTGTGGCTCACCATATGTTGAAGTTTGCACTGCAGTTTTCTCAAATTCACGGAATAAGCAAAATTCATTTTGAAAAAATCACCGTCGGAGAACCGAAGCTGTGTCAATTTTAAAAATGGGTCTACACGACGCCTAATCCAATTTTTTTTATATCAGTTAGAATTATACGAATAAAGTCGATCCCCGAGAAAAAAATGAACTTTTGAGTGGAGTCCTGCATCAAAAGCGAGTCGTTTTGGTCAAAACCCGGGTTGAAGGCTCTATCGGGTGGCAACGGCTAGGAGAAATTTTGAAAATTCATAACGCCCGACTACAAAATGGTCGAAAACTGCAACTGCAGACTTGATTTGACTCTTTTGTTGTGTTGCTTCCTGCCAAATTTGGTGCCAATACATCGGATAGATTTTGAATAATTAAACGGTGAAATTTTGAATTTTTGACATTCTTGAATATTTGACAGATGACAGATAGGCACAAAATTTCAACAGTTTCGAAAACATTTTTTTGAGGGCTTTCGAATGACATATTGCAAGTCAAGCTCCGTGAAAATATCCTTCCGTCATTTTCTGGCGGTGACACTTCTGTTTGACAGATGACATCCAAAAAGTGATGGGCTCATTCGACAGCAAAACCATATCTGCATACCGAATTTCAAATCGATCAGATCAACAGTTCGGCTGTTTTCTGGGAGATTACGAGCAGACACATATATTTTTCAAAAAAATCAAAATAGGGCTGAAATCAAAAATCATCTCGAGGTAAGACATCACTCTCCATGAATTTCGTTTCTGGATTGAGAAAAAAACATTTTCGAGAAAATGGGGGATCACGGAACTTCCATCAATTTGGCACTGTTTGATGTGTCACCCTGTACAGACCTTATTTGTCATATTTCGTATTTCGCAAAAGCAAGATCTGATAGTCGAAGAATTGTGCTATCTACCAGTTCAAAGGAATCCAAAATCGCCCGAGAGAATTTGAAAATATTCAGTTTTGAAATCCGATGAAAATTTAGGGGGTGACACGACTTTAGTTGCGTACTTTATAAACGTAAGCCCAGAAACATTCCGCCTTCAATATGCGCCGCCGATATGAAAAAATTGCTAAAAACCGCCCCCAATCACTTTAAAATGAAAAACATAAACCCGAAGACATAGCGATTTAATTCTTTCGGGGAGCGGCGGTGGCCGAGTGGTTTTGGTGTTGCCGCGCCAAGCCAGTCGTGATCTACCGCGCGGGTTCGAATCCCGCCTCGTCCATGGATATTTTGTGTTGTCCGATTGTTCCAAAAATTGTTCCGACCTTACTATGCCATATCTGCACCTGTCTGACTACAGCGGTTACAGAAAAAATGGATTTCTGACTACAGAGTTGAGTGCTATCAGAGTACTGAGGCCTCACATAGTTAACAGTAGGCAATTCAAGTATAATTAAAAACGTGTACCAAAAACCCACTGAATGTCCCGTCGACGCTAATAACCTCGTAGTTGATGCGTCGTAAAACATTCAAAAAAAAAAAAAAATTCTTTCGGTATATGAACAGCTGACTAATAATGGAAAAGGATAGGCTACTTTTGGTTAGTCGCCGCCCCCATATTCCGCCCCTGAACGACAAATAGTGCAACTTTCACAATTTTACTGATTGAGATGTTCTCTCAATCATTTAGAAACTGCCAACTCAAATTGTGCAACATTTGCTTAGCCGAACGCTGCCGCTCCCACACGCCGCCCTCAAAGTAAGAGATAAATGAAAAACATTAACCCGAAGACATAACGATCTAAGTCTTCCGCCCCGAAAAGAAAGAAGTGCATTTTTCAACAATTTAAACTGATTCAGATGTTGATGTTACCTCAAACATTCAGAAACTGTCAACTCAAACTGTGCAACAGTTACTTTCCAAATGCTGCCGCCCCCACACGCTGCCCTTAGAGTAAGAGATAAATGAAAAACACAGACCCAAAGACATAACGATCCAATTCTTCCACTATATGGATAGCTGACTAAAAATTGGAAAGTATAGGCTACTTTTGATATGGCGCCGCCTCCAGCTTCCGCCCCCAAGAGAAAAAAAAAACTTCCAACAATTTTCACTGATTTGGATATTAATGTTACCTTAAACATAGATAAACTCCCAGCTCAAACTGTGCAAGAATTTCTTTGCTAAACTCTGCCGCCCCACACGCCGCCCCTATAGTAAGAGATAAATGTAAAACATAAACTTGAAGATTAGCGATCTAATTCTTTCGCTATATGTATAGATGACTAAAAATGGGAAGAGATAGGTGACTTTTGATTAGTCGCCGCCTCCAGCTCCCGCCCCCAAACAAAAAAATGCAACGTTCATGATTTTCACTGATTTGTCATATTTCCTTACACATTTGGAAACCCCCAACTCAAACTGTGCAACAGCTACTTTCCCGAATGCTGCCACCCCCACACGCTGCCCTCAAAGTAAGAGATGAATGAAAAACATAAGGAAGTGCCTCCGTAGCCGGCCCCGGCTACGTGTATTGTAGCCGGAGCCGGCTATTTGTATGGCGACCGGCACTGCCGGCCATCCGTATTGTAGCCGGCACCAAGAGATTGACAGTACTTCTTGCCTGCTGTTCATATCGCAAGCGACAGAATTCAGCATCAGACCAGAAGGCTCCTTTCTGAGTCCCGGGCGGACTTTAATCTGTGGAAAAGTGAGTGTATGCTACAATTATATTGGCTGATGCATGTACAGGGTGATTCACCACCAAATGGACATAGCTCAAGGGTAGGTCCAGTTTTTCCAGGCGAATCAGGATCTGGTTTTAAAATGTCTATAAAGTTGTTCGTTTCGAAGTTACAGGGTGATCCATGTATTTCGTAGATTTTTTTCGACAACCTGTATCTTCAGAACGACTCTATGGATTCGATTGAAATTTTGTGAGTTGATTCTTCTATTAATAGCTGACACATCCCCTTATCAAACAGTTCACAATTTCCAGGACCGGCTTTGAAAAAAAAAACTCCAAAGCTTTTTCCAAAAAAAGACATTCTGTATGCATATTTTTCAAAACTCATTTTCATATTCAGAGACCACATGAAACATGCTAATAATATCGCAAAAAAATTGCTTGGCACCATTGAGCTGTCAATAGAATTTTGATGATCCTAAAAATTTTTGAGGTTAGGATTTTTTGTAAATTGATAATTCAAAATATTCGCAAATGATCTATTATGGCCTTGAATTTCAGCCGTTTTGTCACAAAAAATTGGAAAAAAATTTCACGTTTTTTCGGTAGCAAAAAAAAATTTCATCGGAATTAAAAAAAAAAAATTTTACGTCCCTCAACTTCACTTCTATCCTACATTGAGCTGAAATTGAGAGACGTGACATAAACTTTTCGAAAATTTTGATGAAATTTTTTGTTGCTCCTAGTTAGTTACTGGAAAACGTTGAAAATGTGTTTTTTATTTTCTTGACGAAACGGCTGAAATTTGAGGCCATAATAGATCATCTGCAAATATAGAAATCACAAATTTTCATGACTTTTTCGACGATGCTGATTTCTTACGGCTCAGTACTAAACTGGAGGCTCAAAGTTAGGACGGCGAAAGTTACCAAATAGGTACAGGGGGTTTGTTTGCTTGATAGACCTTGTTGAAAGGTAGGTACTCACTTACAGCGTTTATAATTGAAAAGTACTTGTCCATCACTTGTCATATACAGGGTGTCGCAAAAACAAAGTTTTTTTATTTTTTTAGTACTTTTTTATTTTAACCGATGTAGTTTTCCGTCCTAAACATAAATACCTATGTACTCGCCTACGTATGACATTAAATTTTCTCGATTCTCTTATTTCCAAAAATCACGAAAAAAATTCATCAGGTTGTATTTTATCCGACCTGAACTCAAAAATTAAATTGAAGTTATTCCAGTAAATTTCTCAAATTTGAATGGAAAAGTCATTCTTCTGATTCTTATTTTGTAGAATACACACATCATCTGCTGCAATAGGTACATGAACAAGGCTTTCAACTTCTGGCTAGCAAAGGACTAGGCGGCATCGCCGACTACGAAACGAAAAGCCGGCAGTGTGCATTATACAATGTCACTCACTTGGTGCCGGCTACAATACGGATGGCCGGCAGTGCCGGTCACCATACAAATAGCCGGCTCCGGCTACAATACACGTAGCCGGGGCCGGCTACGGAGGCACTTCCAAAACATAAACCCAAAGACATAACGATCTAATTCTTTCGCTATATGGATAGCCGACTAAAAATGAGAAAGAATAGGCTACTGTTGATTAGTGGCTGCTCCCAGCTCCCGCCTCCAAACAAAAAAATATTGATGATTGAAAGAATTTTCATTCAAATCTGTTTCATTGACAAGTTCCCCATTTTGATAACAAAAAATCACAATGAGTTTCGACTGAAGAGAGTGGGCAAAGAATTATGTTTCTCCTTCAACCAAATTTCTTCACATTCATAATATGCCTCTTTAAGAAAATGCGCTACTGAGACTCACGCACGTGAAGGCATCAGGCATACTCACTTGTTTTATTTAGCTAACAGTTAATTTGAATGTAAGCGTGTTATACATTTTATGTTAAAAGAGATGAGGTTAGTGTGAGGGTCAGTGCCTTGTGTAAAAAATAGGTGTAGCATTTTTAAGAGTTTCCTATACCTTTTCGTCTGTTTGAACAAAAACCGCTGTATTATAGGTTTGGTCACATTCATCATATTGGTGTGTAGAATAATAATAAAAAAATAAGAACAGAGTGTGACAGAAAAAAAAGTGCAGCCGTATGTTTTACGTGGAAACGTCTATGTACGAGAGGATATTCGGGCAGTTGGAGAATTATTAAGATGATACGAAAAGTATCATCTATGCTTAATAAGTTGACCCAAGCCCACGTGCTAGCGAATTGTCGATATAGTAGATCTAAGATCTCATACTTCACGACTTTGTTTATTAATACTTACGCACCAACAGATGGCGTGAGTGTATAAGCTCTTGTTCACGAAATGACCCCCATTTAGGGTTGCATTTTGACCGGTCAAATAAGATTTGGTCAATTGACCGGTCAAATGACGGTCAAATCGGTCAAATATTAAAAAAATACGCTAAAAGCAGGTGTTACTATCATTTAGCATTATTTATTAAAATTAGACCACAATTTGAATATTTCTTTAAGTAAATACTATACCTACAGGCTGGTCCAGGTTATAGTAGCAATAATTGACCAATCGATGGTCCATTAAAAACTAGGTCGACATGCAGAATTTAATTTTTCCCCAAAACGCTTCCTAAGGGAGATAGAGCCCTTCAAAGTTCAATTTTTAAAATCTTTTTCTTGCAATAACTCTCAAGTCATTGAAGCGATTTCAACCAAATTTAGTACACATGCTAACAAAATAAATATCCATCACTTGACGTAGATAACTTTTGTCAAAATTGTCCAATAGCGTAGATACGGGGGAATGGTTCAACTTCTCTCACCGTATTTTCTACGCCACTGGATATTTTTGAAAAATTGTATTTTTTTGAATTTTTTGTTCAATGCAGAAAAAAAAGTTACTCTTGTGAAATTTTGATTAGAGGCTTCATTTCCGAGATATTTGGGTTTGAAACTTTGGAAAAACGCTTCGAAATCGCGACTTTCGAGGGCCTAAAAATCAAAATCCAAGAAAACTCATGATTCCTCAACTGGAATAAGTTTTCTAGGTCGTTCAAGTTGATTTACTGCCATTTTTTGCTGAGAAACGAGGCGTTTAGGCATGAGAAATTCCATCTGGCCCAGTGCGGATTTGAACCCGGGACCTTCATCGCCTTTGAAAGCGGGGCCAAGCTCACCGTGCTACCGACTGGGTTTATAGTTTAAGTATTAAATTACAAACTATCACTTTATTATTTTATATTAAGTATTTACGGGTAAGTATGCAACAAACCTCAGGTAACTTTATTTTTTGACTTCATTTTGTCTTTGTCTTAAGAGCAGCAGCAGTTCCACTGATGAGATTGAGTTGACTAGACTACTTATTGACTCTGTCTTAAAGCAGGAAAGAGCTCTCTTGAAGTAAGTTATATTGCGCCATGTACACAAATTGCGCCAAACGAGGCCCGGGGGGTCGTATTTGACCGGTCAATTGACCAGAGTATTTGACACGGTCAATTGACAGCTTATTTGATCGGTCAATTGACATTGTGCAACCCTACCCCCAGTATAAACCGAAAACATAGACGTATCCACGTCAATAGGAAAAAGTGATCACAAACGGAAGTCGTTAGGGTGCTGCTTTTGTTTGGCATAGCAGAGTATTTTTAGCGCACTTCTCCAAACGGGAAGGCGCTTTTGTCCTCGCTTTGTCCGTCCGTCCGTCCGTCCGTCCGTCCGTCACAGCATCTAGTCCTAGACGAAAAGGGTTTTGCGAAAAAATTTTACGTCATTGGGTAGCTCATGACCTTGTATCCCGAACCAAGAAAAATCTCGACAAAATAATAATAAACAATGACAATAATAACAATTTAGTGTGACGCGGCATCGCCGTTGAATGCTGCATTTCAGAAGCCGGCCTGATCTCGAAAGTTATCACATGCGAGGAAGTACCCGATCTTATCATTTTACCATAATACATATGCGGAGTTATATTTAGAGAATGATTTGAACTTTATTTTATTGAAAATTTCACATCGGTGCGAGGTGCAGGCCAATAGTTATTAATTTTTGAAAATGACTCCGAAACTACGGCTCGGCCGCAAATGATTTATTCGTTGCTTGCTGGTGCTTGATATTCTTTCCTCCGAACAAAACGAAATTTAATACAGAAAATATTTCAACTCGAATGGGTAGCTCATGGCCTTGGTACGCGAATCAAGAAAAATTTTGCCGAAATAATCATGAACAATTACAAAAATAACATTTTGGTGTAGGGCGGCTTCGCCGATCAAGTGCTGGCATTCGCGGTAAGATGTAGAAAGTTGCGATATGCAGGCAACTACAATTTCTTGATGAAATACATCACTCCATGTACGGCATTATATTTAGAAAACAATTTGAACTTTCTTTTGACAAAAACCCCACTTCGATCCGACCGTCGGGTCAATTGTTATCAATTTTTGAAAACGACCGCAAAGCCACGGCTCGGCGCATATTACACGACCCTACAAATTTAAAATCAGACGTGCCGAAATAGTAATTGACCATTTTGAAATAGCCAATACTAGGTACCTAAAGGATAATGGCACTCAAATTACGAAACATGTTCGCTTAATTACTTAACATCTTGCGTTCACTAATCCTCCAAAAAGGAAGTGCGCTACTGAGCCTCATGCCCATGAGGCGTATTCGCTTGTTTACGTTTATTTAACATCGGCCCATTTCCGCAACGAGGCCTGACACCGACGCCGGTGGATCGTTTCCTCCACTGTCCGGAAATTTTGCCGAACCCCTGTGTAGTCCAACAAAGGGTAGGGATTTTCAACTACCACAAACATCGCATGGGGTACACATGATCGTGTTCATACTTCACGTGTGTGACACACCCTGTACCTACATGTGGAGCCGTGATTTGTGGAAAAAACGACTAAAGATTTTATTAAAAAAAAAAACAACAGATGAATCGGCTTCGCCAGCCATGCTCATGTTACATGTTATTCCATGAAAACGCAAACCAAAAAACCAAAAAGACCGCAGTATTTTACTTTTGTCGTCGAAATTCAAGTTCATTGCTTTCGCAGAATGCGAGGGCCAGTGTTTGCTCTACGACTGCCACATCTAACAGTGAATTATGTGATGAACATTATTTTTTTGTCCTTTGCTTTCGCTGAAGGCCCGAAGAGGGTGCCCCAGCGACAATGCCGAACTCTGAACGCTTTCATTTACTTGTTCTATAAAAATAAATCACTATACCTTTTACTCGTGGAGTAACGGATGTCCGTGTAATAAGTTTTACAAAAATCCACCTTCTGTACTGCTTTTCATTAGATGCCAGGCTAGACCGAAATGTTTACCACATTTTATCCACACTCAGACACGAGACACACAGAGAGAGCGAGAGAGAGAGAGACAAAGAGAACGAGCGTGTCGCCGCCGCCGCCGCCCCCCTCTTCAGATTCCTCTACAATCCTATCCTTCTTGTGACTTTCCATGTAAAAAAAGCAACCAACCCCTTTTCTTTCCGCCTTTTCGGATTATGAATTGTAGGTTCCGCGGAACCAGGGCCCGTAAAAACACAGATTTCTTTCAGGCCCCACTAGTTTTTTTTTTGTTTGCTTTTTTAAACTAAAATCGAAACAGAGCGGGCCCTTTTCGGCAAAAGTTCGAAAAACATTTTTGGGTTCGCACCTTCAAAACTCGAAGTTGTGTTGACAGTTTGTTTAGCTGAAATCTGACAGCTGTGAGTAAATTTCAGCGCCTACAAAACGCGTACCTACACTAGGAGGCGTTGTCGTGTACTGGGCGAATAATCACCTTCTTATAACGTTATCCATCTCGCAATCCTCGCATGGCGTTGGGTCAAAGCAGCGAAAGGCCTTGGCTCACATCTCTAACTCAATTCAGTTCTGGGATTTCGAATCGGTCGGAGCTTGCAAGGGGTGACGTATGATGAGCTAATTGCGGCGGTATACAAATGGGTAGATTACGAACTTATGGGTTGATTTCCTGTAGCTGCCAGGTCAGCCTGCAACATCCACCGGCCTGTCGGTGTCAGAGGGTTCGTGCAGCGTGCAACAACAAATTATGCTTGAGCTTTGCTCAACATTCAATAAAGTGGTTTATGGGCAAATTCGTATCCGGACGTATCCCGGCTCTGATAGGGTAAGGTGGGGCAGGTTTGAACATTGTGCACCTCCGGACTAACTGAATATACCGCCATAAAGCATAAAGTGCTACGATCTGTTTTGACATAACGTATCATTCTAGGGTAGTAATGATGGATCGTGTAACTCATGTAGGAGTGGGTCCATGAAGTGAAATGAAGCGCCGTGGGCTCTTGGGAGGTAAGGGGGGCCGCACAATCAGCTCAAAAAGTGACATAATTAAATAAACGTCGTGGACGGGATGTGACACTATTTTTTGCAAAAATAATCTATAGCTGCAAAAAGCCGGGGCCCTGGACACTGACCCTTCGGGCCCATGCCTAAAGAGGGCACTGAGCAGAATTGTAGAATTGGGGCCCCTAATTCGTTTCTTTAACGTCGGCCCATTTCCGCAACAAGGCCTAACACCGACGCCGGTGAATGCTTACCTACCTCCACTATACTGAAAATTTTGCCGGACCCCTGTGTGTTTCAACAAAGGGTAGGGATTTTTATCGACCACCAACATCTCATGGGGTCGGTTCCATCGTTCACATTCCACGTGCTATGCGACACACATTTAGCCTCATCCTGCATTCAGCAAGCATTCCAACTAAATCTGGGAACTTGTCTTCGGGCCGAAAATCCAATTCTGTACTCGCCTATCGACAACTATCGGATCGGGAACTAGGGTGAGAACCAATCAAGTTCGCTCCTGCGTAGCTACCGACACCGACAAGTGTCAGTGAGCGAGTACAGAATAGCGGCTCTGACATGGTAGTCGGACGCGCTGACCACTGCACCACAAGCTCATCTAATAATATTAATGATAATGTACAATAGATTCTGTTACACACGCTCAATTAATTTCCAACCAAAAGAGCCTTCGAAGGTGGAAATGCTGGTTAAATACATTTTAGACATTTTACATCTTGTCTGACAGCTGCAGTGAAGGGTGTGCGAAGGGGTAGAGAGGGGGAATCAGGAGTGTTTGTAAGTGCTGCCAACCTAGCAGATATTGTTTTCATACAAAACCCTGACCTAGCATAACTTTTGACGTCATCACTAATTGAGCGTATTTGTACTGCAAATAAGCGAAACCCCCAAATAACCAACCAATTTGGAACACCTGTACTTGTCTTTAGATACGCTTGGTGTGCTGGAGGTAAAAGGCACGTAATTTGTCTTCTTTATCTACGATCTACAAGAATTAGAGATATAGATATACGGGCGTGCGCGTATAGTCGAGCTGAACAACGTAACTCTGTTACAACTCGATATATACGATACAATCATAACAAATGAGCGGGCCGGCATGCAATGTCAAAGCCAACCTGACTATCGCCGGAAACCGTTGACGCCTGGCCTGCACGCATGCGCCACATCATTTCTGAAAAGTGGCGGTTATGCTACATGACACGTTGCACGTTCCGTGGGGGTTTTAATTTAATATCCTGCTACGAACTTAGATTGCTGTTCAATCAGCCGAAACCAGCTGGTAACTGATGACGTGACAAACGTTTTACCCGCTAATTATTTAATCTTGATTCCCGACAACACCTTTTTGAACATACACATTCCAAGGTAGGTACTCTTGCCATCCATTCGCCTAGTTAGGTACTTCACTATACGTATACCTACTACATTCTTCAACAAACTCCGCAACTTCGGGAACACTGTTTGTTCACTTCCTCGGAGAGTGAATTTCATTATCCTTTAGTTGTCACGAATTGACAAGTAGTGTAATTCGTAGAGCCAACCATCGCCAACTCTTGGAATGGCGAAGCTTCAGTAATGAAATAGTACTTGTGCTACTTGACCTTGACATCCAGTTCTATAAAGGTCCCGCCTAGACGACGTGGAGATGACGACAATGACGACAATGACGACGATGACGACACATCGTTTCCAGTAAACAGAATGTTAAACGGAAGTCGGAGTAGTATATTATGTATAGTGTTGCCGTTCAATCTTTGAGGGCAATTCCTGCGACCATTAGCAGTTCCGGAGTTCTAAAACACTTTCAAAAATTCACCTGCAACGTACAGCAGGCGCATTCACTATGCCATCAAGTTTTATGGTGCTCCGATCCCTATTGTATCCCCGCACCACAATAGCCAAGCAATGGGCTATTGCTTACTGCTACTGCGGTCCTCTCTCTTCCATACCACCCAGCAGTGACGTTCTGGGATTACTGAACGGCGGATTCCTCCAAAACGCGAATGCCATTTGGTAATAAAATAGAACCAG
Organism: Anaspis maculata; assembly: GCA_949128115.1. NCBI lineage: Eukaryota > Metazoa > Arthropoda > Insecta > Coleoptera > Scraptiidae > Anaspis > Anaspis maculata. The sequence goes on from OX421968.1 coordinate 36,625,267, forward strand.
TAATCAAATCAGATTTATACTTGGACATATCTCTTTGTACTGAACCCGGGCGAGCTCTCGGCCTTTCGAATAAAACTCTTTCTTCCTGATTATTTATTGGAAATGAAACTTGAAACCCTGGAGAGAGATACATAACGGCCCAAACGAGGTCCCACTTCTCGCGCGCCACTTCATTAACTCGCAACGGAAGCAATTTCGTACACAACTGCGTTAATTTTTGCATTTCGCCAATTACTCTTTGGAAAACGTCAGGGCCGTGACAGCGCGGGCATCAGGCGACCACTTTTCCAATGGAATTGCCAAGTCCAGGATTTACACAGACTATTTATTCGAGGCTGGAATTTATTTATTTTAGGACTGGAAGATCAAACTTTTTTTAATTTTATTTATCCAGGAATAAATACCGCAATAAACTTGAACCATCAACGTGCATTACGCCCGTGCTGCTGGGCTAAATTTAGCAAGTGTTCAGAAATACATTTTAAATATTAACGATAAGCATAGTACCTAAGCTCAGTAGATGACTTTTCATATTTTAATTACACTGTATAATGAGTTGTGTATTATTATTACTTGAAATCGGATTATGAGCTTTATCATATTTTAGCATACTAAATGCTATTTCGGACGCTTTTTGCGGGAGTGATTATAAGCAGCTTCCAGAAAAAATACTTTCGTAAGATGAAGCGATAAATTGAAAAGTGTATGTATAACTGACTATTTTTGGGACACGTGCTTGCGTCTACTGACGATGCGAACGAACTTTTTTCCTGTTACGGATATAAAAATAATTATTGCAAAAGTTTTGAGCTTTGTATGATTGTATGCTATACAGGATGTTCCAAAAAGAAGTGCCATCCTTTCCATCCTAGATAAGGATTTTCAAGTTATGCAGATTGTGCTATTTTTTATTTTTCAAAAGTGCCCCTGAAAAAAGTTGGAGGCCTAGTTCAATTTTTCGAATCGTTTTTTATCCATAACTTCAATACGGCTGAGCCGATTTTGTCCAAATTTCAACCAAGTTGTCCTGAAATACGCCTTTATTAAAGAATAATGAACAACGTACGTTCACGTTCACACGTATTTGAACAAAAATGCCCAGTGGCGTAGATAGTGGAAGGTAGCCTCCTTTTTTCCCCCCCACTTCCTACGCTACTTGAGATTTTTCAAAACTGACTACATTCCTAGATTCCTTGTTTGATTTGCAAAAAAAAGTTGCTCTTGTAAAATTTTGATTGGAGGCTTCGTTTTTGAGATATTTGGATTTAAAACTTTGAAAAACATCTCGGAATCGCCACTTTCCCGGGCCCAATTTTTTTTTTAGAAAATTAAAAATTGAAATTCAAGAAAACTCATGATTTATCAACTGAAATGAGTTTTTCAGGTGTTTTAAGTTGATAAACCACCATTTTTGCTGTGAGACATGGACTTTTTCAGGAAAACACAATTCGGGCCCTGGAAAGTGGCGATTTCAAGATGTTTTTCAAAGTTTCAAACCCAAATATCTCAAAAATAAAGCCCCAAACCAAAATTTTGCAAGAATAAGAGTTTTGGAAAATCCTCAGGGGCGTAGAAAGTAAGGGGGAGGGAGCTACCCCCCCACTATCTACGTCACTGGGAATTTTCGTTCGAATACGCCATCATTGTTCAATAGAGACGTATTTCAGCACACTCTGGTTGAAATTCTAGCAAAATCGGCCCAGCTCTATAATAGTTATGAATAAAAAACGAATTAAAAAATTGAACTTTGAAGGCCTGTAACTTTTTTCAGGGGCACTTTTAAAAAATAAAAAATAGCACAATCTTAATATTTTGAAAATCTGAATCTGGGGTGGAAAGGATGGCACTTATTTTTGAAACACCCTGTATGTGTGTGTAGTAAGCAAAACGCAACTCAACGTCGCGTCGTTTTCAACGGACGTAGGTATAATATAAAAATTCTATATACTTTGTGAGAGCAGTCGGAATACGTTTTGTTCCATACTCGCATACGTAATTAGTCCCAGTTATGGAGATTATTTTTATAAAATTTCAGGAACTACCCCAAGCACCCTCTGGCCATTTAATAATAACATAATGAAGTTAAAAACCCAAAATTTTGTTCGTGTATAATCAGTTTCATGTAACTTTTTCCGTATTGTATAAACGTACCTAAGTATAATAATAATAATAATTATTATTATGTAGACTCCCACAATGCAATTCATTTCCATACGTTTTGCGTGCGATAACGAATTAAAAGGACAAAGCAGAATACTTTTTTGTTCGTTGCGTCAACTTTTTTTTTATTTTAAAGACCCACGGGTTTTTACATTTCAAAATGTTATATAAACATATTTGTTCTTCATGCCATTTAACTGTTGTAGCAATTGCATGCAGTCCCTGTGGGGAAACGCATAAATCCAGAGGATGAAACAAAATGCTGTAATATGACATTTAGTATTAAAACAGGTGGTGATAGTGGTTGGGTACGATATACTTAATGTGTTTGCTGTCACGGACTAATAGTTCAAATTGGAGGTGCAGCGAATTCATGGGTACAATTTCACGATATATCGATAATCAAAAATTATAATAAAAGTATAATGGGCATGTTGAACAATGCTCCGATAAATTCTTTGGAAATTCGCGTAACAGAAAGCATTTTGGGTTGGGAGGATGGGAGGGTGTGCAACAAAACCTCGGGCCACGGTTTCACGTTTCTATGTACTGGTAGAGATTTTGATATTTGCTGTAATGATTTAGCAGTACAGCTAGTCTGGTTTCCACAACGATGGTTTCAAACAAATAAAACCGTCGGATGCTATGGTGGAAACTGGAAACTAACCAGACTAGCATTTATGGCCGCAAAAAGTGTTGATGCATCGCCTTACTTGAGTATATGGCTCGGAAACAATCGACACACCAAACGGCAAGTCTCTCTCATTTCAATTTATACAAAGGACGATTTTCGCCAGAATGCCAGCGGTTCGGTCAAATTATATTAATTAAAATGGAATTTTCTCTTTTGTATTCCGGCCCGTATCATCATCATTATCATGATGACCACCGGATGGTGATCATCATCCCCGTATCAGTCGATGTTCAACAAACATTATAGAGAACCCTGGGCGATTCATAAATAACCGACGGGCGGCGTGCAAAACACGTACCCTGGAGAAAAATGCATCATATTTCATTAACTAACACACACATACACACAGACACACACTGTCCACGCGATAATTTGGGCTAATCAAATGACAAATTAGCACTCCACCCCAGGTTTTCATCCACTACAAGACTATGATCGCCTCCATCGCCACCACCAAACTACACTACCATGGCGATGGCACTTTTAGTAGTGACTTGACCAATTACTCAGTAAAAAAATCGTCGTCACGTCTGTCGCGGGCCCTGTCATCGTAGCATCCTCTCTAAAAACGTCATTGAAGATTTTGATATTTTAGGTGAGATTGCCTATTGATAATGCAATATTATTTTTGTCCTACTTGATCCTTACTCTAGAAAAGGGATGTCCACTTCAAGGCCATCATGGACGCGATTGCGCTGTTCGAATTTCGAACTTGATCACGTGGTCAAGTAGGTAGTTTGAAACGAACTGATAGGGGACATTGAGGTGACTGTGAACACTGAGTGTATCACAAGAAGTAATAAACGTGAAAACGAACATGATCATCATAGGATATTTGGTCACAATTTTCAGAATGAATTTTTTAATGTTGGTGTTCTGCCGAAAGTTCGGTCCTTTTTATAAAATAATCCATATTTGATTGCGTTAGCTTGGACACTGTTCCCCTACACAGTTGAAGAAGTATGTTTGGTTGTCTGCATCTGAGTGTGGTTATGTTGTACAACAGCGAAGGTTACTGTTGTATGTTGTGTTGCCTATTATTATGCTCCAAGCTTAATGAAAGTAAAATGAGTAGGTACCTAGGCGCATCTCATTAGATTACGTTGTTATCTAGTGTTATAACGGTCAATTTTAACACCAAAATTGCAATAGTGACTTTGTGAATATCTGAAATAGCGTTTGACTGATCTAAATCAAAATTTTTGAAAATATTCCTGAATCATTTCAGTTACTTATATTTTTTTCTTTGAATCAGCCAAAGTGTGCCAAACAATTAAGGAATTGCATTTTATAGCATGTTTCATGGTGGCCTACGAATCTTACGAATATATAAATATCAGATTTTGGGAAAGAAGAAATTTCAAGCTATGAAATTTTCAATGATCTCAAAAATTGATTTCTTTTTCATTGTGTGTTCTACAATAACGGATGAAAAAGTAATGTTGAGGAGAAATTATAATTCGAATATTTCAAGGGTGGGTATTCATTCTTTGAGATTATTCAATTTTCAAGATAATTCAGTTTTCGAGATTATTTAATATTCAAGTTTATTCAGTGTTCAGTTCAGGACCACCTGACTTTTGGTTGAAGGCGCGCTTGCGCGCCTCCATGACCTAGTTTATTTAAATTCAACATCACCAGCTCCGATGTTAAGCTATACATATATTAAGGAGAAAAGAAAAATTTGAAAAATCCCATAACAAACCAAAATTTCCTATTTGGATTGCTTTTAAGAAGAAACAAGTGATTATGCTCTCACAGGGTGAGGCTCAATAACTTCTCTTTCAAAGGATCAGTGACAGTGGCGACACTAGGGGGGGGGCAGGCCCCCACTGAGAGACCCTCGGCCCTCACTGGAAGAAATCTTAGGGTGGACCATTTTTTTTCATGTTGATGAATCATTTATCTCGTTTTACATTCATTTTGTTAAATTTTCTTTGAAGGAGAAGTATTTCAGTAATAAACTTTGTAGGAGAAAAAATCTTGATCTAGCGGTGGTCGTGATTGAAAAAGCATTCACTTATTTCAGCTCTACGAGTCCATGAAGGATAAAACTTAGAATTACGTGTTTTTTAGAAAAATTATAGAAACTAAAAGTGTATCTACATAGTAGGTAATCAAATCTATTCTATGTGTAAACTGTAAACTTCCAAAGTTTCTTCAATTTCTTGATTTAAAACTTTGAAATACAAAAAAATGGTGTCTGCAGTTCTTGATAAAAAACCTATGAGACTGTTTTAGAAGGAACTATAAGGTATTCTAAAGTCCCCCCAAATGTGAAAAAAATTTCGTCTGCGGTGCCGACGGGGGGTCTGCCCCCCGAACTTCCCGCGTTTAACTCTGACCCCCTCGATCTCTTTGGCCCCATCTCGGTCCCCCTACCCTAAAATGCTAGCGTCGCGTCGCCACTGATCAGTGAACACAAGATGTTAACTAGGGTTCTACCGTTATTTAGATATGATTTTGCCTAGTTCGGTTCTCAAGACTGTGAGCTATAGGTACATCAAATAGTTTAAAATTAATTATTTGAACTGTACAACTGACGGAGTTAAAAATTATAACGTTCGTTCAACTCGATCACTGCCCTTTTGACGAGCGAAGTAGATTGGTTTCACCTACTGACTGATTCTCAGAGTCGACGGCAAAACAAAGGAAACAAAAGAGTGCAAACGGCCGCCACTATTCGACGTGAAACCCACAGGTGACTCTTTGCCGCTTTACCTACCTATACCTACCTTACGTACGCTAGTCAGATTTAAGCTTAGGTCCCAGAATTATTATTGGTGAATAAAACGCTTGACTTTGTTTGGTTTCTTTCATGCTCACCGGGGTATAAAGTTTTGCCACGGGTTTCACCTAATCTATATACCTCGCAGGTGTCTAAGTGACACTGACAAGTGAATTTATATACAGAATATTTACAATAATTATAATTATACAATAACGCAACGCCCACTGGAGCAGGGCAGCAACACAGATCGTTTATTCAATTGTCAATTATTTATTGGATAGGTGAGTATATTTCTATATATATTCCAGTAATTGTATACATAACTTTTTGAAGTGAAACTTCTATTCTCGCGCCTAGATCACAACACACCACTAACGCAGAACCACACATGGGAGTGAAATTGCTTCATAGCATCAGTGGTTGTAACGAACGCCTGTAACGATGTGCTGTAACGTTGTCTTGTCTGACCTTGGGGTGACCAGCGTCGTCCCAGGAAATGAAAGAATAAGCTGTTGCAGCGTTCGTCGCGTTCAGTTCTATTTTTTGCTAATCGCTGACACTGGACTGCTCTTCGTGTTGTCGTACTGTTGGCCCGACAAGAATGGCTCTCGACTTGGCTTGAATAGATTCGAGCGGATGTGATTTATTATAGGGATAGGGAGGTATATTCAGGGCCGGGCCTAGCAGGCGTGCAGTGCGTTTCGGCGCGCAGGCGAGTACGGCAGGCGGCAAGTCATAAGGGCGGTAATATAATAATTAAGTTGAATTTCGAAAGATTCTTTTCATTCCCGCATTTGGTGGGGCTCTCCACTGCCTAGCGCAGCGAGACAAGAAATAAAAGAAGTCTAATCGTGAAAGAATCATGGCGAAAGTACTCTGCCCTTTGAGTGACTAATAATAATAATAATAATAATAATAATAATAATAATAATAATAATAATAATAATAATAATAATAATAATAATAATAATAATAATAATAATAATAATAATAATAATAATAAGATTGATAATAAGAAAAACAAGATGATACAAACCGTGAGGAAGCGGAGCGGGAGTACGAAAAGAACACCTCTTCGAACGTTGTTTGCTGATTCATACATATGTATAGAAGTTTCACTTCTTCCGAGGGTGACTATGGTCACGCACTCACGTTTTTTAGCGCATTTTCCATCTTGATGAAAATCGCTATTGCAACCGCTTTGTCCGTCCGTCCGTCCGTCCGTCCGTTCCTCGAACTCCTCCCAAACTAGACGACCTAGCTTTCTAATTTTTTCGCTGTTACATAGCTGCCACTCCCAAAGGAGGGCTAGGTTATATTGGATGTCTATATTGCGCCGCCAACATAGAGAAAACCGCCCCCGATAAACTTGAAATAACATAATATTGCATTTTCTACCAGACCTGATGCTCTGGTGTTCTCATTTTTTGAATAATACATAGTTGCCACTTATTAACGTAAGCCAAGAAACATTCCGTCTTCAATATGCGCCGCCGACATGAAAAAACTGCTAAAAACCGCCCCCAATCACTTTAAAATGAAAAACATAAACCCGAAGACATAGCGATCTGATTCTTTCGGTATATATAAATAGCTGACTAAAAATGGGAAAGGATAGGCTACTTTTGATATGGCGCCGCCTCCAGCTTCCGCCCCCAAAATAGAAAAAGTGCAACTTTCAACAATTTTCACTGATTCAGCTGATAAAATGTTACCTCAAACATTTAGAAACTCTTGACTCAAACTGTGCAAGAATTTCTTTGCCAAACTCCGCCGCTCCCATACGCCGCCCCCAAAGTGAGAGATAAATGTAAAACATGAACCTGAAGACATAGCGATCTAATTCTTTCACTATATTGATAGCTGACGGAAATTGGAAAAAAATAGGCCACTTTTAACTAGCCGCCGCCTCCAGCTGCCGCCTCCAAACCAAAAAATGCAACTTTCACAATTTTCACTGATTGTCATATTTCCCTTACATTTAGAAACTCCCAACTTAAACTGTGCAACAGTTACTTTGCCGAATGCTGCCGCCCCCACATGCTGCCCTCAAAGTAAGAGATAAATGGAAAACATAAACCTGAAGACATAGCGATCTGATTCTTTCGCTATATGGATAGCCGACTGAAAATGGGAAAGAATAGACTACTGTTCATTAGTCGCCGCTCCCAGCTCCCGCCCTCAAACAAAAAAATATTGATGAGTGAAAGAATTTTTATTCAAATCTATTTCATTGGCAAAGTACCCCATTCTGATAACAAAATTTCACAATGAGTTTCGAATGAAAAAAGTGGGCAAGGAATGGTGTTTCTCCTTCAACCAAATTTCTTCACGTTCACAATATGCCTCTTTGAGAAAATGCGCTACTGAGACTCACGCACGTGAAGGCATACTCACTTGTTATATTTTATTCTTACAAAGTTCACTGTTTACGGTTACTTTTTCACGTAATGTTGTATTTATTTATACTTGATTTGTATTGTTTACTGAGTAAATAAAAGCAATTCACAGCAAATTTTTACATCACATCACATCCACATTATGAATTTGAAACCAATCCGATGAAAATTGTTGACTTCGAAATTCCTGCGATTTTTGGTGCTGCCTAGTGCTCAGTTGTCCAAACAGGAAGGCGCTTATGTCCTCGCTTTGTCAGTCCTTCTGTCTGTCCGTCCGTCACAGCATCTACCTAAACGGAAGGCATTTTGACGAAAATTTCAACGCCCTAGGTAGCTCATGACCTGGGACCCGACCCAAGAAAAATCTTGACGAACTGATGATAAACAATTGCAGAATAATGAATAATAATAATAATAAGTACTCCATTTAAAAGGTTATGTTACTGACCGTCTTATTAAAGAACAGTTTGTCATCATCACGCAGTCTAAAACTTAGAATTAAAAAAAAGACATTTGAGTAAAACAATCATTATACTACACATGTAAGAAACTTATAACTAAAAATCAAGTTTTTTTTTTTTAATTCTTCGGGGGACCAAACGAATGACTACACGTAAAATATATGTTGACGATGTGAGAATTTTCAAGACGATTTCATTATCTCAAGTTTCTGGTAATTTAAATGTTTTCCGAAATTCGATGTAATTTTTTGTTTAAGTATCGCGACAACCAAAAAGCAAGCCAATGGTAATATTTTTGACATCACATTTCGACTTATAATAAGGGATGGTAGGTTTATTAATTAGATTGTTTTCACCATTGACAAAATTTGGTTGATCTACAGTATCTTCAAAGCAAATGGTTGGGTCTATAATGAATGCTGCTTTTTTTCCACCTATGACAATTATATCATATATATCAATTCGTCCCAAGCTACTTGGCTGTGCAACTCCGATAAATTCTTCATGAGTTTCAAAGTCTTTATCGCGCAAATGATTTGCTAGGATGGTCCTGATATCGTTATGTATAACAATTTAATGTGACACGCGCATCGCCGATGAACTACTGTATTTCAGAAGCCTTGAAAGTTATGACATGCGGACAAGTACCTCTTCTTATCAAATTAGAATTACATATAAATAGAAGTTATATTTAGAGAATAATTTAAATTTTATTTCATCAACAATTCCACATCGGCACGACTCACGGGTCAGTAGTTACGAATTTTCGAAACAGACCCCGATCAGATCACGGTGGAAAGCTTATTCTCACCTTTCTGTCACAGACCAGATATGCATATCAAATTTGGTCGATATAAGTTGAGCGGTTTAGAAATAAATCGAGGAACAACAAAACCTGACACCCAAATTCACCTCTACGCTCCCCCTCACCCCCACTTGAAAATTTAAAATACTACTACAGCCTGGTTTGTGGAACATCAAATTGAAGGGAATGAAATTCTCTTTCTAACAAAATATTTTCAAAATCCTGAAAGAAGGAAGTTTCCGTTTAATTTTAACTTGGGTTGGACGGCATTTCCTATACTGTTTTCCTTTAAACGTGAGTTTTGTGAAAACCAGTGGAGTAGGAGAATTAAAAAAAGAAGGGTAATCTAAAATCAAGTATGAAAACGTATAAGTATTTCAAAACTAATTTGTTCGAAAAACTCGATTTTTTCTCAAATTTTTTATATATTTTTAGAAAAAAGATCCTCATTCTCTTGACAGCCCAGATTTGAATAACTCATTTTTCTGTTACAACTTTAGTTGCACATGCAGCTTTGGCAGAAACTCAGGACACACGCCACAAGAATCTATCTGCTCTCTTCCGCTCTGCAGCTAATCCGCAGTCTGTTTCAGCCATTTTTATTCTAGGAAATGCCGTCCTTAAGGGGAGCGAAGAGATGGGTAACACTTTTTCCGCATTAAATTATCTCCCTTGATGCTATGCAGGATGACGTTTATATTGAATTAATGAATAAATAATGTTCATTGTTTGAACCAAAATGGTGTATAAATCAATTACAAATAAATAATAATAACAAAATTTCACTTTCTCTTGTGAAATATACAGGGTGTCTCAAAAGTATCGCATTCCGAGTCCAGAGCGATAAATGGAATCTACCGAAGAAAGATTTTTTTTATTAAATATGGGGGATCAAAGGAAGGGTGGGACTTCGCCCGTCTTTATTTTTGTAAGTTTGAGTATATATATATATAATAATATGATAATATATATATATATATATATATATATTATGCTTGAAAAAATTGATACATAACTGTATCAATTATGTAGGTAGGTATATAAAAGACATGGATTACTTATTAGTTATAATAATAGATGTGGGTGATATAATTGTAGTTGCATTGTATATGTATGTGTATATATAGTATAGAAAAGTATGTAGAAAAGTGCGTATGTGTTGTATGTGTATGGTGTATATCTGGGTGCGAAATGTAGACGATCTTGGAGGAAAGTGCGAGGGAAAGTGTAAAAAATTATAAATCCAGTCTGAAACCAGTTGTTGAGAGCCATTCCTGAGCTGTTTCTGTGAGATTATGGATCGCATTTAGTCCTTCATCAAAGGCGGTTAATGAGCAATCTGAGACTATGTGGTCCATAGTTTGGTTTTGTGCTCCACAGATACAGCTTGGCTTTTCTACATAACCCCATACCGTGGTCACCCTGTATAGAGCAAAATAATTTTACAAATTGCACTTTGACCTCCCGTTTGCAGTGCCGTTTGGTTCATTTCGATATCGTTAATGACGTAGGTGTAATTGAGCTCGCCCATATCAATGACTCACCCTGTATACTATCTATCGCTCTGGACCTTTGAGACACCTGTATTTACAAAAACATATGACAAATCAGTGTTTATTATTCACAGGACAGTTGTAAGTAAGTAATGCACTGAAAAAAGACAGTTAAAAAAGACCTATTTTTTCAAATAATCAAAGAATTGATCGAGACGATGGAAATAAAAAGCTCATCCTGGCGAAGCGGTTCTGTGTACTCAGTGAGAGCGCTAAAGCTAACCATGCCGCTATCGAAGCACCAGTAAAAAGGCACAGCTGGGAATTAAAGATCATACATACGTGCGTTGAGAAAAATCCCGAATGACGTGCCTAATAAATTGGTTAACACGCCGAAAAAAGAGAAAAACCAATCGAATCGGACCTGTTTACAAGATGACACTCAGAAATTAATGGTGAGAGCGTGCAGACATTGACGAATAAAAAATTAATCTGTTTGCCAGGAGGTAGAAATACAGGGCGCAAGCAGGACGAGTGGCATGAGGTGATGATAGTAATTTATTGTCACTGATTGATAACTTCAGGAATTCCTGTTTCCCCGTTTTTAAGCTTGCACCGCCCGGTTTATTATCATTGATGTTAAAATTATAGAGATTATTCAACGAGCGTGTGATAATTGCTAATTGCTGTTACTGAAGAGGATGCAGTTTCCTGACACAAACCTCGGCGAGTATCCGTAAAGGACCCGAATGAGTAATGGCCATTACACGAACGTAGAATACTGTGCTTTATTCAAGAACTGGTGAAGTACTACCTGTTATGTGAAATGGTGCACATTTGAATGAAATTATATGATTTGTACCGATATTTTTAGTAAGTTGAGTAGACCAGTCTTGGGCTAGACTAGTGAAATTGTACTTTATTCTGTCATTCTTATCTCTTATATTTTCACAAATAGAGGCAATATTATTATTGATATTATTTTCGACTGCCTTGCTATGCCGTGGGTCGTATGTTTGAACCCCAGTGGTAGCGCGCCGAATATTCGCCCCGAAGACAAGTCTCTTGGTCTAGTTGGAATGCTTACTAATGGCAAAGGCTGTGTGATGTGTGTCACATAACGTAAAATATGAACGATGGTGCTAATCCCATGCGATGTGAAGGGATTCGATAAATTTCTCGGTATAGGCAGTTTAGCAAAAAATTCACCATCATTGGTGTCGGCGATTGACCCAATCATAGGCAGAATAGAGGATACGTGAAAAATAAAACTTATTACATATTGTTATTATTATTATTATTATTATTAGATATTATACACATACTGAGTTCCAAAACGAGTGCAATACCAAAGTAAATATTGTGAACGGATGTTTGATCCGTTACCCGGACGGGGAAGGCAAATTATAATCGACAAAAAAGGTCTGCTCCTCCACCACTTTTTGCTTTTCATAAAAATGTTTGTCTTCAAGTGGCTGCTATAGGATGTTCAGGATAAATGGTATAGGTACGATCGGGTATTTCAGGGACGAATTCCACTTTTGCTTTGGTGCTTTCGACAACAATAAGTTAATAAGACGCTTTCTTGGAGAACGAAAGTGCTGCACTTTTTCTGAAAATAAGTTTATGCATGTTAGAGTCGACTAACATCCGAGGTAGTCAAGAATGGGGATCGCTACCGAGGACCGAGGGCCGAGGGTGATTCTTCCAGAGCAGTAGCAGCTCGGAAGAGGAAGAGCAAGTACTGCCTTTACGCAATTCGGAATAAACTTTAGTTCTTAATTTACTCACGTTGAAGTTCCATTACTGACAAGTTAAATAAACCAGTTAATATCACCAATTTAATTTTAACCAACGAGTTAAGTTAGCATGTATGTATGCCTGCTAAACATATTTAAAAAAAGCCACTAGTTTATACCTTCTATTCCTTCTTGCGTTCCCGTGAGCACAAAAGATTGCAAAAGATTTCTGTCGCGGCTTGACAAAACAGCCTTGTTCTGGAAAGAATACGGCTGTGGTGATGGATCGGAAACGTGTTCTGAACAGGTCGAAATTAAAGGGATGACATATTAGGCAACAAAGTGAATTTAGCCAAGTTAACGTTTAACCCAATTTAATATTAAGTTATGTGGTCGAACTTTGGCAAAAAAAAACGAGCAAACAAACATTAAGAGAGTTTCATCCATCACAATGTCGAAACTTTCCTCCTTGTCGGAAAACAGAAATACGGACTTTATAGTTAAATAAAAATTCCTCATACCCATCCCTCCCATCTTCCCTCATGCCCGAAGGCAAGCGCGGGCAATTTCGCTGTGTATATGCTGCTGCTGTGTTTCCATCATGGTCACTGAAGATCATGCCCCGTTTATAAAATGAAATATCAGACTTTTATGCAGATTCTCTCGAACTGTCCGGAAGTTTCGAATTCAAACGCAGTATTTATTTTCGCCATACTTTTTTGCATCTCGCGTTCGATTGATGCTTGTTGCACTACTACGTAATGAAGTTTGCAGCTTCCGGGCTTTCGTTGTGGTTGTTTCGACTTGAAATTACTGATGATTATTCCCATGTAGGTACCCGCCACGGTACTTTTGCAGTTTTATTTACTAAACGTGCTCGCGCGTGCTCGCCGTTAAATAACTTCGGGAGAGAACCGGACGCAAACTATGTAGTTTCTTTTAATTATGAAATGCGGCACATTAATAGTACATTACGTAACAAGAGTAGTAAGTAGCATATTACGCACGCAGGGAAAAGTTGCGCATGAGCGAGTGTAGCGAGCGAGTGCAGTACTCCCTGAGTGCGTAATTGCTTTACTACTCGTGTCATGTACAGTACTTTACCTACGACCCCAATCCAAAGCGGTATTGTAACTTTGTGAGGAGCCCAGAATAATTTTCAGAAATCCAAGGTAATAAAACAGTCCTACATCAACAATAACAGTAGATATTGACTTAAAAGCTATAATAGGGTAGTGACCACCATCCAAAAACATAGAAAAAAATCATACTAATCGAATGTAGAGCCTTAATAACAAGACTACGTTTCGTGAAAATTCGAAAAAAAAAATTCCAAGTGTCTCAAAATCTGCCTTGAAAGTGGCTACTTTTGCGAACGATTTCAAATCTACCGAGCTGTAAGGCGGGCTGTGACGTTTCAATCTTTTGGCAGTAGTGGGGATGACCACACCTCCGTTGCCTGTGTGTCAGTGTTGACGTTGACGTTTGCCAGCATAACATAACCATTGAAGTCTGATGTAGTCTTGAAATATTCATAAATCATGAAAGATTTTACCAACTTTCCATATTTTCAAGCAAAACAACTAAACAACACGAATCACCGCACAGATACACAAAGCGTTAACAATATAACCATCAGCTGTTATGAGCGTTGACGGGTTGACGCTAGTGCTTTTTGTAGTAAGTTCTGTATATTGTTGTCAAGCCTGCTTCTCCGCCTATGAAAGATTGCGACGTCATCGCGCCAAATTTGAAATGATCGAAAACTTTCATGAATTTTTTTCACCAAGAAAACTTACGAAAAAAAATCTGTTAACTATATAGCGTCACTTATCAAGAAGTGAACTTTAAAAAAAAAAATAAAAAAAAATCGGTCACTACCCTATTAACGTGAAATGTAGCCAGTGGTATTGTAAACGGCAAAAATTATAGGTAAAAAAGCCACGTATTTCATGAAATACCTACGATTTAAGTTCATCCCTTGAGGAGCTTGTGGTGTGGTTAGTTAGCGCGTTCGACTACCACTCCAGAGGTCGCGGGTTCGATCTCCGCCGGGGACGGATTTTCGGCCTCGAAAACAAGCTCCTTGGTTTAGTTGGAATGCTTGCTAAATGCAAGACGCGCCGTGTGTCGCATAGCACGTAAAATACGAACGATGGTGCCGACCCCATGCGATGTTGGTGGTCGTTAAAAATCCCTACCCTGTGTTGGAACACACAGGGGTTCGGCAAAATTTCCGGTATAGTGGAGGAAAGCATTCACCGGCGTCGGTGTTAGGCCTCGTTGCGGAAATAGGCCGACGTTAAATAAACGAATTAAAAAAAAAAGAAGTTCATCCCTGTTTCAAAATTCAAATAAAATCCCGCCGTATGCAGATTATGTTGATTGTTCGGTGCGAAGTGTGCCTTGACACTATTTGACAGGAGGAGCACGCACCGCATAGCAGTGTCAGCGGCCGTCATCCGTGTTCATAATAATCATATCCGTGTTCATAGGATCCTAGGTTTTGCTAAATTTAGAGCAAGTAGAGCAAGTTAGAACGAGTTGATTACTTTTATTGTATTTAAATAAGAATAATAGTATCATGTATCGCATATTATACACTTTTGAAAACTAAAACTACAGTAAATCGGAGAAGGGGGAGGTACTTTGATTGGTGTTTACGGCCATCAGATTAATCCAATGTCAAAGACGGATAGCATTTTCAAACTTTGGTGTCTGCTGGCTCGGTGATTGTCTGTTGTACAACGCTTTTCGTCGAGACCTGAAAGAAAAGCACCCAAAAATCGATTCTTGAAAATTGAGTGTTCACTTACTGTGCCTAAAGCGAGGCCTGAGGTGTATTTAGAAGCGTACCTACCTATAGCCATTCAATTATTCGTTCGGCGTGGTGATATAGTTGGATTACAACACTGGGACATTAATACTGGACAGCAATAAATAGTATTATTTGAAAATTATCGAACTTAGGTAGGCAGGCAGCAGAGTACCTGTCATCAGACATTTGATGCTTGTTGTAAGTGTCTAATTTTTACACCTACTTGATCCCAAGTTGTTGTTGACTGCGGGCAGTCCTTGCATTGATATTTTGAATTTTTTTTAATAAATCTCGCAAAATGATTGTGATCAGGTGAAAACTAAGCCCTACAAATGCAAGCTAAAATTTAATCAAGAGATTCTCAAATCCCTCACTTGGAAAAAAAATCTGGACGATTTTGTTGTTGATACATCTCACTTCTCCATGCCTTCGCTACGAATATATACAGCTAGTCTCGCCTATGCTTTCGGTGTGAAAGGTGCTACCAGGGCATGCGTCAGATTCCCGTGAAATGCTCCCATTTTTGAATGTGAACTATTTAAGAATGTCTTTCGATAAAAATTTCCCCAACATCAGAAACATAAATTCCCTAACTGTGCGATTTACTTTACCATCACCGCACGCTGTGCGATTTACTTTACAGAATACGTCACGATGTGCGTAAGGGCTCACTTACTTAGGTTCCGAGTTATGCGGTATACGGCACTTACGGTAGTGGTCGTAGGTAAAGTTGTTTTTATTATCACAGGTGCTTCTAAGAATATGCCACTCACAGAAAATTACCAAAATTAGGAGTTGGTTTATGGAAGTATACATACCTACTCTAATATGCGCGGTGCTGGTATCTTATACGTCACTCTCACCGACACATTTTACAATAACGAAACCTAACGCAATAGACAATAGAGTGATTACATGTAGGGGACGCTTCTGCATGAGTTGAGAAATACCTTGTAAGGATGACCCTCGGGATGACCGGTATAGATGGCGCCACGCTTGAGCCGCCATTACTTATCAGAAAATGTTATTGTTTACAAAAAAAATATATTATTCTTTGATTCACATTCTGTTCATCTTTTTTTGTGACTCTGAGGGGGGGGGGGGTCTATGATTTTCCCCGAATGAGAAAATTAGTGGAGCTATGTTGGGCACATGGCACATAAAAACGGACAACCGGATTTCAAATCTGCAGTTCGCCCGCGTTGCGTCTCCACTGTAATGGCGGCATTCAAGATGACTGCACCCGCATGAAATGACAGATGATAAAGTCTATTCTATAATATCCGTACAAGATTTCTTAAAGCAATTCGATAAGATAGCAATGGTAACAAGACCGATAGGCAGTGGCGTAGCCAGGGGGGAGGGCAAGACCCTCCACCTCCCAAGTGCCCACGGCGCTCCATCTCACTGAACTAATTCAGTAAAGACTGGTTTTCTGGCCAAAATCTAAGGTTAAGGATGAAATCCAGGATGCAAAACAAGATGCGTTTCCATCACAGTTTTCTTTATCATTGATCTTCTCCAAGATTTTCAATGACAAGGGTGATTTCAATTATCGTGTGACAGAGGCGCGCGCGCGCGCACACACACACACACACATACACACACACACACGCACGCACGCACGCACGCACGCACGCACGCACGCACGCACGCACGCACGCACGCACTCACGCACGCACGCACGCACGCACGCACGCACGCACACACACACACACACACACACACAGGTAAGAATCAGAACGGAGACGTTTCCTCGACGTACCACCCCCTCGCAATCTCGCATTTATCATCCTGGCCCTGGTGGCTTGTTGACGTAACATTAACGTTTGGAATTAGCGAAGGACCGGGAGGTTTTATTCTGACTAAGACAAGGTGCAATTAGGGTAGATCACACGGGAAATTTTCAGTCAGTGCAAAATCGTATCAGAGGGATGCACGTTAGCGTTTAATACAACTTTGGCCCCTTATCGCCCAGAGCATCTCTCTCTCCCTTTGCGAAACACCAATAAGACAATAACCTGTCAATAAACATCACGCAGCCTTTGGAGAGTTTTAGTTTATCTCCAAAATATCCCGGATCATCGTGTCACACTCAACGTTCTCCATGATCGTCGGGGACGAGTTATTGCCGAATAAATAGGGTCAGGATCAAATTTACGCGTCACACTTTTCATTTTATAAACATTTGCAATGTATGCAAACATCACTCCTCGCCCTCAGGTATTTGTAATGGTATTGTCGCATGTCTATCTCATACAGTCGTTCATGAGAATTCTAGGGAATTGTATTCTTACAAAAACAAGAGTGCAAAACTGTGTTTGAAAATTGTGCTTCATACTTACAATTTACAATACAATATACTTGAATATTCCTGAGGTCAAACTGCCCCTATAAAAGTGCATATAATAATTAATTACAGGAGCATCAGAGCGGCGCAGCAGCAATAAATAATTATCGTATGATGTTCTATGGCACGATGGATTTTGAAATTGATAAGGAAAAATGCATTTAGTGATAAAACGTCTACCGCTGCTCGAGTATTTCTGAGAAAGCAAAAGAAGTCTAATGGAACTTAGTAGATACAGATCATGCCTGAGAGAGACATTCAATCTGATCAGCAACAAAATTCATATTATTCAATTTGGTTTTAGTCTAAAACTTTCTTCAATTTCAGTTTTCGGTTTCGGTTACAAATTTTTTCATTTCCGGTTTGCGGTTTCGGTTCGCAATCACAACTGGGGCTGGTTTAAGTTTCTGGCGGGACCCCGGAGCTAAATTTGAATTGAGGTCTCGTTCTATTGCTTAAGTTCTGTCGACTCCCTCGGTTAATCCTGAGAGGACTTCAGTAGTTCTTTTAAATGTGGACCGGCTGGTTGGTTTAATACAGTGGAACGTGGAATACAATACGATTACACATATCCTCTCGCTCGCATTGGAAGGGAGCCGCGGAACTGGGACAATAGCGGATGTTCATCAGCGATAAAATATGTATCTGCTACCGGCAAAGTACGAAATCTGTCAGTCCGCGGAATGCCCAGGCATTCTTAAGAATGCCCAAATGGATAGGCAATCCACGGATTGACGGATATTTTGGGCATTCCGCGGACCGCCTAGCGAATTTAGGCATTCCGCGAAATGTCTGGCCGCTTGGGCAATATGAAAATCATCAAGGCCAAGCTCGCACTTTGATTAGACCATGCTTTCTTAATAATATTCCAATAGGCAACAATTGTTGAAAAAATTATCGATTTTCCAAACTTTATGATGTTAACATCAAACTGATGAGTGTGATGGATGACAAATGGAGGAATATATTGTTTCAAGAAAGTACATAAACACAATATTATCATGGGTAGACAAATGAGGAACATATTATTATAAGAGAATAAACACAGTAATCTGTATATTATAAGTACCGTATGATCAAAAACTTTCTTACTCAAGGTGGGCTGTGATCTGGTCATTGGCAGGCAAACAAGGCTGATCTCTGCCAGGCCATAGCCTGCCTTGAGCAAGAAAGTCTTTGATCATACGGTGAATAATTAAAATGAAGATTCAATAAAATGGAAGTGAATGCTGATGATGACAATGGCTATCGCATTTCAAACTTCGTTTTTACAATTGCATGAATTGTTCATGAATTTTTTGGTGCAATTGAATTTTATCATGCCCTGGCCTCCATAGTCAAAGTGAAAACTACTTCCTCTGTCAGTTCTCAGACTGCCTGAATGGCGAAGCATTCCGCGTATTGACCAATGTAAGCTGGGCAGTCTGCGGAATGCCCAAAATACAGTGGCGGCTGGTGAGGTTTTTGCAAAAAGGGCTCAAGTTAATAACAAAATGACGAAACTCGAGACAAAAACTTTTTTCGTCGTATCCGCACAACTATGGAGTAAGCATTTACTGTTTGGTAGAGTTCACGTGTGAATGCACCACAACTTTTATTATACTTGGGTTCGATTTGCTATATGTATACTCAGTAATTCAGTGCTGTAGTCGGACGTCCGTTGTTTTTTTGCATTGATGTTTTCTTGTAGGCTTGATGACCTAAATTTACCTCTTTTTAGGTCAGCTATCTTCATGTTTGCGAACTATGAACTAATCGAAAAGCACATAAATAATTATATCGATTATCAGGTGATCCTACTTCTTGTGTGTTCCTTTAATAGTGTATTTCTTTGATTTAACGGGAATAACAGACAGGTTTTTTTGTATAACTTTTTCTTTTAATAAATTGGCAACGTTTCTACCTCGTGGCAAGGTCTTTCTCAAGGCGAGTAACTAAAAAGAATACAATAAATAACTAACAATACATTATAAAATTCGAGAACTCACATATTCATTCATTCTTTATACACTGGGTCTTATTTTTTACAACTCCTGTAAGTTCTCGAATTTTATAATGTATTGTTAGTTATTTATTCTATTCTTTCCAGTTTCTTCGCCTTGAGAAAGACCTCGCCACGAGGTAGAAACGTTGGCAATTTATTAAAAGAAAAAGTTATACAAAAAAACTGTCTGTTGTTCCCGTGAAATCAAAGAAATATTATATCGATGTTTCAATCGGCTGGGGGCTCGAGCGACCGAGCCCATCAGTGCAATATAGAGCGGGAGCCGCGTCTCGCGTTTCCATGGTTACGGCACGTGTTTTGCGCGGGTGCACCTTGACATCACCGCATTGACGGTGGGCGCTGAATGCTTAGCCCAAAATGAACTTCTTTGATCGTGCGGTGGCTTAGAATTATTTTATTACAATATTAATTCATTAACTGAACGTTCTTGCACTCTACCAAATTTTTGGAATGAGTAATAATAATAAAATGCATTCCATGTCTTTCTACCGATAAAAATCTTCTGGCGCTTTTGGCGTTGGGGGGGGGGCGCCGCCCTTGATCTTTCCCGCACCAGTCGCCACTGCCAAAATAGCCGTCAATCCACGGATCGCCTATCCATTTGGGCATTCTGCAGATTGTCTAGGCATTCCGTGGATTGACCAAACTACCAGAATCAGCTGAGACAGGTAGCTAGCTGGACTATCAGCGGGACACTGTCCAAGTGTCCATTATTAAAAATCTCTGTCTTCATAGGGGTGAGAGATCATCGTGGCATTTTAATATTTAGACCACCGTTTCCTCGTGAATGCCAATAATTTTTAGTCAAAGAATGACAGTTGCACGGTTTTTTGAAAACATCAGCCATAGCTTTAAATGTTCTATAAAAGAAAAAGAAGCAGTATGTTTGTTTTTCTGTTGCATTCTCCTGAATGGCTGAATGGTTCCACGACGCGCTCAGTTCAATTGTCGAATCAAGTTAACCATCAAACCACGCTCACAAATTTAATTCAATGAAATTCAATTTAGTGCGTCCGCAGACACAACAGAAACAAACTATAACAATTTTTGAAATGTATTTTCTCAGCAATCTCAGCATCCAAACACCTTCGACAACTATTGTTCTATCAAGAGTTCAAGTTTTCCACCTTCATCTTTGACGGGCTATATCGCCCTTAATATAACATGCATATTTATTTTAATATATGACTTTGGCTTTGTTTTCATTGTTTGGACCATGTGTAAAATATGGTAAAAATCATTTCCACTCGTATTAGTATCAAAATTTGACATTACATATTGCTCAATTTAACACTACAAAACCTTTGGCTGTTCAGCACGGCTATTTATACCATGCGATCAACAAAATTCTCAATTGGGGTAGGCTGTGCCCTGGCCGAAAGCAGCTTGACATCCTGAAATTTGACCAGGTCACAGCCTACCCCAATTCCGAATTTTGTTGATCGCATGGTATTAGTTGAATACATAATATTCATTGAAACATTAATGATTCAACAATAATACCTTATAGACAATAATACACCGTACCGGTCCGCTGCGTCGTGCTCATCTATTGCTCTTGCTGACTGCAAAAACACGCCAAGATTGGATGCGACAGAGATATTTTCTCGTGTACTCACTAACGGAAGTTCATCGTGCGCATGTCAAGGCTCGTTCACTATGTGTTCGCAAGGGCGGTTTTTTCTATGTTGTCAAATTTCCACAATTTGCTGCAACTGTGTAAAAAATTGGATTCTCAGAAGAATCACAATTAAAGCTCTGAAAATTGTGTCACAGAATTATATTTACGATATAAAGCAAACATACTGTTTATATTCGGAACTGTCCTTTCCTTCATGAAAAAACTGCATTATACAATGCGTCATGGGCTTGCTCCATCATGCAAAGAAAACGCCTCGACTTGGCAACGCCGTTATGAATACTGACGCGGCAAGTGACAAGCGAAATGATGGATGAACTTAGGACTCTCTTCGAAGATTCCGAATTCGAAAAGCGCGCGCACGCTATGAGCGCTTGCGTATAAGTAATTAGATCTGTTTCTTTGTCCTGCTCTAACTTACTCCGGAACAGACGTTGACTAGCAACGACCAATCAGACCGTTCTATTTTGTGCTCTAGACGCTCCCGAGTAAGTTATAGAGCAGGACAAAGAAACAGACCTAATAATGATTTCTGCTACTGAGCTACTGACTGCGACAAAACATGTTTCTCTCGTTCCTCAGTATTGGCGCATTTAGCACACATGGGGGAGAGAACATGGTATATGAGCAGTCCATAAGCGCAGCAGACCGGTGTATAATAATCGTCTAGTATTACCTGATGCTTACCTAAGCTCATGGTATGGTTCTATATGGTTGAGTTGATTCGTGTCATTTATTAAAGGAAAATTAATTTCATTATGGTCGTTATAGGCGAATGTTCCAATGGTCGGTAATCAAATAATAAGGTAAGCATGAATGTCGGGAGAAAGTAATTAATCACCAAGAGCAATATAATCCTGTGGCGGCTCATTGTGGGACATGTGTATGTGTGGTGGCCGTAGATGAGCCGAGTTAACGGAGTTACGACATTTTCACATGACGTTATGTTACTATATTATTTTGGTTAGATAATGATAATCGATGATAATATTGTAAGCATCAGTAGAGTGATGCATGTATACCAAATGTACCTACATATACGAAGCATAATGTACAATACAACATGAAATAAAATGAAAAGGATCGGCGGTTAAAACAGCGACAAGAGGCGCGCACCAAGGTGAATGCGAGATCGAGAGTTTAAAGCAAGAAAACTCGTCGTAAACGTAACCGATCATGAGTGACGGCCGGTGTGACAGGGACTTAAATTGATAGAAGAGATCTGTTGCGGATAAATGGGTGGCTTGCGGTTATTGATAACAGTTGAACTGGAGCCAACGGCAAACTTAGATGGTTTGTTTACGCTTCTAGAATGAGTAATGAATGCACGACAAATTGATCAATGCGTATAACAGAAAATATGGAAAATCCGGTAGAACTGGCTGGTGAGATATAAATTTCTGGATTTTTTCATACGTCAGGACTTTCGTGTTAAACTTTCTAAATCTCGCTTTGTCGCGCTAAATCGATATAAAGGAAGCTCGTTCCGTTTAGAGATCATCCGTGAACCACGGCGAGTTAAAATCGCCCTGCTGCGGCCATGTGAATTTTTTCCCAAATATTCTGAACAACGAAAACAGGAGACTCTGCTCGTAAGTATGATGATGTTTTAACGTTTTCGCTACAGCTCCTTTGTCAATAATAATTGGAAGTCGTGTCATAATCGCACCATCAGAAAAACATTACTGGCACACTGCGCGGCGCATCCACCATTATTGTACAAATCTTCTGACAACAGTTTCACACACTTCCGCAGCGCGAAGACCAAGAGGATACTATCCCCTCCTCCACCGAACGCGCAGATAATAAGCACAGCGGCGCAATTAAGGGATTTAAATTCTTCTATCTCACGTAATTTACTGTATATTCAAGAAGCTCTAAATATCAAGTCGACGAGTTTATTTCGAAAATGCTGCGCTCCCGCCTTAATTTAAAAGGAGAGTGAAACAAAATTAGCACTCACATCCATGCATCTCACGTCCTATTTATTCTCTTTATGTATAAAGGAATTTTAAATGATGTGGGTCTTTTCACCTGCCTTTTTAAAACTTCCCGCGGCAGTACAGCAACACAGACAAATTAATGAATTTCCCTTTTAACTGCGAAAAGTAAATCCAATTAAAGGCCAAACCCCATTGTTCGGGTCTAATTGATTCATTACTTTCAACTTTCAACTGTAACGTCGGGGATACAAATAAGCAAAATTTTGTTTTTAATCCTTTACCTTTATCTCTTCATAACTAGAGGGTGATCCAACTTAAGCTTCACAATGACAGTTCTAATATTTTCAAAACGGCAAAATATCTGTTTATCTTGAAATTATATTTATTTGTACACAAGAAACATACCTAATTATACAAAGTGGCTCGTCAAGCAATAGCCAATAAACGCGTTTAAATGAATATATGGGTGTTCGAAAAAAGGGAGGTAATAAAGCTCAAAATATATTTTTTGTCCTTTTATTGAACGTCGCGTCGCTCTATTTCCGCAACAAGGCCTCGCCGGTGGATGGTTTCATCTACTATATACTGGAAACTCAGGGTTCCCACACAAGGTAGGGATCTTTTACGGCCACCAACATCGCATGGGGTCGGCCACCATCGTTCAAATTTTACATGCTAATGCGACACGCGCCTTGCATTTAGAAAGCATTCCAACTAAATCAAGGAACTTATATTTTTCCGGTCTGGATGGGAACTGAACACTGAACCACCTACTGCTCAAACCCGCCAAAACCGAGCGCAACAGAAGGATGCGTGATGCGTGAAATCATTGCGCTACGAAGAGCTCAGTTATTATGCAGAATTCATGCGCTTGAAAAGTATCAAAGTCTGCGGTGAATATAATATATCAAATAAGGCAATATATGCAAGTGAATATGTGACATACGCTGCAAAAATATTAAAAACCCTCGCTGCTATCAAAGTAGAAGAAAAAAAACAAAACAAAAATCCGGTCTTTGCACACATATCCATAAAATAGCTATTACAATGTTGATTATTTCTTTCATATACAGGTGTCTCAGGCTTGGGACTGCAAAGGACATGTCAACTAGGGCCAAACAGGCTATTGGGGCAGCTATGTCGATGATGTCGAGAGCCAAAATGACATCTTGGGAAGCGAAGGTGCAGCTGTTTTAGGGTTGCCAGACGTCCCGATTGTATAATTATGTTTCTTGTGTACAAATAAATATAATTTCAAGATACACAGATATTTTGCCGTTTTGAAAATATCAGAACTGTCATTGTGAAGCTTAAGTTGGATCACCCTCTAGTTATGAAGAGATAAAGGTAAAGGATTAAAAACAAAATGTTGCTTATTTGTATCTTCGACGTTACAGTTGAAAGTTGAAAGTAATGAATCAATCAGACCCGAACAATGGGGTTTGGCCTTTAATTGGATTTACTTTTCGCAGTTGAAAGGGAAATTGATTAATTTGTCTGTGTTGCTGTAAACGAAGGTGCAGCTGTTTTAGGGTTGCCAGACGTCCCGATTTAGGCGGGACTGTCCCGTTTTTGATTTGTATGTCCCGCGTCCCGCCAGCTCGCTGAAATGCCCGATTTTTTCAGTTTCACCTATAGTCTAGGATCTTTTCGGATAAAAAGCAATGCTAGAGGCAAGTCATGTTAAAGTTTGGCAACATATGTTTTAAGAGTATTTGGACCCCGCTGAATACGAAAACCATTGTTGCCAAGCCGAATTTTGCACCGGAAGCCCGCAATGGGGAGGTAAAGGGGAGGGAAGGCCAAAAATTCCTATTTTTCACCATTTTTGATGTCGGGACTGCGACCTGTTCTCCATGTGAAGTAAATTACATAATATCTTGATTCACCGAGGTCTTTATACCACCCTCTTGACATAATTGACATAATCTATGCATGGGCGCCCGCAGGATTTTTGTCAGGGGGGGGCAAATAGCTTTAGTTAGAGAACGTCACATACCTACCTGGCCTAATTTGCGAAGTCCTTCAGATTAGCGCCGCAGGCGAAATTTTTTTCGAATAATAATAATAATGGTGATAATAATTATTGTGCGAAAAATAAGGAAATATATTTGAAAATTAAACTTAACTTTAGAGAAATTGCTTTCAATCCAAAGCTCTTGACAGTGTTTATACCAAACGGGAAAAATAACATAATCATTTCACCCTATATTGGGCAGTGGAGCTGGTAGCTGGAATGCACAAATTGCAGATCGTTACCTACCTACCTACCTATCTACCTATTTTATGACTTTACGGGTAGCCATCTAATTTAGGTAGAAGCCTAATGAAATTTCAAATTGCTCTAACAATTCAAGAAAATGTAAATTACCCTCTCAAAGTTTTTTCTTTCGAAAATGATTTTTTTTTTCCTTTCTCTAAATTTTTTTTTTTTCGTAAGGAAGAATTTATTCAGCTGCTCCGGAGCCAGGGGGGGGCAAGTGCCCCCCCTTGCCCCCCCCTCCGGGCGCCCATGAATCTATGTGAATGATCTTCCCTGTGCGAGTGTTGATTCCGAGTCGAGGTTTATCCTGTACGCGGATGACACGACACTCGTGCAGAGTGATCGCAACTTAAGTCGCGTTGTGTCCGGGGCGGATAGCGTCAAGTTTGCCATGACCGAATGGTGTCTTGCAAACAGATTATGTCTGAATGCTGCTAAGACAGAACTCATGGTTTTTGGACTGCGAAATGGGATCGGGGAGACTTCGGATGCTGCTGCGTCTGTGAAGTTCCTGGGAATCACTATATGCCCGCGGCTTGGCTGGGAGACCCCCACGGGGTCGGTCTGCTCGACACCCTCAAGGAAGA
Organism: Anaspis maculata; assembly: GCA_949128115.1. Lineage (NCBI taxonomy): Eukaryota > Metazoa > Arthropoda > Insecta > Coleoptera > Scraptiidae > Anaspis > Anaspis maculata. Next base: position 36,651,354 of record OX421968.1, read on the forward strand.
TCTTTCTTCTGAGGGGTCTGGCGGGTAGGGTATCTAGACAGACTTTGAGAACGGCATACTTCGGCTCAGTAAAGCCTATTATGTCATATGCGCTCCTGATCTGGGGCCACTCCCCCCACGCCTCTTCTGTATTTGCGATACAACGGAGAGCCGTTCGTGTGGTTGCAGGGCTGGGATATCGTGACGACTGCAGGAAGGCCTTCAGGTCGCTGCGTATTTTGACATTACCGTCTATGTATATCTTGGAATGCTTGCTCTACGTGAGGGACCATCAACCCGAGAGTAGCGTGTCCAGGGGTGAGACCCACCGCTACGAAAGCAGGAACAGGGAAGACATCCACCTAAAATTTTTGAGGTTAAGCAAAACCCGCGATGGTATCAGCTATTATGGAGTAAAGTTCTTTAATTCTATTTCATCCACAGTCAGGACACAAGAACGTCGAACGTTTAAAAAAATTATAAGAGAGTACCTCATCGACGGTGCATTTTATTCAATAAATGAATTCATGACATGTAGTTTCACCCCACGACAGTGATCTTGTTTTTCGTTTACTTGGTTGTTTGTAATGATGTTTGTTATTATGTTTCTACGTTTGAATAATATTTTATCTTATACTTATACAGGGTTATTCAAAAGTCCGGAATAAAATTCATAATTTTTTTCCATATCCATTTCGGAAAAAACGCTCAAACAGGTCGATTTCTAAAAACGGCAAGCCGTTTTTTCATGACACGTGTCATGTTCTACCGTCAACCCCCTAACCCCAAGCCACCCTTAGTATTTTTTTTCAAATAACACCCTATGGCTTGTGGGGGCTCGTTGGAAAGCTTGTCAAAAACTCTATTCAGATCCACCATTGAAAATTGGATCGGACACTTCACCATGAAGTTTTGAGGAACCCCCAGTTTTACTTAACAGTCCGGAATAAAATTCATAATTTTTTTCCATATTCATTTCGGAAAAAAACGCTCGAACAGGCCGATTTCTAAAAACGGTAAGCCGTTTCCTCATGACACGTGTCATGTTCTACCGTCAACCCCCTAGCCCCAAGCCACCCTTAGTATTTTTTTTCAAATGGCACCCTATGGCTTGTGGGGGCTCGTTGGAAAGATTGTCAAAAACTCTATCCAGATCTACCATTGAAAATTAGATCGGACGTTTGACCATGAATTTTAAAGGAATACAACGAGCCTCCACAAGCCATAGGGTGCCATTTGAAGAAAAAATACTAAGGGTGGCTTGGGGTTAGGGGGTTGACGGTAGAACATGACACGTGTCAAGAAAAAACGGCTTACCGTTTTCAGAAATCGACCTGTTCGAGCGTTTTCTCCGAAATAAATATGAAAAAAAATTATGAATTTTATTCTGTTAAGTAAAACTGGAGTTCCTCAAAACTTCATGGTGGAGCGTCCGATCCAATTTTCAATGGTAGATCTGAATAGAGTTTTTGACAAGCTTTCCAACGAGCTCCCACAAGCCATAGGGTGTCATTCGAAAAAAAATACCAAGGGTGGCTTGGGGTTAGGGGGTTGACGGTAAAACATGACACGTGTCATAAAAAAACGGCTTACCGTTTTTAGAAATCGACCTGTTCGAGCGTTTTTTCCGAAATGAATATGGAAAAAAATTATGAATTTTATTCCGGACTGTTAAGTAAAACTGAGGGTTCCTCAAAACTTCATGGTGAAGCGTCCGATCTGATTTTCAATGGTGGATCTGAATAGAGTTTTTGACAAGCTTTCCAACGAGCCCCCACAAGCCATAGGGTGCCATTTGAAAAAAAATACCAAGGATGGCTTGGGGTTAGGGGGTTGACGGTAGAACATGGCACGTGTCATGAAAAAACGGCTTATCGTTTTTAGAAATCGACCGGTTCGAGCGTTTTTTCCGAAATGAACATGGAAAAAAATTATGAATTTTATTCCGGACTTTTGAATAACCCTGTATGTACCTACAATTTGACGTGTGTAAACATACTTATGTGTGTAAAACATTAATACAGATTATTAATTACTGTCATAATTTCTAGAGGGGAAAGACTGGTGGGGGGAATGTTGACTGTGCAGATGATTTTTCTTCTCTTTTGATTTTGAGTGAATACAAACATGTTTGGTATCGTTTCCGACTAACTTCCATATTCTCAGTTCAACTATGGTGTTCAAATTGCAATAGCACTGAGTTTGAACAAGTTTTAGGTGATAAAATATGTTTTTTTGTCAATATTTTTCCAAGTATTTAAACTATGTTATTTCATTGCAACTCGGTATTTTTTCTCAAAATTCTTGCGTAGTTTATTTTTCTGATGTATTTCACATGATAGAGGCATTCAATTGATTCGCCTCCACTTTTTTAAATACATATAAAAAAATATATTTTTTGGAGAAATTGTTTGGCTCTACTTTTTAGGTTCATTTTTTGCTGTATGATGTATGTTTGATCAAAACTCAAGTTTTTCATATTTGTATTGAATGTATTGTGTAGATTACACCAGACTAACGAACTATGCAAGAATTGTGAGAAAAACTCTGATTTGCATTGAGATATCATAATTTATGGAATAAAAAAAAAACGCCAATAAAACTGAAAAGCACTTGGTGCAACCGAGGGTAGATCCATACGTTACTCTAAACGTTAAGTTGAATAAGTAATACAATTATGGGTTTTATCATTCACATTTATTACATTCGATTCAAAATCTCTTCGTCTACCTCTTCAATTGGTATTATTGGAGGAATGCGGCTTCTTCGGATATAGGTACACCTCATGAAAGTGAATTTTGAGGAGTTGTTCTTTTTTAGAGGTTGATGGTAGAGAACACCTGACCAAGACGTCCGAAAAAGGTAACTTTTCTTGGAGGTTTGGTAGATCATCTCAAGGAAATTCAAAAAAGGTAGCCTTTTTCAGAGCATGAATAAACATACTGAAGAAGATTTGGAGTTTCGGAGAACATCACAGAGAAGTTGAAAAAACGTAACCTACTTTGTAGCTTAATAGGACATCTCAACGAAGTTCAAAAGTAGTAACATTTTTGGAGCTCTAGAGAACATTACAAAGAAGCTGGAAAAAGGTTCTCTTCTTTGGATCTTGATAGGACATCTCAAAGAAGTTTGAAAGAAGTAACATTCTCTCGAGCTCAATAGAACATCTCAAGCCTCTCGAGGATTCTTGCCCACTGGGCGTCAGGTTCTGACATGAAAAACTCTTCTTTTGAGAAAAAGTTCATTCTAGAATATTTCAGCCAAGGTTCTCTTCATAATTATGAGTAAGAGAACCACAGTTTTTTATCATACAATGAAATAATAGCAAAAAATTAAGTTGAAAAGTAGCGCCAAACCATTTAAAAAATATATATATTTTTCTCATATTTTAAAAGGTGGAGGCACATCAGTTACATGTCTGTATTATGTGAAATACACCAGACTAACAAACTACGCAAGAATTTTGAAAAAAAAAGCCGATTTCCAATGAAATAACACAGTTCAAAGTAATTAAAAAAATATTGACAAAAAACATGTTTTATTATCTAAAATTTGTTCAAACTTGCTCCTATTGCAATTCTGACACCATAATTGAACGGAGAATATGAAATTTGATATGAAAAGATACCAAACATGTACATATTTACTCAAAATCAAGAGAAAAGAAAAATCATTAAAGACAGGTCTCAGTCCCGGTATTAAAAATGGTGAAAAATGGTGATTTTTGCTCTCCCCTCCCCTTTACCCCCCCATTGCGAGCTTCCGGTGCAAAATTCGGCTTGGCAGCAATAGTTTTCGTATTCAGCGAAGTCCAAATACCCTTAAAACATATGTTGCCAAACTTTAACATGACTTGCCTCTAGAACCACTTTCCAGGCCACTTTTTCAAAAATGATCCTAGTCTACTATAACGCTCTGATTTTTCGTTTTCATTTTTTTTCTGAATTAAGCGATTTTGAAACAAAACGTTCAACTAGTTGTGAATGTATCACAAAGTTTATTCACAAGAGAGGATTGTATATTATTGTACTTACAAAGAAATGAGATAGGGGTTTGATTACACCAGACTATCGGGACGCAGAATCGTGTTTCCTGGTATTCCCCTGGATGCGCTGAGTCGCTGAGTGAGCTATCTACTTACCTGACAGATTTTGATTAGTGAAGTTGTAATATAAAAACTTGAATTTTGAACAGGGTTTCAAAGAATTAACGGTAAAGAATGGGATTCTCTGAATTATACAATGAGTTTTTAGGGGCATAAGTAGGTACGGAGTGATCTAACAAATTTCTCCTCTCGAGGTAGCCCTTGATGTCCTCCGCTTGATATAATATATGTTCTCGCCAGATTTTCAGTAATCATAGGCGACTTGAGGAGGAATTTATTCGATCACTTCTTGTTAGTTTGGATTTGCTAAATGCTGAATAAAAAAAAATTAAAAATGCTACTTAAATTTATTGGTGTTAATGTATTACTATTACCATTATTATTATCATTATCCCGAAAAATTTTCGTCTGCGGCGCCATTTTGCTTGCTTCGCTAGCACCTTGTAATTGTCTTCTCACTATTTTTATTCAGAAATTCTTATGTCCCGATTTTGATTTTTAAAATCTGGCAACCCTAAGCTGTTTCATTCTGTAGTTGTCGGAGTCTTGTCTTATTGCTTGCCTGTTTAGGGGCGTTTCCAAAACACTATGCAGATGTTTTTTTTTGCAAACTTTAAGTATTGCAAACTATAAGAGCGAATTTCATAGTTTCGTACACCGACAGAGCTGGGCAAAATACTTTTGGAAAGTATTTAAATACTAAATACTTTTTGTTTCCTGGTCAAAATAATATTTAAATAATAAATAATATTTTTAAAGTTGCAGTTGTAAATATTTAAATATTTTCGCTATTTAAATACTTTTATATTTAAATAATGAGAAAGTATTTAAATAATTCAAAAGTATTTATCTCTCAAGTATTTAAATACTTTCAAAGTATTTGACTACTGCAAATGTATATTTAAATACCTCGAAAGTATTTCAATATTCGAAGTTAAATACTTTGGTTTATTTAAATACATTTGAATCAATTATACAAGGACTTCCTTGTTTAACCCAAAAATATGCGAAAGGAAAATCGCCTATTATTTCATAACCATTCAACAGAAAAAATCGTGGAAGGTGGATGAATAGTGGCTTCCACAGCCATGAACTTGACAGTTTTCTTTCTAGTTTAGTTTTTATTGGCACAGTTCCGGCTATGAGGCCGAATATTTCGTTTTATGAACGATACATCGTTGAGCAATTCTCATCATTTCCGATTTCAAGTCGTGGTGGGTGCAGTCACCCTGAGGTAGATGGCCTTCCGCTTTTACTTTGATGTGTGAATTTCAGGCACGTTTCAAGTCATCGGTATCAATCTGTGTGAATCGTGTTGTTGAATCATTCCCTCATTTTTGCTTCCTCACCAGTTATAGCCTATTGTGGTAGTAGTGAAAACTTGGGTGGCTGTATTTACCAGGTCAGAAAGGACCAAATTGAAGTTTGATATGTTCAGATAATTAAGCTCAAGATAAGTGAACAAGCAAGTGTGAGCGCGTCATCTGTTAAATAATAGCAGTAATCCACTGGTAAGATCACTGTAAGTGTATGACGGAATTAATTACTAGCTTTAAAAAGTAATTTATTTAACAGATTTGAATTCTCTTGGTAACGTCATCTACCGGATGACAGCGACAGATCAGAAAACGGCCTATACTATTGGATCGAAATAATTGAGAGTAAGTCATTCACATCCACAGTAAGTGTTTGTGAGTAAGTGGACACTTGGAGCGTGGATAACTGAGAGTGACTCGTACTTCCCATCCTAGTTCCACGTTCTCCGCCGCAACGCTCCAAGTGTTCACTTACTCACTCACACCCACTGTGGATGTGAATGACTCACTCTCAATCATTTCGATCCAATAGTGGGTAGTATTATTTAAAAAATAAGCATAAGTATTTGCTTGAATTTCATAGGCGTTGTCAGGGAAAGTTTGCTTAGCAAGTCCTCAAAAATCTAAGTAAATGCTCATGCTTATTTTTTTATTAATACTTCCCAGTATAACAAAAGTATTTGAATCACAAAAAGTATTTGAATAACGCAAAAGTATTTTAATAGCGCAAAAGTATCTTTGAAAGTATTTGCAAATACTTTTTCAAATAATAAATACTAAATACTTTTGAAAAGTATTTAAATAATAAATACATCTCGCTCTTTCCGAGAACATATTTAAATATCCAGTATATTTAAATAAAAAAAAGTATTCATTATTTGAAAAGTATATACCTTTTTGCAATGTATTCTTTGTTATTATAGCAACCCAAAGTGTTGGGAAGAAGTAATTTTCAAATAAAATCTCTATACCGGGTGATCATTTGAAAACTATCCACCTGCAATAACTCCCGATTCCTAGTGAATATTTTTTCGAGCAAAAACAGGTCGATTTTTATATCGAGGGGGACATCTAAAACATACATTAGCAAATTTCTATATTCACCCCCCTCGCGCCCACTCACCTCAACTTTGAAATTTCAAATGACACTACCTACCTTGCGATACATCAAATTGAAGAAAATTGAATTTCCTTTCGGAAAAAAATATTTCCAAAATTTTCAACCCCACCCCCTTTTTCCTAAAAATTCTCTGACTGTCCCATTTTATATTCTGGACCCCTTATTTTTTCTCAATTTAGTCAGCGTTATCCTAGATAGCATCGAAGAAAAAAATTTTCGGTGGAAAAAGTGCTACCTAAATTCACCCCTTTGCTCTTCCCCACCTCAACTCCCAAATTTAACAAAACACCACCTACTTTGTGATACATCTAATTAAAGGGAATTGAATTCTCTTTCCGAAAAGAATTTTTTTGAAATTTTCTACTCCTCCCCAATAAATTGGCCATCTGGAGTATTCTAGGGGGGAAGTGGGGGGCTTGAAAAATTGTGGGAAAATCTTTTTTAGGGAGAGAATTCAATTTCCTTCAATTTGATGTATTACAAAGTGGGTATTGACATTTTAAATTTTAAAGGTCAGGTGGGGGGGGGGCGAAGGGGTGGATTTGCGTGCCACTTTTTTGTAGAAAATTTTCTCTTTCGATGCTGTGCAGGATGACGTTCACTGTATTGAAGGGAAATGGAGGTCAACAATATTAACTTGGACACTCGGAGAATTTTAGGAAGAACGGGGGGTGGAGTTGAAAAATTCCAAATATTTTTTTCAGGAAGAAAATTTAATTTTCTTTAATTTGATGTATCGCAAGGTAGGTGGTGTCATTTGAAATTCCAAAGTTGGGGTGAGTGGGGGCGAGGGGGCTCAAGATATAAATTCTCCAATGTATGTTTTAGATGTCCCTCTCGATATAAAAATCGACCTGTTTTTGCTCAAAGACATTTGCACTAGGAGTCGGGAGATTTTGCAGATGGATAGTTTTCAAATGATCACCCGGTATACACCACTTTTTCCATAGAAAATTTTCTCTTTCGATGCTGTGCAGGATGACGTTGACTGCATCGAAGAGAATAGAGAGGTCAAGAATATTTAATTGGACACTCAAAGAATTTAGGGGGGAATAGGGGTGGGGTTAAAAATTTGAGAAATATTTTTCCAGAAATAGAATTTAATTCTGTTTAATCGAATCCATCGCAAAATAGGTAATGTCATTTGAAATTTCAAAGTTGGGGTAGGTGGGGGCGAGGGGCCTAAAGATAGAAAATCGCTAATGTATGTTTTAGATGTCCCCCTTGATATAAAAATCGACCTGTTTTTGCTCGAAGACATTTTCACTAGGAATCGGGAGTTATTGCAGGAGGATAGTTTTCAAATGATCACCCGGTATATACAGGGTGTTTCGCAATTACGGTTACAAACTTCTAGGGGAGATTCTCCATCAAAAATGGACCAGGAAAAAATATAACTTCGATCTCCTAAAATGCTCCGTTAAAAGATACAGGGTGTTCAAGTTGACTTTTTTCAATCGATTTTTTGACATAAATTTTGAACCGTTGAACTGATTTTGTTCAAATTTGCAACAAAGTTAACCAGAATAGGTTTCTATCGAATAATAGCAGCGTGTTCAGAAAACAAAATTCAGGGGCGTAGATAATGGGGGGTGTCTTCTTATTTACCCCCGTATTTTTTACCCCCCTAGCTATTTTTCCATATTTTTATTATTTTCGGATTCTACGTCCAATTTGGAGGAAAAAGTTACTCTTGCAAAATTTTGATTAGAGGCTTTGTTTTCGAGGTATCTGGGTTTGAAACTTTGGAGAACATCTCGAAATTGCCACTTTTAAAGGCCTAAAAATTAGAATCCAAAAAAACTCATGATTTCTTAGCAGAAATAGGTTCTCTAGAATTTCTAAGCTTATAAACCATCATTTTTCCTGAGAAACGGGAAGTTTTCAGGGAAAAAAAATTGGGCTCATTGAAAGTAGCGATTTCGGGATGTTTTCCAAAGTTTCAAACTCAAATATCTCAAAAATAAAGCCTCCAATCGAAATTTTGCAAGAGTAACTTTTTTTTCTAAATTGGACGTAGAATCCAAAAATTAGAACAATTTGGGAAAATAGCTAGGAGGGTGAAAAATATGGGGGGTAAATATGAAGACACCCCCCATTATCTACGCCCCTGAATTTTGTTTTCTGAACACGTCGCTATTATTCGATAGAGACCTATTCTGGTTAACTTTGTTCCAAATTTGAACAAAATCAGTTCAACGGTTCAAAAGTTATGTCAAAAAATCGATTTAAAAAAGTAAACTTGAACACCCTGTATCTTTTTAACGGAGCATTTTAGGACATCAAAGTTATATTTTTTCCTGGTCCATTTTTGATGGAGAATCTCCCCTAGAAGTTTGTAACTGTAATTGCGAAACACCCTGTATATAAGTGCAAATAATGCCCAGCTCTGTACACCGATAATAAAAGTTGACACTATAAAATATTCTAGTGCACCTAAAATTCCACAAATAATTTGATTGAATGCTAGATACCATTTTGGTATTCAACGGAAAGGAAAACAGCGCTCGAAACAACAAGAACAGACTCTCAGACTGTCACTTGTGACAATTCTGAGAAACTTCTCGTTCCTACTTGACCTCCATTTCATTTGCTCATGTTTTGACGAAAGAACACAACTTGTTGAAAATGACTTGTTGAAACACTTACACTTATGAGGGAAATAACAGTTTTTTCAATGAAATGGTCAGTGCGAATCGAAATGCGAATTGACATTTCATCTTACCTTTTGTACCTTTCTTCCTCCCAAAAATGAGTTTTGTTGTCACCAAGTAAATTCAATTGTTGAAAATGGTTGTACCGAGAAGGAAGTTGAAAGAAGCTACGAAGAGTTTTGTTGAAAGTGACAACCAGGAACCAGTAGCTGGTCAGGAGGCTAGACAGAGCATACAGCGTTGCTATTCAACTGATACGTGTACGAAAGTTTAATTTGGCGCCTTTACGCCTATACATGTGCACCTGCCTTGACGAAATAGCCTATTGGTGTACAAAAGACACATGAATGAACCGAATAGTAATACTATACAAAATGTACGTCTCATTTTTTGAGTTATTTGATGGATGAGAGGTAAAAAAAAATACATTTGTCCATCATGACCACTACTAAAAATAGCACTTTCAACTCTAGCTCATCGGGTGAAAAAAATGGAAAGGTCAGACTAAACGTGTTGAAAGTAATTACTTTTGAGTTGCCCATGCTGACATGGGCATGACATGCTGAAAAGATCAAAAAATCTAGTTTATTTCGTATTTGTCGTTCAGTTTTGACATTTTTAAATGGTCTTCAATCCTTCAAAAACCGTTTAGGTAGATTATTATTATTATTATTATTATTATCATTAATTTATTGTTCTTAAAGAATAATACATTCTTAGAACAAGATTCTTTATTATGACAGAAACAATTATTAAATATAGAAAATAGTTAAGAAACATAATAGCATGAAATGAAACATAGATCAAGCGAAAATACATAATATCTATGGTAGACAATATTAAAGAAATCAACAGTCAATTGGCAAAAAAGGAGAAGGATATAAATAGCAAAGACATGGAACCGAGCATAAAACGGATAAATTTATTCATTCAAAACAAAAGATCTGAGTTTTAGACAGCCAATCAAGAAACTTGCCAAATATCCAGCTTGAGTCCGATCTAAATTGTCCAGTACCTTGACCAGCTGTCCCGGGCGACTCAACCCATACACAAAAGGTGTTCTGAGAGAGCTGTAAAGCGGACATTGAAAAAGGATATGTTCCAGAGTCTCGCACACTCTCAGGTTGCACATGTAGTCCAGTAAAATGAGGCAATTTTTAGGCCAAAGTTGGAACAAATTAGGGGCAGGATGAAAAAAATATGGCGATGAAGATAATGAAAAACTGAATAAGAAAAACCGAAATTTCATTTCCAGTCATTCCGGGAACCATGGAAAAAAAATTGAGAAGATGGAAAAACATGCGCCGCGATCTTTCTTTTGAAACGGTGAGAGAACGGTGAGAGATGTGTGAAAACTGTCAGGGACAAAGTTGTAGGGAACTCAATAATCTACAAAAAAGTCCCTGGAGGCATATGTCTAACTTCTTCAGTTGAGCCGTTTATCGCAGTCAAAGTTGCGCGCCGGTCTAGTGAAGTGGAAAAACTGCCCGCGTGACCTTCCTTCTTGGATGCTGTGAGAACGACAAGAGATACCAAAAAATTGTGAGCGACAAAGTTGTAGAGAATTGAATGCTACACTAGAAAATCTTCAAGGTCAATTATTATCTTTCCCAGTTCAGCCGTGAACCACGTTCGTTGTTGTTGCGCGACAATCCTGTTGATAAAGTGGTTTTTCTGGAAAACTTACAAAAATCCCAGACTCGATGAAAAAACTATGGCAATGTAGTGGATGAAAAACTGGATCCAAAAAACCAAAGTTTCATTTCACACCGTTTCGGTAAATCTGAGAAAAAAAAAGAGAAAGTTGGAAAATAGCGATTTGCATTCCCAGCTTCCTCATTGAATACTGAAATAAACGTAATAAATATGGAAAATCTGAACAAACTAGCTTGTTAAGGATTAAATCATCTATAGAAAATGCCGTGATAACATGTATGCATCTTTGTCGACTTAGCTGCGGAGCGCTATCAAAGTTGGGGTACATGACTAGTGACGCGTCGCATATGTGGTCAAACTGGCACGACGTTGCGGTCATTGTTCAGTTGATTAAAAAATATGATTTGATGATTAGAAAAAATTGCGTGCTTTGTTGAACGTCTGGTAACTATTGTTGGAAATGTAACTCCGCGGATGAATGCTTTGTTATGTATAAAGTTTCTTGTTTGGCAAAATCAAGTCGTGAGTGTCACTGTACTATTTCCGTCATATTTTCATTCTAGAAATCTAGGACGAGAGACTAGGTTGCTAGGGAATTTCTGAATTTGTCGTTTCTAATCATATATTTATAGCATCAAAATAGTACGAAAATAGTATCGTGACACTCACCTCGGGTTCCACCAAACTTTTATCAACGCGATAACTTTATCACTCTGATAGTGACTAAGCAACTGACCATCTTATTGGCTGGTGCATAGCAACTATCAGCGTGATAGATTTAATCTGCTCTTAAAATTTTGGTGAAACCCGAGGTCAGGCTTAAAACTGAGAAAGTACTCGTATTTTGCAACACAATATGTATAATAATTGAAAAACGTGATTCACGTTAGATAATGAGATGTTTTCCAACTGATTTCTGATGAACAATGATCATTCAACATCAGCTCGGAGATAATAAACAACTGTCCACCTGAACAATGGGGTTGGAAATTAAACATTTCTCTATTGATGCCTATTAGAACCCAGGATAACGTAGCTCTCGAAAATCTGCTACGGCTGATTTCCTGCAGATGCTTGAAAAACTGCGAGAAGCTTTGTGGATGCAGAAAAGCTGACCTGAAGTGTACCAAGTTTTGCCACCACTGCGGTGGAGCCACCTGTTCTGACGTTTCCTGCATTGTCGTTTAGGAAGACGATGATGATGACTACAATGATAATTCTGACAATAAGTAGCTACCCAGACGTTGAACAAAGCACGCAGTTTATTTAAATCATTCGATTATGTTTTAATATCAATTAAACAATGACCGCAACGTCGTGCCAGTTTCACCACATATGCGACGCGTAACGAGTCATGTACCCCAACTTTGATAGCGCTCTGCAGCTAAGTCGACAAAGATGCATACATGACATTAGGGGATTTTCTATAGATTGTTTAATCCTCTACATGCTAGTTTGTTCAGATTTTCCATATTCATTACGTTCATTTCAGTATTCAATGAGGAAGCTGCGAGTGTATGCTGAAATGAGATGACAATGGATGCACTTTGATCCTTAGCGCAAAACAGATTAACTATAATTTTTCAAAATTTTGTTTGAAATGCGGGGGCCTTGGCGGTTTTAGGCCCGCAAAGTGAAAAAAAATCGCCTGCGGCGCAATTTCTAGAGGACCCGGACGCCTCCGCCAGACAATTGCTGCGGGGTTACAGCTGGCGGGCGGCCAAATATTTTCCGCACAAGGGCGGCCGACGAGCCAGAATCGGCCCTGTTCCTTACCCAGCTAAGAGAGGCCCTGAAGAACAACAAGACAAGAGCGACAGTCCCAGTTTTCAGTCTCACGTTTAGGTAGATAAAATATTGTATGCTATTCATGTTGATAAAAGCGGCCAATTTTGTTTATCAGTTCACTCCTAACACTTAACGAGTCACTTAATCATAATGGCTATTAGAGCCGTTTGTGGAAAAAAAGTTGCAATATACCAAAATCTAGATTTTTATGCTTCACAAGTTAAAAATCCATGCTTTTTTATATGTGGGGAAGAAAAAAAATTGACCCAGAGTTTTCAACTCTGTGCAAAACAATTGCATATGTGCATGAAGAATAACAGAAATTAATCTTTGTCAACGCGGGCGCCATAAACGAAAGCCCTTTGCTCTGCAAAAGTAATTAGAAGTGGGCTTTCCTGTAATTATAAACAAATATTTCATTCGAAAGTTAATGAACGTCCACTTTATGAGGAATTAATACTGTCCAGGTGAATAACTGACGGAATTCCGGTCTCGACCCCGCATAGTTGGTTATCCATCCTCTGCAAACTGACCCCGAATTTTGCTCTCGCCTGCTGCTCTCTTGCTTTTCAAACTGAAACCTCCAGGATTACTCAGGGTGCGGTGTTGTCATTAAGTATACGGAAATTATCACCGACGACTCTCCCACTCCGTACTTGTTGAACTTCACGACGCACAGTGGTCGGAAAATCAAAAGTAGGCGCAGAAATTCTGAAATTGTCAGAATGAGTTCACTGATGTATTGACATTTTCAGAAAAATGTTGAAAAAAATCTTTTCCATAATAGGGGGTTGTGACGGGGGCGAGAATTTGAAGAAGCGACTGAAATTTTTCAAACTTTCAGAATAAGTAGAAAACGGGTAGACATTTCCAAGAAAAATATTGAAAAAAATCAAACTTCAAAATAAGGGATGAAGGAAGGGTTGAAATGTTGAAATTATGACTCCACGTTTTTTATATCATCAAAATCTTCAAATCAAAGAGACACATTTTTGAAAAGAACACTTTCAAAAATTCATCTCAAAATACTGGTTGTAACAGGGGGTGAATTTTTGAAAAAAAAAAACCACGAAACTCTCAGAATAAGTTATTGAACATGTTGACATTAAAAAAAATGCTGGAACAAATCCAACATCAAAATATGAGATGAGACAAGAGGGTGAAATTGTGGGAAAACTCTCGTAAATTGTCATTTTCTTTGTGTAATGGTTAGTGGCTCTTAGAAGAGCCGATCAAAAAAGTATGAACTGAAAGCCAGATTCAATCTGAGTCACTTAATGTCGACGAGCTACATTCGCTAGGAGATAGAAGCTGTAGAACAGCTCCTGGAAGTTCTCTATTCGATTTTCGAGATAGGGTGCTTGTGGCTGATATTAAAGGGTCAGAGGAGAGCAGAAGCCGCTTCAGAAGGTCTTCATTGGTTGCAGTTCTGGAACATTTGCGTGCGTGATGCTCTCGATATCTGCGGAGATCTTTGTTCCGCGCTTCTTGTGCTTCCTCCGAAAGCTGTCCAATAGGTAAGACAACAGTAGAAATAACTTCAGCAGCGTGAATAAGGAGTTTGTGGACTGAACTGGGCATATTGTACCACCCATATAAATCAATATACATCCTTGCTGTCTCCTCGCAGTAAGTCCCAAACTTCGGAATATTCACCGCGAAACCACAAGACACTGTAGTTAATACGACTCCAAATCGATCAATCAAGCTCTCATCTATGCCCGTAATTTCAGCGCTCAAAGGCGGATTAGCGAAAAACCGGCGGGCAGTATTACCATCATTAGTAGTGCCATGTCCTTGTTTCACAACGTCAACGAGCAAACCCATTTTGTCTCTGAACTCAATCTGCAGACGATGTTTTCTAGCTTCTACACTCTGCTTTTCAGAATCAGATTTGGCTTGCCATTTTTTTATGTCCAGACGATAAGCCACATGGAGCAAATTTTCGAAGCATCTGATGTGCGCATGGAGTGTAGAAAGGCCATACTCGCAAGCTTCCAGGTCTGTCCTTTTCTGCTTTATCAAATTCAGATCATTCATTTCCCGTGGATATGCTCCACAAACAGAGCATCTTTGGGTCGAAATTCCAGTGATAGCAGAGCAAACTTTACCATCTATCATAGTGAAGAGCAGCTTATGTGATACATGGATATCGCCGACAACCGTTTTCTGTAGACTTAGGATTTGTTCATCGACGTACTTTTTTTCAGCCACTGAAACTGACGTGGTTTCTTTCTTGAACTGAAAGCGTATCGGTCTGCAGTATCGCGTTGACGAAGGCCTAGGATTAGACCACACGATTTTTTGCTCCCCAGCTAAATTGGTACATGTCAGTCTCAAAGGCACCAGAGATGTCAGAAGCATAACATTGTCGTTGGTATCAACGTCTGAAAATTTTTGTTTATACGACGAATGGCTAGATGACCCATCAAAACCCCATTTGGAACTCAGTTCAAAGCTTGTGTGAGCCAAAGCGTCGATTCCTGCTATGACTGGCTCCTGCAGCTGAATGATTCGTTCTGTGGTATGGTCTAAGAGCTCTTGCAACCGCACTTCACCAAAAGATTCGCTGCAAGACAAACTCTCCTCTTCTGGATAAGACCGCTTCTTCGCCTCTAAGACTTTATCGTTCGACGGATATATGTCGGCATTGCGTTTCTTAGCGGAAGAGCGGAGCTTCATGTACTGATCTTTAGTCAAATTCAAGTCAATTAAAAGAGCAACTGCTTCTTCAGGCGTATAAGGCTTAACGGGCTGAAGCACTTTGAAAGCATTCAAAGTGTCCCGCATTTCCTGAGCTTTGGAAGAGGACTCAAAAGCTTCTTCGAATATTTTCGCAGCAGCATGATTGCCTTCCGCTCTCAAATTCACTTTAGTAGCATGTACCAACTCGCTCGTCGTGGCAGCGCTTCGAAGACTTGACACCTTCCCCCTTTTTCCACTTGACGAGCATTCATCAAATGGTTTTGGAGGTCTACCAACTCTCCTACTGGAAAAAGAATCAAGAACAGGGACAGAAACAGAAGTCGAAGGACAACGTTGGGGGAAGTTCACTTCAGAATCAAGCCATTCAGAATTTTTTTGCGTGAACTTGGACGAAGATCTAGATGAAGCCGCCCATTTTTGTCTAATTTTCGAGACGAATCTGTTCAGCCAATGTATCAGTTCTTCTTTATACTCGACCTCTTCATCTTGAACATCAAGCTTCTGATAAACATAGTTTTGTAAAGTCGTGATAGCCCCAGGACTATTTATTAACTTTTCTTGCATTAATTCATACAAAATTCGCTTTGTCGTTCCAGCCATCCTTGCAGTAAGTGAATACACAACAAAATTCCGGCTCTAGAAATCACTTTCACAAAATGGCGAAGAAAACCTATGAGATAGAAACGACGTAGCTGCGCCAGACAGCCAGCGTCGAAGTAAAATTGGATGCGCGCATGCGCTAGTCATCTTACGCGCAGCTAAGAGGGCAATCTTCACCCTAAATATAACAGGCTATAGATAGCAAAGTTGCATTTAAAAGAAATCAGCTATTAGATATACTCCACTATGAATTATTATAGTGCCGTTTTCTACTTGCATCAAAAGGACCTGTGCAAATGTTCGTAAAAAGGGGTCTAGCTGCCAAGGTTGCAAGCATGGGCAAAAACTTTTGATTGCGTTCGAAAGCTAAAAGATTGGGGAATTCAATGATATAGATTTTAGCGCGGGTCTCGATGGGTCTTTTGAGAAAAGCTTACGGAAAGTACCAACTCCGAAATAAAACTACCACCTCGACAGCCCTTACAAAAACAAATCACCAGCCCTTGAAAGCTGACGCATAGCTGAACATCGCAAGCATTTTTGATAGAGAACAGTCTACTGATTCTTATGGCACCACCCACCATTCTCACAAGGCACCCTGTTTCGTGCCATTCAGGGAAGAGTAACAGTGTTTTATGCCGAGAAAGATTTATATTTTTTGATCTAGAGAGTAAGCCAAGTTTGGCGCTGGATTTAATTGATTAATGTTCGTCCAAAAATTGTAGTTTTTAGTCAAATAGTAGTTCGAACTTTCCTCTACGATATTCCAATGTCAAAATTACCCAAAAAAAATGTTCGTGAAATGGAATTTCTGCGCCGTTTTTCGATTTTCCGACCACTGTGCGACGAGGTGGCGCACATGCAATGCAATAAATCGGTAGGATGATTTTTCACCGGGCGTTATTCCTTATTTTATTTTAGTTTCGGGGTAAACGCCGATAGGAAGGGGGAAGGGGCTGTTGCGCGACCTTTAGAGGTCCTCTTGAGTTTGCTACCGCGCGTAAAAATGGAACACATTTTGAGATCGAATCGAGAAAATGACAAAACTTCGGGTCTAGTGGTCTAGAGACTGAAGTGGGTAGGGCGTGGGTTCGCGTGAGTTGGGGGAGTAATCCCTTTCTTTCAAAAAGAGCAAGAGAGAACTAGAACTTACATCACGAGTGTGTGTGTGTGTGTGGCGCGCTTTTGCGAAAGGCGGTGTGTGCGGTGGGAGTGGTGGCTGGTGGGACAAGCAAACGTCGCCGTCGTGTGCGTGAATCACATACATTTAATAGTACAAAATGGTCTTGCAAACAACCTTGCATAAATCATCGTAATACTTACTTGGAAGATAGCGTAATTTACGTGATAAATTTGAAAGCTTAACATCCCGAATATGAGCCGTGCACGGCATTTCTTTCTTCTGCGGAGAGCGGGAATAATAATTATAAATATAACGACGACTTATTTAGACGGGCACTTTTGTTTTGCCACCGGACATTTTTCATCATTAGCGCCCTTCAGACGACAGAGAAATATTTACAAGAATATAACACTTTTTACTATTTAGGTTTTTACTGCCCTTCTCCTAGTGCCGTAAAAAGTTACGAAAGTAACAAAAAGCAAAAGTAAAAAAGTACTAAAAGGCAGGGAAGCCGGATAAAAGTAAATCCACTAAGACCGTCCCGCGCGCTCACTTTTTTGAACTTCATATTCTTTCCAAACAAGTATCAATTTAATGTCGCCAATATTTATATCCATATCTATCGATCCTGTTGCGTTTCCGCGCTCCTTTAAAGTTTTTAGCGCCATTTAGTTATTTACACAATGGAATTCGAAGCACGTCGACTCGTTGGAAGTTGTAAAAAAATATATAGGCAAGGGTTTCACCACCACCACCATCTGATGCGGTACCTACTACACCCCAGTAGTCTCGACCGTAATTATGTTCTTGTTTGCACTTTACGTACCAAGTACTTACATTATTATATAAGTATAAGTTTTGGCCTTGCTGATTTATTTTATTTCACTTCGATTTTATTGTATCGAATGCAAATGTGATAATTTGTCGTGTCTATTTCTGTCCTTGTTTAGATAATGTGGGAGGAGAATTTTGAGGCTTAGGATGATTAAAGAGTCTTGAATTTCTTTTTTGGGCAACGTTTCAACGTGATTCACGTCTTAGTCGGGCCTGTACATTTAAACATTAGGTAGGTACAAAGTTCCGTTTGTATATTATTGAATGTACCTATACCTAATTTTTTAATATACAGGCCCGACAAAGACGTGAATCACGTTGAAACGTTACCCAAAAACGAAATTTGAGACTCTTTTAATCGTCCTAAGCCTCAAGATTCCCTTCCCACATTAAAATGTGATGATATGTGATTGTCCGGGATGGATTATTTCCATTGTTAATCATTAATACGTACCTAGTTCTAAACCAATATTATGATCGAAATAGGATTGCTCACAGACACGAACATAATTCGAAGAGATTGGAGACGAACGACCACTTGATTTATTCATCCCGATCGATTTCGGATAAATAACTATGGGGCGTCACTGGCAAATTATGAATCTTGTGTCGGTTGCAGAGTTTTTTTTTGTTTAGTGTCTGATATCAGGTTTGGGCGTTGAAAGCATTTCTGTTTCGATTAGCTTCTACTGCCAGTGAGTCGTCTCTCTCGTTCCCTCAAGAGCAATATCATATAAATAGGCTCCACCAGACTACATTTCCAGCTAGTTACCATAATCGAAGTTTATTATTTTATACTCCAATGAACAAAGCAGTCGAAGTTCGCGCGTATAAACTTTATTTTGCTATCAAACTTTGCGCGAACTTGAATTTTGTGTTTTAATAACGCGGTTCACTTTCACTGACAAATTTTATATCCGGGCCCCGGCTCTTACACTCGATTACTTTTTCAGTTTTGCGTTGTTGTTACTGTGAAAGCGACGCGGCCGTGACGATTATTCAAAATTACCAAGGATGGAGTTGGATTGGTGAAATAAGGCGTTGGGGAATGAATTCTAGCGGTGTTATTCCTCGACAGAAATGTACCATTCAGGTCTCTTCCTGGTGGAATGATACATTCCTTGTGAAGGGTTAGGAATGTACCTCATTAGTTTGTATTTTTCTGTCACCCAAACACGTGGAGTCCAGCTTTTACAACCCTGGATTGAAAAAAAAAACTAGTTTCTGTTGCTATTTTGTATTTTACAAGTATCAGTGTTTTCAGTGTATAACAGAATTGACAGACGCAAAACATAGAAAGAAGCAAGCAGAGAAGTTTTACTCGATCCTCGACTCGATCAGCTGTTCGGCTGTCTGAGATCTCTTCGGCCCAGGGGCTGCGGGTTTTACTTTTCCAGTGGGGGGAAGACAATAGAAGAGAAGAAAATAGCCCCACAGGTTAATTTTATAATAATAATAATTATAATAATGATAACAATAATAACAATAATGAATGATACCCCTACACCGCAATGTAAGAGGGAAACTGATTATACATATATTTAATGAATGATGGGGTAGCATTAATAAAAAATTAGCATTAGCATTTGCTTGGATTACATAGGGGTTGTCAGGGAAAGTTTGCTTGGCAACTCCTCAAAAATCTAAGCAAATGCTTATGCTTATGTTTTATTAATACTGCCGATGATGTCGGCGGGTGATTTCAAGAGTTTAAAAAGATATAAATTAAAAACATAAATTCAACAACACTATACGTTTCGTCCCTAATTTGGGCCCTCATCTGGTGAAATTAAACTTGTTTTGAAATCAAGATAATGTAAATCTTGGATGAAAGAAGGCTCAAAAGAGGCAACACTATCTATGAAAGTCCGTGCTATTGTGCTATGGATCATATTGATGCTTTATTAACCTTTTTTAATCCAAAATTTTTACTGTGATATCACACTGGGTCGTATGGTAAAAGGTGGAGAAAAAGCGAATGCTTCTTTTAATAATACGACCCAATATCACGCACCACAGTGCAATTTCAACCGATGTAGCCCCAAATGAGGGGCGAAACAGAGTGCTGTTGAATTTGTTTCTAATTTCCGTCCTTTAATTTCCAAATAAATCATATCCGTCGTCATTGATTCGATAAAGCAAGGAGATCAAACAAATTAAATTATTGGTGATAATAAAATGAGTTACAGGGTGACTCAAAAGTATTGCATTCTTTTGACTTCATCTTTTCCAGATCATCGGATGTTTTGAAATAAGTTCTTTAGTTCATTAGTACAAAAAAAAAATCTGTTGTGGGGCGACACAAAACTTTCCCGGCGGTATCCAGAGACGTCAGTGATGATTTTGATCGAAGTGTCCCTTCGGGAGGGGGCGATTCGATTTGGAAATTGATGAAAAAATTCTATTTAGTCGAGCGTTTAGCGAGCATCCTGCATCCATTGTTGAGCGGACAGAAAAAATGACAGGTTAGGTCAGTTTTCCAAGGTGATGAAATGATCAAAAAGGTAGAACTAGGTAGCTAACTGCTGTGATATCTCAAAAATGCAATGCTGGTTCCTTATTGAAATTTTTGTTCCTACTTTAGATATGATGATGCAATTACAAAAACTTGATTGAAAACTTTCACTGCATCTGTGTGTCAAATTTCAATTCTATATTTTCAATTTAGAGCTTGGGCAGACAAACCCAGACCCAATGTGCCACCTGAGGGCTTCCGATCAAAATCATCCACCCAAAGTCTAATCAGAACATTCCAGGCTGAACTTAGGCCTCCGTACCTGATTTCGATTTGATCGGATCAATAATTCGGTAATTATCGTGACAGAACCGCTTAATTTGTACGATCGCATGAGTGGTTTTATATTTTCAGGAGGAAAATTTCCGGAAAATTGGAGAGAAATTATTGGAAAATGTTCAAGAACCAGTTATCTATTCTCTAAAAAAAAACAATTCCGAGAAATCTGTTCACTGAATAAAAAGTTGGAAAATTTGCAGTTTTTCCAGAGAGGAAAACTCGGCAACTGTTGATCCGATTTCGAAAATTTTTCCTCCAAAAATTAGCTCAAATCTTTTCTCTAACTTTTATTCACAGCATGTCTGCACCTAAAATTAATATTTCGTGGGGCCTACCGCATGTAGAAGTTTGCATTGCGTTTTTCTCAAATTCACGGAATGTGCAAATTTCATTTTGAAAAAATTACAGTCGGAAAACCGAAACCGTGTCAACTCTGAAAATAGACCTGCACGACGCTCAATACAATCTACTTTCGATATCAGTTGAAATTTCCAAAAAAAAGTCGATCCCCGAGCAGGAATAAATTTTTGAGTGGAGTCCTGCTACAAAAGCGAGTCGTGCTGGTCGAAACACCGGCGAGAGCCCCTCCTGAGTGGCAACGGCCAGGAGAAATTTCGAAAATTCATTACGCTCAACTGGAGAATGGTGGAAAACTGCAACTTCGGCCTCAATTTGACTCTTTTGTTGTGTTGCTTCCTGCCAAATCTGGTTCCAATCCATCAGATAGATTTTGGATAATTAATTGGTAAAGTTTTGAACTTTAACATTTTTTATTATTTGACAGATGACAGATAGGGCAATGTTTCCAACTGTTCTGAATACAGTTTTCCAAGGGCTTTCAAATGACATATTGCAAGTTGAGTTCCGTGAGATATAGCTTCTGACATTTGATGATAGTGACAGTTGGGTTTGACAGATGACAGCCAAAAACTAATGGGCTCTTTTCAGGAAACAACCATGTTTGTATACCAAATATCAAGTCGCTCCAGTCAACGTTACGGCAGTTATCGTAGAAGATCACAGACAGACACACATACACACACACACACATACACACACACACACACACACACAGACAGACATCATTCTGAAAATGGTCTTAATCGTCTTGGGGGACCTCAAAACGGATATATCCGGTGAAATCTCAAAACTTTTTTTCTGCACGATTACAATACTTTCCCTCCGTGTTCGTGGGTGGGCCGGGAAAGTAAAACTAGTTTGAAAATTAGATACTGACGATTTTTTCAGCATATCGCTAAATGATACCTGCTCAATATTTCCGTAACTCATCCTATAATAGTGAATGTTGAGAAACTTCATGTGAATTTTCTACAGGGTGATACGTAAAATGGTGCAAAATTGCAACGACTTCATCGTACTCCCATTTTTACAAAAATATATTTTCTCAATATTTACTAATACAAAAATCATGAAGTGTGGTGTCTTATCTTGGAACGGTTTTGGAATTACCTAGATTGGGAGTCAAACATTGAAGATATAGATTTTTAGTTGAATGTTACAGATTTACGAAACTCAGGTATAGCACAAGCACAAAAAGTATAGCGTCCAGGGGGCTTTACTTCTCTCAGAAACTGAAGTTTCACATCGTTCAAAAATGTTCAGGAGCTTAAACTTGCAAATAGAACATGTTTCACATCTGAAATTCTGACGAAATTCAACGTACGAAGAACAGGCAGTGGCACTTAGAAAAGTACCCTCTGCTTGGCCCCACACCGAATATTCGGGTTGTGTTGAGAGTAAAATTGTCCTGGACTGTTGTACGAACAATCTTGCTTAGTTTCAACATCCATTCATCAAAATTGACTAAATCTCGCGTGCCAACAAGGCAAATCTGTAACATTGAACATACCAATGGAAAATCTCAAAATTTCAAAATAGTCATTGCATATTGAGCTACACAATTATGCACAAAAACGGTCACAATTATCATACTGACCGTTTTGATGAGTTCTATTAAATGCAGTTTGCAAATTGGAAGAATTCTCATTAATTCTCATTTTATACATAAAAACGTGTTTTGCCAGGTTTTTGTTTCCCATCATGAAATGAAAACCGCTGGAAATTTTCGGAAACTTTATGCACTTGTCCATTGAAACTTTTAAAGACCTTGTCAATGACGTTATCACTTAATATTGTGCAGTGGAAAAAATTTTGCCTCAAATTTTGAGGTGCCCTCGTACTCAGAGTTTTGGTGAAGTAGTTTTGTTGACATAATTAAACTTGAACAGAAAAAGCAGCTGAACACAACAGTTTTTGCCTCAACTCGCTATCGTTAACCAATCCCCAGAAAAATGGGAGTGGACATCTTTTTTTAATGACCCTGTTATATCTATCTACTTTCTTATCATTACTCCAACTCCATTGTTTCCACAAGCCCGAATTTTCTTCGACAATTTCCATTTTCTGCTCCATTGTAGTTGTATAAAACTGGCCGGGCTAAAATTGAAGTGGATCACTCCGAAATTTTGCCTTGGAATGTGAATATCTCGGGAAAAAGTTGCCCGATTGTGGAAGTTTGTGGTGCTCGATAGAAAACTCTTTTGACAACAAGATACCATTATAGATCACCTGATTGTTGACCTTGTAGGATATACATATGTATAGGCCCGCAATAAACACATTCTCGTTGAAACAACGTTGTGGACAGGTTGGACAACCATAGTTGATTTCTAGTTGTCTCAGAGGCCAAATGTCCCGAAAAATAATATTATAATATAGTTGGATTATTACGTTGAGATTTGCTACTAACAGTATAGAAAGTAACGGTATTGTTCAATGTTACATCCTTGTCGTGTGTCAACGTTTCTAAATTGTTCAACAACTTATCAGAAAAACAAGTTGAAATCTGACATTGTTTCAACGTTTTAATAGAACGTCTAAAACAAACTAAGTTGAAATAACGTTACAATGAAACAGTTAATTTCTAGTTGTCTCAAACGCCAAATGTCCCAAAAATCACGTTATACAGGGTGATTCATGAGTGACCTTACATAGGCTAATGGGAGATAGAGGACTTCAAGGCGAGTCAGGATCCACTGAAGAAATTTCATTTTCTCCAATGGTTACAAAGATACAGGGTGTTTCGTGTGTTTCGTATGAAATTTTGATCAGCGATATTTCTGAAACGGCCAGAGGTATTTTGTTGAAATTCACCAGTAATATTTCTCTGTTGGAACTCATCCCGAAGCCGTACCGGGTGAGTCAAACTCCAGGGCCGGTCTAGAAAAAAGGTGCCCCTTTTTTGTTTCATCAAAAAGTACATTTTCCGACTGCTTTTCTAAAAAACTGCTATCGGATTCAAAAAGCTAAGGAAAAATGCTTCAAGAATCACTTTTCAATTTAAATGGCACACCTAAGCCGTTTCGACAATAAATTTAAAAGTAAAATTTGTAGGTGAGGTCCCATTTTCGACCGGACATAATCGACTCATTGTTTGATTGAATTCATCAAAATTTATTCTCTAGCTTGTCTCTGTTGAAAAGAAGAGCTGGGTTGGAATATAAATTCCAGAGCCGACCTTTTTTTTTAAGAAAAAATCGAGAGTGAAACCAAAATAAGACTCGATTTGGTCGTCAAAAAAAATCTTCGGCTATGGAATTTTTCTTCCTACCAAGCCCTTTTATTCCACAAAGACAAGCTAAAAAATTAATTTGAATGAATTCAATCAAACAGTGAGTCGATTATGTCCTGTCGAAAATGGGAACTCACTCACAAATTTTACTTTTAAATTTATTGTCGAAACGGTTTAGGTGTGCCATCTAAATTGAAGAGTGATTCTTAAAGCACTTTTCCTTAGCTTTTCGAATCCGATAGCAGTTTTTTAGAAAAGCGATCAGAAAATATACTTTTTGAATAAATACAGAAGGGGCACATTTTTTCAATCCCGGCCCTGGATTTTGACTTACTCAGTATGGCTTCAGGGTAAGTTCCAATAGAGAAATATTACTAGTGGATTTCAAGAAAATATCTCCAGCCGTTTCAGAAATATCGCTCATCAAAGTTTCATACGAAACACACAAAACACCCTGTATCTTCGTAACCAATCGAGAAAACAAAATTTCTTCAGTGGATCCTAACTCGCTTTGAAGTCCTCTATCTCCCATTAGCCTATGTAAGGTCACTCATGAATCACCCTGTATTACAGTTGGATTGCCAACACTCACACACAGTATAGAAAGTAACGATATTATTGAATGTAACATCCTCGTTGTTTTTCAACGTTAGTTAATTATTGTTTTAACAAGTGACAACAGGTAAATTTCAACGTCGAAAGCAATTTTTAGAGCGACGTAGAAATAAATGTTGTGCTCATTTTTAGCGCACTTTCCCAAAAAATGGGAAAAAGGCGCTTTTAGCTTCACTTTGTCCGTCCGTCCGTACCCGGGATAACTCCTTAGGGAAGAAAGATATCGATGTGGTGTGAATGCTGATCAATAGTACATATGTCCACGATGTCAAGTTGTTTTTTGGTTTTTTGTTGTTCTGCCGCCATCTTTGATCCGCCATTTTGAATTTCTCTAAAAGTGATCCGATTGAAATGAAATTTGCAGACAATGTGAACCACATAAAGATCTATCCAATTTTCGACAATTGATGCCCCGCCGCCATCTTGTATTCTCACTATTGAACATGTTTCAAAGTGATAGAACTAGGAGAATTATGCTTCAACGAAAAGAGATATTGATGTGGTGCCAACGCCAATCGAATGCATACGTGACCACTATATAAAGTTGACAAATAATTTTTGTCACTTGGCCGCCATCTTTGATCCGCTATTTTGAATTTCTCTGAAAGTGGTCTGATTTGAGTGAAATTTGCAGGCGATGTGAACTTCAATTAGATACATCCAATTTTCGACAATTGATGCCTCGCCGCCATCTTGTATCATCCATATTGAACATGTTTCAAAGTGATAGAACTAGGAGAATCATGCCTCAACGAAAAAGATATCGATGTGATGCAAACGCCAATCGGATGCGTACGTGACCACTATATAAAGTTAACCAATAATTTTTCTTACTTGGCCGCCATCTTTGATCCGTCATTTTGAATTTCTCTGAAAGTGGTCCGATTTGAGTGAAATTTGCAGGCTATGTGAACTTCATCAGGATACATCCAATTTTTGACAATTGATGCTCCGCCGCCATCTTGTATTCTCACTATTGAACATGTTTCGAAGTGATAGAACTAGGAGAATTATGCCTCAACGAGAAAAGATATCGATGTGGTGCAAACGCCAATGAAATGCGTACGTGTCCACCATATAAAGTTGACCAATGATTTTTGTCACTTGGCCGCCATCTTTGATCCGCAATTTTGAATTTCTCTGAAAGTGGTTTGATTCGAGTAAAACTTGCAGGCGACGTAAACTTCAATTAGATACATCCAATTTTCGAAAATTGATGTCCCGCCGCCATCTTGCATTCTCCATATTGAACATGTTTCAAAGTGATAGAACTAGGAGAATTATGCCTCAACGAAATGAGATATCGATGTGGTGCCAATGCCAATCAAATGCGTACGTGTTCTCCATATAAATTTGACTAATGATTGTTGTCACTTGGCCGCCATCTTTGGTCCGCCACTTTGAATTTCTCTGAAAGTGGTCCGATTTGAGTGAAATTCACAGGCGATGTGAACTTCATCAAAATACATCCGATTTTGGACAAATGATGCTCTGCCGCCATCTTGGCCGCCATATTGAAATTTCTTATCACCTAACGATTTTCATGGAGCTTGGGACTTACCTTTGTTTTGTATCATCATTCTTATTCTCCAGCCGAATTCCAACATTCTGCCGCCATCTTGGCCGCCATATTGAAATCTCTTCTTAGTGGAACGATTTTTGTGAAACTTGGATTTTACCCATCATTAGTACGATCATTTTGATTTTTAAGCCAAATTTCATGATTCTGACGCTATTTTGGCCGCCAGATTGAAATTTTTCCCCAAATAACGGTAGAACCCTGATTAACATCTTGCGTTCACTAATCCTTCAAGAAGGAAGTGCGCTACTGAGCCTCATGTCCATGAGGCATATTCGCTTGTTTTAAATACAGTTGCACCATGACGTTTCAATTATTTCTTTTTTATAATGCAAATACACGTTAAAAAAAGACGTTTTTAGAAGGTTTCAAAACAAAACATGTTTTTAATGATTTAATAACAAAAAAATTCTTAGTACCTATTAGAAAAGTATCACAAAATAGGTAGGTACTCATAAAAACTGAAATGTTCAAGATGGACGGCTCTTTTTCTCGGATCGGCTTTTGCTGTATTTCAACCATTCTTTTGTTGTCCTGGATATCTCAAACTCCGTGCATTTCTGGTCGTCTTAGCTACTTCTGTAAAAGAAAGAACATGTATTCAGTGAAAGGTGATCGATTTTTTTTTGTTAGGTGATAGCAGGATTTCAACTCATCAGGTACTTCTTGGATTATTCAGAAGTTGATAAGTTGTTGGGTACCAAAAAGTTGTCGGACAGTACCTACGTTGACAGGAAGTGTAGATAATTTTGAATTTCTACCGGTGTCACTGATCGAATTATTTATTGTACCAGGCACATTACCCAGACAAAGCATTTTCCCATATCACAACGGCACGTCCCAATATTCAATAAAGCCGTATCGACAGCCCTTTTTATCCGCCTGTTGATTTGGCGCTTGCATAATAATCGATGGTTATTCATCATCAAGATGTGATCAATAAATGGAGTCGATGCACCTACCTTTTACAGTCTGTACGCAGCAGGACGCACCACACTTCGCCAGCTCTGCGACAAGAAAGAACGAGGCAGGAAGCAGGTCCTTGCAGGATGCTGCAAAACAGAACGAACCTGCCTGATTGGTGCGGTGATCACGTTAAGCAAGCGATCACTCCCGAATCATCACGAGCTCTAAACGGCAAGTTCGCGTGGTGTACGTTCAACGTTTTTCATGTTATTTGTTCAGCTCTTGTTTTCGACGTCACTTGCCGACCAAGTTGAACACCAGGTATTTATCACTTGTTCATAACGCAATTGTCTAGTTGATGGAACTATTGTGAGAATATGGCGTTACTCTCTTGTGGTAATTCCCACGCAAGTTCACGTGAACTTTCAACGTTTTCCGTGACACTTGTTTTGCACTTGTTTTCAAAATCACTTACCGACCAGAATAAATAGCAATTGTATTTGTTACGTGTTGGAAACAATATTATCAAGGTGACGAAATTATTGTGAACATATGACGTTACTTTCTAGTGACAATCCTCACACTAATTCGCGTAAACTTTCAACGGTTCCCGTGTCACTTGTTTTATACTTAATTTCAACGTCACTTACCGACCAGAATAAATAGTGGTTATATATGTTACGTGTTAGTAACAAGATTACCAAGGTGACGAAATTATTGTTGAAATGGGACGTTCCTTTCTAGTAATATTCCTCGCACAAGTTCACGTAAACTTTCAACGTTTCTGTATGGCTTGTTTTGCACTTGTTTTCAACGTTACTTACCGACCAGAAGAAAAAAGTGGTAATATATGTTACGTGTTTAAAACAAGATTATCAAGGTGACGAAATTATTGTGAGAATGTGACGTTACTTTCTAGTGACAATCCTCACACAAATTCGCGTAAGCTTTCAACGTTTTCTGTGTCACTTGTTTTGAACTTGTTTTCATCGTCACTTACCGACTAGAATGAATAGTGGTTATGTATGTTACGTGTCAACAACGAGATTATCAAGGTGATAAAATAATTGTAAAAATGTGACGCTCCTTTCTAGTGATATTCCTCACACAAGTTCACGTGAACTTTCAACGTTTTTCGTATGGCTTGTTTTGCACTTGTTTTCAACGTCAATTACCGACCAGAATAAATAGTGGCTATATTTGTTGGTTGTTAATAACGAGATTATCAAGGTGACGAAATGATTGTGAGATTGTGACGTTACATTCTGGTGACAATCCTTGCACAACTTCACGTAAACTTTCAACGTTTCACTCTATACTTGTTCTGCACTTGTTTTAAACGTCATTTACCTACCAGATTATTTATTTTGCTCATTTGTTACGTGTTTTCGACGTTATTATCTGGTTGTCTAAAATGATGTGGAAATATGACGTTGCATGTTTGTGATAATACTCAATATCTCCACGTGAACTTCTAACTTTTTTTTTGAATTTATTCAATACAGTGTTTTTCAACGTCAGTTATCCAACAGACCCGACACGTTATTAAATTTCAACGTATTTTAAACGTTAAATAAAAGTGGAGTGGTCATTTTTTCTATTTTTCATGTTTGTAATCAACGTGAAAACCACGTTATGGGAAAAAACGGTTGTTAATCAACGTTGATTTTTTCAACGTCTAACGTTGAATTCAATAGTTCAACGTTGATTCAACGAAGAAAAAACGTAATGGTGTTTGTCGGAGGGTGACAACGAGAGGAGTGCCAAAAACCTCACATTAACAAAGTCTTGTTTTGAGAAAATAAGTCGTCAAATTTTCTAGATCAAATTTTTGAAAAGCGTACATCAATAGCTCGTAGTGGTTTTGGGCTTTTGATCGTATTCTGGTTTTCCAAAGAGTTATTGATTTTTTTGTGATTTGTCAATTGATATAATTGAGCAGTAAAACAAGCAACCATGATGGGATAAACTGTTAATAATGGCAATCTTGATGCAACGGATACTTGCCATTGGTGCATTTCGAACCACCCTGGGCCATTTAACCCATCTTCTACCACTACCAAAATTACGTGAAAAATTTTTCCTTTTGTTGTTAAAACTTGTTTATTGTGTCGATAATAATGTTATTATCGGATGAAACTATTGTTTTTTTGAAAAATAGTACAAAAAAAGTGACCTTGCGTTTTCGCAATATTGGCAAATAGGGTAATTTTTTTTTCATGATATTTGAAAATTATTTTGACTGCAAAAAACATTACATTTTTTGCTACCATGATATGTCGTCCTTTCACAAGCTTTGCAAGTTCTCCTGAAGCTTTGTGTATGTTTTCCCACCAAGTGTTCCACGTTATCGATTCAAACCCTATTTATTGGTACCCCCGAAGCACGTTTCTGGAAGTTATTCGACTTGATCTTGTTTTTCCACAGTGTACCAGTGTGTCCATTTTTTATGCATGGTATGCATTTTCATGCATATGCACTGTCCACCATAAAAAAAAGTAGCCATCACCATTTTTCCTGCGAATTATTTTTCGGTTGTTCGCTTTGTCATTATCATGTAAGTCTACGCCGTCTAAGTATACATATAGGTACTTGTTATATAAATGGATCAGGTTTGGCAGAGCTACTTGGTTATTATCTCGGTTATTATCTTTCTTCTCATCCCGTTATATCATTCATCAGTTCATCACAGTTTTGTCGAAAATGAGTTTGAAGAAGTGAGACTCTTGACGTGCCATTCTTCGAAAATTTTCTTTGCATCGGCTTCCTCGTATGACTGAGGAGCTGATTCCCAATCCCAATCCTCATAATCGATTGGTGTTTTACACCAGTTGACTTCTTTTTGCTTTGAGGTCTGACTCACTTTTGCTTTTCTTTTCGTCATAATGTCCTTCCACCAAGCTCTCCCACAGTTATAGTTTTTTTTTCAACTATCTCTGTCTTTACTCGGAAAATGTAGATGTTTTTGTAATAATGTACTTACCTACTGCATACTCCTATATGATACTACGTACCATGGTTGTATTGAGTATGAATACATGAACATAGTATAGTCAACACAAATCTGTTGCGACAATGGCTGAGTTCCGTTTCAAAAGCGATTTATATTTATAACTGGTGCATAGACACTGCTTCTGCATTTTGCCAATGTTGCGTTTTCGCAATCTTGACTTCTCACAGGCAAGCACCAACAGATAATCAACTCTGATGAATTTTTGAAAACGCATGTCCACTAATACATTCAATGGCTGTATTTCAAAATCTGGCTTTCTGTTCTAGGTCATCAAATAAAAATAATATACAGGAAATAATCGGTGACAAAAAAGGCCCCAAAATTGACTAAACGCAAGACCCAATAAAAAGAACCAAATATCAAGTTTTTTTCTGTAATAAAATTTTTGTTTGTAACTTCAAACCTTTGTCAGTTGATACCTGGTGATAATTTCTACATTCAATAAAAATAACATGTCGAGAAAAAATTCCCTTTCTCACATTGCGTTAACGCAATATTGGCAAAAAATGGATTAATATTTAATGCAATAGAATAGAATATGCTTCATATTCGTTCGTTTTACATACATTTCTCAACCAATGTCAGCATACTTGTTTTACAGTAGTCCCAGAAGAGGTCCAGGTCCTTTCCACCTCTGAGGACCAGCGGGATCCAGTCGTTGTAGATTCTAGTGGAAAAATAATTCTACTGAGCACCACAAGAATTTCCAAAATCGGGCAGCTTCTCTCCAGATATCCTCATTTTAGCCAAGGCAAAATTTCGAGGTGGTCCACTTCAATTTTGGCCCAGTTTATTAGTGGTTTTCGATGCAAGAGCGCGTTTTCAGGCCCTAAGAAAAGCACAGGCTCGCATGTCGAACAACGTTGTTCGTAATCGTTTCATACATTGAAGGAAAACTCGAATTTCTTGTAAATTTTGACACTACTTTGAGAGATGTCAAGCTAGATACATAAACTGCAAAGCTTATATTTTTGGTTATGTATTATTTTGCGCATCATGTACTTATGAAACGATTACAAAAACATATATTATGAGCTGTGATACAAGCATAATGCGAACCCAGGAGAAAGTTTTTCTCTATCGGCTGCCGATTATATTGTGATGACAAATCAATAGTCCGACTTGATAATCTTTAATGTGCAGTCACAATAGCTTCATCGTGTCAAAAAACACTTGTTAAAAATTCGAAAATTTCTTACTATAATCAGGATTCCAGAAGGAAAATCGTGATCAACTTAAAAATTCCTTGGTCACTGAATTTCCCCATCAGTCTGAGATCTCCATAGTAACACTTTTTGGCTGTCCAAAAAAAGTGCCGAGCTTGTGACGTCATGTGGAAATGCCTAACTTTAGCATTCTCAGCTATGTGCATTGTACACTTAGAAAGCAAAAGCACGTGACTCCCAGCAGGTACTGATATGAACTTATACTACTGAAGGAATGAAGCCAAACCAAACGATATAATATTTACATATAACTCGAATGAATGAATATGCATTAGAAGCTGAGTCTCTTCAACACAAAACGATTAGAGAGATAACGCTGTTATAGGTAATCTCACGCAGTCTTCTCCGAGCCGCACCTGATTGAAATTATTGAGATGTTCCGCACATATTTGGCAATTCAGCTAAGCACAGATCATCAATCAGCATATATGCAAAGCAATCGCTTCTACTGGCGGAACTACTGCGACGTCGGCTTCTACCGTCTACCTCCCGACACAGTTACGTCACCGGTGACATCCCCTGTAGCAGTGTCTTAGCCTCCAAATGAAAGTGCAAATGGATTTAAAAGACTTCAGCTTGATTGCACGCTGCGAGACATATCATCCCAATACAGCCTCACATTCACCCATGATGCACCCCTGCGCCCCTGCGCTCTTCCTCGCAGTCATCCCTCACAGACAATACCATATCTCTTATACCTTTATTGCACATAAAGTACTCAACACTTGAAATGGCCCAACCAAAAAATTCAGTGAAGCTCAAAGTGAAATAATCAGGGTACAAAAAATACGACAATCGAAATTTATCATTCGATTTCCGTAACCTAGGTTACGTGCAGTCCTTGGTGTGCAGGGGCATTATTTTTTTGAAAAAACATGAAGCTGTAATTTGGCTTCCCCGTCAACCAATTCTAGCCTCACAAAGACGAAAAAGGTCTCGAATTCCTCAGCATGAATGGCTGGTTCAAAGGCAATTTGAGTTTTGTTTATTTCTTTCGCAAGACCAGATCTCGAAGATAACTCAGATTTAGGTAACTTTGATAGAAACCCCTATTTTACGATTACATCTGTAATAAAATCCTAGCATCAAGGTGTCTTCTTTGAAGTTTCAACTTTAATATGAGCTCTCGACTTTGAAAATCGGTTGACGGAGCAAAAAGTTGTCACCGCGAAACCAAAAAGTTGATTTTTTTAGATCACCTGTGAATAAAAGGGATGGCGAAAATTTGAATAACTGATTCGAGGTATTGTTCTATTTTTTAACAGAATTGAGAAACTTTCCATTTTTTTCAGAATCTTACGTGACACCTGTATAGCAAATGAAAGGAGCACAACAACACACCGCACTAGAACAATTTGTAGCTTAGGTCAAATACACTAGGACAAGCAGCAAACAGATGTCATGCTGTCAAACGAATGGGGGGGTGCGAAGTTTCCTAGTCGGCCACCCCGATCGCTTCCAGTCACCACAGACTACTTGGCTCCGCCTCCGTGCACGGTCCCTATGCGGCTGTGCCCTAATGCAACATTTTCTGTACTTGCCTTGCCTTGTACTTGACTGAGCTGCTCGTTTCGCGAATAACAAAAAAAAGTCCTAAAAAACACCTAAAAGTCTAGCACACTATGAATTTACAGTTTTAATTAGGCAAACGCCCGTAAGCGGGCTCACCCGCGTGCAACATCCGATAAATCAATGTAAATTTATGAGAATATAGATATACAGGACGGCGAACTCTCCCGCTTTTAAGACTATAAAATACTGCCTGATTTACTACACTTTCCAGTTAGTAGACGCGGTCTATTTCTGTGTCAGTTCAAAGTAAAGCAATGCACGGGAACTGGGAAGAAAATGGATCTGCCCTGGAATACAACTCGTATGTCATGGAGGAGCACACAGTGACTGGGGCTCCTCTTTGCCGCGCTTAAGTAT
This sequence comes from Anaspis maculata, assembly GCA_949128115.1. Lineage (NCBI taxonomy): Eukaryota > Metazoa > Arthropoda > Insecta > Coleoptera > Scraptiidae > Anaspis > Anaspis maculata. Next base: position 36,684,889 of record OX421968.1, read on the forward strand.
AAAGAAAGAGTAAAGTTTTAGTGATGTTAAAATGACCGTCCATTTGGGACCGACTTAACTTCGTTTGGTTCTTTGATGTTGGGAAAACTTATGCGGACGTTGATGCTGCGCTTCTTCGTTCACAGAGATAGGTATATAATGTATCTAACTAAACCTACCTAACCTACCCTATATACGCTACACGTTTCGTTTTTGCAGCGCAAGACGTAATGTTAGGTACTAAGCGTCTGGCGTCTGATGACACATGGACTTTCTCCTCTAGGTGTGCCGCTATTATTGCTCCCGGTCCGTTCATTTGCCGCAACAAAGTGACATAACAATTACATGGGGATCGCTAAAACTAAGTGGAGGGAAACTTATACACGTACGTATACCGTATACCCCCACACCACGATAAACGACGCCCACTTTCGGCCACGCATCTCTTGACAGTCTTGACGGCCTTGACGCACGCCAAATGTTGACTACCGCCAAATCTTAAGGGGCTTCTGATGTGACTAGAAAAGTCGAAAAATGTTAATGACGCGAATCGGTTCTTGTTAATTTTTTCTCCAAGTAGAAACTCCTTTGAAGAGAAATGTATGGGCAATGCTATTGAATTTTCGAAATTCCCAAACAACATTTTGAAACTTTACGTCCATGGAACGAAGAAGCGACCCATTTTGTAGATGTTCTGGGCAGCAAAATACGCCACGTCTCTGGACAACCTAGATCAAAATTATTTTGAAACAGCAGTTGAGCATTGCTGTTCAAAGAGGAAACGCTGCATGTGTGATGGGAACTTCTCCATCTTCAATGGCAATGGACGAAATTCATTATATCTTATAACCTTCTTTTTTAAACATCTACCTCCAGTCCTACACACTATATATTCATAAAAAAAAAATTGAAAATTTTATTTTGTTTTTTGAAAATTTGAAAAGTAGGTAGATAGCAACGCCAATGCATCTTTATCTAAGTAAGCCGCATACCAAATTTGAACCCCCTATTTAAAAAAAATGGTACCAAAAGTTATTTCCCGTGAACATGAAAAAATGAATTAGTAGAATCATTTTTGGTATCTTTTTTTTGAAAATGGAAAGTTAATGAAATTCGGTATGCGGCTTTCTTGAATTAAGTTGTATGGGCGTTGCTGTCTAGTTTTCAATTTTTCAAAAAACAAAATTGAAAATTCTTTGAAATTTTGAAAATTGATGAGAATTGCCCGTACATTTCTCTTTGAAGGAGTGTCTACCCGAAGAAAGAAATTAAGAAAAACCGATTCCCGTCAACAACTTTTTCGACTTTTTCAGTCACATCAGAAACCCCTCAAGGACAGAGCTAAATTGGTAAAATAGGGCGTTGCGAAATCAATCGCTGTGGGCTTATTCCTTGACAGAAATTTACCATTCAGGTCTCTTTCGAAAGCTACAAGGATGTACTTTGGTTTGAGCCCATTGGCATTTCCAAAATCCAAAAATAATTTATCTAATTTCAAAATTTCCGACATTTTTTTGGAATTTGGAAATGCCAATGGGCTCAAACCAAAGTACATCCTTGTAGCTTTTGAAAGAGACCTCTCTGGTGAAAATTTTTGTCAAGGAATGTCCAAAGCGATTGATTCCGAAACGCCTTATTTTACCAATTTAACTCCGTCCTTAAACGATGCAAACGAGCCGCAGGACCTCTCATTGCCATCGCGGGCATCTGTGTCTACGCAAATTTTCTAAGCGGTTGTCGCTTTTCTACGACTAACCACCAGATTCCAACATTTATCAATCAGCATGCAACAATAATTTTAAAATGGATTCACCAACATAAAGACTATATTTCCATCAGAAACAAAAAGATTTCATGTCAGTCATTTGTTTTGTCACAATTTGATTTTTCTGATGTTGTGTACATTTTGCACCAAAGTCGCTCCGAATCGAATTTGTGGAATCAGAAATTTGATCATATTTCTCAAAAAATAGATTTGAAAGTATACTCAGAGTAAGTAAGAGATTACTTCACATCACCACGCAGCTTCAAGATAGTTATGCCACTCAGGAGACCTTCTTACTTCTTACCTTTAGTTTGAGAGTAAGATCATTTTTATAACCGACGTGTACCAAGTTAACAATCGTCAGAATAAACCTTATCAAGATACCTAGCTTTCATTTCAAATTATTCCAGTGCTCTTTCTCATCATATTATCGAAAAATGTAAAAATCGCATGGTTTGAGATTTTCAGAACTTGAGTACTCCTTACTTGAAGTTGAATATCAAGAAACAGCTTATTTTAATGAGATTTTTATCAACATATTGTAATTTCTATCATTGTTATGTCTCAGATACCACTCATATCCTTAAATAGCTATACCGCTCATGAATCTATATTGCATATATGGATTCAATTCAAACTTCCATATACTCCGTCTCATAAAATCTCACTTAATACTCCTGAATCAGGAGTCCTGATACAGAAATAAATGTAATGTAATATAGTAAATGATTCAATCAGATTACTCCGCAAATAGAATTATGCGGGGGCAAAGTGCGAACATCAGTATACAGTGTCTGAATCAACATCAACTATATTCGTATATGGGGGTAAAATACTCGATTTTCACGAGCTCAGCAGTGATGATTTTTATTACTACACCCCTCACTGTTTGGGAATACATACTCAAGTTATATATAACAGGTTTAGAAACATGCGAAAATTGTCCGGACATGCAAATGACATTCGCATATTGACACTTCAGTTATATCCAAACTGCATTTTGTTTCTTTCCCATTTTACCCTTCGTGCTTTGCAAAATGGGAAACAGTCGTTCCTTCTCCTTCGTCTGCAATAATATTTTTCTTTATCATCACCTACTGTAGGTAATGCAAGCTGGAAGCACTAGTTAACAATTTGTTGTTTGATCTATACGACAGAAGTGGATAGAACCGAGTATCATAAACTCAGTAATAACCAAGTTAAACTTAGTTTCCAGGTGCTTGTCCAAATGCAACTCGATAACAGAGCGCAGTATACTGTTGGGTATAATATGGCTCTAGGTACTTACACTTACCGCCTTAGGTACATATCTATTATTTCAAGGTTACTCGATATTAGGGTGGGCCGAAAAATCATATTTTCGATTTTTTTATTCTAATAGTGCGGAAAAGATGCATAATCAGATTACAAAAAGAAATCGTTACAGCGTTTTTGAAAAAATCATCACTTCAGGGTCCGCAATGACGTTGAAATTTCTATACATATTTGGAAAAAAAATCGCAAATTTTTATTAGGCCAGAAAATGTTTAAAAATATATTTACAATAATAAATAAGGAATTAAACAGTCAGGCACAAAAAAACTCGTGTTCCAGTATTGTTTTTTCATTCACAAAAAAATAAATGAAATTGAATTCACCGAAAACGCCCAATTGCCTTGAAGTTGCAGAAATAGTCACATTAAAAATTGAGCAACTTTGGGCGAAAACTTCAATTTCAACTGTTTCTCATACAAGAGTTTTAGCAATGATGAAATAATATCATACATGAATCAAAACGTTATTGAAATTGTCAAAAGAGACCACCCAAATAAAAAAAAAACTTTAAAATGTCAAATAGCATTGCCTAACTTGTGACACATCAAATTGAAGATAATAGAATTCTCTTTCTGAAAAACAAATTTTAAATTTTTCAAGTCACCTCCCAACCCTTGCGAAAATTCTCTCACCCTTAATCAAAGGAAAGCTTTTGTCGATCCTATCAACTATCCCGATTCTTGGAAAAAATATTTTTAACAAACAGGTCGGTTCTTATTTCGAGGGTGGCATTCTGTCACAGTTTTATTTTCAATCCTTCCGGCCCCATCCTAGCCTATACTTCAATTCTAATAGCAATAAATTATCTACCTTGTGATACATCAAATTGAGAGTATGAAAATTTCCTTCATGCAAAAATAATTTCAAATTGCCTAAATCACACTCTAATTCTTTTCAAAAATAGTCTTAATTGGGGAGAGAATGCAATGAAGATGAAAATTTGGCAACACATGTTTCAGATGTTCCCCTCGAAATAAAAATCGCCGTTTTTGCTGGGAAATCTATTTCTCAAGAATCTGCAGTTAACAGAAAAACCTTCCTCTAATCAACAATGGAAGAATTTTTGAAAGGGTTAAGAGGGTAGTTTGATGATTTCAGAGTATGTTTAACGGAAACAATGTTATTGCCTTCAATTTGGTATATCACAAGATAAGTAATGCAATTTGAAATTTTAAACTAGGGTAGGGGGAGGAGGCAAAGGGATTGAAGATAAGAATTTGGCAATACGTGTCCTAGATGTCCCTCTCAAAAAGAAAATCGACTTGTCAGCTTTTTCTCAGAAAAAAATTGTGCAGCGAGAAAGTGGAGGTGAGTTCTTTTCAAAAAACCACCCCGTATGTCGGATGATGAACTAAAAGATTTACTGAATGTTAACGATATAATCCCTTAATTAGAATTTCCACGTTTTCCCTGTTATAGACAATCAGTAGAGCGATTTGTGAAAACAGTTTTAGAAGCAGCATCAGCAGTTTGTGGAGCTGAATCAAGATATGGCTCTATTTACAGCAAGAATGAATCTAGGAAACTGATGCCCATATTGGTAAGTCAGAAAAATTTTAACCCAGAGTGAGATGATAAAACAAAAAATATTGATAAAATATTGATAATTGAAGTCTTATCACTTCATTTCTGTCGAATAAAGAGTTTTATTTATTTTTTCACCAAGGTATTTCAGCAGTTTTCTTCATAACTCAATTCGTTATCTTGCAAAAACTGAATGTTGAGATATTTCTGTAAGACACGTCTTGCGGAGGCTGAAGACGAAAACTTGGTACAAAAAGCTTTCAGATATTTGAAAAGTATATGAAACTGTAACTTTTCCGCGCTATTAGAAGTCCGTATTATGAAAACAAAAAAAAACACACCTATAGCAGCGGCCCACCCTACTCGATATGAAAGGATTATTAATTACAACGGTTTGGTTTCATTGTTATTGGTCTGTTGCGTTCCTCAGTCACACTCTGGGATACAGGTCGTCTTGAAATGTGATTCCACTTTTGTCCTTTATTGGCATTTTTCAATTTGGATCTTCGATATTTTACGCTATTTTTATTATTATTGCTGATGCTGACCACTAAATTCACCGCGACGGACGTGTTCTGTTCCAATCGTAAAGTTTCATATCCTAAAAAAACAACGTGCAAATGTTTTTTCACAACTCCAGAAGGGTGGGTGTAAAAAAGGAGGAGTGTAGAATTGAGTCCGGCTTGTGAAAATTGCCTGTAAGCGATGTCAAGTCGTAAGGAAATTTAGCTTGCGTTAAACTAGGTCCGCGTTTCCGTATTAGACGTTCCATCACTTCAGTTGCGTATTCGTCTTAAGGCCTTTGGGAAATTTGTATAGACAATTTGCTAGACAACTGAATTCTCCGCTGCCGTACAAATCAGGAAAATCTCATGAATTTTCCATGAACATAGAAATTATATAAATAACACATGTTTTCATTTATTGTCAAACGTTCGCTGTTTAATGCAAATTTATGCAGCCGAAGAACCTTCCCTGTTTCGCAAAGAAAAATGTGTACAACGCCCCCTCGGGTTTTCCCCCTTTACTGGCGCTGTCCTTTGCGTTTTGTTAATTGAATTGGCATATCGTATTAAAACTTGTATGCCGTGTTGGCAGAAGACGCTCTTAAACGTATGTATATACCTAACCACCTTAACAACAATTATTATTATGATAACAGCTCATCGTAAATATTATTCTGGCAGTTTGGAAGCTCCAGCTTCCTCTGACATCCTTTTATTTGATATATATTTTCTTTGTAGTAGCATTCTTCAGAAGTTAATAAAAGAACAGACAGTCAGTAGGGCTTTTAGAAGTTATATGTATAAGAGTTTGTTCTTTTTATATTTCTGAAAATTTATGATGAATATGAAAAGTTGCCGGCAACTGAATGAAGCTTGCACGAATTTGTTAGATAGAGCCCTTGAGTTCGGCGAAATTTGGGGGAGATCAAAAATAATTATTATACCGACGTCATATTTGTTTATTGTCCCCTAGAAGTTTGTTGCCGCGCACTTCTATTGATATACAGGGTGTAACAGAAATACATCGAGGAACAACTTTTTATGTAACTTTTTTAAAATTGCCGTTTTGGAAAATAAATTATCCCCTCCTGTCTTTGACGAGTCGTTCCTCTTTGAGGCAGGTAATTTCTTATCTTCGATATACAGGCTGTTCCGCGATTGATGTGCCATAGCTCAATGGTAGATAGAGGACTTTGAGGCGAGTCAAGATCAGTGAGAATTTTTTTTCAACCCAATCCTATTGAATACTGCACGCAATATCACGCGCATACATTCCTGCATTTTTCAATAAGACTGGATAAAGCCGAGGATAAAGCATAATATTCTACTCGCGGGTAATGGCTATTACTCATTCGGATGCTTCACGACATTCGCCAAGGCTCGTGTCGGCAAACTGCATCCTCATGAGTGAGAAGCAATCATTACACGCTTCTTGAATAATATACTATTCGTCAATGGTCAGTGGTTGCGGAGATACAGTGTGTTCATAAGGTTGTTCCGAATATTTAAAGGGCGATATCTCTGCAACAGTTTGAGATAATCAGTTGAAACTTACCAGCGACATCCCTTAGTTGGAGCTTGTCACAATGCCATATGGGCCAAAAAAACTCAAGGGTCGGACTTGGAAACATTTGCCCCTCCAATTTTTGTCAAAATAGTACTTTGTATATCAAGGCCATAAAGGTAATGTTTTTTGGCCGAATCTGAAATTTTGTAGCCGAGGCTGCAAAACAGGTGAGGCCAAAGAAGAATGTTCTGGCCGAGGTGCACACGACATTTTTTAGGCGACTATCACAAAAAATTGAGCAAAATACTGATGTTTGAATTGTTTGATTTCCTACTAGAAATCGCAAGAATGCTTTTCTTCATAAAACATAGTTACCTGTGACATTAGAAAACAAAATTTGTAGGTGTATTATTTTGACAGTAGTTTAGACAAGTCAATGATGAACGAGGTATAGTGAAAAGTGAAAGCGATTTTTCTCAAACGCCGGCACCACAGACTGAAGCTCAAATGCGGCAGCTTTGGATTTGCTTCCGCTGAAATCACAAGCTGTATAGGTACTTACCTGAAGCAGTATGAACATTTTGTGATGAGTTGGTACCTGTAAAACAAGGCAAAAATCTGGACAGGGTCTGTTTCTCTGGCGTACCTTTCGGTAAAATCACAATCGTGCAAGTCATCAACGTTGTGGTCTATTTATTACATGATGAGGGCTACGGTATCCATCGAAATCCAACAGACACGCGTGTTTCGGACCTACTTGGGCCAATTTTCACGACAGAAGCATAACCATAACAAACAAAATAAAATAATGAAATTGCCTTTGACTTTGACAGCACTCACATTAACATTGTAGCATTGACCAATGATGTAGTAGCGTAGCAATCTTGCAACTGAAATCACCTCGGAAATCACCGCAATGGGCACCAACCTTACGGAGAAAATGACTGTATTTTCAAATTTATGTAATTATTACATCTGATTTTGGGTCATCATTGAATGATTAATTGCTCTTTATTAATCAGGTATACCGCCGACTACTTCCTGATGTAAATATTCAACAGCTGAATCGGTCTAGAATCATGTAACGTGAAAAAAGCAGAATGACATTAGCGTCCCAACAAAGTAAAACAAATGAGGTTTAGCGGCCGAAAAGGGAAATATTGACATTTGCGTACAAAAAAAAAGACACTTTTGGGACGTCAAAAAGGACGTAAAGAAAGCTTTTGTGTGTTGGTCGCCTAAAAAAGTACATTTTCTGTTCACATTTGTAAAACACTATTGGCAGATACGAACAGCTCAGAAAAAATGCTATAAGAATAGCCTGTAAAATTTGACGGCACATTCACCGCACTAAAACTTTGACCAGACTACCTTAGTCCGGACGTTAAGTTCCAAAATAGGGGATGCTCTAGACTTACTACGTTTACTCAAGCAATGCCGCTTTGCTTGCGTGTTGCTCAAATTACCCTGGACTGATTGAGATAGGTAGCTACTGGCGCCAGTGGTGCAAGCGCCGCATACAGGGAAAAACAAAAAAAAACTGAAAATTTTCATCTTATGAACCAAAGCAGATGAAGCGTTGCAAATCCCATTGTATGTGAGTTATTTCATGCTTATGAAAGAGCAGCAAATGATTATGGTGCAAGAACGGCCAATAAAATTTAACGGGTCACCTAATACGCTATATTCGTAATAAGAATCCAAAAAATATCACCGCTAAAACTTGAACCAGACAATCCTAGCTATTTTTTAAACAGCGGTTTCTTTTCAGACATGTCATAATTAGAGGCAAAAACTAAATTTAAAAACCTACTGAAAACTTTCTGCGGGTTCCACTAAAAGTTTTATTTATATATAGCGAATCTACTTTAATTTTTGGTGAAAGCCGCAGTTAAAACTGGAAAACAAGATCAATGCCGGACTTGATAAGTTTCTCTTCCGGCTTTTTGTCAAATTTTGTGAGGTTCAACATAGTTAACATTAGTTCATTATTTTTTTTTTGTACAGCAGGAGTTGAAAGGTGGCATTGTTCAAAAGATGGCATCAAAAATGTTTGAATGAAGTCAACAATTGTAAGCGAGCTTGTAAGTTTGAACTACAAACTTTGTGTACCTAGTATAAAAGCTTCAAAATAAATGGAAATTCGACCACAATTAAGACAATAGCTGTTGAATGAACATCAATACATCTTTGAACAAGAATGCAGTTAACAAAATCTAATTGAGATCTCCAAAATGTCCCCCCTCCCACTTTTATACATTTTCTACATCTGACCAATAAATGCCGTGTCGCCTTCCTCACCGTTTCCCTGTCGATCCTGATTTGATTTGCGGTTGCTACTATCTGCTGTTCAAGCTCTTCTGTGGTGTTGACCTTTGTTCTGTGGACAACTTCTTTCATGTAGCCCCAAATGTTATAATCTAAAACGGTCAGGTCAGGAGACCTGAGTGGTTGGGGTTGAAGACCGCCGTGATCAACCCAACGATCAAGATATGCCGCGTTGAGAAGCTCCCTGACTTGGAAAGAAAAATGGGCGGCACTCCATCATGCTGCAGATGAAGATCTCTCTTAGGTTTCTTGCGTCAGCAATAAATTTGGCAAAATGGTCTGGAGAAAATGCAGATACATTTCTCCCGTTGAGCGGTGTTCAAAGAAGTACGCATCAATTAATGTATCATCCACAACAACTCAACACCATTCATTATTAGGAGAAAATTCATGTTGTGAGTATTTCTGCACAATGGGGTGTTGGGGTGGCGTGTCGTGTTGTGAGCCCATACTGTGCGTTTCTGGAATTTGTCACTTTGTCCTGTGTAGATTGGGCCTCATCCTTGAGAATGATTCGAGGCACAGTTCTCGGACAATTTAGTATCCAACGGCAAAACCTTGAAGAATATGATAAAAAAAAGTTAGAAGATATTTACGAAACACTGCTCCGGGGTATCCAAACTACCCCACGTGGGAGCGAGAAGGTTAATCCCTCCTAATGTATCTACCTACATTTTTTCCAGACCACTTTGCTAGATTGTTGCTGGCGCAAAAGGTTATTGACTAGAGAGATCTTCATCTGCAGCATGATTTAATGGAGCGCCGCCCCATTTCAGGAAGCCAAATCAGGAAGCATCTCAACCTAAAATACCTTAATCGTTGGTTTGGTCGCGGCGTTCGAAAACCCTGGCCGCTTAGGTCCCCCTGGTACCCTCTACTACCTACTTAGTAGTTTTTAATTTTGTTTAAAATAATCATGTCAAGTTTGAAAGAAACCGCTGTTCACGAATAGCTAGGCTTGTGCTAGAATCTGCCAATATTTTTCCAGAAATGTGAACAGAAAGTCCTCTACTTGCCATTGAGCTATGTCACATCAATCACGGAACACCCTGTATGAGTACCACACGCAAGTCGTGAACTTCAGCATTTTTCAATCGGCGTCGCCGCTCCTCACTAAAACTTTATTACTGTAATTGTTTATCGTTATTTTGGCAATATTTTTATTGGTTCAGGCACCAATAATAATGTCATGAGCTACCCATTGAAGTTGAAATCTTACTGGTCTAGGACTCCGTTCCGTTTGTAGAAAAATATTTCAAGTACCAGCAAACAACGAATAATTTTTTGCCGCCAAGATGTAGCTTTGGGGGCATTTTCAAAATATCGTAACCGTTGACCCGTAGGTCGTACTGATGTGGGATTTTAGGTCGAAAAAAAAAGTTCAAATTCCCTACTGGATATAGCTCCGTGTATGTGCTCATGTATTTCCATAATAGCGGGTAGTTGTCTGCATGTCATAATTTTTCAAGTCCAGCTGTTTGTGAAATTCATCGCTTCATCGGCGACGCCATGCCGCGCCACACTGAATTATTTTTATTCTTTTTATTATTATCATTGTTTATCATTCTTTCGGCACGTTTTTCTTGATTCGGGCTCCAAGATTAGGAGCTACCCATTGGAGTCGAAAATTTCCGGAGAAATCCTTCTGTCTGAAGCTAGATGCTGTGACGGACAGACAAACAGACGGACAAAGTAAGGACACCAGAAGTTCACTAAAAAACGTTCGTTCTCGGACAAATGCTCAGGTTTCTACGCGCGCCTTGAATATTCAAGGTGTCACTAAATTGCACACGTTTCTTATAATTCAACCAACCATTTTATCTCTTATCGTACGAACGATGGTGCCGACCCCGTGCGATGTTGATGGTCGTTAAAAATCCCTACCCTGTGTTGGAACACACAGGGGTTTGGCAAAATTTCCGGTATAGTGGAGGAAAGCTTCCACCGGCGTCGGTGTTGGGCCTCGTTGCGGAAATGGGCCGACGTTAAATAAACGAATTAATAAAAAATCTCTTATCGTTTCCGAGATACCACAATGATGGGCAAAGGAAAATTCACCACCCGGCGGTAGTTGATGCTTTTAGAATTTATCGGCCCACGAATTTTGTGATTTTCAAATTGTTTCGTTTCAGTTTTAACCGCCATGTATTTAATTATTGGCCCTAACTATGCAGTACGAGTGTTAGGAATATTCTCGCTGGGGAATATCCAATAAAATATTTTCCGATGGTCATTTTTTAGTGGCGCCGTGCGCGCGCTTGTTCGAAAAAGTCTGGAATTGTGCGGACTGCGCCCACCAGCGAAATACCTCTCTAAAGCCGTGTTCACATTACTCTCGTGTACCAGCCGCTGGCTGTTGCTTTCTGCTAGTAACGGTCTAGTAGTTAAATGTGATTGGCCAGCAGCGCGCTGCTTTGTCGGTTGCTAGGCGATTAATTCGCCTAACAGAAAGGAGCAGCTAGCGGCTGGCTGACAGCAGCGTAATGTAACCACGGCTTGACTATACGAATTTATTCAAGCAGTATCCTTTTGTGCGTTCTTTTTATACACTTTTCCTGCGTGGAAAAACATTCAGCATATCTATTGAGATCAATATGTCTATTGATGATGCCGAACTGAAGTTACTATCCGCCATTCTGATGGGACATCAACCCTGCCCGCTTGTGTATTCCCTTCTAAATAATGATGGCTACAATATTTTATAGCGACTTGTCTAGAATAAAAATTGGTCTATTATGTGGAGAAAAAGCGTATATAATTTGAATAATCTACACGAGACCGCGTTTGGCGCAAACACCTGAATAAATTCTTGCCGTACCATAATTCAACATTTTCAAAGATACGGACATTCCTTTCCCTTGCCTGATTTCGCACCCGACATTCTCCCGTTTGATTTTTAATTTTAATATGGCATTCCTGCGAGCTGGCGTCTTCCATACTTCCACCTAACCGAATCTTCAATATAAAAATAGGAATCCACAATTTTATCACTAAAATAAATTTTATTGTGCGATTTCAAGCGTGATGGGAATTTTATCGGCTCCCATCCGAAATACGTCTTTAATTTGTTGCTATCTACAAGAATGCTTCATATTATTTGCTGTTTCATTCATCTAGGTAGGTATTTGAAAACAAGCAGTTTCAGTACCTACCTATGCATTATATACATTATACACATATACATTGTAAAATATATACATATGAACATTTTTAATTGCAACTGCGATAACCTGCGGACACCTTGTATAATCAATTTCAGTTTTCAATAATTGAATGCCTTTCTTCGTTTAAGCAAAGGCCGATATTTCCATCAAAATAAATGAATGAATAAATGAATAAATAATTCATTTTATCCAATTCTATTGAATAATGCACGCATTATCACGCGCATACATGCCTGCATTTTTCAATAAGACTGGATAAAGCATATAGTATTCTACTCGCGGGTAATGGCTATTACCTACTCATTCGGATGCTTTACGACACTCGCCATGAGTAAGAAGCAATCATTACCCGCTTGTTGAATAATATACTATTAGTCATTGACCAAAACAACATTGTGAGTAATAGAGGGGAAAGAAGATTATGATATAGTAACAGTCAGATCATACAATTGAACAGGTATATAGAACAAATACATACACAAATTCACAACAATGTACCTATTGTAGAACAAGTGTCTATCAATCGCAGGCCAAAAACTTGTAATAACCTGTATCTCAATAGAGTTACAAATAGGCTCTCGAATAGACTATTTGGGAAGTGAACTCAGCAGTGAGCGTAGGGCGTGAAAATACCGCTCCTGAGCCATAGAAACATCAAAGATTATCGCCAATTTGTGACCGTTTGATGATGACCTACTTTGCTGAACTTGATTTGACCCATCTTGTAAATACTGATGTGGTGATGTGCAATTGTGCATAGCCAAAACTTTTGTTTATTATGGTGGTCGAATACAAAAAGACATTTTGACAATAGGCTACTGGACACTAACTTCAAGGCTGTATTCGCAGGGTATCAATATTTCCCCCTCAAAAATGAGATCAAGAGATATTGAGATTTTGATGGGATTCCATTAAATGTTTGTTCACCTTACTTCCGTTTGGACTACCCCACATTTTTTTAGAAATTGAATAGCCCTGAATCACAGGAAAAGTTTCTGAAAGATTGCTGAGACATCTTTTGACAAACGAAAAAGATATCAGTTTTTTTATATTTCTGAGAGACGTAGCAAATTGAATACATGGCCGTTTTTTCGAAAAAAGTTCCCACAAAAAAAGAAAACATGATTTTTCACGTTTGAAAAACGCTATATATCAAGTTTTATAACACACTTAATACACCGTGTAAAAAAATCGAGTTTTCATCTTTATTTTTGAGGGAGAAATATCAAAGATGATTTTACCCCGCTTCGAATACAGCCTTGCGTATAAATTTTCTTGGATCAAACTACATTTACGTGTTCGTTGTGTTGATACATATAAGATGTAATGACGGGTATATCCTAAAATTATGACTTTTTCTCAAAATGGGTTAATGAAATAGCTCTTCGCCGTTATACGTGACCTGCGTCGAAGTAGCAGTGCCAAATTGCATATTATCACAAATTTTAACTCAGAGCAAAGTAAGGAATGCACTTTTTTTTAAATATATCTATCTATTTATAGTTCATTCTATTACATTCTATTTAGGAGCAATAGTCAATACCTATATTGTATCTACCTATCACAATTAACTCATGAGCTTTGCATATACTTGTGCATTAAAGTGTTACGAAAAGCTTATAAACAAAACAAATGTAGATATACCCGAAGATATTTCGAATTGTTCCTAATTCAAGTGGTTGAGTGGCTTCAATGAACCGATTGCATGCTGGCAAATGTCATAACACGAACTTAATCTTGCCGTTTGAATCTAGGCAGACCTAGATGAATATACATACGCTCGATGCCATGCCTTATCGTGCGAACTTCTTTGAGTTTCCCTTGCCGGCATGGCATGCTTACTATTACGGAATTACCTTTACCTAGCCAGTAAAGTCGTTCGACAAATCAAACTCGTATTTACTCTCGGATCGCGGTAATTTTAAACCATTAGTGAACACTAGGATCGCCCAGGGGCTCTGCCTAAATTTCGCAGCGGGATGTGCACTCGGTCCACTGCTCTCGAACAAACATGATGCTGCTTTTATTTTGGAATATCATAAACTATGAACGCGCAGCTCGCACAAATCTGGCGCAAAAAGAACTTGGGTGGTATGAATAAAACGAATAGAAGCATTTGCTGCCACTAATAGCAGAAGCAGATACTTCAGTTTTGAAGCAAAATGCTTCAGTAAAAAGCAAATACTCATATTCTAGCCTTGCTACAAGGAAATAAACTGCGCACAAAATGAAGTGACAATTTTATTTTGGGCGGTTTTTTCAAATGTCGATAACTTTTTGAAAAATGATTGGAATCTGAAACAGCTTGCACTATTTTAAAGATACATTGTTCTACTTTCGTGAACCATACATATCCAAGTGATTCAAAGCAGAGAAATGCCTCATACAGGGTGACACAAAAGCGCGTGCAAAGTACTGCTCTTTTTATCCTGGCACAGGGAATTTCCACGTCATCCTGTACGTACGAATGTGACCGCACCTAGTAGCTTGTAGTATCTGTAACACAGACCTGTTTAGGTTTTCACTCTACGTTGTGTATTGACGGAAATATGATTTTTCTTGTAAAAAATGCCAATTTGCAATCTGTTCAACGGCAACAATTCCGACATATGAAACTGTCACCAACAAAGAGCTAACAATAAAGAGTCCTATCTCTGTATGTAGGCAATGGATTTTTGGCAATAGGGTAGTGACCGATTTTTTTTATTATTTCTTTTTAAAGTTCACTTCTTGATAAGTGACGCTATATAGTTAACAGATTTTTTTCGCAAGTTTTCTTGGTAAAAAGAATTATGAAAGTTTTCGATCATTTCAAATTTGGCGCGATCTCGGGCGCGATGACGTCACAATCTTTCATAGGCGGAGAAGCAGGCTTGACAACACTACAGAACTTACTACAAAAAGCACTAGCGTCAACCCGTCAACGCTCATAACAGCAACAGCTGATTCTTATATTGTTTACGCTTTGTGTATCTGTGCGGTGATTCGTGTTGTTCAGTTGTTTTGCTTGAAAATGTGGAGCCCGATTGTGAACAGGCAACTTCCCAAAATTTACCCATGGTAAAATCTTTTATGATTTATGAATATTTCAAAACTACATCAGACTTCAATGGTTATGTTATGCTGGCAAACGTCAACGTCAACACTGACACACAGGCAACGGAGGTGGGGTCATCCCCACTACTGTCAAAAGATTGAAACGTCACAGCCCGCCTTACAGCTCGGTAGATTTGAAATCGTTCGCAAAAGGAGCCACTTTCAGGGCAGATTTTGAGACACTTAGAACTTTTTTTTTTCGAATTTTCACGAAACGTAGTCTTGTTATTAAGGCTCTACATTCGATTAGTATGATTTTTGTTTATATTTTTCGATGGTGGTCACTACCCTATTGTTGGCAATCGGATCAAGGCTCAAGAAAACTGGGACACACAGAAGGAATTTAGATTTCGGCCTGTACCTTAAAAAAGTCACTGCACGAAAGTTGACTGCGGTCCCGAAGACGTTTCAAGTGCCCTGGAATAATCCTGTGACCGCAGGTTGACAGGTGAACATGGTCATGGACTCATGGACATGCCGCATGTGACTCGGACGGTTGACCAATGTAGGTACTTACGTTATGCAGAGTTGAAAGAGAACCTGTTGGAGTTACATATACTACAAGCTACAAGATACAGTCAATCCAAGTACCTGTATCAAGTTATAGAACCATTCCTGCCTTCCTGCGCCAAGAAAAAAATGCAAAAAAACACTCTGTATGTATTATTTCTTTGCTATTATTCATAAATCAATTCAAGGTTCCTGAAGAGAAAACACTCTTTGGAGATTGAGCCGAAGAACAAAAATGTTGCTCAGGTTTGCTATTTTTTTCAATATATTTTGTTTATTCATCTCCATTAAACAATTTTTCCAGTGTTCTATTCATTTTTTATTTTAATAGAATCGTCTTCAAATGATCTGGTTATATCTAGAATAGATTTGTATAATTTTATGGAAAAGTCAGGATCTAAAAAGATGGCGGATCTATTCAGTTCTTCAAGAAATCTTAGTTTTCCTGTTTAAAAAACCTGAAAATTGCATCAGTTGCCCTAACGCAGGGTTGAGTGATCTTTGAAAATGATGATGACGTTTCTTCATCATCACTATCGTCATAATGGATTATAATCAGGCCATTTAGCAAATTTTGTTTCTTGAAAATTTTTATTTTGGCTTTTCAATTCAATTTTCAAAATTAAATCACAAAACTTGATAAATACAACTCAAGGGAAATTTTTTTGCATTTCTGATGTTTTCAACACACATTCTACATTCTCAAACCAAAAGTCTACTGTTCTGAATTTATTCCAATTTTTTAGTGACTTTGCCTCACTGTGCGACGCAGTGGCGCCGAATAGACATTTTTTTGTGACGCTCGCCATACCTCAAAATGAGGGAGGGGGGGTCTGGGTAGGAAAAGAAAAGGAAAAATAGAAAAGAAGAGAAGAAGAAAAGAAATAAGGAGGAAAAAAAAAAGAAAAGAAGGAGAAAGATTCACCCAGCAAATCATTGGATATTGGTATTATCAGTAGTATTACAATGAGTGGTACGATTATTGTCGATAATTTTTTAGTAATATTATGAGTTATAATCCCAAAGCTGAAAATACAACGAGCCCATAGGGCGAGTTGTATTTTCTTGCATTGGGATTAGAACGAAATGATATTATTAAAAAATTATCTGACGATTAAGCGTACAACGCATTGTATTTGATAAGACTATATAATGAATTGACAGAGCGCTACCCAAGATTCTGGGTTCTACCAGTGTTGTTCAAATGGTTGAAATTTTACAAAGAACTTTGTGGTATACACTGATTAACCCAGGGTAATCTTCAGTGGCGGACTAAGGGGGGGGCGGTAGGGGCGGTCCGCCCCGGGCCTCGGGGCCTCAATCATCTGATGGGGCCTCCAATTCCTCTTGTTTGTGTAAAAAATACTGCAAAAAAATTGGGATAAAATCCAAAAATTTCAATTTTTCCCCTCGATGATCATTTTTTTCGCATATTACTTCGGTGAGAAACATTGTTTTCCTATTTTTTCCTCCTAGTATTTTTTCCATTTTCAAGTTACCTTGGCAGCAGGCCCCATGACAACAGATCTGGGGGCCTACACAGAGGCAATATAGTTGTGTCTGTATCACTGAATCTCTGCGAATTATTTTCACTTTACGCTTTAGGGGCTCTGGCCCAGGATATCACAGTGCCAGGGGCCTCAAGACTTTTGAAATTTTGTATTTTATTATTTCTTTTCAAAAAAGAGGGGAAAGACAAAACAACAAAATCATCTTGTCTGCGCGCTGCAGATAGTAGAAATTCATATTATTCCTAATTTTATATACAGGGTGATTCAAAAATGGCGCATTTCCTCCCGTATACGTTATGGGAGACGTTGGTGGAGCACTTCTTCAGTTTGCATGATTTTGAAGCAAGGCATCGTTAGTCGCAAAGAATCACATGCCGTTAGTAGTTCCCGAATAAAAATTTCTCTTGCAATTGAGATTTGAGTCGTATTTTTAAATTTTAAAATTCGTCTTCCACCTCAAAGGTGCCGTGAAAATACATTCGGCAAGTATGCTTGGTATGGTATGGCAGGTTCTACGGAGTATCCAGGGTAACAATACATTTATGCTATTGTAACATGGACCTGTATTTAAAATGGACTGCTGATCACCCTACCCGACCAAACAACAAATGACGCCACAGGGGCGCTACCATTATCGTTATCATAACAGAAGTTCTCAAAAGATTATAGAAAATCCGCAACTTGCATTGGCACATTTTGTACTATAAATATTTATGGATATAATATTATTTCATAATAACTGATCCAATTTACAATAATATGTTTTTTACTTCGGAAGTAGCCATCAGGTTTATTTCGTTTCGAAGAATTCATTGCAAGTTCGCAAGTTGAAACAGTCATTAAGTTTGAGAGCCACTGTCTTTCGAATTTATCGAAGGTTGCTTCAAAAGTTCAAAATCAACGCAGTTGCGATCAGGGATCACGGTTGCGATTTATCAGTTTTGCACCAGAAAGCGTGATCCAAGGAGGGCGTGATCCCTGCACCAGAAACGTCATTTTGACAGTTTCGTTTTTTTCAACGTGGGAAGTTTCCGGACTTGTGGTGTCGAATTCGAACTTGGTGTGTTTTATAACTCCCTAATCCGTTTGATAAGAATATTCTGTGGATTTCATAACTTATTATCAGTAGTTCTGCGAAAGAAAATGCATGGTATAGAAGAGGCGCAAGCACTATGATTTTGGCAGCACAAACCACAGCTAGGTACCTCCTACTGGACCACACAGCTTGGGCTTTGAGAGTGTTTTCTTTTCACAAGTAAGATTGCCGTCAATCAATTATTGAATGAAATTCTACTATTTCATCGTTACAGAATACAGAAAAACACAAACAACGGCCAGCCATTGGGGAACATAAACAAAAAAGCCAAACGGCCTAGTGCCCAACAGCACACCGTGTATTCAACACACTTCAGTTAACAATTTTAGACACGGAACATCGTCCTTTCTATTGAATTATTGGAACCTATGAACACATGTACGTACAAAACGCTGCAAGCGACCGAAAGAAAACGGCTATGCCTCTCAAGCAAACTTGAAAATATCATTTTGACACCTAACCTAAACTTTATACTGCGATGTTATGTCGCCATCAGAGAAAAGTCATCGTAGCAGAACGGTCAATATTAATTGTGGAAAATGAAAGTCCCTAGGGATAACGATAATGTCGGCATTCTACTGGAGTCATGGCGATATACGGTATTATAAGTCCAGTTTAAGTACAGGTCCATGTATTGTAATGTACCTCTTTGATCTGAAGGTGCCAGGTAGGTACTAATGCGATGCTGCCAGATTGAACAGATGTGTTTTTGGTAATAACTCGCAAATCAAAGCCGATTAATTTTTTTTATTTTTTTTCCCATGCTCCGTTAACGTCCACTATAACGTGCCCGAAAGGAAATGCGCCATTTTTGAATCACCCTATATACATACGAGTAGGTTTTAGCATTAAGTCAACAGTCCAAATCCAATTCAACATCCAAAGTTGGAACCGAAAACTTCTTGTAGGTACTGGTGGTCAGTGGCATAGCGAAAGTGGGCGGATGACCCCACCCCTCTTCCTCTCAAGCGCCCGCGGCACTTCATCCCACACTAAACTGATACAGAAAAAAAATCTGGCGAAAATTTTCAAGAAGCGCAAAAATTTCTGAAAAGAAGTTTAATTATCAAGTAATTTTGGTGAAAACGTCAAAAACCGAAATCGCAACACGCATGAAATATACCTATTGTCATCAGCATTATTATTATTATGCCCAAAAAATTACGCCTGCGGCGCTATTTTTCCCTGACTTGCACCCTCGCCGTTGCCTTTGCCCTCTCCGCCCTCCAATTCTGACTGCGCTACTGTGTTTTTTATATGTAGTCAAGTTAACAACTCATTTTTTGTTTCTTAGGCTTTTGCTCAATTTCGGCCGGGCAGGGCGGGCCAAAAAGTCTGCCGGCCCTCCTTCATATTCTCAACTTTCACTTCTTAGGGGCCCCACTTCACAACTCCGCCCCGGGCCCCCAATTCCCTTAGTCCGCCACTGGTAATCTTATTCTTTACTCAAAATGGTTTTTAATATTCACTTCATCATCATAATAAACTGCGTTCTTATTAGCGCAATAGCGCTTTTTTCTTAACGTTGGCAACGGAAGTCTCGAGATGCTGCATCGGTAAAAGTCAAAAGTTGGAAACGTCATTGTTTGACGTTCGAGTTTGTAGGTTAGTTGCAGTTGGAAATCGGAAGATGAAAAACGCTTTCAAACAAAAAGTGCTATGAAAAAGTGCAGTAGACCTATTCAGAATCAGAAGTGGCTTTCATGCCATATATCCAGCTACACTGGAATTTCTCACCAAATTCAGGGTGCTACTGCGAAATGGACAAATCAGAGGATATTATACCAGAGAATGGACAAGAAGGCGACAGGTTATACAATGTTATGATTGATTTTATTGAAATACTTGAAGGTTTTTTCTTCTTCAGCATAAAGGGAACCTTAGACTGATCTTGGAAAGTCCAGAAGCTTCAAGAAATTCTCTAAATGAAGCAATGGAGATGGAACGTTTCGATCGATTGACACTTTGTAGCATACAATTTTTCTCAATACAAATTATTTGTAAAAGGCAATTGAGTAAAATGCGTTATATTTGTACTGAATTTGTTTAAATAATTTAATGAAACAATACGGAAGTAAGACAAAGTTGAGAGTCGAGGAACATACTTAAAAAAACATGATTATTGCATGAACGGTAAGTTAGTGACACGAAGTTGAGATTCAAGAGACATACTCCAGTAAAGCATGCATGGATAGATAAAAAAACTATTGCCTACACTTTATGTTATCACAATTCACTCAAATATTGTAACAGGCTGGGGAGAGTCTTCACATGCAAAGTTGTATCTTGATTCAATGTTTTTAATGAAACCGAAGGACATTTTTCTTTGATGTAGCAGAAGCGTCTGCTTGTAATTTGAAAGCCCTTGTATAAGCCATTTTTGGTGAAGGCCGTGAGTAGATAAAATTGAGATTCCTCTTGGAAAATTAAACAGCGTGTGTCCTGTTCCCAGTTCAACAAAACTTGGGCTTCTTCTTCTTCTTTTTCTTCTCCTATAAATCAAAAAGCACAAAATTTAACAACTAACGGTGTGGAATGAAAATTTACTAGGAAAGTGGGAATACTTATACCTTCAAATGGTAGAAAATGCTCTATAATGCATGGAAAACGTTCTTGCAATGTTCAGTTTCATATAATTATTTTGATTGTGACAACTGACAGCACTGACATTGCGTAAATGCGCTCTGATGCTCTGAATGACAGCCACTGCCCTGGTCTGGGAGAGGGGGAAGGACCACGGTACCACAGCGATAATATTTACGTCAAGGAGGACGCCTGTATTGCCGGGGTGGTAAGCGTAGAGACGTGCTGATTGGCTGCCTATGCGCATTTCAAGAGTTTTGATTGGTTCTTGTTCAATGTATTATATAGTCAGGTGCATTGAATCTGAATGACAGTTATTTACGATGTACCTAGGTATAGGTACCGTATGATCAAAACCATTCTACCTCAAGAGTGCTATGACTCTTTTTTGTCTTTTTCAATTATTGTTGATAGTATGTCTTGCAATTTACTTCAGAGTGACATCTGCATGTTGTTTGGAAATCTTCAATGCATGTCGATAAGGAATACGACCACTCCCCATTTCCCAATTTTGTGCTACACACATGGGCCCGTATTCATATCCCACTTTTAAGCTAAAAGCGCTTTTAGTGCGATGCGCATTTAGGGGCATTTCTCATATTTCAGTGTTAAAAAATACATTATCGCGATTGGGAGCGATTGTATGTACTCAATTGCAATTAATTTGCGAGTTAATTTGTATTATTGAACACTAAAATATGAGAAATGCCCCTAAATGCGCATCGCACTAAAAGCGCTTTTAGCTTAAAAGTGGGATATGAATACGGGCCATAGCATTTATCTAGGGATATTTTTTCAACTTTGGAAATTTAAGAGCATTTTTACAGCAATTTTTCCCAAATTGAATAGTAACATTCCTGGAATGACCAGCTTTCATAAAAATAGTTGAAAATAACCTTGACAACGAACATAACTTCAAAAACACAACCAAATCAAGTTTTTAAAGTTTTTCAACAATTTTCAAAGTTTCGAATTCAGGTAAGAACTAATTTTTTTTCCAAGCGTTGCCTAAAATTGGGTCAGTTGGTGTTTGAGAACCATGCCGAGGCGATACCTGAATCAAGGAAACATGCTACTAGCTGTTGGCATGCTGTAGGTTGGCCAAAGACAGGCGGAAGTAGCGAGGATTCTGAGAACGACCCAGAGCGTGATCTCGCGGCTCTGGTCGCATTTTCGACTCACTGTGAATGTTAGGGAGAGACATGGATGGCGACCACGCTCAACTACTCCAGAACAAGACCGCTACATACAATTGACGGCCCGGAGAGCGACCACTACAACGGCATCAAAACTGTGAAGTCGGCAGGCACAGGTGCATGGAGTGATGGTTTCAGGGAGAACCATTGTTAACAGGTTACACGAGGTCCAATTGAGGTCCCGACGGCCGCTAAGATGTTAGCCTCTAACACGAAACAATCGCGCAGACAGATTGGACTGGGCGCGGGCAGATCAAAGTTAGCAGAATGAAGAATGGGGACAGGTCCTCTTCACAGATGAATCTCGGTTTGGGATTCGTTCGGATTCCGGACGAGTTCGTGTGAGGAGGCGACCTGGTAACATCAATCAGTTGAGGAATGTCCAGGAGGTGCACAGTTTCCGGAGTGACACCGTCATGATATGGGCCAGGATAGCGCTCGACATAAGGACTCCACTGGTTTTGGTGGGGGGCTGTATGACGAGAATTCAGCATCGGGACGAGATTTTACAAGGTTTTGTCCTTCCGGTTGCGGCAGAAGCTGGCGGAGATTTTGACCTCCAACAAGACAACGCACGACATCATACAGCGAGAGTCGTTAGGGATTTTCTCGATGAACATGGAAAAACCGTTCTGCCATGGTCCGCGCAGAGTCCTGACATAAACCCCATCACGTATGCATGAGACATGCTCCAGTAAAGGGTTCTGCGGGGTGATGCCGAATATCATGACCATCAACAGCTGTTTGAGGCCTACGGCAAGCTTGGGAACAGATCCCACAAGAAGATCTCGACCATTTGGCATTAAGTATGCCAAATCGATGCAGAGCGTTGGTGACTAGTCGAGGAGGCCACACTTTGTATTGAACCGTCCATTTGAGTTGAATAAAGTGGAAAATGTTGAATGTTAAATTTTTGTCTTGAGCTGTTTTCGACTTTACTTCAACCGTCATTCACTTACATCACATATATCATCCTTACTATTTGACTAATCGTGGAAAAAGTATTTGGGAAAGTCTTTTTGGCTCCCAATTTCGTTGAATTCAGAGAAAAAAATCAATATCCCTAGATAAATGCCATGTGTGTATTTTAAAAATAATTCTCGATAATGAAAGCTTTTTATTCAGTTTTAAACATTTTCAAAGACCGACATTGGCATTCAACAGTTTATTCAGTCATTATGTTCGCGATTATGGAGAACAGTCCCGGAATAACTGTTACAAAATTCAAAGGGAGATAGAAAATTGAAAAACGTATAATAACGGAGATGCAGGCCTTCAAAGTTGTTTTCTAAAAACAGTTTCTTTTACATAACTTTTGAACTGTTGAACCGGTTTCATTACTCTTGATAAAACTGGGGCCACCCAATTTGACAAGAGATCTCACCTACTTTGACCCACAAACTACGCAGCAATATTTTCTGCCAAAGTTCCTAAACTTGAAATTTAGCCTATGTCATCTAGGTAGGTAACTTAAGGGGTATTTTTAATAGTTTTCGAAAATTTATAAATTTGAAAAGATAATGAAATTTGAAATCTATGAACAATTTGGTCAGCGGCTTTTTTTTGCTTATTATCTTTAATATTATTAATATTATTCCAAAAAATTTCATCAGCGGCGCTAACTACATGGGAGGCTCTTGAACCCCCCGGCCCGACCGTTGCGTGGCAAAGGGGGGGGGGTCTAAAATTTTCTTCGCCATAGTAACTTTTTATGAGTTCGGCGCCACTGGTGCGACGCGACGGGTAGAATGCGCCTTTTGTGACGTGATGCTCACGTCACAGAGAGGCAGTTTTCTATGTTATGTTCTTAAAACATTTGGTCCGTATAGTTTCGGAAAAAAATTCATTTTTGAATATGACGAGATCCTTTGGAAAATTGGACCGTCTGAAAACTCGATTGCCAAAAAGTCGATGTCGGTACCCTGCGATCATTTGCAACTTACTATTCCAGAAGCCTGATGCTCTCTCTGTCGAAAGGTAATGGTGTAAAATTGTTGTACTTCAAAAAATTTACTTGCCAAGGAAGCGCGCTAGCGCTAGAGAGCTTCAACCGCTTCACTATAGCGCGTATATCGCGATCGCGCACGGGCAACTCCGGCAGCTCCGCACTCCCACTGCCGCGGGGAAATGAAATGTGAACCAATTAATACGGACATCGTAAGTATGTCAAGACACGTTTCATCGCTCCACTCCATCAAATCGCTATGAGAAACCCTCCTCTGCACCTCCACAGTCACCTACACGTCCCAAGCAACTGGTATCGTCCGCGTTGGAATTGCGAGGTTGGAGGAAAGAAAAAAGCTGCTATTTGATTAGCGCCAGCCAGCAATTTTTCACCTGCATTGCTGATTCATCCTCTAATTCGTCTTCTGAAACTTCCGAAGCAGTTTCGTTGGAGCTTGCTGAGCTCCATGATTGCCGCTACAGGCGCAGGTATAGTAGTCCAGTAAAATAAGGATTTAACTTGGAACAAATTAGGGGCAGGATGAAAAAAATATGGCGATGTAGAGAATGAAAAACTAAATAAGAAAAACCAAAGTTTCATTTTCAGTCATCCCGGGAACCATGGAAAAAAAATGGAGAAGATGGAAAAACATGCGCCGCGATCTTTCTTTTGAAACAGTGAGAGAACGGTGAGAGATGTGTGAAAACTGTCAGGGACAAAGTTGTAGGGAATTCAATAATCTACAAAAAAGTCCCTGGGGGCATATGTCTAACTTCTTCAGTTTAGCCGTTTATCGCAGTCAAAGTTGCGCGCCGGTCTAGTGAAGTGGAAAAACTGTCCGCGTGACCTTTCTTTTTGGATGCTGTGGGAACGACAAGAGATATCAAAAAATTGTGAGCGACAAAGTTGTAGAGAATTGAATGCTCCACTAGAAACTCTTCAAGGCCAATTATTATCTCTCCTAGTTTAGCCGTGAACCACGTTTGAAGTTGCGCGACAATCCTGTTGATAAAGTGGTTCTTCTGAAAAACTTACAAAAACCCTAGACTCGATGAAAAAACTATGACAATGTAGAGGATGAAAAACTGGATCTAAAAAAACAAAGTTTCATTTCACACCGTTTCGAGAAACCTGAGAAAAAAAAAGAAAAACTTGAAAAATAGTGATTTGCACTCGCAGCTCCTCATTGAATACTGAAATAAACGTGATGAATATGGAAAATCTGAACAAACTAGCTTGTAGAAGATTAAATGATCTATAGAAAATCCCGTAGTGTCATGTATGCATCTTTGTCGACTTAGCTGCGGAGCGCTATCAAAGTTGGGGTACATGACTCGTGACGCGTCGCATATGTGGTGAAACTGGCACGACGTTGCGATCATTGTTTAATTGATTATAAAACATGATTGAATGATTTGAAAAAATTGCGTGCTTTGTTTAACGTCTGGGTAGCTACTTATTGTTAGAATTATCATTGTAGTCATCATCATCGTCTTCCGAAACCACAATGCAGGAAGCGTGAGAACAGGTGGTTCCACGGCAGTGGTGGTAAAACTTGGTACACTTGAGGTCAGCTTTTCTGCATCCACAAGGCTTTTCGCAGTTTTTCAAGCATCTGCAGGAAATCAGCCGTAGCAGATTTCCGAGAGCTACGTTATCCTGGGTTCTAATAGGCATCAACAGAGAAATGTTTAATTTCCAACCCCATTGTTCAGGTGGACAGTTGTTGTTGTTGAATGATAATTGTTCATCAGAAATCAGTTGAAAAACATCTCATTATCTAACGTGAATCACGTTTTTCAATTATTATACATATTGTGCTACAAAATACGAGTACTTTCCCAGTTTCAAGCCTGAGTGTCACGATACTATTTTCGTACTATTTCGATGCTATAAATAATTATATGATTAGAAAAGACAAATTCAAAAATTCCCTAGCAACCTAGTCTCTCGTCCTAGATTTCTAGAATGAAAATATGGCAAAAATAGTACAGTGACACTCACGACTTTAATTTTGCCAAACAAGAAACTTTATACGTAACAAAGCGTTCATCCGCGGAGTTACATTTCCAACAATAGTTACCAGACGTTCAACAAAGCACGCAATTTTTTTCAAATCATTCAATCATGTTTTATAATCATATGAACAATGACCGCAACGTCGTGCCAGTTTGACCACATATGCGACGCGTCACTAGTCATGTACCCCAACGTTGATAGCGCACTGCAGCTAAGTCGACAGAGATGCATACATGTCATAACGGCATTTTATATGGATGATTTTATCTTCCACAAGCTAGTTTGTTCAGATTTTCCATATTTATTACGTTTATTTCAGTATTCAATGAGGAAGCTGGGAGTGCAACTCGCTATTTTCCAACTTTTTCTTTTTTTTTCTTAGATTTCCCGGAACGGTGTGAAATGAAACTTTGGTTTTTTAGATCCAGTTTTCCATCCTCCACATTGTCATAGTTTTTTCATTGAGTCTAGGGTTTTTGTAAGTTTCCCAGAAGAAAAAATTAACCAACAGGATTGTCACGCAACTTCGAACGTGGTTCACGGCTGAACTAGAAGTGATAATAATTGGCCTTGAAAATTTTCTGGTGAAGCATTCAATTCTCTACAGCTCTGTCGCTCACAATTTTTTGATATCTCTTGTCGTTCTCACAGCATCCAAGAAGGAAGGTCACGCGGACAGTTTTTCCACTTTACTAGACCGGCGCGCAACTTTGACTGCGATAAACGGCTAAACCGAAGAAGTTAGACATATGCCTCCAGGGACTTTTTTGTAGATTATTGAATTCCCTACAACTTTGGCTCTGACAGTTTTTACACATCTCTCACCGTTCTCTCACCGTTTCAAAAGAAAGATCGCGGCGCATGTTTTTCCATTTTCTCCATTTTTTCCCATGGTTCCCGGGATGACTGGGAATGAAAGTTTGGTTTTTCTTATTCAGTTTTTTATTCTCTACATCGCCATATTTTTTTCATCCTGCCCCTAATTTGTTCCAACTTTGGCCTAAAAATCGCCTCATTTTACTGGACTATAGGTAGGCATAGTTTAAAATGCCACTTTGGGTCTCATTGTGAATTTGTGAAAATTTTCGTTACTTGAGTGACCCTTGGGTCTTTTCAATTAGCATGGTATGAACACATGCAGAATTTAATACCTGTACGTAGGTACCTACTTACATTGTAAAGAAAAAGACCAAAACCCACACGTGGGTTTGCACGTCTAGAGTACCTAAGCTATCATCTAGCGAAAACCCGAGACCAATCCGAGACCTAGGAGCCGAGATATTGATATTGCTTGGAAATCTTTGGAAGGAATAACAAAGACACAAGCGCTATCACGGTCACTGACGTCATTTACCACCACACACTGCTACCCGCGAATCCATCAAAGCACCTTATTCATAACCTTGTAATAATAATGAATAGATTTTCAGGTGTGGAAAATGTTTTCCTTACAGATTTAAGCTTGTGAACATAGTAGGTACCGATGTGGAGGTTCGGTTGCTAAACGAGGTACCCTTGCGTACGAAGTCCACGTGGCGTCTGTTAAAAGAGTTCAGAGAAAGTTTCTTAAAACTATAACACTTATGTTAGACGGGTTTCTTTCCGGGTAGAAGCACTCCACAGGAAGATCTTTTCGGCGACGATTTTGGTTCCGTCTCGTGGGAAAATCATGAACGACGCAACAAACCAAGAACCTACCCAAATTGTTGAATCGACCGCGACCCTCGAGGCACAGGACTCCCTCGAGGACCCCGACACGCCAAGTCACGGAGGTAACAAGTCGCAACACTCACTCACATCACTCCAAATACTCAATATATCCTAGCCCATCAAAACATGATTCGCACGAGAAGAAAAGCTACAGGGATAGTAACAGTGATCCATTCACCAGAACGCTGATTTTAGACAACCTAGAAGAAGCCCTAGAACAAGAAAGCACCGCTTTTGGAAAAAGCAAGAAGACAGCCCTAAGAAACTCACAGGAAACATCGACATCACTGATTCGGATAGCGGCCCAGAAATGGAAAACTTCATGAGCTTCGAAAATGAACGTAGAATAAACGAGAGCACCGAGTCCCAAGAACAAAGAATCACCACGATGAAGTCAGAGATGGCCGCCATTAGAGCGGAAAACTCGAGCCCTAGACCTCTAAATGAAATCATCAAAAAACTGGGAAAAAAACTAGAAGAAAGCGAACAGAAAATGGAAAAGCTCAACTACAACGAAACTCAACATAGACGAGAAATCGAGAAATAAAAACAAAAAAAACGAATACAGATCAAAACAGGCCGGAAGATAAAAGTGAGCAAGGAAGCTAACTCCCCGACTCTCGAGGCATGGCAGAGGGCGTAGAAAGCTGATTGGATCAAAGCAGCCTTCAAAAACACTAGAATCATCTAGGGTAATCCCATAACAGAAGCAAAAACAAAAATGACCAAAGTAGTTTTCATTGAACCGACGCGACAGACGTAGAGATGACGGACAGCATACAACGATTGTACGCCGAATATTTCCCAGGGATAAGAGAAGTCGAGAGGAATTTGCAAAATTCTTGAGCAAACTATACTTTGGTTGGTTGGTTGGTTAGTTCCGTAAGACTCGTCAACGGAAGCGAGCCTACCACTTAGAAGATAATAAAAATCAGGCACGACATCACGGACAAAGACATTTGGGAGCAGGGGCGGCGGGTTTTGTAATTTTGCACGGGTGCAAAAAATGAAACATACAGGAAAAGCAATGAGGGTAGCGAGCGAAGCAAGCAACAGCGCCGCAGGCGAAAATTTTTTGAGAAAAGTGGGCGTGGTCAACAATTCTTCGGATATAAAACCATTAGAAATTGAACAAAGACAAGGTAATGACTCAATGCTAATGACTTACTATAGGTCTCATTATTAAAACAGAATAAAATAAAATACTAAATCAAATAATGAAACCAAGTACCTAGATGCTCATGCAGTAGGTAACGTATTACCTATCATATGTGATTTTCAAAGTGATTAAAAATTCAGGCTTGAAGAACGTATACCTATTTCAATTTCTTAAGCTTGCATGCATGGGTGCAATGCACCCGTATAATCACTTTGCATGGGTGCATGTGCCCCGATGCACCCTATAAGTCGCCGCCCCTGTTTGGGAGAAGGTACAAAAAGTCAAAGAGGAAACTATGGGCGAAGAATTCGTGACCTTACACCATATTATTATCATGACCACAACGAGATTAAGGAAAATTATTGAAGCCATTTTCTGGAACTCAAACACCCGAGTGTTGCTCTTAACTTCAAAGGATAGGGAGGCCAGATCCGTTTCAAGTCAAACCCGAGAGCAGGAAAAAAACATTGAAAAACCCAAGCGGGAAAGAAAGACCTTTGCACTGGTCGTAGATATCAAAGGAAACTTCAATAAAACGCTAAGCAGGATCAAACAAAAAATTGCAAACAATGAAGTCACCGAAATTATTAGGAACATCAGGAGCACCAGAGAAAGAGAGCTGGTGATCACAACTGACAAAGACGACGGAGCGCTTGAATCACTGCAAGAAGCAATAAGTACCGACCCGGACCTGAAGATACGGAAAAATTGGAATGGGCCAGGAAAACACCACCCTCTATATAAGAGGGATGGAAGCTACCACCAGTAAAAAAGAAATAGAAAAGGCACTAACACAAGCCACAGAATCAAAAGAAAAGTATTTGAAGATCAGTGAAATAAGGCCAGGAACAAATAATACCTTAACAGTGACCACAACTCTAAACAAAAAGATGGCTGGAAAAATTGCGGAAAAAGGAACACTGAAAGTGGACATCGTAAACTGCACCATCGAACAACACGTGAAAGCCGAGAGATGCCACAGATGCTGATCCTATGGACACAAAGCAAAAACCTGCAATGGCCCAGACCGAACTGCATTCTGTTACAAGTGCGGAAAGGAGGTTCATTCAAGAAAAGACTGCAATGAGAAAGAGAAGTGTCTATTATGTGACAATTTGTGCTATTCCCTGGTTATTCTGATGATGTTTGTGAAAATAATATTCGTCGCATCACCCACTCTCTTCTGGTCACACCTAGAGGAAGCGACTTTGTCCTTGACTTCTTTTGTAGTTGACTTTCGAATGCTGTCTAAGGCCTGTATAGTAGTAGCTTCAACCTGCAGGTCTTCATCCCTGTCATCTTCTTGTTCCTCTTCTTGTTCTTCCTCCACTTAAACTTCGTCTTCCTGATCTTCTTGCATTGCGGTTTCTAGGTTTTTTGAAGATTCAAAGATTTTTCTTTCTTTCGAATTTATGTCATCTTCATCATCTCTTGGCGACGTTCTCGAGATAATTTGGACCGCTTTTCGAAGGGAGTTTCAGTCGGATCCGCCATTTCAGATCACACCGACAGCGTGTCCGCCAGTAGCAGAACACACCCCGATTCAGGTATGTATAGGTGATAACCTCGGTGATAACAGTTGTTAAAATTTGACGGCCCACAGAAAATAAGCTTGTTCACAGTGGAAATTCGCGTGTGCTGTTCCACACAGCTTCAAGGGTACGAACTACACGCAGACTAGTCATTCGTTGTGGCACAAAATTTCGAATTTAATCACTCAAAATTACGACTTTCACGCCGCTTTGTAAAGAATAACAAACACGCGAGGAGCACTCGTGATTATTATTTCGAAGATAATTGTACCTATAAGTATGAAATCTACAAAATAATAAAGCAATTGGGGTGTGAAAGGCCCATTGACACTAACAATATTGGTCAAAAACATTTAGAACTTTTACAATAACACATTAAAATCATGATTGGCTTGTATGAAACTCCTCAATGGTGTACGGTGGTATTGTAACACGCAATGGGACAATATGCCACGACTATATCACTAATAATAGTTATTGGTTGATAATTAACCACTGCAAGGAAAAAACAGCGTACTTCACACAAGTTTATTAGCTCATACTCACCACCACCCACTTGCAATGACATTGAGATGACAAAGGTACCTACGTTCGAAAATAAAGTGAGGAAACAGGGCCAGCCAAGGCGTCTCCGTGAAATCATCCGTTTGTGATGAATGGAGCCCCGAGTCAAATTGAATATATCGGTCCTAAATGCTAGGTGGTAGGTACTAAATGGCGTTTATATCTCGGTGCACTTTTTAATTGAAACTGGTTTGCTGGGGGTTTTCCCTTTTCCAGGACAAAAAAGAGAGGCGGTTGGCGTGAATACAGCAGGAATGATGTAAGTTTAGGTGAGCGGCTGTTACGAGTAAAAAACGGGGGGTTGTTAGGACAAATTGTGATTTAAGTCATGGTCGGCTTCAGCTCGAACACAGCACACAAAGTCGTCGGTATATTCCTCGTATATAAGTCAAGTCAAAGCCTGTGACTCGCCTGTGAGTCCCGTGTGTGTATGTGTGCGTATGTGGAGGGGAAGGGGGTTTGAAGGGAGAAAGGGGGGCTTGTGTGTGCCGAGTGTCGACGGGCCGGGGGCTATACACAGGACGTCGGCAAACGTGGTGGCTCGTTACCCCTAGACAGCTGTGATTAAAAGGACTATCACACTGTGCCCGCCACGCTAGATTGTGCCCACATCTATCACAGCTTTTTGTATAGGTCGGCCTGTTCTTGAATTGCCGAAAGTTAAAGTGGACGGTTCATTTTTTAAGATCGATTTTCCTGATAAATGACCGTGCCCATGTTTAACGAGTAATACGGACGTTAGGTTCACGAAAGGCGCCACTTAAAATTCACCCATTCATTTTGCCCGCGCCGAGGAAATTACATTTTTAAACACGCAGAAACAAAACATCGCTTAGCCTATCGCTTCCTATAAATTAATGAACCTAATTTCGGCCGCATTTCGGGCCCCATCAACTGTTTTTTATGGATCATCCTCGAATATCACCCTCTCCTGTAATTTTATTTCTATTTTCTTATGAAAAAATCCCATTATTTTTCGATTTAATATTTTACACCCCACTTAGCTCCCTCTTATTCTCCAAATCAAATTACTTTGCAAAGTGCGACTCTTCGCTTCTTCTTTCCCAGTAAGTAACAGGTTATTGCACAGACAGCCAAAACTGATCTTGACTTCTCGAGCACATATCTTTTACAATCTGCTTTCACGACTCGTTAACGACGGCATTTTCTCATGGTGTTATCTTAAAAATTGTATTATATTATGCCAAATGTTCGTCGTCGGTCGCCTATCTATCTACGACTCGGATAGCTAACTCAACTAATTGAATTTCAAAACCATTATTGCAACATGTTTCTCAATCGCGGTTACATATTCCGCTACTACTAGGGAGACGCGGCCATACAAGAAGAGAGTCCTTGCATGATCATGAGAGTTTCAACACAAAGACCACATTGAAAACACGTCCTATTCTGCGAGCTCCATCCCGCTTCAGTTCAGTTGGCCCAAATGCGGAAATTTAATTTTTTTATCTAAATAAATGCAGGCTGTCCCGGAGTTCAAGTGCGAAAACTTTGTCAATCGATAAAGAATATAAAGTAAGTGGACTGATCCCAGAGAAATATATTTCGGAAAAGAAATACAACGGAGATACAGCTCTTTCGATTTGGGCTATAGAAAATCGGGTTTTCATCATAATTTATAGAAACCGCTCAACGGATTTTGCTCAACTTGTGAAATGCATGCATTCTTTACAATGCCTACTATGCCTACTACTAACATACTATTTTTTTGAAAATACCATTTGGGGGGGGGGGACTATTCGTCCCCTATAACTTCTACGCCTCTGGCACGTCGGGCATTTCATTCTAAAATGCGTGTTCAACTTTCTCATAGTATGTAGTGAACATAAAATAAACGAATATTTCAAAATATTTTCTAATTTTCATTGTTCAATATTCATTTTCTAGAATTGCTTTTTTACTGAAGGGCTAACTGATGTGGGACGGGGCTTGTATACCGTCACTATCTCATACAAGAGTATATACAGGGTGATTTTTTGAAAAGTTTCCACTCCTTATTTCTCGCCGCCAAAAATTTTTACAGCAAAACGCCGAAACAGGTCAATTTTTGTTTCGAGGGGGTCATCTAGGGCACATATCACCAAATTTTTATCTTGAACCCCTTCGCTCTCACCCCACCCTGCTTTAAAATTTCTAATAGCATGACCTATTTTGTGATACATCAAACTGAAGGCAATAAAACTCTCTTTCCGCTAAACATATTTTAAATTTTTTTAAACCACGCCCCAACTTTTCTGAAAATCATCTTTTCGTTAATGAAAGGACAATTTATGGCCTTATGAATGAAGATGAAGCAATTGCTTTTGCTTGATTTTCTGTTTTTAAAAATTTTCAAAAAATCAGAAACTGCAAGTAATTCCTTGATTCAAGTTTTATTGAACATTAGAGTAACTCATTGAAATAATAACAATGGTTCAAAGTCTCATTTCCAAATGTTTCTCCGTTTTTTGCTGCTTGATTTTAAGCAAAAGCAATTGCTTAATCTTTATTCATAAGGCCCAATGTTCCCCCTATAAACTCTTGATTCTTGAGAAATAGTCTTCTTAGACACGAGTGGCCTAATTTTGATCTTCAACCCCTCCGCCCTCACCCTACCCTACTTTGAAATTTCGAATAGCATTACCTATCTTGTGATACATCAAATTGAAGGCAACACAATTCTTCCCGTCTAACATATTTTTATTTTTTTAAACCACCCCTTTGGAGTAGGGTAGAGTGGAGGCGAAGGGGTTGAAGATAAAAGTTTGGCCATACTTGTCTTAGATGACCCCACTAAAATAAAAATCGACCTGTTTTTGCTGGAAAGTCTATTTCTCAAGAATCGAGAGTTTATAGGGGGAGCATTGTCTTTTCATTAACGGAAAGAGGATTTTCACAAGGGTAGGGGGTGGTTTGAAATTTTTTTAAATATGTTCAACGGAAAGAGAATTTTATTGCCTTCAATTTGATGTATCACAAAATAGGTCATGCTATTTGAAATTTCAAAGCAGGGTGGGGTGAGGGCGAAGGGGTTCAAGATAAAAATTTGGTAGTATGTGCCCTAAATGTTCCCCTCGAAACAAAAATCGACCTGTTTCGGCGTTCTCCTGTAAAAGCCGAATTTTCAGCAATTCTCGACTGCTTCTTTTTCAATTAGGTTTTTCAGAAATTACCAAAGTTCAAGCTTTTACTTTATACAAATGTTAATTACTATAATTCCGGTCCGGATGTTAAGCGCCATAATACCACCACCCCACCACCTTGCATTTTATGATTTGAATGTGTTGTTTGGTACGAATGTTGTACATACACGCATGCCTCATTTTCAAGAGGTGTTGCCAAGATGGCGGTCCGTGCAGCATGCAGATGCCTTGTACAGGGTGATAAAAAATGCAAAAACTTCAACTTATGAACCAAGGAAGTTGGAGTTATGAAAATCAGCATGTAGATTCAGAACTCAATGCTTATCAAGTTGAGAAAAGCGTTGGAATATTCCCAGCAGCTTTTGAAATATTTTGAATTTAGTGATCGGTTTCATGGAAATGGGACATTTTCCAATAAATCAGTTTCATTTTCGATGATATTATTATACAGGCCGTTCCGAAATTAATGCAACAAAATTTACAGGGAGGTGAAAAATTGAAAAATAAGGGGACTTCCTTAGTAAAAATACTCTCGCAAACGTAATAACGGAGATACAGGTCTCCAAAGTTGTTTTTTTTCAACAGTTTTTTAGCGCACTTTCCCAAAAAATGGGGAGAAGGCGCTTTTAGCTTAACTTTGTCCGTCCGTCCGTCCGTCCGTCCGTCCGTCCGTCCGTCCGTCCGTCCGTCCGTCCGTACCCGGGATAACTTCTCAGGGAAGAAAGATATCGATGTGGTGTAAACGCTGATCAATAGTACATATGTCCAGGATGTCAAGTTGACTTTTAGTTTTTTGTTATTCTGCCGCCATCTTTGATCCGCCATTTTGAATTTCTCTAAAAGTGATCCGATTGAAATTTAATTTGCAGGCAATGTGAACCACATCAAGATCTATTCAATTTTTGACAATTGATGCCCCGCCGTCATCTTGTATTCTCACTATTGAAAATAATTCGAAGTGATAGAACTAAGAGAGTTATGCCTCAACGAGAAAAGATATCGATGTGGTGCAAACGCCAATCGAATGCGTACGTGACCACCATATAAAGTTGACCAATAATTTTTGTCACTTGGCCGCCATCTTTGATCCGCCATTTTGAATTTCTCCGAAAATGGTCCGATTTGAGTGAAATTTTCAGACGATGTGAACTTCGATTAGGTACATCAAATTTTCGACGACTGATGCCCCGCCGCCATCTTGTATTCTCCATATTGAACATGTTTCAAAGTGATACAACTAGGAGAATTATGCCTCAACGAAAAGAGATATCGATGTGGTGCAAACGCCAATCGAATGCGTACGTGACCACAATATAAAGTTGACCAATAATTTTTTTCACTTGGCCGCCATCTTTGATCCGCCATTTTGAATTTGTCTGAAAGTGGTCCGATTTGAGTGAAATTTGCAGGCGATGTGAACTTCAATTATATCATCAAATTTTCGACGATTGATGCCCCACCGCCATCTTGTATTCTCCATATTAAACATGTTTCAAAGTGATACAACTAGGAAAATTATGCCTAAACGAAAAGAGATATCGATGTGGTGCAAACGCCAATCGAATGCCTACGCGCACGTGACCACCATATGAAGTTGGCCAATAATTTTTGTCACTTGGCCGCCATCTTTAATCCGCCATTTTGAATTTCTCGTAAAGTGGTCCGATTTGAGTGAAATTTGCAGGCGATGTGAACTTTATTAGGATACATCCAATTTTCGACAATTGATGCCTCGCCGCCATCTTGTATTCTCCATATTAAACATGTTTCAAAATGATAGAACTAGGAGAACTGTGCCTCAACGGAAAGAGATATCGATGAGGTGCGAATGCCAATCAAATGCGTACGTGTCTTTTTTTTTTTAGTTTATTTAAGCGCGTTAGCAGCAAGGCTATTGGCGCTGTCTGAATAGTAAGTATTTACAGTTTATGTACAATAGTAGTCTGTATGTTTACATGTATTACATCAGAGCAATGATTTAGATATTATAGCCGTGTGTATAGCCCAATTTCTTTCAAGAAGTTCATGAGTTCGTCTGCTTCTTGTCCGGATAGGATGTCTTGAAGTTCAGCCGGTAGTTGATATTTTCTTCTTGTTTCTTCCAACTCTGCACATTCCAGCAGGATATGCTTGACAGTAAGCAGCTGTTGGCAAGTGCCCATTTCACATTGTGGTGGTTCCTCTTGAGACAGGATGTGTCTGTGAGTCGTGAGGGTGTGTCCGATGCGAAGTCTTCTGAGGATGACCTTGTCTTTTCGAGGAAGAAGTTCTTTGAAGTCCCGGGGAGTAACGGATTCTTCTATGTCATGTAATTGGGATGTTTGTCCAGATCTCCAGTGTTGATGCCATTTCTGTATCATGATGTTCTTGATTTCGTTTTTAGTAGCTGTCAAGTCTTCTGCTGTGCTGTTCGGCTGGGTTGTTGTCCATGGTGCTGGCGTGTTGTGTTGGTGTGTTGTTGGATATTGGATTGGTGGATGAAAGCGGCGTAGTTTTTCATATATGGGGAGTGGTATGCGTGGTTTATTAGGTATCTGTGATATGTGAGGTGGGAATAGCAATGTTGTTGTGGGATTTCCTATACCAGAGATCCGGGCTGCATACTGAAGCATGAGTCTATCTCTTCTGAGGAACAGTGGTGGCTCGTTTGCTTCGCGCTGGAGTGATGCTACTGGGCTAGTTCTGAAGGCGCCTAATGCCACTCGAAGTGCAGTATTCTGGATAACGTCGAGGGTCTTCAGTATGGAATAGGAGGCTGTTGAGTACACGATTGAGCCGTAGTCGATCTTGGAGCGTATCATGGATCTATAGATTTTTAGCAGTGTTTCTTCTTGGGCTCCCCAGTGATGGCTTGACAGCACTTTCATGAGGTTTATATTTTTAGCACACTCTGTCTTTACATGGCTTATGTGCGATGTCCATTTAAGTTTGGAGTCGAAAATCAGTCCAAGAAATCGATGGCTTTCTACAACTGGTAAGCAAGCTTCATTGATTTTAAGTGGTGGAAGGGGCTTCGGTTTTCTCCGGCGGGAGAATCTCATCACTTTTGTTTTAGTTTCGGAAAATTTGAAACCTACTCCTTTTGACCAACTCACGACGTCGTTTAGGGAGTTTTGTAGCATTTGATGGACAGTATTGATGTTTTTCCCACGGCTAAAAATCACCAGATCATCAGCGAATAGAGATGCTTGGACTGGTGTTTGGATATTGGGGCTAACCTCGTTCATGGCGGTCAAGAACAATGTGGTACTTATAACAGATCCCTGTGGGACCCCATTTTCGAATCGGTATGTTCGGGAGAATTTTCCATTGACTTCAACTTTGTATGTCCTCAGGTTTAAAAAGTTATGTATGAAGCCAAACATACTTTCTCCAATATGCCATTTATGGATGGTTTTCATGATGTTGTATCGCCATGTGGTGTCAAATGCTTTTTCTATGTCGAAGAATGTTGCTACCATTTCTTGATCATTCCTGAACGCTTCGATTATTTCGGTTTGGAATTTGATCAGGCTGTCCAAGGTGGAGCGTTTGGGTCTGAAACCATTTTGGATGTTTGTTAGCAAGTCATGGGTTTCCAGATGCCACAGAAGTCTCTTGTTGATGATTTTTTCTAGTAGTTTACACATCGTACAAGTTGAAGAAATTGGTCTATAAGCATTTGGGTCTGTTTTGGATTTTCCAGGTTTTGGTATAGGCAGAACAATAGATTCTCTCCATATGTCTGGGAAAACTTGTCTTTCCCATATGTTATTGTAGATTTCTAGTAGTTTTTCTATGCCGTTCTCGGGTAGATTCTTGAGAAAGGAGAAAGGAATATCATCGGGCCCTGGTGCAGTATTTTGACAGTGACTCAGTGCATGTGTGAGCTCTTCATGGGTTATGGGTAAATTTACTTCGTTCGATTGTCTTTCGTCTGGATTCGTGATCTTGTTTTCTTCTATTTGATTTTTTTGTTTGTAGGAAGTCTTGATTATAATTTGCATCGCTGGAGTTTGTGTAGAAAGATTCTGCAATGAGGTTTGCAATTTCTTCGCTTGTGGTTTCTAATTTTCCAGTTTCATCCAAAATGCCCGTGATGCTTTGTGTATATTTGCGTCCTTTGATTCGCCCAATTTTCTTCCATACTTCGGATGGTGAGGTATTGCTGTTTATAGTTGAAACGTATTCTTGCCACGATTTTATTTTATTTTGTTTCACGATAAGGCGCGCTTTGGCTCGTAGTTTTTTGAATATGATGAAGTTTTCTTCTGTGTTGTATTTCTTCCATCGATTTAGTGCGGTCTTGCTTTCTTTTATAGCTGTCTGGCATTCTGAATTCCACCAAGGTACGTTTTTTGTTGTCTTTGGCTGAATTACTTTTCCAACATGTTTTGTTGCTGCATTCAACAGGATCTTGTTAAAACTCCCAATCTGTGTATTTATATCGCAATTTGCATCAATGTCAGGGATTCTTAGTTCGACTTTTTCTTTAAAGTTTATCCAGTTTGCTAACTTGAGGTTCCATCTGGCTTGAGAGCTTGTTGAGGAGGTCACCTTATTTGTGTCAGTGTCGTTGAATTTGATTTTGATCGGAAAATGGTCGCTGTCGCATAGGTCTTCAAGTGTTTCCCATTCCAGTAGTGTTGCAGTGCGAGGGTCTGATAATGTTAAATCTATTGACGAGAATTTTTTACTTGCGATGTTACAATGGGTGGGACATCCAGTATTCAAGAGGATAAGTTCAGCCGTGTTCAGGATTTCTTCTATTATTTTACCTCTAGCGTTTGTTGTATCTGAGCCCCATAATTGGTTATGTGCGTTGAAGTCTCCAAGCAGGATGTGGGGTAGAGGCAGCTGACTGATGAGTTCGTTCATTTCTTGAGAGGTTAGTTGGTGGTCGGGTGGTATATAAACGTTGCAGAAGGTGATGGGATTTGGTTTCCATACTGTGACTGCTACAACTTCAAGATTCGTCCTGAGCGGTACTTCTTGTGAGTGGTAGATGTTTTTGACGAAAAGAGCTACTTCTCCGCTTGCTCTGAGATTTGTAGGTCTATTCTTGTTGTATGTGTCGTAGCCGTGAAGTTTTGGAGAATGATCGTGCTTGAAATTTGTTTCTTGAATACATAAGACATCGCTTTGATGTTCTTGAAGTAGAAGTTTAATTCTTACTTGACGCGGATAGAATCCACACGGGTTCCACTGTATCACCTTGAAATGCATCGAAATTTTCTTTTTTTTTTAAATATTTTTTCTTAGGACGGAGTCAGAGTCAGTATCGGCTTGTGATGGTTGGATTAACTGTTTTAAGTAGCAAGTAGCTATTTAATATTCTTCTATTTCAGAATCTGTTTGTTCTATTTGTGATAAGTTGTGATCGTACGTGTCTACAATATAAATTTGACCAATGATTTTTGTTACTTGGCCGCCATTTTTGGTCCGTCATTTTGGATTTATCTGGAAGTGGTCCGATTTGAGTGAAATTCACAGGCCATGTGAACTCCATCAAAATACATCCGATTTTGGACAAATGATGCTCTGTCGCTATCTTGGCCGCCATATTGTTTCTTATCACTCAACGATTTTGATGGAGCTTGGGGCTTACCTTTGTTTCGTATGAACATCCTTATTCTCCAGCCAAACGCCAACATTCTGCCACCATCTTGGCCGTTATATTGAAATCATTATTAGTGGAACGATTTTCATGAAACTTGGAACTTACCCTTGTCTATAGTACGATCATTTTAATTTTCAAGCCCAATTTCATGATTCCGACGCTATTTTGGCCGCCATATTGAAATTTCTGCCCAAATAATAGTAGAACCCTAATTAACATCTTGCGTCCACTTACCCTTCAAAAAGGAAGTGCGCTACTGAGCCTCATGCCCATGAGGCATATTCGCTTGTTTAGCATAACTTTCAAACTGTTGAGCCGATTTTATTCAAATTTGAACCAAAGTTCATTTTATCAAACATTTTCAGGGGCGAAGATAATGGGAGATACCTTCCCCCTTTTTCCCCTTTTTTTCACTCCCTGAACGAGTTTTACGTTCAAATTAGAGAAAAAAGTTACTCTTGCAAAATTTTGATTAAAGGCTTCATTTTCGAGATATTTAAGTTTGAAACTTTGGAGAACATCTCGGAAACACCACTTTCAAAGCCTTTTAAAAATTAAAATTCAAGAAAACTCAAGATTCCTCAACTGAAATAAGTGTTCTAGGTGTTTTAAGTTGACAAACTACCATTTTTTCTGAAAAAACATTAAGCTTTTCCGGGAAAAAAAATGGGCCCTGAAAAGTGGCGGTTTTGAGATGTTTTCCAAAGTTTCAAACTCAAATATCTCGAGAATGAAGCCTTTAATCAAAATTTTGCAAGACTAACTTTTTTCTCTAAATTGAACGTAAAAATCAAAAATTGCAACCATTTTTGAAAATTTCGAGGGGGTGAAAAAGAGGGGGAAATGGGGGAAGGTACCGCCTATTATCTTCACCCCTGAAAATGTTTGATGAAATGCTTGATCATTGTTCGATAGCGACCTATATTAGTAAACCTTGGTTCAAATTTGAATGAAATCGGCTCAACGGTTCAAAAGTTATGTGAAGAAAACTGTATTAAAAAAACAACTTTGAAGGCCTGTATCTCCGTTATTACGTTTGCGAGAGTATTTTTACTAAGGGAGTCCCTTTTTTTCAATTGTCTACCTCCCTGTGAATTTTGTTGCATTAATTTCGGGACACCCTGTACAACCACAGTGAAGTAGAATAGAAACTATAGTCAATTCAAACATCCAGGCT
Organism: Anaspis maculata; assembly: GCA_949128115.1. NCBI lineage: Eukaryota > Metazoa > Arthropoda > Insecta > Coleoptera > Scraptiidae > Anaspis > Anaspis maculata. The sequence goes on from OX421968.1 coordinate 36,725,816, forward strand.
TGTGAAAGTAATGGCGAAAGCAATGGCAAAAGCATGGCTAGAGATGTTGAGGGCTCAATGAACGTGAAAGTTGGGTTGGAGTAGTTAAATCTTTTTTTGAGGAAGAAATAAGAAATTCATGAATTTTTCGAAATGCTGGGCTCGTGGAAGTACGAGGCATCACAGAATGTATCCCAAAGCGCCAAGAATAGAAAAGAGGAAGGAAGGAATACACTTGAAAAAATATACGGAGGTTGTACCGATAACGATTTGGATGGGTAACTAAATTGCTGTAATACAGTTATTAGTATATTGGAAATAGAAAAATATAGGTGCTTTGCTGGAATTAATTTAAACAAAAACGATTTTTTTACCATGGCAAGCTTACAGTCCCTTCTTCAACATATCAAAAGTCCTCAACTCTGGGACTGCTACAAATCAGTATACAGGGTGAAAGTTTATTATTTTTCTTTACTTTCTTTTTTTCTTGAAAAACTGATGACCGAAACAAACGGTTTCAGGCTAGTTTGATAGGCCATAGTCTTCCAATAAACATATAAAAAATATACCACCCAGCAACTGCTGCGTATCAAGTTACAGGGTGGAAACTATTTTTCATTTTCAATTTTTTTTCTTGGTGGAACCACGGATTTCTGATTATAGAGCTGGATAGCTAATCACAATATACCCCCGCCACAATTTTTGTCGAACGCGTGTTGGCCGCCATACTGTGCTAATTTTTAGTTACTTTAATGCTCGTGGGTTGGCAAAGCTGCGAATAATTGTCATCCCTGAGTGTCACTTTGATTGCCAAATGTCACCCAAATATCAATCTATTGTCATTTTTTGACGTTTTTCTTGTTTATCCGTTTCTTTGTGCGAAGTTTTCTCGACGTTTTTCAGTGATTTTTTGAAGAAAAAGACTTGATGTCGTCCTGTTTTGTGCCTAGTTGCAAAAATAGCGACAAACAAAACAAAACCGGCATAACCTATGATGTGTAAGTTCGATGTTTTTATCCGATTTTTCATTTATTACAAAAGAATTATTTCAGGTTTCCGAAACGATCAAAGTGCAGTGGCTCCAGGCCATCAGTAGGGATCAACAAACATTTATTCAGCAGCGTAACAATGAGAGCGTGTTTGTTCAGATCATTTCTTGGATGAAGCCTTCGAGCGAATTGGATTGCTCAAGAAACTGAAACCCAATGTAATTCCTTCACTTGATTTGCCTACCCTGAGACCACGGTATACCTGAGACCCATTCCAGTAGTTTCAGAAAGCAGTCAAGCTATCCAGGAAGCTCCAACAACCACAAGCCAAGTTATGCCGGAATCATGACCAGATCAAGCTATGCCGAAAGCATCAACAAGCCAAGCTATGTCGGAATTATTATTAGGCACAAATAAACAATTATGTTATACTTCAATAATTGTTTTCATTTTATTTTTGTGATATAAATCAGGTTCGTGTTTGTGTTGTTTTGTAGCGTTTTAAAATCACTAGAACCAATCCAGTTCGGCTCTAAAATCAGGGGATCCGATAGGTTCTCGAAAATCCTTGCCCAATCAGTGATAGCGATTTTCGAGCTGAACTGGCTCCGTTCTGGCCAGTCGAAGACGCCATTAGTTTTTTGCTTGAGTTTCTACGTTTTGTCTTCGAAACAATTCATCAAATACCTTACGTTTCCAACATGTATGTAGTGACCTATTCCGAAATAAAATGAGTTGCAATTTGTAATAAACAACATTAATGAAATCATAACCACTAACCAATAATTAAAAAATGAATAATAGGAGGATTCAAGAACCAAGAATCATTCTACGAAACAAAAGTACAAGCATCTTAGCTTTCTCCCTGTAGGACTCGTCCAGTTTCAGGTAATTATTATTTCACAATCAATATTTGAAACAAATGTAAACACCAATGCACAAAAGACGGCGGTTTATATTTTTAATCCGATTTGTTGCCCGCCAGCCAATAACATTTTAGCACAGTATGGCGGCCAGCTGGGTTCGGACAACACGCATGTGTTGTATTAGCTATCCAGCTCTATATTCAGAAATCCGTGGGTGGAACTGATCTAGATTGAAGCCGATTCCAGTTATTTTGCAAGCTTATAATGTCATACTGAACATATGAGAAAGACACATCTCTGCATCTGCTGCTTCTCAATTTACAGGGTGAAAAGTCATTTTCACGTTTCAATTTTTTTCTTGATGAAATCGGCTCACACAACAATTGCGACTGGTTTTTCTGTAAATTTGGAGTTTCTAGTCAAACATATCAAAATAATACATTTCTGCTACAGCTACGTTTTTATTTACAAATTTAAATGTTTGGTTGCGTCCCAAGATTTTTTGAATTTTTGATGCAATATATCCAAATATACCCAAACATTTAAATTTGTAAAAAAAAACATAGCTGTAGCAGAAATGTATGATTTTGATATGTTTGACTAGAAACTTCAAGTTTACAGAAGAATTAGTCGAAATTGATGTGTGAGCTAATTTTACCAAGAAAAAAATTGAAACGTGAAAATTGCTTTTCACCCTGTAAATTGAAAAGCAGCAGTTGCAGAAATGTATCCTTTCTACATGTTCAGTATGACATTATAAGCTTGCAAAAGAACTGGAATCGGCTTCAATCTAGATCAGTTCCACTAAAAAAAAAAATTGAAGATGAAAAATAGTTTTCACTCTGTAACTTGATACACAGCAGCTGCTGAGTTGTATATTTCTCATATGTTTATTGGAAGACTATGGCCTATCAAACTAGCCTAAAACCGTTTTTTTTTTTCAGTCATCAGTTTTTTAAGAAAGAAAGGAAATAAAGAAAAATAATAAGCTTTCACCCTGTATACTAATTTGTAGCAGTCCCAGAGTTGAGAACTTTTGATATGTTGAAGAGGGAACTGAAAGCTAGCCATGGTAAAAAAATCGTTTTTGTTTGAATTAATTCCAGTAGATATTCTATTTCCAATATAGGGGAGAGCGGGTGAATATCGACCACTTAAGGCAAAAAATTCAAAACCAGTCGCCATGTGCACTGTCGAGGCTGTACGTTTCGTACCATACTCCCCAATCATTTAACTACCCAAAACCTTGAATAGTCACTCACTAAGTAGAAACATTTTTGTGAAAAAAATTTGAAAGCAAAGGTAAAATTTTAGCGGGTAATATCGACCAGCGGGATAAAATCGACCACCAGGTCGGATAATATCGATCGCACGTTTTCTTTGCCATTTTGAAGTCTGCATGCTTAGCAAAAGCGCAAAAATACAAGTCGAAACATCTGTTTTCGAAAAACATCTAGTTTTATTCTGATTTTGCCTCCCTATTCCTAACATTTACCAAGAACGGCGCCCATGATAGGAACCTAAAAGAATATCAGAGAAAATTAAAAATAATTCTTGTGTAAGTACTCTCAAGAACCTCATCAGGTCATCTTCGCACCACACGAGGCACGATTCGTTCTTCGCCGATATTTTTTGCGAGGCATCTAAAATGATGTATAAAACTCCTTTTGTACAATATCGACCATCGTGATCGATATTGGCCGACAACAAAAGCAAAAAACAATTCTTTGATGATGAAGAACATGGTTAGATTATGGAACTAGGCCTACTACACAAAGTTACTATCAATAATCCTTGGTACATTGCACCAGGAGACCCAAGTCTAACTACAATGAAAAGTCCGCAATACCTTATCATGAACACTCCTGAACTTGAATCATATCGGCTCGAAACAATAATCCGTTTCTGTCAGTCAAGCACTTCGAATAAATGGCTGACCGACAGCTGTGCTGGAGTTCACTTGCAAAATGCTAGATGGCACTCTATATCATGATTTCAAAAAACTTACAGGGTGGGCCACAGTGGTGTGGTCGATATTAGACTACCGGTCGATATTCGCCTCTCTTCCCCTACTATATGATGTTTGCACAAAATTATCTGTTGCTAAGCCTATCTAGTTTGAGGGAGTACCGTGTCAAAAATTGTGGCCTTCGGCAATCTAAAAATGGGAAAATCTACGGACTGAGGAATTGCTACGTCGACCACAATTTGGAACCTATAGAATCCTCAACAGAACAATGAATGTTTGTATTTTTAAGAAATGTATCTTGACACAATCAAGTTCCAGTTGAAGAAAGTTCAACATCGGTTAATCAGGTTTGAAATTTCTACCAAGGAGGGCTCCGGCGACCGAAGACATCTTTGGTCAGTGGCCGAACAACTGTTGGATTTCAGCTCCCATATGTTTTGCCTCTGTATATTCTACAACCGCAGTGAAGACATTCAACTATTTGTTTGTTTCTTTGATCCAGCAGTAAAAGCTGGGCCTCAAGTATTTGTCCCAGCGCTCGCCACCTCCGTGCTCAGGCTCTTGTATGCCAACATTGGTATCCTTAACTTTAAAATGCGGAAAGAAACTATGCGAGTCTCTTGTACTTCCGATATTCAATTATGCCTTGTCAGTATACTTCTCATGTCTAGACAAATTCACACAAAAGAGACTTCAAAAAATTCAAAACAGTTGTTGTCGCTTCGTATTTAAATTGAGGAAGTTTGACCATGTATCAGGAAAGATCAAGGAACTGCATTGGCTTAATCTCAATCATTTGTATCGGTTTCATTTATCCGTATACGTTCATAAAATTTTGCAAACCTCCTCTCTCTCCTACCTCTGTGGGAAATTCATCTTTCGGCGTCACTTGACCCTAAACGCTAGACTGAGGAACGGATTCCAGCTTGACATTCCTAGACACCGCACAGCCGCGTTTCGTCGCTCTTTTCATTTCAGCGCTGTAAACGTCTACAATGGTCTGCAGAGTTCCCTCAAGTCTCTGCCGTTGGGTGCCTTTCGGAAAAGAGCCAAACAGTACTTCTTCTCCCGTCAGTAACTGGTCCACGCAGTCATAATTTTTGTAGCGATTATTCATAGAGCAGAGTTTAGTTTTGATTCTCAGATGGTGAAAGTTTCACTTTCGTTTTCTTGTTTTTTCTCTTCCCTTGTTTTCTTCAGTTGATGCTATCTTTTGTAAATAGATTCATTTCGGGTTGAATAGAATAGCTCTAAGCTAGACTCCGCCTATGATTTCGTTCTAATTATGTATTTTGATTTTTTTCCGCAATAAAAGACCATTTATTATTATTATTATTATTATTATTATTATTATTATTATTATTATTATTATTATTATTTGGGTGATTTGAGGCACGAACCGAAGAGGTACAAACCTTACCTAGCCCTTCACAAGGCGTGTCACTCCAGCAATGCCAGAAATGTAAACCCCTAACATTCAGGTGAAGTTTGGTGGCAAAGTCCAGGATCAATTTCGTCGAAAAATATGAATTTTCACCACTACCCTGTGCAGGTGACCGGTAACCTACATGTTTGGCTTGCTTTTTCACAAAAAAAAACACATTAAATTTGGCGGGCAATTCTGGACAGTTGGCAACACTGCAGTGACGTTTTCAAAATTCAACAATTTTCTCGATTTTACGCGACCACTCTCATATAAGTTTCACTTCTTCCGAGGGTGACCATAGTCTCATACACCCACGTTTTTTTTTATCACACCGGATATCTCTCATCTGCGATAAGCGGGGAAAAGACCGTAGCTAAAGGTAAGGAGTGCAAACCGTGTGGGTATTTATGATGACTTGAATGATTTAAAAGCGGCCGCGTGTGAAAAGAAGCCTCACGCATATAAATCACGGCCGTGTGCCGCACATAGTGAACTTGGGGAGGAATGGCGTGAGTTCAAATAAAACAATTATTTAGATTCAAAGCAGTATTGACAGCAGACAATGCTCGAGGCTATCGGAGGAAGAATTCATGACTCCAACAAAAAGTCATAAAACACCGAGATGACAGTTCGTTCTCTGCGTAATAACCGGGGTGAAGTGAAATGGAAATGGAACGCATTCTAATATTGAATTTATACCAATTAAATAACAAAATAACCACCCCGTGCCTCGAGTCGTATTTATAACATCATCAGATATATAGGTTTTTGTTTGGTGTCTAAAAAAATCAAAGCGTTCATTCTTATTGGCAATGTCAGATCCACGTTTTCATTGGTATGCAAACATGAAAGAGGAAAGATCGAATTGTGAAAAAACGCGTATCTACCTAAAAAAAATGTATATATAAACGCAATCGCTACATTTCAAATCTGCACGCACCCTTCATGTGCGGAAGTTACAAAGGAGCAGATAACAAAGTCATCAGCGTTTAATTTGGACGGTCATGAATTTTACACACAATTTAGCAATTTATGATTGTCAAATCATGTTCTGTACACGTTTAATTGGCCGATTCTTTTTGCTTTGTGATGATTAATTACCGTTTCACAAAGGGTTTGCCAGATATTTCAAAGAATAATTAAAGCTTCATCACATATAGGTATTTATATCTTTGATAAAGTGTTTTTGTGTGTTTGCATCTAGGAGGCTCGAGGGTCTTTGTGATGCTTTAGCGATAATAAACTGTCAGCGTCTGTCGTCGGATAATTTGAGGGTATTTTTACAAGAGATTTCACCTTTATATGATCAGTTATAGGTTCTGAGAGCAAATCTGTATGTCGGTCTGTGCACAAATTTTTGCGGTGGAAACTGTGAACTCCTTTTCGAAGAAAATGTCCAAATGGGTGGACATGGTCAATTTTGTTTTCTAATTGTGAAGTGATCTTGCACTTTTGTATCAAGTGGCCGATTTTTCTCGCATAACGATTCATGACTTTAAGGTCGATTTCACGATTTTTTTGACACATCTTGACCCCGTCGCCATAGTAAACTTCGTGAGTGAAGCGGGCCTGATGAAACTTGAAACATACGTTTGCTTCGTATAATCATCTATGATGTCCAAAGAAATTTTACCATTCTCTGTCATCTTTTGACCAGCCATATTGAACTTTTTTGTAAATGAACCGACTTTGATGAAATCAGGAACATATTCGCGTATATACGTATGAGTACTTAAGATTGGGAGGCTGGTTTCACGATTCCCTGTCATCTTGGCCTGCCGTATTGACTTTTTCAGAAGTCAACCGATTTTGGAAAAACTTCTTCATCACTATGCGGATCTACTCGAAAGAAAATGTGCGATTGATTCTCACGCCCGTGAGGCCATATTCACTGGCTTTCGTCTGTGTCGAGCCAGATAGGAGCACGAAAAAAATCATTTACTTGAAAAAACGCCATTCCCTTTGGAGAAGTGCGCTAAAGGGGGCGAGCTCACATATTGTAGTATAAAAATGCCGATTGTTCAGAAACACGCGCGGGATTTGAAAATACCTGGCGCTTTGGTATTCTGAACACGGTCGTCTGAAAATCTTCGTCTTGTCAGCGTAAGTTATTTGCTACGCTAAAAACAAATCCTAATTTACATATTTTGTGTGTCGACGGAATTCTTAGTGGAGGGCCCAAAACGCATTAGCAGTACGTTTTAACCTCAGAAATCAGGCGGCGCTTCACTTCCAGAAGTATTTAAGCGGTATATCTGTTGAGGTTCCAGTAATTAGACGATGAACAATGGCGCCTCGGTGTGCCAGCAGAGCTCGCGTAGACCCTTTCTTGCGAAGGGTCCTGCTGCCTTAAATCTCGTCTCCACTCCGCGCTTCTCATTATATTTCAACATCTAATTCCCCCTATTATAATTTTACTCATGCATTTAAGTGGGGTGCAACGTCTCGCTAAATCCGGAATTCATAAAGTTGATCGTCTTGTTAAAATGAGATTTTGGAAGTTGGGAAACAAAAATACTACACCAGCGCTCAATTGGCGCTCACGCGACACAATCAAACGTTGCACACCACCTACTGGTGCTTCGCAGTACCTTTCTGACTATTCATCCCGATTTACTATAGTGCTGTTTATCCTGCTTCCACAATCAACAGGAAGCTGCCAAGCAGGGAAGACAGGGTAATTTTCACACCACATCACCAAATACGGGTCGCAGTGACCACCGCGGCTGTCCCACTACAAAATACAGTTTGTGTTTCATGCATCATTCCGAGATATTTAACGAAACGTGTTCCATGTCTGCCTCACGTTACTTTGATTTTTTTTTATTTTATTGTACTATTATTACATATTATTCATTTTATTTCATACAAAAATGGCTTCAAAAATGGAATAAGTGAAATAATTCAGTAAATATTTGTGAAAATATAATCTATACAGGTGTCCCACGAAGTAACCGACATAGTTCAAGGGTAAATGTACTTCCTCGATGCAAATCATAATCTGCCCTGGAAATTTTCGTGACGTCCCCCGTTTCCGATATACAGGGTGATTTATTTGTTCAACCGAGAAGTTTGATTAACCATATCTCAGGAATACATCAATAGAATCTATTGAAATTTTGCAGGTGTATTCTAGAAACAAAAGCCTTAGTAGTGCCTTATTCACTTATAAAATAAATACAGACAACGTTCTAGGGCAGCTCATCAAAACAAGAAGAAAAGGTTTCATGAACATGGGTCCGGAAGCGCTTCCTAAGGGAGCTACAGGCCCCTTAAGGCGGGACCCCGAAGATGGTTTTTATTCAATATCTCCGAAACCGTTCAAGGGAAATCAATCAAACTTGACACATCCACTAACCTTCTTATGCCCAACAAAATGAGGCAAGATTAATTTCACAATAATTTACCAGGGATGGATCAGGCTGAGGTGTGGGGATAAAAATAACCCTAACTTGTTTGAATGTGGATTGTTTCCAAATTCAACAAGAAACTGTAGAATATCGGTGTTTTCTACCAAAAAAGGTCCCTTTGTTCAACCTCGATAGATGCTTCGTTTACGAGATATTTGAGTTTGAATGTATGAAAACGTCGTCAGAAATGCTAATTTTTAATAACGATAATCAAGACGGAAGAAAAACTATTTCAAAGCAACTTCATTTTTGTTGGGCATTCAAATTTTGTAAGGCATAGAAGGTTATTAAATGTGTCAAGTTTGATTGATTTTCCTTGAACAGTTTCGGAAATATTGAATAAACAACCATCTTCAGGGTCCCACCTTTAGGGGCCCGTAGCTCCCTTATGAAGCGTTTCCGGACCCATGTTCATAGGAACTTTTTTTCTTCTTATTTTGATGAGAGGAAGTTGTCCTAGAACGTTGTTGGTGTATTTTCGGGACACCAGTATAAATTCACAAAATGATGAATAATTATGAATGAATGAATGAATGGACAAATATCGAAACGCGCCTAATAGCGATACTTTCTTAAGGAAAATGCGCTAAAAATGTTTTTAGCGTTTTTCAATATAAGTATATTTTTATTTTCGTCAATGTGTTTTTTCTTGACGTGCGATGTAGGTCAAGAAGACTTTTATTTTGACAATTTACTTGAAGCCACCCCAAAAATTTCGTAAGCCCCTCCTGAAATCGTATCCTGGCTACGGCCCTGGATTTTGTAGCATTTGTTCGCAAATTTTGTATTTGACGCCATTCGAGCATGCGCGTATGTTGAAATTTGGCGCAAGCGTTGGGTATACCACTATAATGAAACTTACTATTCCTGGACGAATGTTATAATAATGTTACGAGCGGCGATTCTGGATAACAAGCGATCTTTCTAGACTCTTCCAGTCTTCCCGTTAGATCTCAGTGTACTAGTGCGGAGCGTTCTGGTGTGTTCCGTAGCGCGCGTGTAGGCTTTTTCCCGTACAACTATATGGAGACTTCAGCAGTGGGTCAAGCTACATCTGTCAATTTTGGCCGAGGCGCCGGCTCTAAAGCACGGCAGAATTATACGGGTAACTTGCAAAATTTTTCGGGAGTAGTATGGAAACCGTATGTCGGGTCACTGTGAAGACTGCTGGAGAATGCATGAACATTCGAGATAAATCAATCGGACCTATATAAGGCATCAATCGTCGCCTCACGAGCAGTTATGAAGTGGTAGCGAGCGGATTAAAAGCGGATAGTAATCATATTCCTAAGTGAATAATTGTTGGCGTTTATTCATTGTAGTACGCAGTAATGAACAGTGTGTGTTTTAAAACGATCCTCTCAATTATATTCGAACCCGTACGCGAAATACGTAACAATAATAAAAAAAATTCCTCCGTTGTTTTTTTTATCGTAGTGTAATTCAAGCAAAAGTTTTGAGCTTGGAGGAATCCATAGACAATTTGGTCAGCGTCTTTTTTTGTTATAGCATTATTATTATTATTATTATTTAAAAAAGTCGTCTGCGGTGCTGACTGGGGGGCAGGCCCCTCTGCTCCCTCTTCGGTTTCGAGACCACTTCCATTCTTTGCCCGGTAGGCCAAAATTTGCCAGTCCGACGCTGCGCGTAAGTTTCTCTAAAAACTGACAAGGCGACCTTCTATACCTATGCAAAATACTATCACTAGCGTCTCGCTGCCAACCTACAAAATCAAAATGTTATATAATAAGTTCAGTAGTTACATTATTATCGAAAGGACATATTTTTTACGTTCCAATTCAACTAGTTTAGGTGCAATGACCAATGACTTGAAGACAGCATCGGAACAGCAGCAGAAAGCTCACCAGTAATGGACTGGGTACATAAATTCCGCACGAGACCACTTCGGATTATGATATAACAATCACATTACAGAACTCCACATGAGGCCATATAAATACTACTACGAAATTCTGATGAATATCCTGCAATAAAACGAAGCTCTCCTGGTGTTATGGAAACGGGAGATCAAACAAGACTGTGTGCTGTAGGAATGTATATACTCGTACATAGCTGCGTTCCGATATATAGAACGCCGAGGATGTTTCCTATTCAATAAAACTGCGTGTTAACTTTCTAACAAATATCAAACTATCTAAAAGCTAAAGTTTACTGGAAGCACGAGCGCGGCAACAGTAGAACTAGCAATTGATCTTGCAAAGTCACAAGCCAAATTCCTAAATGAACGTGAATCTTTCGGCAACTAATAAAATCACGTATTTAGGTAGGTATAGTGATGTCTGGATAATCCGAACAGAAAGTTGTCAGACCCTGTTCGGATTATGAAAACTTCCGGATTGTAGAATTCATAATGAAATAGGCAAGGAAATAGGCCTCAGTGAACCATAATATGTTACGATCACACAATAAAATTGATATGATGATACGCAATGGCCTTCATTCAAATTAGAGAAGAAAATCTCGAACATAAGTAAAATAACAACAAACTTATCTACGCGAAGAATAGGCACCTTACCGTTCTAAGATGCACAAGTGATAGTTCGGATTACAAAATACAAAAGTTATGGAGTTCGGATTATGCATAATCATTAGAGGCTGGATTTTAGGCCGTTAAAAGTGGGAATTAGGACACATATTTAGGCGAATAAAAGCTCTATTTTAGGACGCTTTAGGCCGTAACGACTAAAATAGGCAAAATAGGCCAAAAACATTTTTCTTACGTAATAAAACAAATTGATTATTTTATAGTATAGTCTCCTTGAAATAGTCATTTTGCCGACTGTTTTGAGTCCACAAAACACGGATTTTTGCGAACTGTATCTGAAAGATCATGTCAATAAGGTGTTGCATTGTTGATTTAACAGTTCAGATGTTGTTACATCTGTTACATTGTTACAGAATAGGCAACTTCCGAGGCAACTTCACCATGGCCGATATAGAGGACACAAATTGCTGTTTGGGAAACTTATGCTGGAAAATTATGTATGCCACAAGTACGCAAAATGCTCCAGCGGCTCATCTGCTTTTAGGGATAACGTGGATTCATCAGCTAAGGATTCATTTTGCGTACTTGTTACATAAATAGGTACCAATTGGTGTCGAAATAAATAAAAGTTACGAATATGTACGGAACAAATGAAACAACGGATGTTTTTCACGACATTGTGAATCATTTCAACCATAACATGAAAAAAACCTATTGTAGGCTGTCAAAAAGTCACTTTTAGGACACTAAAATCCGAGTTTTGCCAATTTTAGGCAAACTAGACTTCAAACAAAGAGATGTGGAAGGCTATTTCTTCCAACATAACTATATATTTCAAAGTTCCGTGCATATGGCCAAAACAAAAACCGGAAGCCATTTAGCCTACAATCCTGTCCCTGCGTCAAGACTAGATCTCAAGCCGTTGAAAAGTGGAGATTGAGACGTTATCTTCACATTGTTTAGGTAAATGAAAGCTGTATGTACTTTACGCAACAGCCTAAGATTGGCCGTAACGACCTAAAATAAGCAATGTAGGCCAAATACATTTTCAAATTAATTGAAGTGGATAAATCATTATCAGTGTTGAAATCAATTTACTCCCACAGTTTGAATGGAACAAATGAAAAAATGGAACTTTTTTCCAACATTGTGAATCATTTCCACACAAAAATTGAAGAAGCCTATTTTAGGCCGTTAAAAAGGTCTTTTTAGGACAGTAAATCCGATTTTACCAGCTTTAGGCATTTAGGCAAAAACAAAGGGGTGTCAAAAGCAATGTTTTTTCAACACTAATATTTATTTCCAGGTCTCATGCACATGCCTAAAACAGAAACAAAAAGGCATTTTGCCTAGAATTCGGTCTCTAATAATTATTTCTCAATAGGGGTGTTCAGATTATAGGGTACTTCGGAATCTTCGGATTATAGAGGGTTCGGATTATCCATACATTACTAACTGTAGTAGATATAGGTACTGATTTAAGCATGAAAGTTTTTTCAAGTTCCAATTTTAGTACTTGCAGAAAACAGTAAATAATTTCGTTTCCGCTTTGAGACGAGACCGCTTATAGAGATTTGAGAAACAATTTTTCTTTCCAAAAAGCTTTGACTACTAATAGCATCGACCGGCCGTAAAGTATGGTACCCCAACTAAAACAGCGTCTGCCGAAGTTATGTGTGTTGGTCAAAGAACTTCAGAATTAAACTCCGATCATCAGAGTTTGGCCCCAACTTTCTCGACATGAACGTTTGTTTAGGATCCTGGCGCAACCTATGATGCCGCATCTGAGGTCTAAAATAACACATCACTTGGTCGACTCCATTGCTACCTACCCCACATACAGCATACAGGGTGTATAGGGTAGAAGGCAGCTTTTAAAAGATCTAATTCCGAATTCCATCTCCATCAACGTAAACAACTGAGAATATAGTTTCTTTGACACAACTTCCGTTTTATTATACAGAGTGATCCAAAAATGGCGCACCAGAACAGTACCAGCTACGGTGTATGCAATATTCTACAAAGCTCACAAGAAATAATAAAAAAAACTCTTTAATTTTATTTTTAAAGTTAAGAAGGGTCAAAGAGTAGTCGACCGAACTCTTCTATAGGGTCGCGCAGAAGTAACGGACCGTTTCCAAATAGCTATAACTTTTTTGCCTTCTGGTTTTTTTGGATAAATTTGAATGCAAATACTTCTGGACCGATGATGATGAATTTTGTTAATTCACTGTTAATATTGTGCAAAGAACTTGCTATACACTCTTTCAAAATTCAAATCTCTGATAAGCCATCACAGGCGCTGCAAATTCGTATTATTGTCCATCACGAAAACCTTACTGGATAACAGTTTTTGCTCGACAGAATTAGTAGATATATTACGTAACAGGAGTAGTAAATAGCATATTACTTACGCAAGAAGAAGTTGCGCAAGCGCGATCTTAACAAGTAAGTGATAGTAATTTGTTGCTTAATTTTGATAACTGATGCGTTAAATTAAATTTAATGAAGCCTCTGAACAGTAGCAACTTGAAAACAGGCGACCAAAGTTCTAATAGGCTCAATAAGAAAAATTCTCATTGAAAATTTTTACTTGAAGCTTTGTTCTCGAAATATTTGAGAATGAACTTTTGGAAACATCTAAAAAACACCGGTTTTATAGGGGTCTGAAAATCCAATTTTAGGAAATCTGTGATTCTTCAGTTGAAGTTGTATTTTCCTGTTAAGGAAACATAAGAGAGATAGGTATTTTAGTAGGGAATTGAGGCAATATCTTAAATGTTTTTCATTTATCTTCAGGTTTCTCCATAAAACAAAGAGTTCAATCAAAATTTTCTAATTGAAACTTATTTTGCATAATAAATTAGGCCCATAATTAAAAAACTTTATCAATTTTGGGAGCCATCCCGATAACTATTTAGAATGAATGATTTGCAGTGAGAGTGGAGTGGTTGGTGTCTTGCAGGTCATAAGCACAATGGGCCGTATTCATATCTCACTTTTAAGTTAAAAGCGCTTTTAGGGGCTATCCGTTCATATTTGAGTGTTCAAAATAACATATCACAATTACATAATAATAGCCGTTCAATTGTACTATGTATTTTTGAAAACTCAATTATGAACGGACAACCCCTAAAAGCGCACCTCTAAATGCGCTTTTAGCTTAAAAGCGAGATATGATATACGGCTCAATAAGTTTAAACTGAAAACTACAGACTTACTGCGATATTAATTATTTATTAGGTATCCATTTGACCACATCAAAAAGAACCACTGTTTTTTTTATCTTAGTTCATTTTGTAGCCATACCTACCTAGTGCAGTGAGCTTATTTTGAATGAAACTAAAGAAAGCCGATTTTTGTAACCTTCCATTCAAACATCCAACTTGTAACTTTATGAAACCCCAGATGAAACAGTTAGTGCTAATGTGAAAACTATTCATGAAATATCCAATAATTAACATTGAATCACAATAAATAATTGCTGTTCATGTTGTCTCGATGACTGAGGGCCGAGCCGGCTGGGGTAACTTTGCTTATGTTTATGCTTATTCCCGAAAAGGTGGAGTTGTCGGGTGCTATGATTTTGAAATACGCAGCCTCTAAACACGTCAGTGGTAACAGAGGAAAAGAATCGTCTACATATAGCCAACACTTCCCACAGAGACACTTCCCGTCTCTCAAACCCCCCCTTTGACAGTTTTGACAGTTATCATGTCAAGATGATAGCGTAAGGCCTTGGGGTAATCGAGATATAATGTTATCCACTAAAGCGACAGGTTTTGGCCACGGCATTTTCAGTTGGAACCTCCTTTTGTTTTCGTACTCAGCGAGTAGAGCGAGTTCAATTACCCTAAAAACGCATGTTGCCAAACCTAATCATCATTTGCCTTTATAGATTTATATTTTATCGAAAAGTACCCTAATCTATTATAATTGTATTCTGTACTGATTTCAAGCGAGGGTGATTTGATCAGAGGCTAATAATAATTGAAATTATTTTTACGAGGGACAGGCCCCACTTATCTGAACACATAAATTTAGGGTAAAAAGTAAAACCCGAAACGCCCAATAAATTCGGCCACACAACAGAGATAAATTGTTTATCGGGTCGGCCCGATATTACATTAACCATTTGTTGTTTCGTTACAAAATCGCTGGTTCAATAATTAAAATCCACTAATGTGGCTTTTTGGGCAGAGGCGGTTTGAAATTTAATCATTTCACACTAATTTAATTTAATCATTTTGGTTGGTTCGCTGATCTGATATTGTTGTTTTGTTTACAACCTTGTGGGCAGATATATATTATATTTATACACCTAACAGTAGTGAGCAACGCTCAATTTTTTTGTGACAGAAAAAATTAAAATGGATTTTATGCAAACACCAAATACTCACACTGTAATGATCGACAGTACCTACTAATTTATTGATGCTGCATTTCGAAGCATTTTCATTTTGATATTTTGCGAGCTACATACCGAAACAGCTCTACATCATTGGCCTGATTGCGCTGATTACACAAAGAAATTGGGACACCTGAGAAATTTGTTTTTGATTGTTACTTTAATAGTATGGGCGAGCATAAGGTCATGCCGTGTGCAGCTTTGTAAATACAGGGTGTTTCAGCGATGATAGCAAAAAATTCAACTGTGAGTAGATCTCGTCACAATATGACGAGAACCTATATGTCATTTTGCAAAGTTCAGTCTAATAACGAAGATACAGCGCTTTTAAGTTGACTTTTTTCGGATCTCAAAAATTTATAACTCAGTGAAGCTCCGACCAAAACAACTGAAATTCAGCATGGACTAATTTGTTGAAACTGTCTACCGACCTGCCAAATTTTAAAAGATTCCAATCAGGGGTGTAGGAGTTATGAGGCTCGATAATAATTAAGAAGCATCCGAAGAAAAGTTCAGTTTAGATGACCCCTCATAACTTCTACGCCACTGATTGGATTCTTTCAAAATTTGGCAGGTTCATAGATAATTGCGACAAACCAGGTTATGCTAAATTAAAGCTAAATTTGTCGTAACGTTTCTTAGTTACAAATTTTTGAAATCCGAAAAAAGTGAACTTTGAAGGGCTGTATCTTTGTCATTAGGCCGAACTTCGCAAAATAGTATATAGGTTTTCATCATATTTTGACGAGATCTGCTCACAGTTGAATCTTTTGCTACCATCGCTGAAACACCTTGTATACAGGCTGTCCGGTGTTCAATCGCGGAAACATTGGCAATGCATATAGAGCATCAAAAAATAAGTAGACTTCCCCACAAACATACTCCATTCAAAAACGAACTACAGGGTGATTCATGAGTGACCTTACATAGGCTAATGGGAGATAGAGGACTTCGAGGCGAGTCAGGATCCACTGAAGAAATTTTGTTTTCTTCATTGGTTACGAAGATACAGGGTGTTTTGTGTGTTTCGTATGAAACTTTGATAAGCGATATTTCTGAAACGGCTGGAGATATTTCCTTGAAATTCACCAGTAATATTTCTCCGTTGGAAGTCATCCCGAAGCCATACCGGGTAAGTCAAAATCCAGGGCCGGGCTAGAAAAAAGGTGGCCCTTTTTTGTTCCATCAAAAAGTACTATTTCTGACCGCTTCTCCAAAAAACTGCTATCGGATTCAAAAAGCCAAGGAAAAATGCTTTAAGAATCATTTTTCAATTTAGATGGCACACCTGAACCGTTTCGGCAATAAAATTAAAAGTAAAATTTGTGGGTGAGTTCCCATTTTCGACCGGACATAATCGACTCATTGTTTGATTGAATTCATTCAAATTCATTTTTCAGCTTGTCTCTGTGAAATGGGAGGGCTTGGTAGGAAGAAAAATTCCATAGCCGGAATTTTTTTTTTGACAACCAAATCGAGTCTAATTTTGGTTTTACTCTCGATTTTGTCATAAAAAAAAAGGTCGGCTCTGGAATTTTTCCTTCAACCAAGCTCTTCTATTCAACAGAGACATGCCAAAAAATGAATTTTGATGAATTCAATCAAACAATGAGTCGATTATGTCCTGTCGAAAATGGGAACTCACCCACAAATTTTACTTTTTATTTTATTGTCGAAACGGTTTAGGTGTGCCATCTAAATTGAAGAATGATTCTTGAAGCATTTTTCCTCAGCTTTTTGAATCCGATAGCAGTTTTTTAGAAAAGCGGTCAGAAAATGTACTTTTAGATGAAACAAAAAAAGGGTACCTTTTTTCTAGCCCGGCCCTGGATTTTGACTTACCCGGTATGGCTTCGGGATGAGTTCCAATAGAGAAATATTACTGGTGAATTTCAACTAAATACCTTTGGCCGTTTCAGAAATATCGCTTATCAAAGTTTCATACAAAACACACAAAACACCCTGTATCTTCGTAACCATTGGAGAAAATAAAATTTCTCCAGTGGATCCTGACTCGCCTCGAAGTCCTCTATCTCCCATTAGCCTATGTAAGGTCACTCATGAATCACCCTGTATAACGGAGATAAATATAGCCCTTAAAAAGTTGGAGTTAAAAAAACGTTTCTTTTGCTGCAAGAAGTTAACTAAAATAAGTTTCTATTGAACAATGATAATGCATTTTATCAGACACATTTTTAGGGGCGAAGATAGAGGGTACCCTCTCCCATTTCTCCCTATTTTTCACTCCCCTGAATATTTCTCCTATCAGAGAAGAAAGTTATTGTTGCAAAATTTTGATTAGAGGCTTTGTTATCAAGATATTTGGGTTTGAAACTTTGGAAAACATCTCGAAAACACCAATTTCAAATGTCTGAAAATCAAAATAATATAAAAACTCATGATTACTCAGCTATAATAGGATTTCAGCTGTTTTAATTTGATAAACCATCATCTTTTCTGAGAAACGAGAAGTTTTCAGGAAAAAATCGTCGTCATGTCTGCGCGGGACTTCTCATCGTAGCATCCTTCCTGCAACGTCTTCGAAGATAATTTAAATTATCTGTGAAATTGCTTTGATACTGCAATATTATTTTTGCACAAACACTATCTGTTTAAGTTATACGTTATTACAAAGTTTATTAGTTTGGATGTACCGATAAGCAATAACTAACTGAACTAAATAGATTGGAATCAATACAATACAATACAATACAATACAATACAATAACGTTTGAAATCACTTCAGTACTTCTCGAGTTATTGAACGTCAAAGTTTTGGCTATGACAGCTTATAACTTTTGGCAGATGACAGATAAGTAATAACTTTTACCCATACCCAAAATCATAAAAAACGATTCGGCGCCTGATAACGCGCCTAAAACTAATAAACGCGACCGTGAAGAGTCGATCTCACCACCCAGGGAATTCAAAACGTCAAAAAACGAGCCGTAAAAAATTCTGCAGGACAGGGTTGACGAACGAACCAAAAAACATCCCAATACTCCTGTCCAAATATACCTAATGCAATATTTTCTGCGGCGGCAAAAGAAAATATCCGGTGAAATCTCAAAACTTTCCTTCTGCACGATTACAATACTTCCCCTTCCATGTTGGTGGGGGGTCGGGAAAATAAAAGACATGGTAGAGCTAGCGGAGGTTCACTGGTGTATTTTAGAAACACTCTTGATTATGTAATTGTCGAGATAATTGTTAATTTATTTATTTTGTGTTGCTTTAGGCACTAACGCTGTTTTCCCATACTCTTTATGACCTGGCATGTATATGTATTTATTAAATTTTGACGGTATGCTTATTTTTCTTTTCCTTCTGGGCTGTCTTGTATACATACTATCATTGTTCAGATAAGCTCATTGTAGAGGAGGATTTCTCCTAAGAACAATTAAATCCTCAAAATAATAGTAGTATCTGACGGGCGAAACGTTTGGTTAAAATATTGTTCACATCAGGCAATCGCGGCCGCCAAAACTGGAAACAAGTGAATATCCTCTCACGTGCGTGAGTCGCAATAGCGCATTTTCTTAGTGCGGGTCTATCATTGATATCATTTATGATGAAATATGGCTTAAAAATAAGGATATCCATACGAGACAAGAGTAAGTTTCACGTTTTATGACAATTGTTCCTCGTTCCACTAATAAGAAATTTCAATATGACGGCCAAGATAGTAGGGGAATCATGAAATTCAGCTTGAAAATAAAAATGATCATACGAGACAAGGATCACTTCCAAGTTTCAAGAAAATCGTTCCACCAATAACAGATTTCAATATGGCGGCCAAGATGGCGGCGGAATCATGAAATGTATTTTGAAAATAAGAATGTTCATACGAGACAAGAGTAGGTTTCAAGTTTCATCTCAATCGTTCCACTAATAAGAGATATCAATATGGCGGCCAAGGTGGCGGCGGAATCATGAAATTCAGCTTAAATATAAAAATGTTCATACGAGAGAAGAGTAAGTTTATCAAGTTTAATGACAATCGTTCCACTAATAAGACATTTCAATATGGCATGAAAAATGGCGGCGGAATCATGAAATTTAGCTTGAAAATAAGAATAATCATAAGAGATAAGGGTAGTTTCATGAAAATCGTTCAACTAATAAGATATTTCAATATGGCGACCAAGATGCCGGCGGAACCGTGAAAACCAATCTGCCTACTGGCCACCCTTGAGGACCTGAGCTATATGGATCGGGAAAAGTTCCAGGACTCTAACTTCATTTCCCGAGGAGTTCAACTTCCTAGAAGTGCACAGGAAATCTTAGTTTTTTGGTAATAATAATGATAACTATGTATTTATAAAAACAATAATGCCCATTGGCCACCCTTGGGAACATCAACTATCCATTGGAAAAAATTCCAAGGGTCTAGCTTCATTCCCTGATGAGGAGGAGTTCAGCTTCTTAGAAGTGCACAGGAAATCTTTGTTGTTTGATGATAATAATAATGTTAACTATGTATGGATGAAAAAGATAATGCCCATTGGCCACCCTTGGGGACATCAGCTATCCATCAGAAAAAGTTTCAAGGCTCTAGCTAGCTTCATTCCCCAAGGAGGAGTACAACTCCTTCAATTTCTACACGGACAGACGGACAGACAGACAGACAGACAGACAGACAGACAAACCGGTCATATAAGCGTAATTTTCTCACGAAAAAGCGCTAAAAATAATTGTCTAAAATACTCACATTTCTATGAAATGACATGAAAATTTCGGGCCACGAAGAGGTACCAGAAAGACGAGCAGAAATATTGAAATTTTGTGTATACATGAGCGAGATCATAATCAGGAGACACTTTGAAAAAGCGTTTAAAACTAAAATTAGCTCAAAAGGACAGTGGAAAGGTAAAAATTAAATTTTCACTGTGATCTGTCAGATGGAAATGTCATAGTCAAAGTGACAGGAGATTCAGATGTAACGATTTTGACATTGACGGCTCTTTTTGAAAAGCTCTTCGTGATCTATCGAAAGCTAAAAACTGCCAAAGCCGATACTTTGATGTCCATCAATATCTCGAGAAGTAATGAACGGATTTTGATCAAATTTGGTATGCACGAAGGGTTTACGGTAGAAAAGAGAAAGTAAGATTTTCAACGTGATATATCAGCGGTAAATGACTCTTTCAAAGAGTGTCAAGCAATTTTGTCTTGATGATTTCGATTTTTGATAGCTCATGTGAAGCCCTTGGAAAACTCTATTCAAAACATGTAAAAGTTATGACATATTATCATGTCACCTGTCGAAAGCTGAGCCACCAAAGCCAAAACTTTTGACTTCCAAGAACTTGAGAAGTACCTACTTACTGAACAGATTCCATTCAGTCAGTTATTCCTTATAGGTACTCAAACTAATGAATTTTGTTGTTAATTTCGACTCCCTGGCGAGTACTCTTGCTGCAAACCAAATTTGGTTGAAATCCTTTCGTTACTTCTCGAGTTATTGAATGTCAAAGTTTTCATTTTGACAGCTTATAACTTTTGACAGATGACAGGTCATAACTTTTACATGTTTTGATAGTTTTCCAAGGGCTTCAAAATGAGCTGTCAAAAATCTTCAATCCCGGCGGTAGCTCGGTGGGCTCCGTCTTTGGCTTCAAACCCAGAGGTCTAGAGTTCAAATCCCGCTGGGGCAGGTGGCTTTTCTTTATGCGCTCTCATAAGTCCTTTGGCGTGTACTAACCGAGCGGTCACGTCAAGGAGAAAATGGTGAAACGGAGGAAGTCATCGCAAGGGCGCTAATGAGCTAGTACTCAATACGACCCTAAACAGCCAATAAAAAAAATCAAATTTTTTTTTGAAATCAATCAAAAAAGTTTACTTCTCTACCTTAGTATATAACACAGACGCAAATTCAGCATTGCTGCAAATTTCGGCATTTTTGACACACTTTGTTTCGTCAAGGCGAGCGTTGATACCAGGCACCTGAGGGAAAGCCAGTGGCCTCACTCGAAGAGGGGATTAAGTTTTATATTAGATTGTCGCTATCAGAAAAGATCAGAATTAATCAATATTTATTAAAACCACAATTATTGTAAATCTACATACAGTTTAATAGAATGCAGTTAACCAAACCAAGTCGCGGTGTTCGAGTTAATTTTTCACCAGCCCCTGAGAAGCAACTTGGCGTAAACAGTGAAGCGTCAAGCAGCGACTTCGTCACAATTACAAATGGCCGAGCCGCATAGTTGTTGTGAATAGCGACTTCTTCAGTTCGTCACAATATACTATTTCTTCGAACCAACCGAGAGTATGTTGAACTTTTAGAAATATTCCACTGCTTTCTTGACCGTCGTCCTGTAGAACGTGAAGTTGACATTTCTCGAATTTCGAGTTGAAACTGTTTGTTCCCAAAGCTGCAATTTCAAATGCTTCAAACAAAACTAAAACTGTTCAAGCCAGTGAGTTTTCCTGTATTGAAAAAGGTTGAAATTTTGTAGCACGACATCTATTTCGTCGCGTACTTCATTTCACCAGTGGGATTACATGAATTTCTCGGTAAACTCGGCATCATGGAACTTCTCAATTCAGTATTCTCAAACAGTAGGTACTTCAAGACCTCTCAAGCAATCGTTATACTAATCATTTGAATTGCTAAATGGGGTAGTGGATGAATTCAGCACCCAGTGCATAAATCAAATGGGTATTTATGGCCAGTTTGGAAGCGGGTAATGAATCATAAGGTAATTATCCTAAGCACATAAGCGCCTCTATTACTTCACCCTGCCCATCATATGTTAAACACGCATCCTTCCAACATGTCCACCTTCAACGTAGGACGTAGGTATATCTATTTATATTTTGTATATTGCACTAATCGACATTGATTGTTGATGTTATCGAATTTGTAACCTAAGTGGGCAGTGATTTCGCTTTGCTGTTGAACCTAAAGCATATCACTGAGAGGAAACGCGTTAAGAAATGCTTCACCACCGTCATATTCGTTACGTGCTTTTGGCGCATTTTCGTAGAAGACCCGCCATTAGCCGCGCTTTGAAGTCTGTCCGTCTGTCCATTCGTCTGTCTTGTAGTTGAACTCTTTCTTAGCGAGAAGTCGTAGTGGTATAGGTTTTTTGCGAATGATGCTGATTTTCTGCGGATGGAAATAGGCATAAAAATCTTTTATCTGATGGATGGAGAACTGAAAAAGTTACGAAAAATTGGACTTTGTTATACCTGAACTAATTTCGGTTGAACTTGAAATTTACTATTATAATGTGATTGGTATTATATTGATACTTATCAGAGCCGATTTTGGTGAAATTCAAAAATATTGGTAGGTACTCAAGTTTGGAACAACCTGTATGGGTGTAACAGTGAACAGTTTATTTATCTGTACTCCAAAAATGCGCTCATGAGACTCACGCCCATGAGGACTTTGCTACTTGTTGTTGTTACTATGTCATTGAATTTTTGCTTGTTCTTTGTTGAATAATCCACCTAAACATAACTCGCAGTCCTTGAAGTAACTATACTAGCTAATGTTCATAATTATGTATAAACAAAAATATGTGATATGTTTCCAATAGGAGAAAGGTACCTATACATTTTAATACATCAAAAGGATTTGCATTTAGCACATTTTATTTGCATATTGAAATAAATTTCTGCTATTTTATGGTGACTATCTGCTGGTATAAAACACGTACTTACAGATTGAGTTTTTATTAGGAAGCGCCAGTTGAAAACGCAATTTCGAAGGAAATTGAAAAACTAAACTTAACTAACTAAACCATCAATTTTATTTGAAAATGTATTTCACAGTAATGTAATCCAATTGTGCACTCATGAAATCAAAATTCACACAAATGAAATACAATTTGATCTACATGGATTCCAATTTCATACTCTTGAAACTCAATTTCATCCTCTCGAAATCCAATTTCTGACTTATGAAATTGATTTTTGTACAATGTTGCGCGTTCATTCAAAGGATACATTTCTTTACAACTTGACCATTAAATAGAACTTCATGAGGTGGATGTCCAGGAGTACCTATACCGACACTTCTGCTGTAAGTTAGGATTGTTGTGAGCCATAAAATGCGACTCATGTTTGTAAAAATAATTTTAGGCATTTTATGGTGAAATTTGATTGAAAATTTCAGGTCTGAAACGTGGTAAAAGCATTCTCCATGATTCCCTTGAATGAATAAATGAATGAATCATTTCAGGATGAGTCAATAATTAGAGATCGGAACACTATACGTTTCAACCGTTCAAGATAAAAATACGATTCGAACGCCTCCTCCCCCCTCCACATCGTTTTTCATTCTGCATCACATAAAAATATTTTCCATTATACGGGGGATGCATAAGTCAATTACATTATGTCAACTTTTTTTTTCAAATTGAACACCCTATATTTTATCACTTATTCTATCATGGCTTCGTAACTAAACAAACAGCGAATGGCTGAATGGCGCATGACAAAATAGCGCATTGATAGAGCGGCGCGCGATAAAATAGCGCAAGACTAAATAGCGCGTCATGAATTGGCGCTACGACAAAATAGCGCGTAATAAAATAGATTATAAAATAAACCACTCAATTTTACATCTTCAAGGTACAGTGGTGCAAAATTTATACCACTTTTCAGTTATTTTGTTAGGTTTTTTTCGGTTTAAAATAATAAAAATAAAATATAAAAATGTAATACTCCCATTTTCCAAAAAATACAGCAAAAAAAAAGTAAAAAATATTTCTTGTTATTCAACACCACCAAAGATCGGTGGTGTTGCCGCGCTGTTATGCTAAGGCGCTGTTTAGTCGTGCGCTGTTTTGTCAACTCGCTATTTGATCGCGCGCTATTTTGTCGTAGCGACTAGCGCCAATTATTATGACGCGCTATTTAGTCTGGCGCTATTTTATCGCGCGCTATTCTACCAAGTGCCATTTTGTGGCACGACGTTTTAGCGCGATTTTGCCATTCGCTGTTTAGTTACGGAGCCATTCTCATAAGCCTTTAAAATAGGTTTATGGCAGTCTAAAATTTTTAAAGTTTTGGTGCGACGTTTTTTTAATTTCATTGGATGGATGTACATATTTGCTAAAAAAACTCTGAGCTGGTTTTCAAGTTATGACTCTAAAATTTGGCATACATTGAGAGGAGAAACAGTTCTATCCATCTGGTTTTATAGGATTTAGCTGTAATGTACTGGGTGAAAAAAAACATTATTAAATTTTGGCTATTTCAGAAGGTCATCATGAGTAACTTCATTTTTTTAAATGGAACCACCTGATTAGGTCTATTTTTGGTTTGTGTACATTCTTTACAAGATATTATGTCCTATACCTGAAGTCCATATTTTCTGGAATATTTGACCTTTTCTGTTGAGAATAATTTTTGACACCCTGTATAGTATCTAAAGCCAAAGCTCCATAGGTGTTTATGTACCTTAGGCTGTTATTCTGGAAGTTTTTTCCGGTTCTCTGGCGAATTCCACACTGAACGCGGCATATGGCTTCGAGGCGACTCTCGAGCAATCCTACACATTTTGCGTACATTACCTTTGTGTTCTCGAACGGCGCCTTCGTCAATTGGGCTGATCTATCTTACCCGCCTGTGGATATCTCCATGTAAGTCGAATGGCCAAATCGTCGCATATGCTCTCGAATAGTGCTGTCAGAAAAAAATAAATGGACCGGTTAACCGGTTTAACCGGTTAATCGGACTGACCGGTTAACCGGTTTGACTGGTTCTTAACCGGTCAACTGCGGACAATTTTGACCGGTTAAAAATTCCAATTGTGACCGGTTATTTGTAACTGTAACCGGCTTTGCACTAACTTACCAACCTATGCATAGCATTTTAAAATAACTATGTACGAGTCTGTATTATGTTCATAGAAATTATAAATGTTCATTATTTTGCTTATTTTTTGGTAAAATTTGGAATAACAGACGGTAACGCACAAAATGCAGGAGAGAGTTTCAGGAGGGCCGTTATCCAATATTCATGATTCATATCCCGCTTTTCAGCTGAAAGCGCATTTAGAGGTGCGCTTTTAGGGGCTATCCGTTCATGTTTGAGTTTTCAAAAATACATATTACAATCAAATCGAGCGGCAACATGTCATTATAATATGTAATTTGGAACACTTAAATACAAATCAATACCCCCTAAAAGCGCACCTCTTCCTCGTAGTTTGATTGGTAAAAGTATAAAAATTGAAAATAAATAAACTGCTCAACATTTGAAATGTCGGTATCGAAAATTTTGCCCATTTTCAAAACGGTATAACTTTGAATTGTCTCAACCGATTTTGATTTTATTTTCACGGTTGTTTAGATACATCTTCCAGCAATCTACTTGATTGGCGAGATTTATTGACTATTATTCCAATTACATTCGTTACAGGGTGAAATGTGAAGCATTGCAAAATTAAGCATAGTTCAATAGATCCCCATTTTTGAGAACAATTTTTTTTCCAAATTCTAACGGTATAATCATGAAGCCTGATGTCCTATCTCGAAACTGTTTTTGAATTTTCCAGATCAGAAGTCCAACAATGATGACATGATTTTTTTTGTTGAAGTTGCATTTCAGTCATCTCGGTTGGCAATAAAATCGCATTTTGGATGATAAGAACCTGTAATTTTGCATGCTTGTTGCTTGAACTGTTAAAAAATTGCTGCGCCCTCAGAAACCTCTGTTGTCGCCTCTGTTTTACTTTTCCGGTTCGCGTTCTCGAATAAAAAGGAAAATATTGTGAACGCGCAAAAAAATTGTTTCCGGAATTCGAAGAATAACTTCTTTCAAGGTCCATCTTATTGATTTATTCAGACCAATGTCTGATTAATGACCATTTCCAGATCAATGTCGGTCTGTCTGCCTGTCTGTGTGTCTAACGCTGTGTAATCGTCCATGATAACTCCCAAGCGATATATCCAATTGAGCTGAAATTTGGTATGCAGCCATAGTATAGGCGTCTAATGAACTTAATATGTGATTTTGGTTGAAATCCGCCATTAGAGGGTGCACTTATTGCATCGTATCAATATCGGAATTTTTGACGTACTGACCTCAAATTGGATATGTAGATGTTTTGTTGGTTCAGAAACACATTCTAAAATCTTAGTTTGAATATGTTTCAGAAATAAAACCTCAATTTATCATTTTTAGAGATGTCCAAAATGCAACTTTGGACATCAACAAACAAAAATCATATCATCATTGTTGAACTTCTGATCTGGAAAACTCAACAACCAACAACAACAACAACCGTTTTGAGACAAGACATCAGGTTTCATGATTATATCGTTAGAATTAAAAAAAAAATTGTTCACAGAAACGGGGATCTCTTGAACTAAGCTTAATTTGCAATGCTTTACATTTCACCTTGTAACGAATGTAAAGAAATGAATTGGAAATTTTCGCCAAGTTAGTAGATTGCTGAGAGATGTATCTAAGCAACCGTGAAGACAAAATCGAAATCGGTTGAGACAATCCAAAGTTACACCATTTTGAAAAAGGGCGAAATTTTCGATACCGACATTCCAAATGTTGAGCAGTTTATATGTAACAGGTGTCCTTGTTTAACTGTTTGATCGCGAAGATTTTGCCAGTGGATGAAGCATGAAAAATTGGGCTTTTTGAAAAAAAAAAATTCCAATAACGTATATTAACTGAGATACAGCCCTTCAAAGTTAAAATTGAAATATAGTTTTTTCTACATAATTTTCGCACCGTTGAACCAATTCGCCTCACATTTTGGATACGTGATTATCAAGCTAATCTCCAAAAACTGTCACTAAAGGACTTCAGATGATTTTGAGTTTCGACACATATTGGTCCAATGGCGTGGATATTGGGGGAATTGTCCCTGTTCTCCTCTTAATTTTCTGCGCCACTGACTATTTTGCAAAAATGCCTAGGCATTTGGACTCTGCAATCAATTTAAAGGAAAAAATTACTCCTGACAACTTTTGTTGAAGGCTTCGTTTTCGACATAATTGAATCATAATGTTTGAAAAAATCTTGTAAACCAATGTCAAGAGCCCAAAAAAATAATTTTTCGAAAACTTGTTGCTTCTTAGCTAAAAACGTCTGGAAAGTCTGTTTCAGTAAAGAAATCATGGCTTTTCTCCGATCATTATCTTCAATTTCTTGGAATTGGCGTTTTCAACATATGTTTTTCAAACATTCGGATCCAAATATCTTGACAACGAAGCTTTTAATCAAAATTTGTCAGGAGTAACTTTTTCTTCAAAATTGACTGCAGAATTCAAGTGCTTGGCATTTCTGCAAAATAGACAGTTGCGTAGAAATTATGGAAGATAACAGGGACGAGCTATGTGGAATTTGAGGCAAATTGGTTCAACGGTGTGGAAATTATGTGAGGAAAACGGTATTGTAATCTCAACTTTGAATGGCTTTATCTCAGTCTTTGTACTTTTCCGAACAAAGTTTTCTGGAGAAAGTCCACCTATTTTACTTTCCCGGCCCACCCACGAACACGGAGGGGAAGTATTGTAATCGTGCAGAAAAAAAGTTTTGAGATTTCACCGGATATATCCGTTTTGAGGTCCTCCAAGACGATTAAGACCATTTTCAGAATGATGTCTGTCTGTGTGTGTGTGTGTATGTGTGTGTGTATGTGTGTGTGTATGTGTGTGTGTGTGTCTGTCTGTGATCTTCCACGATAACTGCCGTAACGTTGACTGGATCGACTTGATATTTGGTATACAAACATGGTTGTTTCCTGAAAAGAGCCCATTAGTTTTTGGCTGTCATCTGTCAAACCCAACTGTCACTATCATCAAATGTCAGAAGCTATATCTCACGGAACTCAATTTGCAATATGTCATTTGAAAGCCCTTGAAAAACTGTATTCAGAACAGTTGGAAACATTGCCCTATCTGTCATCTGTCAAATAATAAAAAATGTTAAAGTTCAAAACTTTACCAATTAATTATTCAAAATCTATCCGATGGATTGGAACCAGATTTGGCAGGAAGCAACAAAACAAAAGAACCGCAAATTGAGGCCGCAGTTGCAGTTTTCCACCATTCTCCAGTTGGACGTAATGAATTTTCGAAATATCTGCTGGCCGTTGCCACTCAGGAGGGGCTCTCGCCGGTGTTTCGACCAGCACGACTCGCTTTTGTAGCAGGACTCCACTCAAAAATTTATTCCTGCTCGGGGATCGACTTTTTTTTTGGAAATTTCAACTGATATCGAAAGTAGATTGTATTGAGCGTCGTGCAGGTCTATTTTCAGAGTTGACACGGTTTCGGTTTTCCGACTGTAATTTTATCAAAATGAAATTTGCACATTCCGTGAATTTGAGAAAAACGCAATGCAAACTTCTACATGCGGTAGGCCCCACGAAATATTGATTTTAGGTGCAGACATGCTGTGAATAAAAGTTAGAGAAAAGATTGAGCTAATTTTTGGAGGAAAAATTTTTGAAATCGGATCAACAGTTGCCGAGTTTTCCTCTCTGGAAAAACTGCAAATTTTCCAACTTTTTATTCCGTGAACAGATTTCTGGGAATTGTTTTTTTTAGAGAATAGATAACTGGTTCTTGAACATTTTCCAATAATTTCTCCCCAATTTCCCGGAAATTTTCCTCCTGAAAATATAAAACCACTCATGCGATCGTACACATTAGGCGGTTCTGTCACGATAATTACCGAATTATTGATCCGATCAAATCGAAATCAGGTACGGAGGCCTAAGTTCAGCCTGGAATGTTCTGATTAGACTTTGGGTGGATGATTTTGATCGGAAGCCCTCAGGTGGCACATTGGATCTGGGTTTGTCTGTCCAAGCTCTAAATTGAAAATATAGAGTTGAAATTTGACACACAGATGCAGTGAAAGTTTTCAATCAAGTTTTTGTAATTTCATCATCATATCTGAAGTAGGAACAAAAATTTCAATAAGGAACCAGCATTGCATTTTTGAGATATCACAACAGTTAGCTTCCTACCTGCTAGTTCTACCTTTTGGATCATTTCATCACCTTGGAAAACTGACCTAACCTGTCATTTTTTCTGTCCGCTCAACAATGGATGCAGGATGCTCGCTAAACGCTCGACTAAATAGAATTTTTTCATCAATTTCCAAATCGAATCGCCCCCTCCCGAAGGGACACTTCGATCAAAATCATTACTGACGTCTCTGGATACCGCCGGGAAAGTTTTGTGTCGCCCCACAACAGATTTTTTGTTACTTTATCCGCTGTCAAAACGTTTGCGATTAAACACGAAACATCCTGAATATTTAAAAATCTTGGAAATCTACTTCAGCGTTTTGATCTTTTGGTTTAAATATGTCAAATTTCAACTTCACTTTCCACGAAACTGAACCCTCAATTCAAAAATTAATAAATTGGTACCTGCAAGTTTCCCGTATTTTTGCCATCATACACAATAATTGTGATAGACATATTTTCAAAAGACTAGGTATAGGTAAGTGAGTAGGTACTTGCAGCTCATAGGTGGTATCATAATCATGAACTCTGCATTACCTCCGCTGTGATAATTACCCTATACCATGATGCACCAGTTGTTCAAATTCACCGGTGATTGACCACTAAATGTAGTAACTGATGATTAACCGTAAACGATTTTGAGCAAATGGACCATAACCGGTCTTTTACCCTCCACCGGTTATTGGTTGGTTAATCGTAACCGGTCAAGTCGGTTAACCGTAACCGGTCAATAACCGGTTATTGACTGGTCAACCGTAACCGACCGTAACCGGTTATTGACCGGTTACCCGTAACCGGTCAAACCGGCTAACCGTGACAGGTTTTCAACCGGTTATTGACCGGTTATTGACCGGTTAACCGTAACCGGTTATTCCTTTGCGAAATTTGACCGGTTATTCGAATTTTTTGACCGGTTAACCGTACCGGTTGACAGCACTACTCTCGAATACCTAGAGCTTCGCATCTCGTAACACGATGGTCAAGCAGTCTAGAAGGACCGCGTATGCTCTGAAATGCACTAGAGAATCGCCACTCGTAAC
This sequence comes from Anaspis maculata, assembly GCA_949128115.1. Classification (NCBI taxonomy): domain Eukaryota; kingdom Metazoa; phylum Arthropoda; class Insecta; order Coleoptera; family Scraptiidae; genus Anaspis; species Anaspis maculata. Next base: position 36,756,369 of record OX421968.1, read on the forward strand.
AGCATACTACTTCGACAGATTAAAGTCTCTTCACTTATTGTATGTTCAACCCGATTTTTTTCATAATTTTTTGTAACGCTCTACTCTACCCAACATCGTAAAAAAGTTCATGCGACAATTAGAAGTTGACAAATTTCAATGGATTACGTGGTAAATTGGGTCTCGCCTCCCCCTCTCTCAAAAATTTGGGATGAATTCGTCTCTGCCTTGATCGCGATGTCGATTTTTTAGTAGAAACAAAATCCTCCATAAACCACGGTTAAGGAAACCTTCGGGATCGGGACTCAATCTGACGCCAGAGCAGGGTATACTAATACTTTCGTATAAATTTACATTATTGTATACTTATATTTTGTATGAACTAATTTAAAAATCAAGCCATATGATAATCCAAATACCTCGCCAAATACTAATGGTCAGTTTATGCATTAATTCAATCTACTCCTCTCTGAAACTAAAATATCAATAATTTAATTTCTTTAGGTTTCAAGCTGGTATATTTTCTATTAAATTATAATTAGGTATTTGAGAGAAATTTAAACTGAACTGATGCTGTTCATATTCTCCAACCGAATTAGCAAACAACTTGCAAGAGATTTCAACAACTAAGCAAAGACATCTCAATCATCTCATAGTTTTTCTCTGTTTTCTTTACTGAATAATAATTGAAAAATAAATAAAATAACGATGAGAATGTATGAGTATACGTTAATTCAACTCTCGGATTACTTGGCAACGACTGCACTGCAGAAATTCTGAATTCTGCGATTCAGCGGAAGGTCTAGCTCAAATCCTTATGTTTCTTTGATGAACGTTCTTGTGCATTGTTATCGTTGAATGAATCCTTAGTTCAAAAAGCCAACAGCAACGAGCAAATTTATTTGTCAAAGTTCACTTCCATACATTCTCCGGGACTTGAAATTTGAATTATTATAACGACGGAAATGCGCACGAATAAAGTGAAATTTACCTTTTTTACGATGTTTTTTTTTTGTTGCAGGTGAGAGAAACATCTACAGAAAAGAAACAGAAAATCAGTTCAATTATTACGTCACGTTAATCTGGAGTCAGACAGTGAGTACAAATATAGTATACTTTTTGTTCTTGTCAAAAATCAAATCGGGCGTTGCCCACGCTACAACTACAGGGTGTTTCATGTTAAGATCGACATAGAGTAAGGGCAGGTAGCAAATAGCGTTATTCAAGGCAAAGCAGGATCTGGCTTCGAAATTTCTCTAACGCTCTTCGTGTCGAAGTTACAGGGTGATCCATGTATTTTGTCGATTTTTTGATTGACTTTATCATTGAGACGAATTGATATGCAGGGTGGTCCAGGTTATAGTAGCAATAATCCACTATTCGATGGTCCATCGAAAACTAAGTCGACATGCATAATCTAATTTTTCTCCAAAACGCTTCCTAAGGGACATGGAGCCCTTAAAAGTTCAATTTTCAAAATTTTTTTTTGCAATAACTCCCAAGTCATTGAAGCGATTTGGACAAAATCTGGTACAAATGCTTACAAAATAGAATAAATAGATATTCATCACTTGACGTAGATAATTTTTGTTAAAATTGTCCAGTGGCGTAGATACGGGAGGATTGTTCGACTTCTTCCATCCTATTTTCTACGCCACTGGATATTTTTAAAAAATTATACTTTTTTTGAATTCCTTGTTTGATTTAGAAAAAAAGTTACCCTTGTAAAATTTTGATAAGAGGCTTCATTTCCGAGATATTTGGATTTGAAACTTTGGAAAACGCCTCGAAATCACGACTTTCAAAGGCGTAAAAATAAAAATCCAAGCAAACTCATGATTCCTCAACTGGAATAAGTTTTCTAGGTCGCTTAGGTTGATTTACTGCCATTTTTTGCTAAGAAACGAAGCGTTTTCAGAGAAAAACAATTTGGGTTCTGGAAAGTGGCGATTTCGAGACGTTTTCCAAAGTTTCAAACCCAAATATCTCGAGAATGAAGCCTTTGATCAAAATTTTACAAGAGTAAGTTTTTTTTTCTAAATTAAACAAAAAATTCAAAAAAAATTATTATTTTTCAAAAATATCCAATGGCGTAGAGAATGGGGTGGGAGAAGTTGAGCAATCCCCTGTATCTACGCCACTGGACAATTTTCGAAAAAGTTATTCACGTCAAGTGATGAATATCTATTTCGTAAGCATTTGTACCAAATTCGGTCAAAATCGCTTCAATGACTTGAGGGCTATTGCAAAAAAATATTTTAAAAACTGAACTTTAAAGGGCTCTATCTCCCTTAGGAAGCGTTTTGGAAAAAATTAAATTATGCATGTCGACCTACTTTTCGATGGATCATTGAATGGTGAATTATTGCTACTATAACCTGGACCACCCTGTATAAAACAAAATTTGGCAGCTACGTTCTATTTACTACCGACACTTGATACATTGCACTATCGATTCATTGAAAAATTCCAGGGCTGGACTTGAATTTTCTTTCGTTCAAGTTTCTCTCAAAACTTTTACCCTATATGCATATTTTTCAAAATTTAGTTCCACATTCGGAAACTAAATGAAAAAGGCTATGACTCTGTCTAATAAAAAATTTTGGTGCCATTGAACTGTGCCAAGGAAAAATTATTGACTTTGAATATTTCCCCTGATAAAATTTTTATTCGTCATCACTCATAACATACCTTTAGAACGGAGTAATGGAATCCAGTGAAACTTGACAGGTATTTTATTCTAGTGCTAACCCTCGATCTGTTTGTTAACTGCAAAAACTGCAGGGTCGGACTTGAATTTTTGCCTCCCAAGTTTTCATCACAAAGGCCATCCTGTATGCATTTTTCTCAAATACTTTTCTACATCAGCAAACTACATGAGAAATGCTATGATTCTGACCAGTGGCGGACTAAAGGAATTGGGAGCCCTGGGCGGAATTGTGAGATGAAGCCCCTAAGGAGCGAAGGTTGAAAATATGAAGGGGGACCGGCAGACTTTTCGTCCCGCCCTGTCCCGTCGTGATTGAGCAAAAGCCCAAGAAACAAAAAAATTTGTTGTTAACTTGACTATGAAACACCGTGGCGTAGTCAGAGTTTGAGGGCAAAGGCAACGACGAAGGCGCAAGTCGGCGTGAAGTAAGCCGGCAGTAAGTCGGCAGACGAAATTTTTTGAGAATAGTAATAATAATGCTGATGATCAGAGACCGGATTCAGGGCCGTTGAAAAGTGCAAATTAGGACATGTGTTTAGGCAAATAAAACCTCTATTTTAGGACACTCTAAGCCGTTACGAGCTTAATTAGGCAAAATAGGCCAAAAATTTTTTCTCATGTATTGAGGTAAATAAGTTGTTTTTTAGTATTTTATCCCTGAAATAGTGTTTTTCGGACTATTTTGAGAACTGTACCTGAAAGACGGTAGATACACAGGTTGATGTTTGGTAAGCTTCAACTGAAAAATGTTGAATGTAAAACGAACCAAAATTGTTTTTAGCGGACTCATCCGCTCTTCGAGATAATCGGCTGCCGCCTCGCCCCTGAGCTAGTGGATTCATCCGCTCAAGATTTACTTTGCGTACTCAACTTGTTACATGAAATACCAATTGGTATCAAAATAAATGAAAGTGACACATTTGAACAAGGCAAATCAAACAACGGATGTTTTTCAAAACAATGTAAATCATTTCCTCGCAAAATAAAAAAAGCATGTTGTAGGCCGTTGAGAAAAAGGGGACTTTTAAGACAAATGATTCAATTTTTGCAAATTTTAATCGAAATAGACAAAAACATAGGGATTTCAAACGCTCCCATTTTTGAACGAAACAAATCAAACAATAATGAATATTTTTCTCGAAATTCTGGATGATTTTCATTAAAAAATTGAAAATGCCTATTTTAGGCCGTTAAAAAGGTCTTTTTAGGACAGTGAATCCGATTTTTGGCAGGTTTAGGCATTTAGGCCAGAAAAAGGGGTGTCAAAAGTAATGTTTTTCCAACACTAACATTTATTTCAAGGTCTCCTGCAAACGCCTAAAACAGGAACAAAATTTGCCTAGAATCCGGTTTTTGCTGATGATAATTGGTATAGCTTACCGTTCTGCGATTTCGGTTTTCGACGTTTTCACCAAAATTACTTGATAATCAAACTTCTCTTCGGTTTAGTGGGGGATGAAGTGCTGTGGGCGCTTGGGAGGTAGAGGAGTGGGGTCATTCGTCCACTACCGCTCCCCTTGGCTATGCCACTGACCGCCAGTACCTACAAGAAGTTTTCGGTTCCAGCTTTGGATGTTGAATTGGATTTGGACTGTTGACTCAATGCTAAAACCTCCATGTATACAGGGTGTCCCATAATTAGCGTGCAATACTCCACCAGCAGATTCTGCGACCAAAAATAAGAGGAAAAGTTCTCATAAACATAGGTAGGAAAATGCTTCATAAGCGAGCTACAGCCCTCTAAAAGTGGTACCCTGAAGATGGTTTTTATTCAATATCTTCGAAACTGTTGACAGCAGAATCATGAAATTTCGCACATCGGCCAATCTTTTAATGTCTAATAATACGCAATAATAATAATTTCAAAATTCTATCCAGAAATAAGTCAGACTGTGGGGAGTGGGGGGTAAAATCACCCCAACTTTTTCGAGTGTCGTTTTTTTGCAACTTTAGCATAAGATTATGAGACCCCTGAGCATTTTGCATGAAAAAGGTCACCTTGTTTAACTTTGATAGGAAGTACCGTTCTCGAGTAAAATCGATTTGAAACTTATCTTACATAAAAATTCGTAATGAAATTACAAAAAGAAAACAATTGAGCGTAGGCCATGGAACACGACTACTATGTTCGGGAAAAAAATAATCGAGACAGGTGACAGATTCATGGAATAAGTGACAGAAGCATTTCAAATTCAATAATTTATAGAAAAATACTAAATTTATTTGAGCGACATTTTTTTCACTTTAGTAATTGTTCAAAGTGACTTCCATTTTGTTGAACGCATAGTCGGGCCCGACGACTTATGGCTTGAGAAGCACGCAAAATTTGAAATTGGTTCAATCTAATTTCATTTGCAGCCTCATTTATTCTCTACAGGAGCTCCTCGCGCGTGTTTACTTCAGTGGCGTACACCATCAGAGAATTCAAATCCCCAAAAAATAATAGTCCAGTGGGTTCAGGTCAGTAGATCGGGATGGCCAAGCTATAGGTCCATTACGACCGATCCACCGATTTGGGAAGTTTTCATTTAACTATGTCCTTACATTTCGCGCAAAATGAGCTGGCGCCTCATCATGATGTTGATACCACATCATGTTTCGCAAATCCAAGGGAACATCTTCCAATAGTTCACCGAGATTATTTTGATAGCAGCTCCCTTGAATTAGCAAAACATGATGGGGCGCCAGCTAATTTCACGCGAAATGTAAGGACATGGTTAGATGAAAACTTTCCGAATCGGTGAATCGGTCGTAATGGACTTATAGCTTGGCCACCCCGATCTCCCGACCTGAACCCACTGGACTATTATTTTTGGGGGTATTTGAATTCTCTGGTGTACACCACTGAAGTGAACACGCGCGAGGAGCTCCTGCAGAGATAGTATATTGGAAATAGAAAAAAATAGGTGCTTTGCTGGAATTAATGAAAATGTACAGTGATATGAAATTTGTAGTTTTTCCAGAGAGGAAAACTCGAAAACCGTGGGTCCGATTTCGAAAATTTTTCCTCTTAAAATTAATCTTTTCTGAAACTCTTATTCCCAGGATATCTGCACCTGAAATCGATATTTCGTGGAGCTCATCGCATGTCAAAGTTTGCACTGCAGTTTATTCAAATTCACGGAATGTGCAAATTCCATTTTGGAAAAACTACTGTCGAGAAACCTGAACTGTATCGATTTTGAAGATGTATCTACACGTTGGAAATGGTCTAAATCGTCATAGGGGACCTCAAAGCGGATATTTCCGTCGAAATCTCGGGAACAATTTTTAGCGCTTTCACAATACTTCCCCTCCTCTTTGGGTGGTGGGTCGGGAGAGAAAAAGAAACATATCGTCATTGTTAGACATCAGGCTACATAAATAATTGATCAGAAATCGAAAAAAAAAATTCACAGAAACGGGGATCGGTCGAACTTGGCACAGTTTTGCAATGTTTCACATTTCACCCTGTAAAAAATCTAATTGGAATCAAAAACCTAATCTTGTCGATGGGATGAATTGCCGAAAGATGGATCTAAAAAACTCTTAAAACAAATTCAAAATCGGTTGTGTCAATCCAAAGTTACGTCATTTTGAAAACATTTTGTTTTACACCAGGTAAAAATATGGCAAGCCTACAGTGCTAGAGTAGAAATTTTGCCCAGCCAACTAGAATCACAGTAGGAGTGAACCTCTACTATATCATCGATGTCAATTTATGAGTTTTAAAAAAAAAATTAACTTGAAGAATGAGACTATGGCGCGATGTGACGGAGAAAAAGTGTCTTGCCTCGAGCGGGAATCGAACCCGCGTCTTCCATTTGCTGGGTGGGTACTCTCACCACTAAGCTACCGAGGAGACGACAGTCTTCCACCACATCCCCATATGAGAGCCGCCACAAGACTAATTAGACCATTTTTTTCTCGAAAATGCCTAAAGCCGTCATTTTTAGTGCACTTTCCCAAAAAATGGGGAAAAGGCGCTTTTAGCTTCACTTTGTCCGTCTGTCCGTCCGTCCGTCCGTCCGTCTGTCCGTCCGTCTGTACCCGGGATAACTCCTCGGGGAAGAAAGATATCGATGTGATGTAAACGCTGATCATTAGTACATATGTCCAGGATGTCAAGTTGACTTTTAGTTTTTTGTTATTTCGCCACCATTTTTGATCCGCCATTTTGAATTTCTCTAAAAGTGATCCGATTGAAATGAAATTGGCAGGCAATGTAAACCACATTAAGATCTATCCAATTTTCGACAACTGATGTCCGGCCGCCATCTTGTATTCTCCATATTGAACATGTTCCGAAGTGATAGAACTAGGAGAACTATGCCTCAACGAAAAAAGATATCGATGTGGTGCAAACGCAAATCGAATGCGTACGTGACCATCATAAAAAGTTGGCCAATGACTTCTGTCACTTGGCTGCCATCTTTGATCCGCCATTTTGAATTTCTCTGAAAGTGGTCTGATTCAAGTGAAATTCGCAGGCGATGTGAGCTTCAATTAGATACATCCAATTTTCGACAATTGATGCCCCGCCGCCATCTTGTATTCTCCATATTGAACATGTTTCAAAGTGACAGAACTAGGAGAATTATGCCTTGACAAAAAGAGATATCGATGAGGTGTGAACGCCAATCGAATGCATACGTGACCACTATTAAAAGTTGACCAAAGATTTTTGTCACTTGGCCGCCATCTTTGATCCGCCATTTTGAATTTCTCTAAAGTGGTCTGATTCGAGTAAAATTTGCAGGCGATGTGAACTTCAATTAGATACATCCAATTTTTGACCATTGATGCTCCGCCGCCATCTTGTATCCTCCATATTGAACATGTTTCAAAGTGACAGAACTAGGAGAATTATGCCTTGACTAAAAGAGATATCGATGAAGTGCAAACGCCAATCGATTGCGTACGTGACCACTATTAAAAGTTGACCAAAGTTATTTGTCACTTGGCCGCCATCTTTGATCCGCCATTTTAAATTTCTCTGAAAGTGGTCTGATTCGAGTGAACTTCGCAGGCGATGTGAACATCAATTAGATACATCCAATTTTCGACAGTTGATGCCCCGCCGCCATCTTGAATTCTCCATATTGAACATGTTTCAAAGTGATAGAACCAGGAGAATTATGCCTCAACGAAAAGAGATATCAATGTGGCGCAAACGCCAATCGAATGCGTACGTGACCACCATATTATAAAGTTGACCAATGATTTTTGTCACCTGGCCGCCATTTTGAATTTCTCTGAAAGTGGTCCGATTTGAGTGAAATTCACAGTAGCCCAGGCGCCAGGGAGCAAAAATCACTTCAATAAGGAAATAATTGTTTCCTGGCTGGAAACTAGCTTAAAACGATCTGTGTGGCTTAGGTTTTGACATACTAATTTCCCCCCTTTCGGAAATGTCGGCGTCATGTCGCCATCATCAACAAGAAGTGCATCAGCGTGGTTTTTGCCAAATATCTTGATTTTGGGCCATCTGACAGCAAAAGATGTAAGAAGTCATTTTGAAACCAATGAAATTCCCTACGGAATAGTTTTTAAATGACCTTTCTGCGACCTATCATTTTTGAGATAGAGCTCAAATGGAGCTCATGGAGCTTTCACGACAATGACTCTCGCTTGCAGAAGCTCTATCTCAAAAACCATAGGTCGCAGATAATTGATTGAAAAACCAAACTGTAGGAAATTTCATAGGCTTCAAAATAACCCCTTACATCTTTTGCTGTCAGATGACCCAAAATTAAGATATTCGGCAAAAACCACGCTGGTGCACTTCTTGTTGATGATGGCGACATGACGCCGACATTTCCGAAAGGGGGGAAACTAGTATGTCAAAACCTAAGCTACACAGATCGTTTTGAGCTAGTTTCCAGCCAGGAAACAATTATTTCCTTATTGTATTCCCTGGCGCCTGGGCTACAGGCGATGTGAGCTTCATCAAAATACATCCGATTTTGGACAAATGATGCTCTGCCACCATCTTGGCCGCCATATTGAAATTTCTTATCACTTGACGATTTTCATGGAGCTTGGGACTCACTTTTGTTCTGTATGATCATTTTTATTCTCCAGCCAAATTCCAACATTCTGCCGCCATCTTGGCCGCCATATTGAAATCTCTTATTAGTGGAACGATTTTCATGAAACTTGGAACTCACCCTTGCCTATAGTACGATCATTTTGATTTTCAAGCCAACATTTCATTGATCTGACGTTATTTTGGCCGCCATTTTGAAATTTCTGCCTAAATAACGGTAGAACCCTAATTAACATCTTGCGTTCACTAATCCTCCAAAAAGGAAGTGCGCTACTGAGCCTCATGCCCATGAGGCATATTCGCTTGTTTCTCTTATCATCGTTGAATTGCGCTGAACTATTCTAAATATTCGCCTGAATCATAGCATTTTTCATTAAAATATGTATAGGTATTGAGTGGAGGAGCTTATGGTGTGGTAGTAACAAGCTTCTTGATTTAGCTTATATGTCGCATGAAATGTGAACGCAGGTGCCGACCCCATGCGATGTTGGTGGTCGTTAAAAGTCCTTATCCTGCGATAGAACACACTAGGGTTTGCAAAATTTCCGGTATTGTGTAGGAAAACATCCACCGGTGTCGGTGTTAGATTGTTAGGTCGGTGACGCAATAAAAAAACGAGAAAAAAAGTATTTAGTACTTCACTCCACTGACGACTGACAAGTGACAACGAGTTCACATGCTCGAAACTGAACTTAATTTTCACCGGTCCATAGTCCATATTGGCCTGGCCTAGATGCGGGATCGCAATCGCTCGTTAGCTAACCCAAAAGAACCAAATCGGAGTTACAAGACTGTGCACAGAAAATTATGCTGGTAAATAAAAAGTGCGCAGCCAATCGATCGTAATGATGGCTTTTTTCACAGTTTTCGCCGCAGCTGCAAAACGGGATTGCTGATTTGGAAAGTAAAACACCACCAACCGCGGGTCCGGGGAGAGCTGATTTTAATTTCGGGCTTAAAGGATAATGCTTCAGACGTAACTTTAATACTCTTATCTGGGTGTCCTATACCGCACCATCCATAACAGCTAGTTTGAATTTCCTTTTCACCAAGCATCTTCGTTAACACAATGAGTAGGTACACTGTAATGCAGTCTGCAGTCTGGTAATTTGTTTATGGTCCGGTGTTGAATTTCTGTTACTATTTATTTGTAATATTTGATATTTGCATATGCTCTGTTACAAAATTCGCGAACTAGGAGGGAAAGGTTACTGATGGAGGGGCAACAGTGAGATTGTTTTGAATAAGGTAACGGAAGATTAAATTTATACAACATTGCAGCTACTCGTGAAAAGGGAGCATTGCTGGTCCGGCCTGAGGTTTCTGCTCAGGACGCAAATTTTTTACAGGGCTCCCCTCTTCATTTTTCTTCACGACTCCGACTCACCTTTTAGCTCCTACGCGCCCTGGCTCAGTAGTAGATAGGTAACATTAATTGTTGATACTTGTTGGCGTTGACTAACTGCAAGGAAGCCAATAACTGTCCATCAGATCTGTATCACGATCGACACTGACACTAAAAACCAGGAGAATGAACTAAATATGATTTCTCAGATATTTTGGTAATGCGATAAAAAATCCTTCCGATTCAGAGGATCACAAGAGTAACATCATACGGTCAATAGATAAGGACAACAATATGGAAATTATCATCTAGCGGCAATAAATTTGTCCAGATTCTTTTGCGTTTTCTCCAAAAGCAGCTCCTTCAGAGTTCGCGGAAACTTTTTGACCGGCAATTTCTTCAATTCCATTGGCAGGACTAGACGGAACTTGTAAATTTCAGCAGCCTGACTTGAGACGCATTCTTAGATCATGGCTTTTCTCGTTATTGTTAGCTGCAAAACAGTGATAGGCATAGTTAGCTAAAATCAGTTTACTATGTCCAGGATGTTCGGTAGTTTTTTTTAGCACATTTCCCATCTTGTTGTAGCTATTGCAGCCGCTTTGTCCGTCCGTCCGTCCGTTCCTCGAACTCCTCGCAAACTAGACGCCCTAGCTTCCTGATTTTTTCGCGGCTACATAGCTGCCACCCCCAATACGTGGTCATATTGAACGTCTATATCGTGCCGCCAACATAGAGGAAACCGCCCCCGATCAACTTGAAATAACATGATGTTGCAATTTCTCCCAGACCTAAGGCTCCGGTGTTCTCATTTTATGAATAATACATAGTTGCCACTTATAAACGTAAACCCAGAACCATTCCATCTTTAAGATTTGCCGCCGGCATGGAAAAATTGCTAAAAACCGCCCCCAATCACTTTAAAATGAAAACATAAACCCGAAGACATAGCGATCTAATTCTTCCGCTATATGAATAACTGACTAAAGATGGAGAAGGATAGACTTTTGGTTAGTCGCCGCCCCCAGATCCCGCCCCCAGACGACAAAAAGGGCAACTTTCACAATTGTTACTGATTGAGATTAGCGCTGGGCAATATATTCGATTAATCGATTATAATAATCGATTAATCGATTAATCGATTATTTTAGCATTCAGAAAAATGATCGATTAATCGAAAATCCCGATTAATCGATTATTCAAATAATCGATTAATCGAAAATCCCGATTAATCGATTATTCAAATAATCGATTAATCGATTGTGAATAATCGAGTAATCGATTGTAAATAATCGATTAATCGATTGTAAATAATCGATTAATCGATTGTTAATAATCGATTAATTGATTGTGAATAATCGAATATTCAATCGAATAATCGATTATTGGGATAAAATCGCTAATCGATGAATAAAATTGTTTTTCAAATTAAGAATATTACGATTATTCACTTTTCGATTATTGGAAGAATCGCTGATCACTTAATCGAATAACTGTAATTCAATTATTAATCGATTATTCAAATTTCGATTATTTTCTAGCAACCTGGTCTGGTCACGTTCCACGTTGCTATGGAAGGTAGAGAAATTTTGAGTAATGAATCATGAATACGTTATAGGTACCTACCTACCTATTCGATCACCTATGCAATTCTACAATAATAGGGTGATTGCACGTAAAGGGAGTTTATGGCAAAATGTCAATAGTGTCATTGTCATCTGTCAAGTTTCATCCATGCGGAGTCAACGTCAACCGGACTATCCCCACCAAGTACCTACTGTCATTTTTACGTGTTTTGTTCACATACTGGTTTGTTCCTCGGTTTGTTAGACGTTTACGAGATGGAGATGGTGATTTCTAATCATTCTAACAATGCCTTACACCTGTTATGTGCCCTAATCTTGGTCTATGGCCTCAACGCAATTCCCTAACAAACGTCAAAACATAACTAGATCCTTGCGCTGCCTGCCGGTGATCAGGTGAACGAATCACCCTATTGTAAAATACGTATAGCAAATTTCTTTCTTTTTTTAAATTGCGTATTGCATCTTGCGTCAAGGTCAAGGGAAGGGAATGCAACCTATCCATCACTAGAGTGAAACTCGGGCGAAACATAATATGAGCTTCATGTAAACAAGACCATCGAATGGGGTACTTGCCAATGGAATAGAATCAGCTGGAAATACTTTTGATTGCTAGTATAAGTGATAAGGGGACTCTACTGATAATTTCACAAAAATCCCGTCGTTTTCCTTGACTTGGTGTTTGGTTATTGGTTCGATTGGGTCTTTCCGTAAACCACTATGGCTATACTAAGATGAAAAGCATTGTTTGGAACTATTTAAAAAAAAAACCACCAAAATGCGAGTGCATGCAATAATTGCAAAAAAACTGATGACAACAAAAGAAATCGATTCATCAATTTTTCAATAATCGATTTTTCATTTTTGAAATAATCGAAAATCGATTTTGAAATAATCGATTATTGATTTTGAAATAATCGATTATTGATTTTGAAATAATCGATTAATCGATTTTTTAATGATCGATTAATCGATTTTTTGATCGATTAATCAATTTTTAAATAATCGATTAATCGAAAAAATCGATTAATCGGAGTAATCGATTATTTTTCCATAATCGATTATCGATTATAAAATCTCATAATCGCCCAGCCCTAATTGAGATGTTTTCAGGTTCTTCATGTTCTTCATGATCTTCAGGTTAAGCAGATTAGTGATGCCGTCGAGACGAGACGAGATGAGACAGGAGCCCTGTCTCGTCTCGAAAGTTCGAGGAGACGAGACGTCTTGGGTGCGTCGAACTATTTTTTTTTTGGAAGATTACCTAAATAGGAAGAACACTGTTCTTTGTTTCCTGGACTCTCAGTTGAATACTCAATCCGGGTCCATGATACTTGAGCGACACATTGTTAACACTTTTTACAACCACGAAACAAACTCTGTTACCTTCTACTCACGATGATTAGTCCCGACCGAGGGGGAAATTGATCCAATCTTGATTCTTTCTCATTTTCTTCTTCCTTTACTGCCCATGCCTATTATGATTGTCCCCACGACGCATGACCTTCCCACCAATTTCAAATTAGTTTTACAAGTCACCGGTAACAAATTCCTATGCTGTTTTCTGGAGCATCCCAATGTCTTAATGACCAATGAAAGAAGATGGGGGAGCCCATACATTTTTTTAAACATACACCCCTCGCAAGTAGAGGTAGTTTTAGTGGTAGTCTTTCTGTGCTGCAAGGTGCGGCAGCCCAATTAGGAGGTCCTGTGAAAATCTGTAGGCGGTGTTACATCTTTAAAAATTGTTGACCCGCATGCAGAATAGACAATCAAAGGGTGAAACATTTCTTTGGCTGATGCACCGGCTGTATAACACTTGCGGAGTTGATTTTTGGCATTTTCTCAGATTAGTCGGTTGTGTATCTTCAAGTGAAAGAATAGATGAAAAAAAGCCACCCCCTTCGATGAAATTTCAATTTTCAATAATTTTTTGTGGAAACAATGGATATAGAGTGATAAGGGTGAGAATGTGGTGAGGGTTGCGTTGACCACTTGAACTTGAACCAATCAGGCATCACAATATGAACCAATCCAGCATCACAACGCTTTATTTACAAAAGAAAGTGTAAATTCACAGTTTCAAGTGTAAATGTTTGAAGTGTGAAACAGAATAAGGTTTAAAGTCACAGTTGGAAGTGTAAATTTACAGTTCGAGTTTGAAGTGTAAATTAGAAAAAAAAAACACTGCAGTGGCCGCTCTACTACGCCTTCGTAGTCCAATTGTCCTGTACCAAAAAATAACATTCAGTAGAAGACAAAAATACAAATGTCATTTTCAGTGTATCATCGCCACATGGCCACAATATTTGCCTTGGAGTTACGCACCTACTGAAATACATGTAGACTTGACATTGGTTGCTCTTCTTCCAGCTTTTGAAAGCTCCGTGGGTCGGGTCGTACTGGCGCTATCATAGCAGCAGCGCTGAAAGATCCCTGTCCCTATTTAGGGCATAAAAGTGAGAAGTGAGGTAGTCGTTTTAGTGTTTGAAACGGTTCTGCAGGGCTTCTCACGTTGTCGTTTTCATGACGGTTTGTAGGTTGAGTGGTCAGGCATATCTCGGAATTTGAGTGCCGGTCTATTTACCTTAGAATCAAGACCATGAATCTGAGTTGTCAGGGCCTAAAGGCATCGCATATTTCAGCATTAACCGTGCTGGATAAGCACACATACTGTAATATTATTCCGTATGAAGTTGGCGCGCAATGTGCGCCTTGTCACCTACCGTTTTAAGGCACGAAATGGCTCAAACTTTATGTAACACACAATCCTGTAGGGCGTTGCGGATGATGCCACGTTCAGATACACACGTTGACGCGTTTTAAAGTTGCTCCGATCTGTGGCGTTATCTGCCACAGTCGCCGATTAGGGCGACCAATAAGCCTCGACTAAGTACGTCGTGAATTCAATTTGTTGCAGCCAAATTCTCTGGATCCACTCAATGGAAATAAATATACGGAGGATAACTTCCTCTACCTCGTCCCGGCGAAGAGCACGCGGAAACATCATCACACCGCCCGGCGCCCGGCTGCGGTGCTGCATATACTATCTTTTCCATCTTCTTGTCGGACATGAACAGAAAATGAAACGACAAATCGTAAATAACGAACCGAAGGAACAGAAAACTCGGTCGCAGAAACGACACCGTCAAGTTACCGCATCGTACGAAATTTTCGGCCAAATGACCCCAAAACCATAACCATCAACACTACAACTCTCATGACAACGCAATTCCAAAGCTTGGGCCCCCTTATTCCTTTTTCTGTGCAACAGTCTTTCTCTGACCTCGATACATTGCGTAGGTAGTCTGTGGCGAAGGTATAATCAAGTCCCTTCAAACGAAACTCAAAACGTACTTGCATTCAAGATTTCAAATAATCGCCGCACATCGAATATCGAATAAATCTTCCCTATAGTGAAGAACCATACAGTATTGCGGCATGCAGGCAGTATTCCATGATAACCTATTCGTAATATTACCTAATACAAACACGGGTTCAACAAAGGAACACGGTATGGTCCGAAGGTTTTGGGAACTTTTTTAAAAGCTAATGGATTTTTTTGAATAGTTGTAATTTTTTAACTTAATATTGCAAATATTAACATCGTATAACAATAACAAATTCATATTCAAGATATCGATGATGGACCATTAACTTTAATGGCTCTTAGTTTACTTCTGTCATGTTCCATCATTCTCTGGACAACAGCAGGATCGATAAATTTTTCCAAGCTCCTTCCTCCCAATGTACCGCAAGCGCGACCAATAAAAGATTTTTGTTCAGCATTGAGCAAGTTGCAAATGAAGACAAATTATGGCGTCGCATTTTTCAAAAGCATTAGAACATTTCGCGTTAGAGAAATTGATCCTGCTGCTGTCCAGAGAATGATGGAACATGGTAGAAGAAAACTGAGATTCATCGAAGATAAATGGTCCATTATCAATATATCGAATATAAATTGCTATATGTATATGATGTTAATATTTGCTATATTGCGTTGAAAAATTGAAAACAATTCAAAAGAAGTTATTAGCTTTTAAAAAATTCCACAAAACTTTCGAACCATACGTTACAATAAGCGTTTTCATGACGTACTTTCCAAACGTCACCAGTTACATGTGACACTGATGTTATTTGAAAATCATATCCTACACAATCTTTCCTACACAAAAGAAGTCACTATTCACTTTTTTTTTCGTTAGTCGTGTTAAGTAAATGAACCTCAGAATGCGCAAGAGTTTATACCCTGTCCCTGACCTAGACCTAGACAAAACTATTCACATAGCCTAACAGGATTAGGGACCGAGTTAAATTGGTAAAATGAGACGTTGCGGAATCAATCAGTGTGGGTTTATTCCTTGACAGAAATTTACCATTCAGGGCTTTTTGGAAAGCTACAAGGATGTTTGAGCCTACTATAGACATTTTCAAAATCCTAAAATTATTTTTTCAAAACTTGATTTTTTTTTTATTTTGAAAATGTCTATAGGCTCAAACCAAAGTACATCCTTGTAGCTTTCCAAAAAGACCTAAATGGTAAAATTCTGTCAAGGAATAAACTCACACTGATTGATTTCGCAACGCCTTATTATTTTACCTATTTAACTCCGTCCTTCGAATCCTTTGTTTCCAATCGATGCATAATCGAGTTGAGTTGTGTGGTGGTCTGCGATCGAGAAGTGAACAAGAGTAGTATAATAAAAGTTGAATGTTGAAATAACCAACTTTCGGCTCAGGTATTTGATCTAAAGGTGGACAAACGACGGAGAGACCCGACATGCAAAATATTCATGAATCGTGACATGACACCCCTATCGTGCAAGACAAGAAGGCATCATGTAGTAGGGTATTGGGCAAGCTATAGGAAAAAAATCAGAAACTCGAAATTCAAGTTGAAAGTTACAAGCGTTCAAAATTCATAATAAGTGACTTGATTATTGTCTCAGTTTGCCTTTTTTTCCAATACTAAAAGAGACTGTCATTGTTTTTCAGCTACAAGAAATCAAAACACAAACACCAGGAATGACTGGCGATCTCTTGAGGCTATTGGTAAGAGACTGTTTTCGCGATTGTGCAGCCATCTCTATAGGTGAAATATTACATCAGAAATCAGGAAAAACTATTTAATAATTCAGTGGCTAATTGGTACAAATGTAACCAGAAGCCAAAAAAAAAAAAAAAAAAAAAAAAAAAAAAAAAAAACAGGAAAATGCATTTTTCCAACTTGTCTATCAAAACCGCAACCAATTCACTTTTTGCTGCGTTCGCAATGAGGCAACGACTGACCGACCTATTGGACGAGTATCAGCAAAAACCAAGTACATTTTGCGAGAAATTCAAAGCTGTCCCGACCAATCCGTTGTTCAAACCATCCCCACTCTCCCCTACTAGCCCCGATTCAATGAGAGGAGGGCGTAGCGTGTAGTAGGCCGCTCCAGTTGGGTGATAAGATAACTTGACTGCAGCAACGTTGGCCGCTGCCAAGAGTTGGGTGGGAGACAAGGCGTCTTTCATCTTATTTCAAAGCCGGTCTGGAACTCCTCCTCGGGTGGGCAATGTGTAGAGGAAAACCGGTAGCGTGGTCGGGAGGCACACGAAGTCAAGAACACCGGCGCAGGGAGCGTGAATGTATCGGACATCCACACCTGCGATTCGGGGGTGGAAGACGGAGTCTAGGTCAACCGTGCGCTTGTCGGCCCCAGTGCTTGGATGGACTGATCATCAAACATCCAGACACCACATTGCGGCTCGGTGAGTCCGGCTGGTCTGGGAGAGGAGTACAATGGAACCAATAATGAGGCCTACGTGCCAGGTGAAACTATGTTTCACCAACTCCCCAAATGGAATCCGGAGTCCCGGTTCAATGAAGTTGACACAGCTTCAATCACTTAGCCTCGTCCAGGATGTTCGTTGTTTATCGCAAACATTTCCCGTATTTTCACAATCGATGTGGCAGCAAAAAAGAAAGGGACCTTCTGGGCAGAACATTATTCAAAAGCGCATAAAAACTGAGATACAGCCCTTCAAAGTAATTGTAAAAAAAAGTTTTTTTATTTAACTTTTGAGCCGCTTGACTGAGTTTGCTCAAAATTTTATCTTTGTTTTCTTAAATATTTCTATTCAATAAAATTAATTATTTGGTGGAAAGTTCCCAGTTGGTACCTACTCTACTTTGTGCTCCCCTATCCTCTACGCCATTAAACATATTTCAAAGCGGAATGCATTTTTAGATTTCTTATTCATTTTAAAATAAGTTACACTTACAATTTTGTTGAATGATCAATTTTCGAGATATTTTTGAACAGGCACCGTGTCAGTTTCATTGAGACAGGACTCGTATATTGCATATATGAACCAATTTCAATCTAAATTCTGCTTTTTCTAAAAAATACATTTAATCCTAAAAATTAGGTTGAGAAGTGAGGTATTATTGCCATAGCGCCGTTTGAATTCCAAGCCGTGAGGCGAGGGTTATAAAGCGCGAAGGCTAAAATAGCATTATGTACCGTGGTTCCCATACCTAGTATTTTTTCCACTACTAGGACTTTACATCCTATTTTAGAGCGATTTGATTAAAGTTGAATCTATACCTTTCCACAGAAGTCGAGTAGCTTGGATTTCAAATCAAGTTGCTTTTATTATTATTATAGTTTCTGAATGACAGGCTATTGATACTTCGATAAACGAAGTTTGCAATAATTGTTTTGTTTTTTTCGTTTTTGCAGTTTTTATCCAAAATGGTTATACAGGGTGATTCACCACCAAATAGACATAGCTTAAGGATAGGTCCAATTTTTCCAGGCGAACCTGGATCTGGTTTTAAAATTTTTCTAACGGTGTTCGTTTCGAAGCTACAGGGTGATTCATGTATTTCGTAGAATTTTTTAACAAGCCATAACTTTAGAACAACCCAACAGATTGGTTTGAAATTTTATGGGTTTATTCTTCTATTGATATCTGACACATCACTTTATCAAAGAGTTGAAAATTTCCAGGGCCGGCATTGAAAAAAAAATTTCAAAGCTTTTTTGAAAAAAGACACTCTGTATGCATATTATTCAAAATTCATTTTCATATTCAAAAACCAAATGAAATATGCTATCAATATCGCAAAAAAAATTGCTTGGCACCATCAAGCTGTCAAAATAAAATTGATGATCCTGATGATTTTTGAGGCTAGGATTTTTTGTAAATTAATATTTTCAAATATTCACAAATGATTTATTATGGCCCCAAATTTCAGCCGTTTCGTCATAAAAGTAAAAATGACATTTTTCTCGTTTTCTCAGTAGTAACAAAAAGTTTCAGCCGAATTTAAAAAAAATTATTGCCACGTCCCCCAGCTTCACTTCTATCCCAATTTGAGGTGAAATTGAGTAACGTATCAAAATTTTTTTGAAAATTCTGATGAATTTTTTTGTTATTTCTGAGAAAACGAGAAAAATGTCATTTTCATTTTTCTGACGAAACGGCTGAAATTCAGGGCCATAATAGATCATTTGCAAATATTGGAAAATATTAATTTAGAAAAAATCCTAACCTCAAAAATCATTACGATTGTCAAAATTTTCTTGACAGCTCAATGGTGCCAAGCAATTTTTTCGCGTTATTATTAGCATGTTTGATGTAGTTTCCGAATTTGAAAATGAAATTTGGAAAATGTGCATACATAATGTATTTTTTTGAAAAAAGCTTTGAAGTTTTTTTTTACAAGGCCAGCCCTGAAACTTCAAACTGTTTGATAGGGCGATGTGTCAGATATCAATGGAAGAATCAACCCACAAAGTTTCAATCCAATCCATTCGGTCGTTCTGAAGATACGGCTTGTCAAAAAATTCGACAAAATACATGAATCACTCTGTAACTTCGAAACAAACAGTGTTAGAAAAATTTCAAAGCCAGATCCTGATTTGCCTGGTAAAACTGGACCTACCCTTAGGCTATGTCTATTTGGTGGTGAATCACCCTGTATACGAATCCTCCAACTTCTTCCATGGTCTCGATCTTTGTCTCTTTGGAAGTTTGTAAGGCTGGCGTTCCAAGAAAATTCATCCAGAATGGGTATTTTCAATATTCCCTCAGAAAATCAAGCTATAGGATCTTACGAACTGCTTCTACGTAGTGCTAAAACTATACTATACCTATCACTTGCAGCAGATAACGGACAAAGAGCGAATTTAAATACGGTTAAAAAGCTCAATATACAAGGTGGAAACTTCAACCTGTTTAAATTCAGTAATTCGATAATCAGAACCATTTTACCAAAAACCTTGGACAATCTGAAGCATGAAGCAAGTACCACCTGTTAAGCCATCTTAGCTTTTAACACACTAATAACGTGACCTAATGACCTTGCCAACACCAATGGCGGCGAAAGAGAAAGAAAATGTCACTTTTTTGATAGGAACCATGATACTTCCTAATTTTTTTTTTGCCCTTCATCAACTACTAGGTTATTAGCAGGTTTTTCTGTGGGGGTTTTTCAGTAACGATAACAGTATCGACGATAAGAACGAAGACATTTTTGGAACAGTGAGGATTAATCAGTGTGGTTGTGTTTCGATGGCTGGCTTTCTCGTTTCATCCCTTTTCCCGGGGCATCACTGCACGATAGTAGATGCCCCAGTACTAGGAAACGCGTGAAAAAGTCCATCTGGACCAGTGCGGATTTGAACCCGGGACCTTCGCCTTTGAAAGCGGGGCCAAGCTCACCGTGCTACCGACTGGGTTACTATTTCTTAATTGTTTGATCAGGTTAGATAGACAATCAAACAAATATGAAAATGGCATTTTTTTTTTGATCCCCCCATTGTATTTAAAAAGATTGGGTTCCTGCCCTTTGCAACGCCTCTGGCATTGTCAAGGTCACGTAATTGGTATCAAATTGTGGCATTTTAAATTTAAAAATCGACGTGTCCGAGGTTTTCGGTGAAATGTTTTTGGTTATTGAATTACTGAATTTAAATAGGTTGAAGTTTTCGATCTGTATGTAGTTCATGTGCGCTTAAAATGTATCAAAATATGCGGTGAAAATTTTTCAAATAAAGCAATATATGCGAGCAAATATGTGATATATGCTTTAAAAATATTAACAGTTTTAACATTTACATGTAAAACCAACCCAATTTTAACCATCAAAGCGATAAAAAAAATTCCTTGAAAAACTCGTGATTTTCTAGCACATAAAATATAAATACAATGGCCAAAATATCGACTAAATATGGAGTTACTGTGCAATATTATGGCTAAACATGCGGCTATATGCGATTATATGGACTATATCAATTTATGCAGGAAAAACTCAAAATAATAAATAGGCGAAATAAAACTTCGTAATATGGTTCTTTTTGAATGGGAACGTCAAACTGCAAGTCGACAGTGGCCTTCAAGTTAGCGAATAGAATATGTTGAAAATTATAAATCCGGTCTCTACTGATAAGGCTACCTTTTAAGTGAAATTCTGTATTCATTTGGATCAAAATATTAAGGATATTATGTGTTTCGTATTTATTGTTCAGCATACGTCATACAACCGAGCATACAACATACATTTCGTATATCCACACCGCGAGTAATCGCCGACCGGGCTTATTACCTCGTGCAAAGGTGTAGCGATTGCAGGGCGAAAATCCATCAGTCCAAAATAGTTTGGAGTTCTGACTCCAGACTTTAGGGCCGTAAAAGCCAGATTTTAGCTAGGTATAAATTAAAGAGAAAGAGATTATGTAGATGATAAAAAAACCGGCAGTCCACGTCTGGAATAATTCGACAAGATTTTGATGAAAATATAGAAACCGCATCTCACCACCAAGGCGGAACATCCAAATTAATATTAACCTAGGTTGAGAAGAACGACTTTCTCGGTCGTAATATCTGTCGGTATTGATGACTGTGCTGTGTGGGGCTTACTACGCGTGCATCCCGTCGCGCAAAACAAAAAATGTGATGTATATTGCGCTACCCTGTATGATGTACCTATAGGGCCTATACCCGATAAATTGCTATATTGCGGACGGCGCATATAATACTGTTCCGATCTGTTTTATTGAAAGGATTAATTCTGAACGGTAGATTGACTTCATATAGACTTCAATCACGAACCACCTACGTGACAATAAGCTTGTTTCCAGACAGATGGAGCAGAATGCTTTTCGTCTCGGTTGCGATTTTTAATATGTCTTGGACTCTTGGAAGCTGTACACGAGTACACGCCGCAGATCTAACAGAGATCTTTGTTATTTGGTGACTTGTGATGGTAAAAATTGTACGCGGCCTTTTTTCTTTCTTCTGCTTCTTTCCTATCATTTTGGTATTGTGTGCGAGTGCGTATTAGCGACAGTCGAGTCTTGCAAATCATTGATAGGGCTATCAAAATGTCGCTCGTATACGTTCGCTTTGTTGGTTCCGGTAAAATTCACTTTATGTGTCTTCGCTTTAATTTCACTATCGCAGGGTGTTTGTGTACCGTTCTTACTGCGCGCCAGGGTCCTTTGGAATTCGCTTATTGAAACGCGGACGTTTTGTTTACTTGCACGAACCCTTTTTGATTAGACAAGCGCGTTCTCACTTTTTCATTTTCATTCCACTGTCAGCAAATAATCACAGCACAGCGGGCGTTCATATATATAATTATGAGATTGTTGACATATTTGCTTAGAATGCGATAGGTCAGTTCAGATTTTAATTAATCACACACAATTTGGCGAAGCTTTTCTCTCCTTTCCCACTGCTTGGGATACTCTGATGACGAAAAGCAAATGAAAGTGTAGTATGAGTACCTATATAGGGTGGTTCAGGTTTAACACCGAATATTTTAACAAGATATTCTCCTCATCGCTCTGATTTGAAATAGATAATGCCTATCATTCGCTTTCTAAGAAAGATACAGGGTGTCATAGTTCAATTCTTTCGTTTTTCGAATGATAATAACTCATGAACGGCTCAATGAAATCCGCCCTAATTCAGTCTAGGTTAGTTTGCAAGGCACTGCCTTTCTACCTGCCTGTCAAGTTCCAATCAAATCACCGATGTTACAGCAAATTTTATCAAACCATTTATGATGAAAAATTGAACAGGTCATTTCTATTCAGCTTTATTAATACAACCGGTTTCAACTACCTGCAAGGTGTAGTCAGCATTAGGTTAGAAGATAAAATTCATCTTACAGCCAGTTCCACCACAAAGACGCTGTGCCTCAATTAGCTAACACTGCAATCAAATTTATTCCTTAATTAAATTTGATTGCGTTCCATTAGGCTCAATTAGGGGTTCAATTAGTTATTGCCGCGATTAACTTTTATTTGCTTTTTTCGTGGTTAGGTTGGTAACGAGTCGGTAACAAAACCTGTAATTTCGCCGGGTATTACGTCAAATGTGTCAATGACCAATGTCAATTGTCAAGTGTCAATCTTCAATTAAATTTTGATTTTTGGTTTTGGTGCGATTTGTGAATTTCTTGTGAACGATGAAGGGGGAATTCTGAAATGCAGGTCAGCTAAGCCTGCAGGTTTTTGTGAAATACATACCCAACCCACCATATACCTTCTAGATCGGTAAAAATTCTTGCGGGTCGGCATACAGGCCGTTGCTGTCACCTTCCCCGAGCACTTCCAGACAAATTTCGTGATCCTCCAGGTCCTTGGACCTTTGCTGTTGGCGAATAAAGTACTAAATTTTTGCAGGTAGGCAGAAATTCATGCAGGTCGGTATACAGGCCGTGGCTGTCATCTTCCCCGAGCACTTCCAGACCATATTCGTGGTCCTCCAGGTCCTTGGACCTTTGCTGCGGACGAACAAAGTACGAAATTTTTGCAGGTCATAAAGGGTTTGTTTTCCAATTATTCAACCATATTTCGTATCTGGCAAAAATTTTGCACTTTGGTCGTCGACAGCAAAGGTCCAAGGACCTGGAGGACCAAGAAAATTATCTGGAAGTGCTCGGGGAAGGTGACAGCGACGGCACGTATGCCGACCTGCAAGAATTTTTGCCGATCTAGAAGGGTGGGTATGTATTTCCAAAAAAAAAACGCTAAATAAATGCCAGGAATGTCAACAATTTGCCGCAATTAGCGAGTTAATTGAACTCCCTGGCTAAATTAATTCATTATCGCATTTAATTCGCAATTATTGTTTAATTGAGGCTGGTGGAACGCAAATTCGCGCTATTTCAGGGTTTGATTTTGGTTTAGTACTCAATTAAGGAAAAGGGGCGGAGCCAACTTTAATTAAGGTATAAGCTATTTTGGTGGAACACAAAATCAAAGTTAATCATAATCAATTCGCTAATTCACTCATAAGTACTCTAATTGAGGCTGGTCTTTTTTTGGTGGAACCGGCTATTAGTCTATGATATGTACAGTCATGAATTACTTATTAAATAATCCTCACTCTAGAAAAGAGATGTCCACCAAGATTTGACTAGGAAAAGCGCAGTAGGTTCGGTCGGTCCTTTCTTTCTTTCTTTCGCATTGAGTACGATCATTCGTCTCACTCTTCAGCTCAGCAAAGGTTACTGTTGTATGTTGTGTTGCCTATTATTATGCTCCAAGCTTCATCGAAATTCGAAAGTGAAATGAGTACCTAGGTGCATCTCATTAGATTCCGTCGTTATCGAGTGTTAGAACGGTCAATTAGAACACCAAAATTGCAATAGTGACTTTGTGAATATCTGGAACAGCGTTTGACTGATATTGAGATTTTTGAAAATATTCCTGAAACATTTCAGTTACTTATATGTTTTTCTTCGAATCAGCCGAAGTGTACCAAACAATTCAGGAATCGCATTTTATAGCATGTTTTATGGTGGCCTCCGAATCTTGATTTTGGAAAGAAAAAATTTTAACCCATGAAATGTTAATGATCTCAAAAATTGATTTCTTTTTCATTGTGTGTTCTACAATAACGGATGAAAAAGTAATGTTGAGGAGAAAGTATAATTCGAATAATTTCAAGGGTGGGTATTAATTCTTGGAGATTATTCAGTTTTCGAGATTATTCAATTTTCGAGATTATTTGATCTTCAAGTTTATTCAATGTTCAGGACCACCTGACTTTTGGTTCAAGGCGCGCTTTTCATGAAGCGCGCCTTCATGACCTAGTTAGCTAAAACAGAGGTATACAAAGTTCAGCAAGGCCGGTATCGTGAGAGAGACGTACAAGGGACTCGAAGGAAGTATTGACTACATTCGCTATTTTTATTTGCTCTAGGGTAAGTCATTTGTGGCAACTAGGTAAGCCTTCAAATTTATTTTTGTTTCTTTGCAATTGATTTGTAGAATTAGTTCCAATCGGTGACCATTTTTTAATAGTGTTGAATATTCTGCACTGAGCCGCCTAGCCCCTCCAAGATCATTTCCCGAGCTTTTTCAAGGAATTCATATTGTTACGAGCGGCGATCTCGTACATATTGGTAAACACTCGATGTTTCTGGATCTTTCCATCATTAGATCGCAGTGTAGAAGTCTGGAGCGATCTGGTGCATTCTAGAGCGTTCGTGTATATGTGAAACTGGAAGGAGACTTCAATGCTCGATCGAGGAAGATCTGTCCATTTGGTGGAGGCGCCGCTCCAGAATTACACGGGTAACGTGTGTGATTATTCCGGAATGGTCTAGAAACCGCATATGCCAGGCACTATGGAATTTGCTGGAAGTAGACAGAAAGCCCGAGAACGCTGTTCGGAGGCCTTATATAAGGCATCAGCCGGGAGCTCGCGGTAGTATTGAATTAGATAGCGAGTGATAACAAGCGAAGTACCTGCGATATAATTCCAAGCGTGAATAATTGTTAGTGTATTTATTGTAGTAGTACGCAGAAATAAACAGTGTTTGTTTTAAAACAATCGTCTCAATTATATTCGAACCCGTACGCGAAATATCGTAACAATATCAACCATTCACATTCAGCCCCTTTTTTCGGAGTAGTTTTGTATAATTTATAGCAATAAGAAGCCTTCAAGGCTTGTTTTTGAGTCTCTGAAATAGATTTGTACCTACCTTATTCTCAGTCGGTGACCAGTTTGAAGTCTTAATATTGTATTCGCAGTAATAGGTCGCTTTCGAGGCCATTTATTGAATCTTTCCAAGAGATTTGTAATGAATAATCATGTTAAATCTGAACCCCCTGTATATAGAGTGTTCTCATGTCAAATGTATTCACCGTGAATAGTAGCTTTTGACATGACGTGAGTGTATTATTTAAAAAAAAAGATTTATATTCAAACATTATATTTTAATTTACAACATTTAGAACATCCACTGGTGAATTTTTATCTTCAACCCTTTCGCCCTTACCCTCTTCAACTGAAAATTTTGAATGGCTTCATTCACTTAGTGACATCGATTTGTGGATAATGAAATTCTCTTCCTAGTCAAAACATTTTCAGCTCTCTGCCACCACCCAAACCTCCCAAAATATGAAGAAAAGATGTTATTTATATATATAAAAAAAACCGTTCTTCAACCTTTCACTTTTTTCTAATGCAGTGAACAGATACTACAGAACATCGGTTCAAGAGAATTATTATAAGCCAAAAAAAGTGAAATCGGAAATTCATCCCTCCACTTCGCCTCCAGCCATCCATCCCAGTTTCAATTTTTTCATGAAAAACCTCTCCTGCGATACATGACATAAAAGAGAAAAAAGTTCTATCCCTTATGACAATATTCTTGGGAATGAACAGGCCCCGACACTTTTGACTTTCGGAAATTTCTCTTATTATGTCAAATTGATTGGGGAGGGATTTGAAAATTTGATATTAAGTATTTTCAGCATAGATTTTTCCCCTTTTTTTGTATCACAAAGAAAGTTTCGGGTCCAGTACAGATAACGGCCACACGCAAATTCAAACGAAAAAATAAGCTTATCACTCAGAATGGCGTGTGGAATGATAATTTAAAATAAAATTTGCGGATTATCCAGAAATTTTTGCAGAAAAAATAAGAAGGAACAACGCGTTGAAAGAACAGTTCAAGTTTCTGGATGTGGTTGTATTGTTGGTTGCCTACATCACTTCAGTGGAAAATTAGAGCAGGTACGCCACAGTGCTCATCAATTACCAACAAAACAATGTTGCGCGTGGGCCTGAGATGGGCACCGCAAAGAGGAGCGGTACGACGTAAACAATTCAACTGCAAAAAAACTATAAGTAGAGAGGAGGGCATAGCGTGTAGTAGGCCGCTCCAGTCGGGTGATAAGTTGACTGCAGCAACGTTGGCCGCTGCCAAGAATTGGATAGGTGACTAGGCGTCTTTCATCTTATTCGAGGCCGGTCTGAAACTCCTCCTTGGGTGGCTTTAGGCAAACATCCCGAATATAACATGCCTCCAGCCGGCTGTACGGCAAAGTGTAGAGGAAAACCGGCAGCGTAGTCTGGGGGACGAACGAGGACAGGAACGTACTGGGCGTAGGGCATGGAGCGTAGGGCATGGATGTGTCGGACATCCGAACCTGCGTTCGGGGGTGAAATGCGGAGTCCGTGAAGCCGTGGGCTTGTCGACCTCAGTTCTTGGATGGACCTACCATCAAGCATCCAGGCACCACTTTGCGGCTCGGTGAGTCTGGTTGGTGGAGCACGATAAACTTAGTTTCGGTGCCGAAGCAACTCCACCCACAATAAATAATGAATGGATTATAAGTGTGATCGTAATTTCCCCCTCGGTGGGGACTAATCATCGTGAGTAAAAGGCAACAGAGTTTGTTTCGTGGTTATAAAAGGTGTTTAAAATGTAGCCGTTAAGTGTACTCAACTCGAGGTTTGCTGAAGAAATTGAATTTGGGGTGGACCGGGGTGCGTAAAGGCATTCTTTACTATTGCACAACACAGTACCGAGTTGTACCGCAGTAAGCAATGGCCAAAATCACGCAACTTTCTCTTCGGTAAACCTTACCACGGTACAACACCGCAACGCCTTGTAGTGGAGTAAGCATTGGCTTATGATTTCAAGTATTTTCATTGGGCATTCCTTATCCCACTTAAACTAAAATTTGACACAAAGTGATTGATCAGTTACTATTTAATCATCCTATCTTGACACAATAGTTTCACTACGAAACTGAACAGATGGATCAATTTATTCCGCTTCCGCATAAACTTCTACAATGGCAAATTAGTAGACACTGCATGGTAATTTCAAGTTCACTACTGAGACCACAAAGAAAATTGTCGGTTGTAAATTTACGAGTACATTTAAAAATGACCCTGACTATTTACCTCATACGTCAAAAATGCGATAGTTTTTCATGGAAATGTCCAGAAATTTCAAGTGATAATCGCACTGAATCGTCAAAAAATTATCGCCGGCGTTTCAACTAAAATGTCATTACGCTGGTATTTTTTCTTGAATAAAAGTATCGTTCAACCGTAATGGCTGCGAATTTTTCAGGAAATATTCTTCGAAATACTACTCTTGTAGCAATACTACAAGAGTTGTATTCCGAAGAACCGAACGTTATGACATTTCAGTTGAATCGACGGCGATAATTTTTTGACGTCCCAGTGCAATATTCGCCTATAGTTTTTTGACCTTTCAGTGCAATTATCACTTATTTATTTTGGACATGTCCATAAGAAATATCGCATTTTTTATGTACGAGGGAATTATTCAGGTAATTTATAAATGTACTCGTAAATTTATAACCAACAATTTTCTTTGTCGTCTCCGTCTCAGTTTTAAAGTTGAAATTATCATGCAGTGCCTACTGATTTGCCATTGAAGAAGTTTGTGCGAAACGAAACGTCACCTACGGTAATTCAGTGGGAGAAGTTAGAGTTTTATTTTATGTTATAAAAGAAAATTTCAGGAAAGCACCATTATCTTCACCTAGTAACTATAGTTGGTAAATGGATGAGAATGCCACCTGCTATTTTATTATCACCACTACCATGAATTTAGTCCTTACATAAGTAAATTATAATTGTATTGCATTGCGTTGCAATAAATTTATACATCTGTTCAATTTCGTCGTGAAACTATAGCTTGCCAATAAAGGTAGAACGAATAAACAGTAATCACTTTCTGTATTAGATTTTAGTTCAAGTGGAATAAGGAATGCTCAATGAAAACACTTGAAATCAAAAGTCAATGCTCTCCACTACAAGGCTTTGCGGTGTTGTACCGTGGTGAGGTTTGCCGAAGAGAAAACTGCATGACTTTGGCCATTGCTTACTGCGCTACAGCTCGGTACTGTGTTGTACAATAGTAAACAATGCCTTTACGCGACCGGCGTAGGGCGTGAATTTTGGATAGAATTTCTCTCGCTCATAATTTTTCTGAATCTTGATTTTTTTGCAATAAGCGAATAATTCAATAAAATTTTGAAGTCAGCACCACTTATATAATTTATTCGACGGTTCGTCAAATATTTTTGCAAATCATTTTATGCAATGTTTGCCCATCTCATCAAAGAAAAATTGGAGTGGAAGGGTGAAAGCGAAGAGACTAACAATGAAAATTTGCCAATACCTACATGTTTTAGATGTCCTCCCCAATATTTCAATCATCCTGTTATCTCCAAAAAATATTCACATCATGTCAAAAGTTATTCCGGGTGATACGGTTGAAAGGAGCACACTGTATGAGTACCTACGTATTATAGTATAGCTTGCTTACCGGGTGGCGTACGGCATTATTTATGTGCTAATCCGGCCCCCGAAATTGTTTTAAAGTTCTCTGAGAGCATCTGGCAAAAGGCGTCATTCTTCAATTTTTCACTTAGGTCTACCCTTTTATTCATCTCTCATATTTTATGGCGTATTCATTTTAAGTCTCGTCAGCACGGGCGCGCTGGTGAGGCTCCAGGGGTATAGAAACAGAGAAGCGGATAGAGCAGGGCCGGGGCGAGCTTTTAATTAAAATGTTGGAAGTCGCATGTAAATACAAAAACCGAAGTTCCGGATCCGTTATCGGCGTGTTTGTAAAGAAATAACGGCTCTGGGTCCCATGCCCGCGCGCCAACTAGACGGAAGTCGATAGCCGCCACCGTACACGAATCGATAGCTCCCCGATCAACCTGGGAAGTGGAAGACAATAAATATACAAAAATACGACCGGTTCATACCTACGTGTTCGGACCAACCTACCCTGCGCTCCTAGTTCCGATGAAATCCTGCACGTTATGGGTTATGATCGCTCAGCTCGTACGAATAAAGTCATCCCTTCGTTTTATTTATGCCGCCCCCCACCCCTCCCAACGGCCTGGGCTGGCGGTCGGTAGTCTCGACACTTAGTTACTATAATACTATATGTACTGCCGGGCACGGGGGCACATGCTGCATGAAATATCTTCCACCCGTCATACATAAACACCCTAATCCGTCACGGACAACTTTTGCCAAACTCCGCGAGCAATAATAATTACACCGCTTATATTTCAACCGAACTTCTATTAGCGCGCCCCAAACATAATACCCCGGCCAAAGAACATCCTGCGCATTATAATATCAGAGGCCAGAGGCTACTTATTAACCCATTAGTGCATATAATCTGATATAATGACTGTTGAACGCCACAACTATAGAAACAAATAGTTTTAAGGTGATTTCGATGTATTAGTTTTGACGAACGGGGTTACGGTTAGGTAGGGCTCAATAACTGGGATCTCCGCTTACTAAATTGCACTGATCAAGTTTGACGCCAAAAGGCTAAATTTCAAGTCCAAGTTGCAACCCGCGCAACGTGGCGAAAGTAATCACGTGAGCCCTCTGTGCCAATGAGCCTGACATTATTGGATCACGTGACTACTTGCGCCACGCTGCGCGGGCTGCAACTCGGACTTGAAATTTGGCCCAAGGATAGAATTATGTTCCCTAATTAGTTGACTCCAGAAATGGTAGGTACGTTTTCACTTTCATCTTTCTTATTTGAAAATCACAGTTATAGTGATTTCTTTTAACAAGAACATGAAAAACCATCCTCTCTTCAAAGTTACACTTTCCACTTTTCCGTCGCTTTGACATTCTATGTTCACCTGTTCAAATAGTTTATAACAGCCAGGGCCGGACCGATTAACAGCGGACCGCGACCTGACAAGACAACACGGACAACTCCCCATTCGCGAGTAACCAGTCGGCAAAATAAAGTTTGGTAGAGAAAGTCGAGCTTAGAGGTACCAAATACATTGTTAGTAACTCTTTTACCGATACGCCAACTATGTGCTAAGAAGAAACGGTGACCAAAATGAGTCAAAAACGCGTGTTTTCAAAGAAATTTGTCTGGGGCGGCATTGTATCAAATTACATACTATAGCATTGCACCAAGACAAGACGGTTCCAAGATAACCCAAAATCACACCTTTTATTTCCAAAAAGTTTCAGCTTGCAGTTCTTAGAAACTTTTTATTTTTGCATTTCACTGACATATCTACTGTATCTAAAGGAGAGGGTACGGTACAACAAAGTCGAAAAGACCTCTATAATCGAACAAATGTTTGCCTGCGGCTCTGTCAGCAACTAGGTTTGCAACTAGCTTTTTGTCATAAAGGAGGCGATGAAAGCTCGGAAAAACCTGAAAATCTAGGTCAAAAAAAAAAAACACCAAGTCGAACGAGTCCACGGTTTCCACCAACCAACGTTGCTAAACAGACGAACATAATTATTTTAGGAAATCATATAGGGTGCGTATTTGAAAACTTACAGCCCCCGATTTCTCCTCTAAAAAAAATTGCTTCAAGAAATCCCGACACAAATTGACTTTAGATTTGAGGGAGACATCGGACATCGCTGGTCAGAATTGATATTGGAAAAGAGAGATGGGCTATAAAAGTAGTAGAATGTTGGAAAAATATTTCAAAAACTCTACGTCTTCAATAGGGTACTGGACTATAAATTAATTTTAGCAAAATAACAGAATAGAAGTGATCCATGAATTTTTATAGATGATTACTAGAAAAAAACTTGTATCTTAATGCTTGTGATCTTTTAATGGGAATCAGCTTTAAAGTAGGAGCTATTTGGATCATTTTCAAATCAGGTGTGTAGCTGTGAAGTAACATTCTTGACTCGAGACTGACCAATCGCCCAATCGAAACGATCGGCGATCAACAAGTGACAGCGCTGGCGGGGTGGAGTACACTTCTCATTATTTCACATGTGTCCTGTCCATAACTTTCATCCATTTGTTAGCAAAAAACACAACTGGCGAACAAAACACTCGCAAACGTGCAAAAAGTAGCAGTAGAAGTCAACAATCAAGTCAATCCATGTAGGTTATGTTATTAATTATTATAATACTAATATTGTCATCACTGTCACCGTCATGAAACACAGGGTTACCGTTAGCGCAAGATATTGACTTCATCTTCAAAAGATTAAGTGTATTCAATGAGTCCTTGCGTTAATATGCGGTGGTAACGTGTGCAATAGGTACAAATTAATGTTGGAAAGAAGTTGCAACAATTTATTGTGCGGTTGAAAACGATCAATTCAAATAGTCCTGGTTCAATTGTAAACATGACAACGTGACACCGCGGCCCGCGTCGCATTTTGGAGGATTCTGGAGAGCTATTGGCTCCTGGGATCGTAGTCCCGAGTCAAAGCTTCGACGTCACACTTACCCGCGCATTTATTTGAGATATTTTCAATATTTTTCTTGATAATAATAATAATAATAATAATAATAATAATACTTTATTTTCATCGTACACAAGATACAGAAAACACCCAACAGGTAAATAACCCAGTTAAAGGATGA
Organism: Anaspis maculata; assembly: GCA_949128115.1. Lineage (NCBI taxonomy): Eukaryota > Metazoa > Arthropoda > Insecta > Coleoptera > Scraptiidae > Anaspis > Anaspis maculata. The sequence continues at coordinate 36,788,703 of OX421968.1, forward strand.
AAACAATATAAAAACAAGTTGATACAACAGAACAAAGCAAAAGACAGCCACAAATAAACAAACATCTAAAATACATTCAATATGTCCTGCCTGCTACAACACAACAAATCGAGCCTATCTTCAACTTCACTATAGCGAGAATACATTTTATACAATGGTGCTGATAAAAGTATATTTGTCCTTGCAGTAGGCATGTTAAAAATATTATTACGTCGAGACGAGATGCGTGGAACCCTATACTCCACCCGATCCGTCAACGAAGAGCAGTCAATATTACCATTCAAAATCTTAAACAAAAACAACACAGCACCAGCATCTCTCCGACTTCTGAGCAATTTCATATTAAAGCGGTTAAGTAAAAGCTCTTGGGGAAATCCCCGAGGAGGATAGAAACCGTCCATAAGGCGAGAGGCTGCCTTCAGAAAGCGCCGCTGTATATTTTCAAGATCAGAAATATACACCCTATAAATAGGATCCCAGACAAGGGAGGCATACTCTAATCGTGATCTGACGAATGCATTGTACAACACACGCAAGGTTTCAAAATTTCTGAAGCCAGCCCCGTTCCGCAAAACAAAGCCCAGACCCCGAAAGGCAGAGGCCGTCACCAATTCAACGTGCTTTGCGAAAGTGAGCCTGGAGTCGAAGGTAACGCCCAGATCTTTGACATGTTCAGGTCTCTGCAAGACAATGTCACCCAGAGTGTAATCGTACAGTATAATGTCACTCTTGCGAGTAAAAGTCATCACATTACACTTAGAAGCATTCAGACACAGCCCATTCTCTCCACACCACTCACGAACAACCACCAAATCGCGCTGCAAAGCAAGGCAATCCTCGACCGTCTTCACTTCACGAAACAACTTAAGGTCGTCCGCATAAAGAAGCGACTCCATCGAGATCTTGGCAAGGATATCATTAATGAAGATGTTAAAAAACATCGGGCCCAACACGGATCCTTGAGAAACACCGGATGGCTGGTGATAATACGAGGATTTGAAACCATTATGTTGGACAAACTGTAGTCTATCCTGGAGATATGATTTAACAAGTTCAACAAGAGCGTCCGAGAAACCGAAGTTTTGGAGCTTACTACACAAGATTTTATGATTTATGGTATCAAATGCACTCGTAAAATCAGTATATATGACATCAACCTGGCCCCTTCTGTCAAGAACTTCACATAAGAATTGAGCCTTAACAGCCAAGTTGGTCACAGTGGAACGACCCCTCAAGAATCCGTGCTGAAGGGGAGATAGATAACAGGATACATGTCGGTAAACGGCCTTGTGAAATACGTGCTCAAAAACCTTACCAAAATTGCAGAGAATCGATATAGGGCGATAGTTTACTATGTCTGTTTTGTCACCCTTTTTGTAAACTGGACACACTCTAGAGACCTTCCAGAAATCAGGAAAGCTGGATGTGTCAAAAATAAGATTGAAAATATAAGCCAGTGGCTTCGTCAGGCTCGAAGTGCAGTCTCCAAGAAGAAAAGCGGGAAGCAAGTCCGGACCCGCAGTCATGTTAGGTGCCAACTTTTTTATAGCCACACAAACGTCACCCTCCGTCACCCCAATCCTCCCAATGGGTACAGCGTCCGGAGCAGTGTCCAGGGTCCCACCACCAGAACCATCACGGCTGGAGAATGTAGATGAAAAGTGCTGAGCAAATTTGTCAACTATGACCTGCGGATCGTCGAAAATGTCACCATCGTAAGACATACGAGACGGAACGGCTTGCGTACCGGTTTTTTCATTAACAAATGACCAAAAACTACGTGGGTTTGACTGCAATTCACTCTCGCACTTCTCTCGATACTCCAGATAACACATCTCAATATCATGCTTCAGTTCACTTCTGAATGCAGAAAACCTTTCATAATCGGTCACGGAACCTGTACGCTTATACCTCTTGAAAAGTGAACTTTTTCTTTTAATATCTTTTAGAATCTTGCTATTGAACCAAGGCGGACATTTCCGAGTGACATTTTTTTTCTTCTTCTTGGGAACGTGAACATCTAAAACAGAATACAGAACTCTGTAAAACTCACCAACCACTGAATTAACGTCCCCACACGTAGAGAGGAAAGACCAATCAATTGAATTCAACGATTCATACAGCCCAACATAATTTGCTTTTTTAAAGTTATACTCTTCGCCCACGGACACAGGAAAACACTCGTGAGACCTGCTTCCAGTATGCACCTTGACACTCAAAGCAGGATGGTGATCATCAACAGGCACCATGGGTTCCACAGCATCATCAACAACAGCCTTTCCGTTAGAAAAAACCAAATCAAGTAGCCTTTCATTTTTGTTTAAAATCATATTGTGCTGAGTCAACTCATAAAACATCATCAATCTAGAAATCTGAGTCACATTATGGGAGGGGGTGATATTTTCAGCACAAGAAACATATTCTGGCAAGTTAAAATCACCAAGGATTACTATTTTGCTATCATACAAACACTGCAGCGCAAGCAACGCCTCGACAAGCAAATCATATTCAACATTTGTACATGACGGTGGAATATACACAGTAATAATCATTATAGACTCAAAATTCAATTTAACTTCAACAGCCACAACATCAATATCATCAACAGCGCTAAACAAATCACAGACGGAATATATATCAATAGGTCGCGCCTTAAGCTGCTTTCGAATGGCCAGAGCAACTCCTCCACCTCTTTTATTACCATTTCCGTTAAGGGAATTACGATCGCATCTAAAAACATCATAACAATGCAAAAAAAACAGTTCATCACTAGAAATTCCGCAATGCAGCCACGTTTCAGTCAGTGCAAAACAATCGTATCTGTCGCCAACAGATAAAACAGAATTGTAAAACTGTACAGTCTTGGATCTTAGTCCTCGCACATTTTGGTAATAAATGTGCAAGAATTTTGACGGGGGTGTTGGCCTGCTTGAGTGGGTGTCCTCAGCACCATGCAGCAGTTTCTCCGGGTGATTGGAGGTCCCGACACCTAGTCCAGAATGGGCAGGTACATTCTCCGCTGGTTCCGAACTTACTTCGGCGCCGTCGTCGAGCGTCGCCTCGAGAAAAAACGGGATACACAAACACCAGCAGGCCACAATACTGGGTCTAAAGCTGCATCCAAACCAGTGGCATATACAGATACCTTGAAGGAAGCGTATTCGTCAGGATGGCGCGACGTAAGGTCCTCCACAAGTACCTCTGGAAATTTTGATTTCAAAAGCATAGCCAGTTGTTCCTTTTTTGTTTCTGGGTGAAATCTGTAAGCATGAATATGAGCAAATCTAGGTACTCCTCTGGGCAGATCACTCAATTCAGCCTGACCAGTCCCCATAACCACTGGATTCCTGGGTTTAGATTTTCGCTTTTCAACCTTCTGCCATTTAGCTTCTTCGCTTATTCGATTTGTATTGGACGCTTGAGTCACGGGGGCAGAGCTGCCAGTCACACCGCCAACAGGGCCCACTCGTCTCTTAATTTGGGCATTGTCAGGCTTTTGCTCAAGTCCTATTTTCAAATCTACGGATCTGTTATTGTTTTGGAGCGACGGCGATAACCTTGGTATCTCGGCTTTTTGCGGTTTTTGCTTCGGCTTATCAACTTTAGCTTGACTGGCTTGGTTTTTACCAGTTACGAGTTCGTTCTTTTGATGCAGTTCTTCTATGTTATTTTCCTTCGCATTATGTTTCATCAACATAATGTGGTCTTCCAGGATTCGGATCTTATCACGCAGTTCATCTATGATGATGTCCTTCTGCCGGATGATGTAGCTGACTACTCCTTTATTGAGCCATTCTTCGGTTGGAGGTTCCGATTCCAATGCACTGGTCAAAGTTTTCAGGTCCCCCTCTTCGCCCTCGCAGCAAAGTAAGGTACCGTCGTCGAAAATTTTTACATAGCTACACAGCTTGGCACAGCTTTGATGAAAATAGGTGTCACAACTTTTGCATTTCACGCCACTCACCAACTTATTTTTGCACTTTCTGCATTTTGTTGCCGGAGCATTCGCATCGACGTCTACGCTCGGCGCCATCTTGTGCAAAAAAACGAACGATAATGAAAGAACGGCAATAAACACGGGCGAATGGGTCTTTCCTTAGTTAAAAGTTGCAAGAAATCCGAAATTGAAATTAAAAAAAATTGTCTGGTATCCTGTTTGGAAGTTATGGAGGGTTAAAATTGTGGTTCTTCAAACCATTCTATTTTCGTTACTTCAAAAGACTTACTGTTTGCGGCAAAATAATGATCACAAAATATCAACTATTAAATGTATCCTGGAAACTATTGTAGTATTTATTTATTTATTTAGCGTATGGCATACATGCTACAGACAAGAGGTACTATAATAGTAATAAAAAATACTTAATATAACGAGTGTATAAAAAAATAAAAAAATAAATAAATGAAAAGAAATAATTAATCAAATCCCGATGTCCAAGTTTTCAATCCAAGTCACCGTATCTGGAGAAAGGGTGTAAAAGTCGGAGAAATTTCCAGGGTATACCCTTCGTTTGCACTCCTGAACAATGTGCATAACAGTTTGACGTGGATTTTCACAGTCACAGTTTCCAGATTGAACTTTACCACATTTATACAAAAAGTGTATAAATTAATATTTTTCACTACTAGCCGTGAAGTGCATCATTATTAACCTCTCCCTGAATTAGGATGGCGATTTTCTAGTAGTAAAAGAAATACTATATAAACCACGGTTGAGAAAATTATTATAGCTTCAGCGCCTTATATCCCTCAGCTGCGCTTCGGGATCTAAACTGGCGCTTCAGCTATAATAATACTTTCTCAACCTTGGTATATAATATACTATTATAGTATAGGTACCTACTCCTAAAAGTGCCTACAAACAGTCCGGGTGGTCCTCCCATAACTAATTTAGAGCACAATGGAACACGCACTTGTTTTCCATTTTTTTTTGCTTTTGAATTGAATTGCTTTGAATTTTTTCTTGTGCTTTTTGCAAAAGAACCGCGTATTTAGAATTTATGACGCCCTGAATAGGAAACAGGAATTCAAATTTACGATGACCGGTGTCTCCCTCAAATCACAATCTAGTTGATTTGTGCCGGAATTTCTTGAAGAAGAAATTTTCAAGGGAGAAATTGGGGCCGGTAAGTTTTCAAATACGCACCCTATATGATTTCTTATTAAAATTATGTACGTCTGTTCAGCAACGTCGGTTGGTGGAAACCGTCAACCCGTTTGACCGTAAGATCAAGAGTTCACCATCAAGTGGTTGTATTAATAGTAGGATTAGTAGGTATACTATTTTACGAGTTTCACAATACGAGTTATTAAACGAGTGTGACATATAGTACAGGAATTATACGGAAAAAAACAGCCAAATCCGGAAAAAAATAATTCATGAAATTGTTTTTCGCCATTCGACTCAGAAAAAGACCCATGTCCAAAATCACCAAAAATCCCCGAATTGCAAAATTTTTGCTGTGCGTTCAAAGTTGAACCAATTATTTCAAAAGTTGAAATGAGCTATATGTATAGTGGAAGCGGTACGCAAAATAAATTGCATTCAATTGTGAAAGCAAGCGGCTTTGCAGAGTGATACCTTAGACCTCAAGGAACGATTTCGCTCAGGAACCAAAATAATTCACCTCTTCATATGTCGTCTACAGGATGATCAAAAATTCAAAAAAATCAACTAATGAACCAAAAGAGATGGAATCATGAAAATGAAAATAAAATAATGTTTCTATTATGCTCAAAAATGTTTCAATTGCTCTCCAAAATGTACCTATTCTTTGCCTATCCTAGGACCATTATTGCTAGTTCTAGTACCACTTGATTCCCTGCCTACTCGATAACGAGCGAATTCAAGATGGCGGCCATGAGAAAAAAACAGTTGTCTGTTAACATTTTCGAAAATAGTAGGCGGAGACGGAGGCAATACATCAAATTTCGTTCTTGACAACTCTTTTTGGCGGAAACATCACATTCCAGCCAAATATTTTGAAAAATCAGTACTTTATAAAAAAAACTTCATTCTCCATGAAATCGACCACTAATTTCAAGATATTTCATAAACGGCTGAAGGTGCTATTTATTTTATCTCAATATACAATGAATTCTGAATCTACGTGGTGATTTTCATGATTCTACCTCTTGATCTGTAGAAAATTTTGCAATGCTGTGATTTTCGGTGACTTTGAATGTGTGATAGAGTGTTATTTTCTGAGTCGGCTGGTAAAAAAAATTCCTGAATTAATTTTCGCCACCTTTTCGGCTATTTTTCCTGTACTAATACCATTTTATCTACTTTACTCAAGAATTGCGCAGGAAACAGAAATTCTAGCTGCTGAAAGTAGATATGTTTGACAATAATATGTAATTGAAGTTTGAAGTGACACTTTGCGACTCAGGTTCGTCTACCTTCCATGTAGTAGCAATACATTGTTTTTCTATTTTGCGTTCATAAGAAAGTCATTACGATACGCAAATGACGTCATTCGCGTATCGTAAGAAGCTCCATTTCGATACGCATTTTTTTACCTCCAAATGTTGGCAATATCAGTGGGCATGACATCGACATGACAGCACTCACTGACAGAAGAGACAGCTTGGGTGACATCACTTCGCAGGAAGGGTTTATTTCATAAAAATACGGCTCATTTTTGACGATAAACTGTGCTTTCACTATCAAGAGCAACTCCCAACAATTTTGTTAGCAGAGGCATATATTTTACATTTTTTTATTGAAAAAAAGCATGGAATAGTTGCAAAATAGGAAAATTTTTATACATATAACACACGTTTTAAAAGTCGCTTCGCTCTTCGTGCTTCAAAATGACGCGTGTGACATACGATGTCTTATAAAACTTGTATTATAATATACTATTCCTCGATTGTTTCTATTGGCTAAAAAGCTTCATTTCGACACTGTTTTCAGTACATAGAAGTGTCCATCGCTAAACCAAAACAGACAGTACCTAGTGTATTCTAAAACTAGTGTTACCATGACGACAATAATTGTAAGACGAGTAATGTATGAGTATTACAAGAAGGAACTGTAACACGTGTTTTTCAATTTAAGTACTTTGTCTATAATTCCTTGATTTACTCAATAAAAATGAGAAGATCAACCCCCCTCCTCCAGTGACATCTGAAATATGCTTATGTCATTATTGACAGCCCAAACAGTGGCACAAAGTGCTTTATTTTCAGTTACACGAATTAGTACTTCGTGACACTGTTTTTCAAAAGAGCTAATACTGTGCTACAAAAGAGTCACAGTATAACCAGAATAGACAATAGTACCGTATGTTCATTAAAAAATTCAATAAGGGGCGGCTGTGGAAGTTCAAACGTATTTCCGTTACTTGATTCGGATTCATAATGAAGTGAAACGTCAAAACTGTCAAGTCAGCGATAATTTTTAGGTTATTTAATTGGAAACTCAAACGTCAAAACCATGGAGGGGTCAAAACAAACAGGGAAGTGTTCAAGACTACAAAAATTGCTGGAAATGACCCCCATTTTCTCGTAAACACAACTGGACTCGTCGTTTCATGTTCTCAAACGTATTCTGAAGGATTTGAGGAGTGATGTTACCGATTTCTTGAGTAATACGTTCCCTCAGCTGTTCAAGGTTTTGTACAGGTGTCTTGAATATGGTGTTTTTCAGATGAGGAAAAACGAAATAGTTCAGTGGGGTCAAATCCGGGGACCGCGGAGGAAATTCCGGCCTGCAGTTCAAACTGATGACCCGTTCATCAAAAAACTGTCGAATAAATTGAATTGTTTCATGAGCGTTGTGAGCTCTGGCCCCGTCCTCCTGCTGGAAGTAGCCTCTTTGCAGTTCGTCATCGTGCAGTTGGCCAAAGACTACTTGAAGGATATTGTCTCTGTACCGCTGACCATTAACTGTGAAGTCGAAAAATACTGGTCCGATGATCCTCCGTCGTGACACCGCAACAAAAATGCCAACTTTTTCTGGATGTAGTGGAGCCTCGCGAAAAACATGGGGGTTTTCAGCGCTCCAATATCTCATTGTCTGCGAGTTAACGTAGCCAGAAAGGTGACACCAGGATTCGTCCGAAAAAAAGGTCAAATCCAACAAATCGTCGTTGTTCATCAGATGTTCAGTGAACCATTGGCAGTATGCGACGCGTCTAGCATGGTCAGGAGGAAGCAGTTCGTGGAATTTCTGCATTTTGTACGGTGTCAGATGAAGATCTTTCCTTGCAATTTTCTGACAAGTGCCAAGTGATAAACCAACCTCTTGAGTGAGTCGACGCAATGATTTTGTTGGTTCGTTCAACAAGCGTTCTTGCACATCGGCGGTGACTTCCTGCGTACGTGCTGTGGGCCGGCCGCTTCCCTTTTTTCGATTTATGCTACCAGTTTGCCGGAACAAATCAACTGTCCTTTGGATCTTCGTGAAAAAATCATTTTCCAGGAAAACAAAGTCTGGGAAATTTTGCTGAAATTCCACCATGCAAGCTAGAGCACTATAAACCCATTGTCCATTTTAAAGAATTCCATTACGGAAATACGACTCGATGATGAATATTTTATGTTCGGACGTGAAAGCCATATTTTTCAAATTCAAATTCAGAATTGAAGACTCAATGACATTTCTTTCGAATTTTGTAAGTATGAATCAAGTCACGCACATACGTTTTACTCTCCACAGCCGCCCCTTATTGAATTTTTTAATGAACATACGGTATATTATAGTAGGTACAAGTTTTAAAGACATCATATTGTCACACGCGTCATTTTAAAGCACGAGGAGCGACTGACGTCATTCGCGTATCGAAATGACTTTCTTATAGTCGTAAAATAGATAATAGTATATTATTATACGAGTTTAATAGAATAGAATAGAATAGAGTTTATTCGTTCTCAAAGCATACAAAAATATATGAAGAATAATACCCAGGTACATATCAATGTAGATGATAAAACACAATATATAAAATGCTGTTGAACACGTCACAGAATAAATAAATAACAATATAACAATAACAACTATATACAGGTTAAAATTTTATCGGAAAGGAATTCATCAATAGAATAGTAGGCCTTCGCCAATAAGTGTTGTCTCAATTTCTTACGTAAAACATTTCGTGGATGTTGCCTCCAGGAGAGCGTAATAAGCGTAATAAGACGAAGTTTGTCACACGACTGTTTTTGGGGCACGACAAACGCATGGCGTCAAATGGTTTATGATCAAAGTGCGTTATGCACTATATAAATTTTCTCTCTTAATCAAATTGCGTTTTTCAAGTTCAACTCTCCATCAGGTGCATGTTTGCCTGAAATCAATCTTCAATTGCTTTTGGAGCCCCGCAAATAGGAAAATGCGCTGTCCGAGCGTTGAAATTTGCTCGGCTCATGAAACTTCGAGGGTTTGTGAATTTGATGATGATGGAAATGTTGAAGGACCATCCGGGTTTTGAACAGCTGAGAAAATTGCTTAGATTTAGTGACCGACGCACCTCTGATGCTCGGGCCCGGGTCTCGAGAGGAATTCATGGACTCTGGTAATAATCCTTTTTGCGAATTAGGCATTTCCACATGACGTCACAAGCTCGTCAGTGTTGCCAACCTAGTTGAATTTATAACGTCAAAAAAGTGTTAGGGAACAACCCGCGTTGTTATGATTGTAAAAAAAGTACTTTTTTGGGATTTTGGATACAGTAGGAAGCAAGTTTGTGCGTGATAATTGTTCACGAAACTCTGGCGCTTCGATCAATACTGATAGTTGGAGATGTACTGCCCCAAATAGCTCAATAAACAAGAAAGTTTGGTGGAGTGCTTAAATCATTTTCGTCGGAAAAAAAAAGAAATCCGTGGCTTTTTCGAAAAACTAGATTCCTGGAAGAGAAGAGCATCTCAGGAAGTATCTCAAAGTGCCAAGAAATGCGACTCAAAGACATCTGGGAAGGAGAAAATATGCCAGTTCATTATTCTGCCGATAAGGTAAAAAGCTGACTAAATTGTTAGAATACAGAATAAATGTGAGATGATTTTACAAGTTATCCATTACTAAGCGCCCTTCTGATTTCATAAAGTATGGCTGTGGCAAAAACTGTGACCTGTGGCGATCGTGAAATGGGAAAATCCAGCGACCAAGGAATTTCTTAGCTGACCACAATGTTACCTCAAATCCTGCTTACAAGAAGAAGTTTCAGGATTTTTCAAGCAATGTGTCTTGCCGCGATGAAGCCATCATCTGAAAATTCAAGATTGTCAAGTCAGGTGTACGATTTGGTCAACAGAAGATGAAGATACTCGGAGCCGATCCCATCTGGTTCACATGTGCTTATATCACAGCAAATATTACAACTATAGTGAAATAGAAAATGGAAACTATTGTCAATTCAAACATCTAGGCTTGTGAAAGCAATGGAGGAAGCATGACTAGAGATGTAGAGGGCTCAATGAACGTGAACGTTGGGTTGGAGTTTGAAGTGGTTGAATCTTTTTTTTGAGGAAAAAATGAGAAATTCATGGTTTTCTCGAAACGCTGGGGCTCGTGGAAGTACGAGGCATCACAAAATGTATCCCAAAGCGCCAAGAAATGGAAAGGACGAAGAAAGGAATACACTTGAAAAAATATACGGAGGTTGTACCGATAACAATTAGGATGGGTAACTAAATTGCTGTAATACAGTTATGATGTTTGCACAAAATTATCTGTTGCTAAGCCTATCTAGTTTCAGGAAGTACTTGTGTCAAGAATTGTGGCCTTCGGCAATCTAAAAATGGGAAAATCTACGGACTGAGGAATTGCTACGTCGACCACAATTTGCAGCCTAGAATCCTCAATAGAACAATGAATATTTGTATTTTTAAGAAATGTGTCTGGACACAATCAAGTTGTAGTTGAAAATTCAATATCGTTGAATCAGGTGTAAAATTTCTGTCAAGGAGGGCTCCAGTGACCGAATACATCTTCGGTGGCCGAACAGCTGTTCCAGTTAAACTTCCATGTTTTGCCTCTGTCCATATTCGACAACCGAAGTGAAGACATTCCTGCACTTTGAAAATATTAAATATAAACAAAAACTATTGTTTGTTTCTTTAATCCAGCAGTAAAAGCTGGGCCTCAAGTATTTGAGTGATTGGGAAGCACAAACCGAAGAGGTACATACCTAGCCCCACACAAGGCATATCACTCCAGCAATGCCGGGAACGTAAACCCCCAACATTCAGGTGAGGTTTGGTGGCAAAGTTCATGCCCAATTTTGTCGGAAAATATGAATTTTCCCCACTACCCTGTGCAGTTAACCTAACATGTTTGGCTTGCTTTTTTACAAAAAAACACACTTTTCCACGAGAACTTATTTTGCAGGCGCATTAAGGACATTCCTTGAACTTGATACAAAAGTTTCAAACTCAAACTCAAAAAGGTAGCCGAGGAAAAAAATGCAGAAACTGGAACTCCATAAGCGCCCTGTAGTTCGGTTGTTCCCGATCATTATTTGGTTCAATTTTGGCGGGCAATTCTGGACAGTTGGCAACACTGCTGTGACGTCAATGGAAATGCCTAATAACCCTTAACGCAAATGAAAACACAAAATGGGCCACACCTCGTATATCGTCGCGGACAAAGAAAATGCATACTCCAGTGGTGAGCAATCACCAGTGGATAAGTGAATAGGCAACCCAGTTATACAATTTCACAGTTTATTGCCTTTATGGAAAAGCAAAATAGAAATTCAACCGGTGCCGGACCAAAGAAGAAGGGGGGTATCGGGGTGTAGCACCACTACATTCGCGAGTAACCAATCGGCAAAACTCAGTCCAGTCGGCCAAATAGAATTTGGTAGAGGGTAGAGGAAATCAAGCTTAGAGGTGTCAAATAAGTACATTATTGTTAGTAACTCTTTGTTCGAAAAATTTCCGTCTGCGGCGCGATTTCACCGTTTCGCTTGCAATGTGCAATTGATTGAATTTTTTGTGAGAAATTTGTCTGGGGCAGCATGATATCAGATTAATAGCATCGCACAATACACAAAGAAGGTTCAAAGTTAATCCTAAATCACATTTTCACATTTTTTTTCCAAAAGTTTGACCATGCAGTACTACTTAAACTTATTTCTGCGTTTCACTGACATCCTGCATCTAATGGTGGCCTTACAATCCTTGTATTGAGTATCAAATGCTGCAGCTTTTTTAGTTGCAGACGAGGTTGCAGAGTTCTGATTGGACCTGATGCTTGTCATTGCTGTCAATGACCAGCATGTGACCAATGAGAGCTCGGCAGCTAAAAAGGCTCAAATGCTCAATGTAAGGCTACTATAAAGAGCCTACCACAAGCTGGACCGCTGAAAAAATACGGCTGATGGCCGCTGATAGTTTCGCTCCAAAACTTTGCAGGTATCATCAGCCGTAGCCGTAGCCTGTCGGCTTATCACTTTATTTCTGCACCAAAAAGTCATTCTACTTAAAATAAAAAGTGAACGAAATACTTCTCAGATTAGTTTTTCTTATTCAATTTCTATCTTTATATTTAGAAGGATGGGTGATCAAAATCAGCCAAAATAACGTATTTTTCCGAAAAAACTTTATTTTATCCAAGACGAAATTGTATCAAATTATTTTTATTTTTTTTTTCAATTGGGTGTTTATGGGCGCATCGAGTACTAGCTCATTAGCGCCCTTGCGGTGACTTCCTCCGTTTCACTCTTTTTCCCTTGACGTGACCGCTCGGTTAGTACACGCCAAAGTACTTGAGAGCGCATAGAGAAAAGCCACCTACCCCAGCGGGATTTGAACTCCGGACCTCTGGGCTTGAAGCCAGAGACGGAGCCCACCGAGCTACCGCCGGGATAGTATCAAATTATAAACATTTCAAAAACAAAAAAAGGTTCCAGAATAACTCAAGATTATAGACCCTCAAAATCTTTTTCCAAACAGTTCCAGCTTGCAATACTCAGAAACTATTTTTTCGTTTTAATAACACACTGATTTAAAAAAGAGGGTAGATACAATGTAAGCCAAGAACACTTCTTATTCCATTTTTGAAATTTTTGAATTCAACTGTTCGCAGCCTCATGACGGTAAATTTTTAAATTCTTCATATTTTAGCAGAACTATCGTATTTTTTGCACCTGTTTCAACCAAAATATGCACCGCTTTGTCCGTCCATTCGTCCGTCCGTTCCTCGAACTCCTCGCAAACTAGACGCCCTAGCTTACTGTTTTTTTCGCTGTTACATAGCTGCCATCCCCAAAGCTGGACTAGGCTATATTGAATGTCCATATTGCGCCGCCAACATAGAGAAAACCGCCGCCGACCAACTTGAAATAACATGATATTGCAATTTCTCCCAGACCTTATGCTCTGGTGTTCTCATTTTATAAACGTAAGCCCAGAAACATTCCATCTTCAATATGCGCCGCCGACATGAAAAAATTGCTAAAAACCGCCCCCAATCACTTAAACATAACCCCGAAGACATAGCGATCTAATTCTTTCGGTATATGAATAGCTGACTGAAAATGGGAAAGGATAGGCTACTTTTGGTTAGTCGCCGCCCCCAGATTCCGCCATCAAACGAGAAAAAGTGCAACTTTCACTATTGTTATTGATTGAGATGTTCCCTCAAACATTTAGAAACTGCCAACTCAAACTGTGCAAGAGTTTCTTTGCCAAACTGTGCCACTCCCACACGCCGCTCCCTCCAAAGTAGAGATAAATGTAAAACATAAACCTGAAGACATAGCGATCTAATTCTTCCGCTATATAGATAGCTGACTAAAAATGGGAAAAGACAGGCCACTTTTGATTAGTCGCTGCCTCCAGCTCCTGCCCCCCCCCCCCCAAAATGCAACTTTCACAATTTTCACTGATTGTCATATTTCCTTGAACATTTAGAAACTCCCATCTCAAACTGTGCAACAGTTACTTTGCCGAATGCTGCCGTTCCCACACGCTGCCCTCAAAGTAAGAGATACGTAAATGAAAAACATAAACCCGAAGACATAGCGATCCAATTCTCGCTATATGGATAGCAGCCTAAAAATGGGAAAGAATAGGCTACTGTTGATTAGTCGCCGCCCCCAGCTCCCCCCCCCCCCAAATATTGATGATTGAAAGAATTTTCATTCTAATCTATTTCATTGGCAAGTACCTCATTCTGATAACAAAATATCACAATGAGTTTCGATTGAAGAGAGTGGGCAAAGAATGGTGTTTTTCCCGAGGTTTCTTCTTCAACCAAATTTCTTTACATTTCACAATATGCCTCTTTAAGAAAATGCGCTACTGAGACTCACGCACGTGAAGGCATACTGTTTGACATTCTTGACTTCAAACTTCATGCGCGCACTGTAGTTAGTAGATACAAGTAGATAACACAATAATTGAAATTTGTTGAAATTGGAGATACACATGATGACGAAATCGGACTGTTACAGTTGTGTTTGGGATTTAGCCCGATTCTGCTTTATTTAGGCGGTTAATTACTCATTTCGGTGCTCTTCTTGTATTCTAGTGGTGTCTTGAATATTTTGTGCTGCTGCGGGAGAGGGAAAACGCTTTGCATGCAATTTGAAATCGTATTTAGCTTGATGATTTGCAAGTCGCACAATGCAACTAATGAACTGTGGAGGAGTTGATTTTATCTCCGACGATTGGTAGACACAGCATTAAATTGTGTATACGACGCTTATGGCACGAAAGAAATGTTTCTCGCAATTATTGCACTATTTCATCCTTTCGAGGGGCTAGAGCTTTTGTTGGCTTATTTTGTCTAAACACTTTATTTTTATACGAGACTGGATACTATTTACTATAGAAAAAAAAAAGTGGACATAAAATCATTGAAACCGATCATCATACACGATGTCCAAAATTTAAATCTGGGAACTAAGGCAACCGATAGAGCATAAAAAAATCAGACTTCCTCAAGAAAATATTTTCAAAAAACGCCCTATAGTATTTATTTATTGGTTGGCATTTGAGACTTACGTTTGAAATATACGCAGTCGTCATTGTAAATGAATAATAAATAATTTTAGTATACACGCACTTCATAAGATATACACGGAACAAATCTCGGAACAAATATGCACACATATACAGAATACAGAGTGTTTCAGCGATGGGTAGCAATAAATTTAACTGTGGGTAGATTTGGTCAAAATGTGACGAAAAGTCATAGACCATTTTGCGAAGCTCGGTCTTATGAAGAAGATACAGCCCTTTCCAAGCTAGCTTATTTCGGATTTCAAAAATTTGTTGCTCAGGAACAGGACAAACACTTACGATCAAGAGTTCCACCAAAAATGACTCATATCTGGAACGCCTTCGAAATGCAGCTTGGAAAAAGAATTCAAAGTAAAGTTGGAACTCCAGGTAACTGTAACTACCATAGAAATGTAATGCAACAACGCTTGGCATGTTTAGGCATGTTCGGTATAGTTTATAGTTCAGTAAATACATTATTGGAAATAATTTAGAGCCCGTTGTTGGCCTGATATCATCATTATGCAATACATATTCATGATAGATGAATCTCTACAGGGCCCAGCACACAACCCTCACATTTTCTGTACTGCATTATGCTCACACGATGCTATGTATAATGTACGAGTATGTAGGCATGACAATGACGTAGATTTAACCTGTAACGCAAATTTAAGCTAGTTATAATTTTGTCCAAGTATTTTACAGAAAGCTGAAGAAACGAGTGCGTCCTGGCTTTTTTGCTTTACATGTATACATGATTTTACACAATGTCGGCATTGTCGGCAAAACATTTGTTGAAGTATGCTGACTTGATTGCATTTCTCAGTCTGCCTGCTATGATTTGTCAGACCACGCACAAACCCACCAAAATCGATAAAAGAATTCGATAAGAAACAGATCAGAATCGAAACAGGGAGGGTGATGCGAAATAGAAAATGCCAAGTCTACTGAAGAAATACAGACTATTTTTAGAAAATTACCCGTTATGAGGAAGATAGTATTATGCATGCGTGCTGGTCTCTTTATTATCAAAAAACAATCAATAAATAAATAAATTTATAAATAAATGAGCATTTACATTGAAACAAATCACCCTGGTTACAAGAGTTTTATGATATGCCCTTTTCATGAATTTCCAGGAAGTACGACGCAAGTTAACCCAGTCTTGTGTTTATTAATACCTATACGAATACCTATACCTAATTCAAAATCTTGCCGGCATATTTCTGTGAAAGTTCTCAATCCAATTGCTCCCTCTCCTTTTGTACAGCCCTGCATTTTTGTTTGGAATCTGTGCATGAGTAGTATACATGAAAAATTTAATAAACCCGCGGTTCTCTCTCTCTCCATAACTTGCATCTTTGTTCCTCCGGCGCGTCTACACTAATGACATATGGCGGAGGCACCCGGACTTTTAAAACAAGCATCCCTTCTTTTCATCCTTTCAGCCTGCGATGTATCATTACTGATATATTATATGTGACATTCATTTATATTCATTCGTATATCTGAATTGTCCCACCTTTCCGGTTCCTCAAACAAATTGATCCATTTACTCTTTTTTTCTCTTTCGAAGCGAAATCCTCCTTCCCGCTCCATCCTTCCCCTGCCGACCGACGTTTAAAACTTGGAATAATTGTTTAATCTCCGACGTTCAATTCAAATTCCTTATTGCGCCTTTGTGATCGAGTGCGGAAAGGAGGTGTTCCAATCGAGTTTCCAATTTCAATTCAAAAATTTTAGGAAACTTTCACAAATCATCATTATATTTCCAGCTTTGCCTTAAATGAAACTTTCCCCCACATAATAAATTCACCTCCTTAGATGCCTTGGAAGCGGATGGAATGCAGACAGCGAAATCGCGGAGATCGGGATCTTATGTTTGATGCGAATGAAACGCGGGAGTTGTGAAATTAAAAAAATGATCTACCTACTTCACTTCAAAAATTCTCATGATGTTGTCAAAGCGCGGAACCAAAGAAACAACAATTAACTATTGTTTGAACGCTCACCTAATTTTTTTATTCGTAGCCAATTTTAAAAACTAATCGATGGAGCGTCAAGTGTGAAGTACGAGTTTTATTGGTTTTCCCTATATTTTTGTTGTATTTATTGAAATAATGATACAGCAATGTATAATGTTTTATCATTATCTGTAAGTAATCGTAACTATGTATGAATACATAAACTCTATATCAAGCCTATGTGATCTCTACAAAACGGGCGTTCCCCTATACCTGAAAAGACTCTTCATGTAGCTCAAAACATCGTATAACACAGGTATACGTTTGTTCTATAAGTATAACGGAGTTACTTATTGTTAGTGTATGATGCAACCAGGGCCGATTCTAAGTGGTGTGCTAGGAGTGCCCCTGCACAAGGGCGGCCGAAATTCAAGGGCGGCGAAAGGTCGCCCAATTTTTTCAAACGAAAAATTGAGTGTCGAAAAAGAAACTGATATTATGATTTTTGAGACCTAAGGCGGCCGCCCTGCGTAAATAGTGAATTTTTAGTGCCGAAAAAATACAACAGGGGTTGTCAAGAATGCAGGCAAGGCGGCCGCCCCGCGTCAACTATTACCGATATTAGACTTTTTTTCAGAAAGTATCTGAGAAAGGGCAAGAATTTTCATCTCTTGGTAACATTTCGGATAGTCTGTTTGGCTGATCAGCTTTGCGCTCTACGCTCTGCGCAGGGTTTATTGACAAATAGCCTATTCAAAACTTTTTGAGGGAATGGAAATACCCTCGGAAATACTGGCCCTCGGTATGGGTATATCTAGTACCTACTACTCACAGACCTAGTACTTACCTTTCATATACCAAATATGTATTAGGCTTGTCAAGTATTTTTTGTTTTCAGAATTTTGCAAGTTGTTGTGTTTTCAAGATTATAGGTATTTTACCAATAATTATGACATTTTTCTGGGTTTTGCCTTGTTATCAATAAACAACCACCTATTTGAACAGCCTTTTCTGATTATATTCAACTACAAAATCAATATACCTATGAATTGGTATAAGTGCCTAAAAACTAATATATAGGGTGTGCCGAGGGGTATGCTGAAGTGAGGTGGCTATAGACGCACCTTGATCCTCGGCGCAAAATAGATTATAATTGTTTATAATTTCGCTTAAAATGGGGAGGCCTTGGCGGTTTTAGGCCCGCAAAGTGAAAGAAAAATCGCCTGCGGCGCAATTTCCAGGGGACCCGGACGCCCCTGTCAGAAAATTGCTGCGGGGCTACAGCTGGCGGGAGGCCAAATATTTTTCGCACAAGGGCGGCCGACAAGCCCTGGATGCAACGAAAATTGTGTAGTTTCTGTAATCTCAGAAAAAAGCCAATGTCGGATCACATCCTCTTTGTATGTCCTATTTATGCCGAATTGAGGCACGTATTAGCGGGATGGGACAGGGATGTAGATGAAATAATGATGGAAACGGATAAGATAATGGATCATTGAGACCGTGTACCGATATCTTAGCCGTTTGTGTGAGAGGCTGAGAATTCTAGTGATGGAATAATGGTAAAGAAAGGAGAAGTGCTTCTCTGCAATGGTTGGGCTTGGTCGTTGTGACCTTGGGTCTTAGGATGATGCTTGGATTTGTTGTATTTTCTTGAAAGAAGTCTGTTCATTTTGTTATTGTTTTTTCAACTCTTGTTTTGTTTTACTGTGAATAAATATTACACTTATTATATTATCGAACTCCTTGCTCATAATTGTGAAAATTAAAGGCAATAGACTATTTATTTATTTATATTATCAATTTAGTAAAAGTTGACTTTTGTGTCTGCCATTTTACATAATGTCACGAAACCAGTCTTCTACACAAGCGCACGCACGCACGTCATCAGTTTCCCGCATTCCAGCATGGAACGGTCTGTTGAAGAGTATTGTTGCAAGCACTCATGTTGCAGATATCCGATTCTTCCGCAGTTGAAGTATCGCGAGCTTCCTTCTGTTCTTGTTTGCTGACAAAGCGTTGAGGATCCCCTATACATTCTCTCGATCGATATCTTGGGAATGGTATGTGAACCTCCGGATTCCCCAACGGTCACCGCTTTGACTCGACGAGTGCATGCATCTTTGACTGACTCAATGCAGATCACCTGGATCAGTGCGCCGCTGATGTCGACTGGGTTTCTAATCATCACCATCTGACGCAGGTCTTATGCCACGAGGTGCGCTGGGTACGTTGGGTATGCTGGAAGAGCTAGCCCCAAATTCCTGATGTAAGCTTTCTCCGCTTCTTTTACGTCCTTGTCCAAAACAGAGTGGTACCTTCGAGAACATTCCACGCGTTTCTTGGCATATTCCAGCATTAACCACTAGAAGATTCGCCGCGGCTCTAGAAACGTCCATCGGATTCGCGGCAAGCTCTGAAAAGAACGCACCTCCGCCAATTGTGCAGATGTCCGCCAATTGTGCAGATGTGTCTTACTTGCACTTCTGGATCTCCAGCTTGCTCTAGAATCCAGAACCACTGTGTTTGCTCTTGAATGTAGTGAAATCGCACGAGAACCTCGCAATCTGGAATCCGTAAAGCCAACCGACGCTGATCTCAGATTTAAATTCACAGCGACGACAGCGAATACACTGGCAAAGTAAAGCAAAGCGTCATCCAAGTATTAATTTGACCTGTATTTAGTAGTACGCAGTTATGTATGAACAGTGTGTGATTAAGCGTTCATCTCTCAATTATAAAAGTATTCGAAACGCCTTTCGGCATCGTCAGGGCTTGTAAAATATTTAAAAGGTATTCGTTTTTGAAGAAAACTGTATGGGAGTATTTAAAAACGAATACCTTCTTAATTCTTCTATGGATTATTATGGTTTGACTTTCGATTACAGCAAAACATAGAATATATCCGGTGTTCTGTTGATGTGTACAAAATAGATTAGAGTAGATGTTTGTTTGTTTTAGCCTTTGAGGCATACAATACTTAGTTCGTGCAAGATCAAAAAGACAAAAAAAAAATATAGGTGTACTTGAATAACTCATTAACAATAGAAATAACTCACCTACTCATAAATGAAACTTGGACATAACTCATTTCAAGCAAAAAGAGGAAGAAGGGAAACAAGTGAGTATGCCTTCACGTGCGTGAGTGTCAGTAGCGCATTTTCTTAAAGAGGCATATTGTGAATGTAAATAAGGAATTTGGTTGAAGGAGAAAAACCATTCTTTGCCCACTCTCTTCAATCGAAACTCATTGTGATATTTTGTTATCGGAATGGGGATTTGCCAGTGGAATAGATTTGAATTAAAATTCTTTTAACAAACAATATTTTTTTGTTTGGGGCGACAGCTGGGGGCGGCGAGTCATCAGCAGTAGCGTATTCTTCAATATTGGGGGCGGCGTGTGGGAGCGGCAGCGTTTGGTAAAGAAACTCTTGCACAGTTTGAGTTGGAAGTTTCTACATGTTTGAGGTAACATCGCTGTACTAGAATGATAGTAAGACAACTTGAAAAACATAGTTTCGAGTAATCGCCACTTGAACATTTCAGAAGAACGAAAAACACTCTTCTTCTCTAAACTTCAGAGATTTTTTAATTTTCCAGTTGTATTATATCGCTTCTGATTGACCTGTGAGGAATTCATTATGAAATCACATTTACTCTTTGAGAAAAAAATCAAAAAGCGAACATATCCTTGTATATCGCTGGAAATAATGGTTCTGTTGGAAGTTGTCCGTTTTTTCATGTAAGTTATCCTACTATTCGTCAGGAATTCGTAGAGTGATTTTGAATTTATCCCTCCTTTTTTTCAAGTTGTCCGAGTATTGCACAGTAAGCATAGCCTGGTTCAAGATATTTTTCATAGTTATCCTTAAGTATTGTATGACATGGAATAAGCCCATTAGTTTTTGGCTGTCATCTGACAAATAAAAGTGTCACTATCAGAAATTGGAAATTCATTTGAAAGTCCTTGGAAAACTGTATTCAGAACAGTAGATAGTGTTTCGCTAACTGTCGTGTGTCAAATATTGAAAAATGTCAAAGTTCATAACTTTATCATTCAATTATTTAAGATTTTTCATCGAACATTGCATCCTGTGAACCGATTTTCACGATTTGTTTCACTTTTGGCAGTCTTGGCCATAGCTATAACCAATATAGTCTGCCTCCGCATCTATCCATCGTTTTGGTTCAGTTTTACCCAATACAAACTGACCTGTGGATAACGAAATCATGGCAATGTACATTGGAGATAACTTAAAATTATTAAGTCATTTCAAACAATTCACGGAACATTTCTGGTCAAATAGTGGGACAACTTAGAGAAAAGTAAGATATTTTACAAACGCATGAGGGTATATTTGTGCAATAGTGAGTTAAAATGAAATATCTGAAGACTTTCATTAAATCAGTTGGTTTTTTGGTATAAGAGTGAGACATCTTCCACAGTAAAATACTGAGATAACATGAAAAACAAGGACAACTTGAAATTTCCAAATCAGATTTGCAGATCAAAATTGGGACATGTTGAAATGTCTTCGTATTATACCAGAAGGCAAGATCAAATTCGATCTATTTCTCAGTAGAAGAAATAGAACATTTTGAGATGTCCGGGTATTAGACCAGAACTGTTTAAAAAACAGATAATTATAACAGTAAGATATTCATTTT
This sequence comes from Anaspis maculata, assembly GCA_949128115.1. Lineage (NCBI taxonomy): Eukaryota > Metazoa > Arthropoda > Insecta > Coleoptera > Scraptiidae > Anaspis > Anaspis maculata. Next base: position 36,810,290 of record OX421968.1, read on the forward strand.
TTATGTACTTCCATGATGATTTTGAGTAATTCGATTTTTTTACCAGGTAGAGAATAGCTTGGAGCTATAGATTTTGGAATAATCCGAAAATCAGAAATTTGAAGTTATCTTACTATCATTCTAGCACAGCGACATGAGCATCCAAATCAGTGAAAATTGTTAAAAGTTGCGACGATTAAGACCATTTTCAGAATGATGTGTGTGCGTGCGTGCGTGCGTGCGTGCGTGCGTGCGTAGAAGCATAGAAGACAAGCCACCTAGCTCCCATTCCCCGCGGAAAATCTGGTCCACTGTAAACCGAATTAGAATGAACCACAACCTATGCCGCCGGCTTGCTGTTCATCAAATGAGGAAAATCGTCTCACCACATTGTGACTGCGACTGCGGACTGCAGCACTGAATAATGAATACCAAACAATACGCCACAGTCGTCACATCGTCCAGGAATGCCCTATGAGATTGAGAGTATTGAGACCTCTCCGTGAGAATTCAGAAACATTCTAAAGTCAGTGTAACTGATGAATTGGTGATGAAGTGGTTGACTAGACGCCATTTGAACATTTAATTGAGAATCTTGATTTTTTCTTCTATATCTTGATCTAGGTACCTACCTACTACAAGTATATTGTACCTATAAGTTTGGTAGGTACGTATACTTGCCGTGTTGTGTACTATACCGGGTACCATACGCATAATAATTATAATTATTATTATAAAAATAATAATTTGTATTTTTCGTATCCATGTCCTTATAATTGGAGTGTATAATATAAAAGGGGGTTGTTTGTCTTCTCCAACAGTAAAACACAGAATATCTTCTTCTTTTACTGCAGTTTCGGCTATTTATTCAATGCGAAGCCATTGTCAAAAATAAGTGTAAAAATATAAATTTGACATAAATTATGACATAGAATAGAGGTAACAATATAGGCATATAGGTAACAATAGTATAGGCATTGTATAGGTATACATCTAATTTTACAATAATTAACGAATCTCTAATGTCGGGAATGTGATGATTAATTTAGGTTATCGAGAATTAATGGAATAAGGAAGGTGTTATCAAATTCTAGTTGTTCATTAATAAGTTTTTTCTGGTTTTGGAAATTGTTTTTTAATTTCTAATATCTCGAAAAACTCAATACTTTTACGACCTTCTAGGAGCCAAATAGGTTTCAGACTAACAGGTGAAAAATTGTGATTCTTTTCAACAATATGTTTCGCAAAATTTGAAGTGATATAATCGGGAAATTTTGTTAATTGTCTGGTATGTTCTTTAAAACGAATTTTGAAAGACCTAATAGTACGACCAATGTTAATTTGTCCACATTCGCAACTCAGTTTATAGATGCCTTTACAATAAAAAGGTTCGATAGGATCTTTAGTTTTTACCAATAAAGAATTTAATGTAAGAGATGATCTAAAATTGATGTTAATTTTTGATTTTTGAAAAATGTTTGCAATTTTCTTTGAAATATCACCAAAACATGTTATTGTATGGTATGAAGATGAATCTGAAGGAGGAATTTAAGCAAAATTCTTTTTGATATTATATTTAAAGACTGTTTTTTTATAAAAAGATTCAAAAAGAGAAATTGGAAAGCCATTGTTGTGAGCAATCTGTTTTATTATTTTTAATTCTGACTCAAAACTATCATTTGATAAATGGGTGTTCAGGAGTCTATGAATGAAACATTTCAATTTCCAAAACCAGGAAAAACTTATCAATGAACAACTAGAATTTGATAACATCTTCCTTATTTCATTAATTCTCGATAACCTAAATTAATCATCACATTCCCACCATTAGAGATTCGTGATTTATTGTAAAATTAGATACATATACCTATACTATTGTTACCTATACCTATATTGTTACCTCTATACTATGTCATAATTTATGTCAAATTTATATTTTTACACTAATTTTTGACAATGGCTTCGCATTGAATAAATAGCCGAAACTGCAGTAAAAGAAGAAGATTTACTGTGTTTTACTGTTGGAGAAGACAAACAACCCCCTTTTATAATAATTTGTACCAAACCTAGATTATGACTTAATTTTTCAATAATGTATAATTACCTACTTAATTTTAATTTATGTCTGATGATCAGTTGCGAGTTCGACCCGTTCAAGTAGGATAGAACATTCACCTCTCGGACTGTTACAAATTAGGTAGGTATACGACAGTTATTTTCTGACTCGATTAGAGCAAAAATTACTACTTCGAACTTTCGCAAAAGAAAATCTTTACAGGTATTCGTTATAATAAAGTATATTCTAAGTACAAAAGTGCTTAGCGCCGAAGCTCATTTTATACTTCAACTTTCGATTCATAGAATGTGTAGAGGCGGTGGCTTAGGCATAAATGGCAGTATATCAAGTGATGTGTAATTATAGCTCTAATAGAGGAGTGTTGTGCACGTAAATATACTTAGGTACTAGGTATAGCATTGCCGGTCATTCGTCAATGTCAAGTACCTACCCTACCTCCATGTGAACAGTTTGTTGTTGTGCCCTGGCAAGCTGTAGTATTGTTACAGGGTGAAATGTGAAATGTTGAGAGATCATGTGATTCACATGAACGTCGACAAGAAATATACACAAATTGGTGAATCAGTGCCTCACCTATATAAACATGGCTTTATAATCTATTTTCCGGCAAGGAAGGTAGAGTTATCATCCACAAACAACTCAGTTTGTGGCCTGAGCGGAAACGATTCTGCGACAACGGCGCATTCTTGAGGAAAACCCTAAAAACAGTACACAGTGAAAGATTAGCAGTACTAAAGAAAATGATGTACACTCACATCTGCACCTGGTACAGAGAGAGCGGATCCATAAAGCTGCTGCAAGCGCGATTACAGTCGCTGAAAAATCGCTCATTGTTTCTAGTTTCTGTCGATCCGAAATTGCATATACTAATCAAGAGAAATTGTATAGCTCAAGCGATTTACTCTTTTTTCGCTATATATGAGCTGAACCTCAACTCTGGGTAGATAGCAAGACGACCCTTGATGAAAAAAATTCTTATGATGAAAATCCCTATAAAATACGCACGTAACTGAAGCTTCCGCGTTGAGACGATATAGCGGTAGGTATATAAACCAAAGACGCGGACGTCTGTAATACTCTTGCTAAACGTACAACTTCTCGCACTAAGACCCGCCACTGAGAACTATTAATCCGCATTAAATATGGAGCTTACTGCTTTGTTCAAGATTTGCACGTAATTTGCAAACGTAAACCTACCTGCAAATCTCGCTAGCGAACAGTAGAGACACACACGCACCAAAGACGCATTATTGTGGCAATCTCTTGTAATCTTGAAACCGTCCCAGATAGGTAGCCGTGCAACATTCACTTTTCAGCCAAAAGCCAGCTGCGTTTTTAAACTTTGAATCGAACATTACCTTATTTACTTATACCATAACTAGACTGATAATCGCCATGCAAGGCTAAACGACTAATGGTCACACCATGAAGGCTGACATGAAAGGTGAAAATACATCAGCAGCTCTCAAAAGCCTATAGGGGAACTCCAAAAGCTGCATCGAGAAGTATAATTATTCATCTGTATTTGTAAATATTGTTACGGTATACGGGTTCGCCTATTTCGAAATTAAACGTGCTGATTTACTGGTAAACAAACTGCACTTTATTAGCTACTACCGATACAATTGAATAACGCAAAGAATTATTATCGCTTAGAAATTCACAATGTCGCTTGAGATGTTAACGCCACGATCGCTCGATTCAAACTCTCCCGATGCCAGGTCGAGTTCCTCTCTTATAGTGGCATCGAAGGTTCTGGATGCTTCGTGTTGGTGTTTCCAGCACACGAGGATTTTTCTGGTATCTGCGTCGAGAATATACGCGTCCTTCTACGGCACCTCCACCAGAAGTCTCGACGTGTCGTGACCTACCGCTGAAGTCTCTTGATGCTTCCCGAATGCAACGCGGAAATCTAGATTTCTCTAGAAAGAGCCGGGATGGTCGCGAGCTTCGTAACAATATGATACTTCTTCCCAAATTGAAAGTTGCCGTTAGTATACTCTATAATACGTTTTATATTTCGGAACATGGCGTCATGTCGGGTTTGTTTGACGTGAAGAAATATATCGTGACCAGGGAAGACAACGTCATCAAAACGACAGGAAAACGATCACGTCATCATTTGAAGGTGATCGTCAGAATAGGCTACTGGACATCAATCGCATTTCACTCATTTCAGTATAGAAGTATCATAAATCTGATAAATATCTGAATGACGAGTTTGTAGTTGGAAAAGTTTTTCGAAATATGATTTCATTTCAGTAAAAAATCAATTTGAAAGTGGACTTATTCAAATCAGAAATAATTATTTTATGCTACGTCACAGCTTGAAAGTGGGCTAGGAGGTGGGAGGGAGGAAGGAGAGGGGAACGCACTTGACATTCGACCTAAAGCATTCGTTCTGGATCCATTACGTATTTTCACGTGCTTTATTACAACTTTATTACAAGGAACTTGTTTTTGATGCCATTGCACTCCAGCATTTCATTTTATTTTTTTGGTAAAAATCAGTTTAAAACGAGAAGGTGTTCTTCAGTTATTGAATGACCAACTAGAGTTTCTATTGGCTCTTCAAAATGTGACGTCACACACTTGCCGAGCCATTCAAAAATCTTTGTCATGTTTTTTTTTATGCGTACAAAAACTTTTTTTGAACAAAATCATCTTGCCAATGCAACTATTTTGGGTGGATCTTTCATAAAAAGGAATGAAAAACCCATGTCCACTAGCCTATTATCGTATTTCTGAAGATTATGTGGCCGATATGATGTCAAGTGATGCGAAGTACAAAATCACCACAGAAACATCACATCAAAATGTGACGATACAGTCACATCTAAACAGATCAAAAGTGGTGCACCCCAAAAACTCGCTTAGGTTCAAATGAGGATATCAAGACGAAAGATGAGCCTCTTTTGAGAATATGATGACGTTATTGATTCGGCATTCTTCTGTTTGCAAGTTTCATCTTTGGACATCGTGTTTGCTGATATACTGTATGATATTGTTACGAGCGGCGATTCCCGTGAATTCAGTTAAACACGCGATATTTCTAGACTCTTTCATTAGGTCGCAGTGTACAAATGCGTGATGGCTTGCAAATTGAAATACATGGGAGACTTGAACGGTGGGTTAGGAAACATCTGTCCATTTGGCGGCGGCGCTGGCTCTAGAGCACGGCAGAATTATACGCGAAATGTGTAGGATTTTTCGGGAGTCGCCGCGAAATCGTATGCCTAGCCACTGTGGAATTTACTGGAAGACCCATGAAGCATTCGAGATAATTAGTCGGGACCTATATAAGCACTATGGATCGCCCACAGCACCAATTATGAATTGGAAGTGATCGAATGCGATAGAAGCGAAGTATTACCCGCGATATTTCCAAGCGTGAATAATAATAATTGTTGGCTTGTATTCATTGTAATACAGTAATAAACAGTGTGTGTTTTAAAATGATCGTCTCAATAGGGTAGTGACCACCATCGAAAAATATAAAAAAAATCATAATTATCGAATATAGAGCCTTAATAACAAGACTACGTTTCGTGAAAATTCGAAAAAAATGTTCCAAGTGTCTCAAAATCTGCCTTGAAAGGGACTACTTTTGCGAACGATTTCAAATCTACCGAGCTGTAAGGCGGGCTGTGACGTTTCAATCTTTTGACAGTAGTGGGGATGACCCCACCTCTGTTGCCTGTGTGTCAGTGTTGACGTTGACGTTTGCCAGCATAACATAACCATTGAAGTCTGATGTAGTTTTGAAATATTCATAAATCATGAAAGATTTTACCAACTTTCCATATTTTCAAGCAAAACAACTGAACAACACGAATCACCGCACAGATACACAAAGCGTAAACAATATAAGAATCAGCTGTTATGAGCGTTGACGGGTTGACGCTAGTGCTTTTTGTAGTAAGTTCTGTAGTGTTGTCAAGCCTGCTTCTCCGCCTATGAAAGATTGTGACGTCATCGCGCCAAATTTGGAATGATCGAAAACATTCGTAATTTTTTTTACCAAGAAAACTTGCGAAAAAAAATCTGTCAACTATATAGCGTCACTTATCAAGGAGTGAACTTTAAAAAAAAATAAAAAAAAATCGGTCACTACCCTATTATAAACGAACCCGTACGCGAAACTCGTAACAATGTACAGGGTGACAAAAAAGAGTGCAAAGTGATCCATTTTTCAGCGTGTGGAACTTTTTTGAGAACAATTGTAGACTTTTCTAATTATATTTTTCTCCAAACGATTTTTGACATTTCACTGCCTTCTGTTTCTTGTACAGGATGTTCACGTATAAGTCAAACGCCTCCGGGAGGCTTCTCATTTAATATAATTTAAAAATGACAAACGATTCTTATATCCCGTTCACATTTGATTTTCAGTAGAATGACTTTTTGGAGCAAAAATAAAGTGACAAGCTGGAGCGTTGGAAGAGTACAGCTGATGGCCCCTGATAGTTCTTTTTGGAGGTTTCGAATCTGTTCACGGAACTTTTCTGTGGCATATCGCTCACAGGGGGCAACATCCAAATTTTTTCTCAAATTGGACAATTGGACACCTGTATTTTAATATAGGAATCCAGTCCGTTTTTCATCCTGAACATAAATATATGCCACACTTGATATGTTATAAAACAAAACCTGTTGAAAAAATTGTTGAAATTTCAAGAAATATGGAAAAATGTTTTTTTCCGAAAGTTTGTCTGTTCAAGTTGTTGAGTACGAAATCCAAACTATAATCGAATCCATTCATCCAAAAAGATAGAAAATTGACTGCGTTACTTTAAAAAAAAATTCAATATTTTTTAGAACTTATCAAGTTTTTCACATGAGTTTTGTTGACTAAACTATCAAGTGTGATATATATATATATATATATATATATATATTTACAATCAGGATGAAAAGTGGAATCGATTTCCATATTAAAATACAGGGTGTCCAATTTGAGAAAATTTAACGATGATACAGTTGCCTTCGTATGAACATTGCGGTATGCCTATCATAGATGGCGCTGCACGGAAATCTTACTTATGAGTACTACTCTGCAGTGGTGTGGTGGTCAGCGCGTTCGATTACCACGCCAGAGATCGTGGGTTCGAGTCCCACTGTGGGCGCTCGGATTCTCTTCTCGGAAACAAGCTTTCTCATTTAGTTGGGAATGCTTGCTAAATGCGAACCGCGCCTTGTTTTGCATAGCACGTAAAATACGAACGATGGTGCCGATCTCATGCGATGTGGGCGGTCGTTGAAAATCCCTACTTGTGTTGGAACACAGGGGCTCCGCAAAATTTCTGGTATAGTGGAGGAAAGTATTCACCAGCGTCGGTGTTAGACCTTGCTACGGGAATAGGCCGTCGTTGAATAAAAGAATAAAAAAAAGTACTCTGCAGATAGTGATATATGGTTTCCAATTCGTCAGTTCACCGAGCATCTGCCTCGAGTGCCGCAACACTGGAGAGCTCCAAATAGGTTGTAACACGTGTCTGTTCGGTCTTGATGAATATATGTCACCTCCTGCATCTCAGCATACTTCAAATGGGTAGCTTTAGTTCTGGGACCCAAGCTAGGTGAAATCATGTAGAGATAACGATAGGACTTCACTAAACATCTTGCGTTCACCAATCCTCCAAAGAGGAAGTGCACTACTGAGCTTCGCGTCCGAGGAGGGCGTAGCGTGTAGAAGTAGTAGGTAGTAGGATGATAGCTTGACCGCAGCAACGCTGGCCACTGCCAAGAATTGGATGGGAGACGGGGTTCCATCTGATTGGAAGCCGGTCTGAAACTCCTCCTCAGGTGATCTTAGACAAACCCCCCGAGTATACATACCTCCAGCCGGCGGTACGGCAATGTGTAGAGAAAAACCGGCAGCGTGGTCAGGAGGCTGACGAAGTCAGGAACACCGGCGCAGGGAGCGTACATCCGGACATCCGCACCTGCGGTTCGGGGGTGAAAGACGGAGTCTAGGTCAACCGTGCGCTTGTCGGCCCCAGTGCTTGGATGGACCGACCATCAAACATCCAGGCACCACATTGCGGATCGGTGAGTCCGGCTGGTCTGGGAGAGGGGTACAATGAGCTCAATAATGAGGCCTACGTGCCAGGTGAAACCATGCTCCACCAACTCCCCAAATGGAATCCAGAATCCAGAGCCTCGTATCCGTGAGGGCATATTCATGTTTTCACTTTGTGATTTTTGTTTATAAAATTGTGATGAATCCTGTTCATCAGGTATCAGGTTACAGACAAGCAAGACCAGACAGTCAACCGGCGAACAGGACGATGTCTTATATTATTACCTTATATTGTTTGATAATCAATGAAGATCTTGACATACACCACCATTTATTTTCCTTCAATTTACTTAATTTTTAAATCAAGACTCCAACTTGAAAGTTTTCAGTTTTCATGTGTAAGATTATTTGAAATAGGAACCAAGGTACAGGACGTTCACGATAAAATTCACTTTCGCTCTGGACGGTTCCCCTTAGATGATTATTTTGTAAAATTCTCAAACTATTTTATCCGTTTGAATATATTTGCTTTATTTTCATCCTTTTAAAATACTAACCTTTAAAATAGAGTGGCCCTTTCAAGGTGCCTTGCACCCTGGACCAATCTAAACATGCAGCAACAGACAACAGCCCACTCTGTTCATGTTCACGCCCGCCAACAATTCCCGCCGACGGCGACGCCGAGTGCCAGTCTAGTCGAGGCGAGACCTTTGAGCTATGCGGAAGGCTTGAGCTACAGTAGTACCTGCTTAAAAGCCTGCAAATAGGTGATGATTTTGATGTGAGTGGAATAATTCAAGTGTATGCCTAATGCGGTCTCAAACGAGCTGATAGTTTCCTATTGTTGAGACGTTGAGAATTCGGATCGGAATGAATGCTGTTAGGTTAGTTGTTAAAGACAAACTTTTATTTGTGTGGAGGAGCAGAGCACACTGTCGGTTTTTGCCCATCTCCGTTTTGATGGCATCGCAGGAAGTTGTGATTATCGGGGATTGATGTGTGACGTGCCTGAATGGGGAGTTTGTTTTCCTGCAGTTGGTACCTATAGCTATTCCGTCGCCGTCTTAACGGGTGTAGTAGCTGTGTGCTGTGTAGCCCGAGGTGTAGCCTGTAGCAGGATCGCCGTCTTCGATTCCCAGCTGTATCGCACGCTGCTGTGCTACAGGGATTGTGTAATAAAAAATTGGCCGAAACACAAAAGCGTCTTGATATGTCGTCTAAATCTCGCACGCAATACGGCGTAAACAACCCATAATGATTGCATCAGTAGGTATGTGATTCGAACGAGTGGTGCCGCATTGTGTGCGCGTAGCCATAACAAGCAACTGCTGCCAACGTTCCATCTAAAAACCCTCCCTTTACGACCGATTTTAGAGGCCGCTTGTGTTCCACCTGCTCACGGCACACAGCGGCATTGCCAGAAATGTTACAAGTAACTCTATTAATCAGCCCGTGCCTCGCCCTCCCTCCTCACCACCGAAATTGCACATTCACATTGTGTTACCCTGTTACCGGGAGTTTAAATATTTAAAACAATTTAACGAAAGTTGTGGAAATAAATAATTCATAGACCTTCCTAATTAGGTACTTCCCCGAGATACAACCAAGATAATAACCCGGGACGAAATGTACAAGTTACCTCTAATTATGTACACACAAAGAGCTTGATTGTCGAACGAAACGAGAAAAAGCGAAAGACGCACCAGCCAGTTGTCTGGTATGCATGCCTGTTCTCCGTTGTTCTATATTATCTATTCAATTATTTTCGAAAGTTTTGTCATCTCTAGGCAAGGGAAAAGTGGGAGGGGGCAGATTAATTTACCTAAAGTTGCTTCTTCTCCATGAGGAAATAATGCTTTCGCTCAATTTACATAACCTGTATTTAACTGTCTGAGGCCTCAATTTCAAGTCTGACTTGCAACCCGCGCAAAGTTGCACGCTGTCAAATGTTGAAACGTTTTAAACGGAATTTGAAACGGTAATGTAAATTTTGATTTACATTAGGTACCCGTGAGTTCCAAATTTAACCAAATGCGGAGGTTTTTCACTCCAATTTTCGTCCTTCTTCTATATTAAGTTTGTTCCATCAAGAAGTTCCAAACTAGTCACCGACAGTTTGCAAACTGTAAGCGATGCGCATGGCCCACTTCGGACCAGTTTCCGACTGGCTGCTGCTCGTATCATGGCTATTGGCTATGACTAGGTACTTAATATCCGATCGTTTGCAGAGGTGGGCACACCGTTAACGGAAAAGTTAGAACGGACGGAGCAACTTTTGACAAGACGCCGGTCATGGCCGAGTGGTGGAGAGGTTGTGGCCGAGTGGTATAGGTGATGGTTGATGGTAAGCTGACCCACTCGCTTTGCGCTGTGTGAGTTCGAATCCCGCTACATCCATGGATATTTTGTGCTGTCCCCGAGGTTGCATGGTAGAGCAGCTAAGAGCTGAATATTGCCTCGTTAAATAGGTCGATAAAAAAAATTTCGTTAAACGTTAAATTGTTAACAAACAAGTTAACTTTGTTAATCGGTTATCAGTTAATTGATTAAAAATGTAACAGAAGTTAACAGTTGAACCGTTAACGTTAATTGTTCATTTTGTAAACCAAATAATCATCTCCAAAACCACCCAAACACCACCTTGAAAGCGACAAAACTATAATATCTATACACCAGCATTGTATACAAACTGGGCCAAAATTGAAGTGAGCCACCCCAAAATTTTCTCCTAGTTAAAATGAGGATATCTCGATAAAAAATAGCCTGATTCTGCAAATGTTTGTGGTGCTCCATAGAGTAATATTTTACAAGTTTTACAGATGAAAACTTCAGTGATAAATTACTTCACTCCGCATTCTTGCGGACTTTTTCTATTTCGGGTGTCACGGTCTTTGCTGCTAACGGCTGAGGGCCCCCGTGACGTCATTGTGTCGGCAACTCTAGTCGGAGCTAGGGGTGGGTGGTGGAGTTTGGACGCCAACCAGCTGCGGTTGCGTCACTTGGAGCTTCGGAAATTTCGGCGACTGGTTCGTCTTAAAAACCTTACCCCTATGCAGATTTCTACAAAGGTTATTTGTAATAAAGAAAAAGAAAACAAGGAAATAAACTGGATGTTGATATATTCGCTGTCTTTGCAAAGTTAATAATTGTATCGTAGATGATGTTGTATGAAATGTAATAATCGTATTGATGTAACGGAGAGATTGAGATATAAAATGATTGATGAAATCAGCTGTAGACGAGTGTACGAGAACACTACCTAATACCGCTGCCGCAGCAAGTCAAAATTATTTAATCACACCCTACCTAAGTGAATTGCCTTCCAACCTCTCTAAAACATTGCGAGAATGTCTACAAGTTCAAAAGAGAACTCAGGTCGCTCCTTATTCATGGATGTCCATTATACTCTGCAAGAATATTTTAATATGTCATTTCAAAATGTTTGTCATTTATCTTTTCCTGTTGTACATCTGTCTTTTTATCTATACTATTTTATTTATTTATTTGTTTATTTATGATTTTATCTTTACATATTGTTAAGTTTTGCAAAGTTTCCACTTTTACATATTCTCTGTTTTTGTATTGAGCTTTTATGTATACAAAGCTGCCACCCTAAACTTGCTGCTTGCCTTGCTATTGTTATTATTGTATATACTTATTTCTGTTTTCTTTTGACGTTGCTGATAATACGAATTACCTACTTGTAATCATGTGTTTCTATGGCAATAAAGTATGAAATGGAATTAAATGAAATGAAAATGAAGTATATTGTGCACAATTTACCAAGGAAACAACAATCGAATAAAATTGCCTAAACCTCACGGTATCTTAAGGGGTGTCTCACCAAGCTGATTCTTGAGTCCGAAGGGCTGCATGGGGTGATCTTTGGGACGTCACTCGGAACCCGAAGCTGATCGCCAGCTGTTTGCGTCGATGGGAATCGTCCCTGGATGGGTCCGGTGCGTGCCAAAGTTCCGCCGTGCTACTTGGAGTACGTCAGGGGTGAAGAAAAAGATGTAAAGATAAATAGTAGTGAAGAAAGTTGATCCGTAAAATCAAATAACGTAGGCAGGGGCTGATTGATCATAAAAAGTAACTTTGATCGAATCTGCTCTAGTCGCCTGTCTTTCGATTTTAATGGGAACTCGAACGGTATTCTCAAACTGCTCTCAAACTGGCCTGGAAGATAAATAACCATGCGGAAAGATGTAAAAGGTAAATTGATTTCTACAAACCGTCTGTTTGGTAGCGGATCACCCAGATTACCATTGAAATCCCAACAGCAGACCAGGAAGACGTTTCGAGAAAAAGTGACACTTTATTCAGATGCCTGATAAAAGGTAGGAAACCTCTGAGCATTACAATAAAAGTAACTAGAGCGAATTTGGAATTTGGCGGTAGGAATGTTGATATTGTTAGAAAGCATTTTGCGACGTAACACGGGTTTCAAAGACAAATATGGTTAAACAAGTCAACGTTAACGGACTTGAGTCAACGGAAGTTTAGTACGGACGTTAGCGGCACATATCAGGACCAACCTTGCATTTCATTCCGATGCAAAACGCTTTCGCAGGTGAGTAGTAGGTACTTACAGGTAATTTTTAAGAAGTGGTGCCCCGATGGGACACGCTACTGGCGTGCTCCCTAAGAGGTCGAAGGTCCAAAAGATTACCATTTTTGAAATCGTTGCTTTTTCCATAATTTTTTCAATGGACCATATATTTTCAAGGTCGAGGAACACAATGCAAAAAGTTTCCAGAAAGTGTCATGCACCAGTGGCGCACCGTGTGAAGGGGCCGAGATGCGATTTTTCACAAGTCTTATGGTAAACCGTAACTGACACTTTTTTTTGTCATGTTTGGTATCATTTCTGACCAAATCGCACATTCTAATTCCAAAAATTATCATGTTATTTTGATAGAGACGTGTTTGAACCGGTTTTATCAGAAAAAACATGATTTTTTCACCCTCAAAACTGATGTTTTGTAATTCTACTTCTACCATTGTTCAATGTTATCATAAGTATGGTTGTGATTTAGTCAAGAAGTTTGGGCTATTTCATACAAACATATCATTTTCTGAAGTTTTTTCCGGTTCTCAAAAAGCCACGGAGTGATTTTGTTTCTTGAGATGTATCATGTCAAAGCTTGATGTGACGAAACGTGCTATTTCACAGGAAAAATTAGGCTAGGGTCAAAATGTAGCTTCGATTTGGTACTTTCTTCATTTCAAGGCATGAAAATCGTTTTCTCTGTCAAACAAAATAGGAAAAACTTGAATCGGAGCCGTATTTCAGTCATGACATCATTTTTCTTCCGACATTGCGGAATAAATTTCTGAAAAAACGCGAAGTTCCGACATATGAATTTGTCGTTTTTGAGTTCCATTCCCATTGTGGTTCAAAACACCGATGATCACAATTTTGACATAGATTGTTCACCTGAACTATTTTATAGATGAATTTCATACACCAGAAGTTTCTATCGACGTTACAAAGTCACACGGTAGTTTTGTTTCAAAACGTGCATCATGTAGAAATTCAATCCCAAAAGCTCGCTATGTCGGAAGAAAAAGGATATCAAGGAAATAGCACGTTTCGTCACATCAAGCTTTGACATTATACATCTTAAGAAACAAAATCAATCCGTGACTTTGTGAAAACTGGAAGAAAGTTAAGCAAATGATATCTTTGTGTCAACTAGTCCAAACTAACTGTCTTAGTCAAAATCATAGTTATAATAACATTGGGCAGTGATGGAAGCAGAATTACAAAACATCAACTTTGAGGGGGAAAAAAATCATGTTTTTTTTCTGATAAAACCGGTTTAAACACGTCTCTATCAAAATTTCACACTTATTTTTGGGATCAGAATGTACAATCTGGTCAGAAATGATACTCAACATGTCAAAAAAAGTGTTAGTTAAGGTTGACCATAAGACTTGGAAAATCGCACCTTGGCCCCTTCGCAGCTGTCTAGTACGCCACTCGTGCATGACACTTTCTGGAAACTTATTGCGTTGTGTTCCCCGACCTAAAAAATATGTAGTCCAGCGAAAAAAGTACGAAAAAAGTGAAGATTTCAAAAATGGTAATTTTTTGGACCTTCGACCTCTTAGGAAGCTAGCCAGTCGCGGGTCCCATCGGGGCACCACTTCTTAAAAATTACCCGTAGGTACCTACTACTCACATGCAAAAGCGTTTTGCATCGGGATGAAATGCAAGGTTGGTTCTCCTAACGTCCGTACTAAATAGTTGAATGTAACGGAAGTTACTTAGTCCGTTAATGATTTTTCAAGTTAACTTGAAAGTTAAATCCTTAACGAAAAAGTTAACTTCGTCAACAATTAACGGATTAACGATTTGGTGCCCAGCTTTGATCGTTTGGCAGTTTGCAGCTGGAAATAAGATGTATTTTTTAAAAATGAATGAATAAATAATGAAACCACCAATCTAACCTATATTATTTGTAAACATTGACCAGAGAAGGCTCGATGCCAAGTAAATGTATACCATTACGCAAGCCCGGACGAGAAGTTTCCGTCAAATCCGCAAACTTTTCTGACCGTCCCGAAGCCAGTTTGAGCCGCTGCGCTGTGCTGATGGAACAGCGGATTCGTTATCAGGAAATCGTCCGAGATTTTGATGGAACGCCAAAATCGTAATGCGCATGCTGCTGACGTCCACTGACCGTCAGGGACTGCTGACTGCTGATGGAACAAACCTATTGAGAAAGAGAAGAGAGTGGGGAGAGAGAGTTTGCACAATAATAATTATTGTAATTTTGATCTTAAAAGGATGACCCAATTACAGGAAGGCGTGAAGGCGTGATCGACGTAATAAAATTCTTGTTCTTTTGCCGACGTTTCGTCTTTTATTTAGACATTATCTAGGCTGTAAACAATAAAACATAAATATAACATATAACACATATATAATTTTTCATGCACTTTTACACCTTCATACCTTTAACACATTCACACCTTTATACACCTCTACACCACTTTTTTGTAAAATTGTTTTTGTGTGGTTTTATTGTTGAATTTTTGAATTTGTCACTTTTTATTATATGTCAAAAAATCTTTTCATATTTACAAGTTTTTGCGGCAATTCCATACATTTTCAGTTCCCTATTATATGTTCTATTTATGTTTTATTGTTTACAGCCTAGATAATGTCTAAATAAAAGACGAAACGTCGGCAAAAGAACAAGAATTTTATTACGTCGATCACGCCTTCACGCCTTCCTGTAATTGGGTCATCCTTTTAAGATCAAAATTACAAAAATAAACAAGAAAGTAAACGAATAATATACTAATAATTATTATATAATTAGAACACGTTCAAATGCACATGCCGTTATTGCCAAAAAGACCGTGGTCCCGAAATTTCATCAAATTAGTCGGCTTCGAAATCAATCATTTTAATTTGCTTTGTCGTCGGACCAAACATATATGAATCTTGTTATTTTGACATTTAATTGCGACCATCATTAATCACTAATCTTTTTAAACGTGTTTTAATGTAACGAAATCAATGAATATGATAGTCATCACATGATTGAATTGTCCATCGCAATGCATACTTATTTTGTTCAATTATTGTATCGTACTGGATAATTATGTTGGTCATTTTGTACCTATGTCCTATGGTATTATTGGCGGAGAATGGGTCAGATTTGACGATTCTGTTGCTATTGGATTTTGTGTAACTAGAGTACGCAGCCATATACTTAATTGACTATAACTAATACTGCCCAAAAGAAACACGTCCGACACCAGATGATTTCTGACAAAGAAGATTTCATGATATGGCAATGATTAAACAAGCGAATATGCCTCATGGGCATGAGGCTCAGAAGCGCACTTCCTTTTTTAAGAGTTAGTGAACGCAAGATGTTAATTAAGGTTCCACCGTTATTTGGGCAGAAAATTTCAATATGGCGGCCTAAATAGCGCAGAATCATGAAATTTGGCTTAAAAATCAAAATGATCGTACTAGAGACAAGGGTAAGTTCCAAGTTTCATAGAAATCGTTCCACCAATAAGAGATTTCAATATGGCGGTCAAGATGGTGGCAGAATGTTGGAATTTGGCTGGAAAATAAGAATGATCATACGAAACAAAGGTAAGTCCCAAGCTCCATGAAAATCGTTAGGTGATAAGAAATTTCAAAATGGCGGCCAAGATTACGACAGAACATCATTGCTCCAAAATCGGATGTATTTTGATGAAGATCACATCGCCTCTGAATTTCACTCAAATCGGACCACTTTCAGAGAAATTCAAAATGGCGGATGAAAGATGGCGACCAAGTGACAAAAATCATTGGTCAACTTTATATGGTGGACACGTACGCATTACATTGGCGTTTGCACCACATCGATATCTCTTTTCGTTGAGGCATAATTCCCCTAGTTCTATCACTTCGAAACATGTTTAATAGTGAAAATACAAGATGGCGGCGGGGCATCAATTGACAAAAATTGGATGTATCCCTATAAACTTCACATCGCCTGCAAATTTCACTCAAATCGGACCACTTTCAGAGAAATTCAAAATGGCGGATTAAAGATGGCGGCCAAGTGACAAAAATTATTGGTCAACTTTATATGGTGGTCATGTATGCATTCGATTGGCGTTTGCACCACATCGATATCTCTTTTTGTTAAGGCTTAATAGAGTATTATACTTTGAAAAAATATATTTTTTTTCGATGGAATCAGAAACAATATTGAAGAATATTTGACCCGTATTTTTTTATTCAGCCAAAAATCGTATCGTTTGGCCGCAATAAATAAACGAAATTCCTATATTCTGCCTATTTCTGACGTCATTTACACAGGCGGTATAGGCGGTGAGTCGCTGTGACGTCAGAACTAGTTGATGTTATTTATTTATTGCGCCTAAACGATACGGTTTTTGACTGAATAAAAAAACACGGGTCAATTATTTTTCAATGTAGTTTTTATTTCAATTAAAAAATGTTTTTAGTATAATACTCCATTCTCCTAGTTCTATCACTTCGAAACATGTTCAATAGTGAGAATACAAGATGGCGGCGGGACATCAATTGTCGAAAATTGGATAGATCTTGATGTGGTTCACCTTGCCTGTAAATCTCATTTCAATCGGATCACTTTTAGAGAAATTCAAAATGGCGGATCAAAGATGGCGGCAGAATAACAAAAAACTAAAAGTCAACTTGACATCCTGGACATATGTACTATTGATCAGCGTTTACACCACATCGATATCTTTCTTCCCTGAGGAGTTATCCCGGGTACGGACGGACGGACAAAGTGAAGCTAAAAGCGCCTTTTTCGCATTTTTTGGGAAAGTGCGCTAAAAAGGGGACCGGAATATTGTTACGAGCGACGATCTTGAACATATTGGTAAACACTCGATGTTTCTGGATCTTTCCTTCTTTAGATCGCAGTGTAGAAGTCTGGAGCGATCTGGTGCATTCCAGAGCGTTCGTGTATGTGAAACTGAAGGTAGACTTCAATGCTCGATCAAGAAAGATTTGTCCATTTTGGCGGAGGCGCCGCTCGTGACCCGGCAGAATTATACGGGTAAAGTGTACGATTATTCAGGAATTATCTAGAAACCGCATATGCCAGACCACCATGGATTTGCTGGAAGTAGACAGAAAGCTCGGGAACGCTGTTCGGAGGCCTTATACAGGGTGTTTCATGACTTGAACGACATAGCTTAAGGATAGATCCAGCTTTTTGAGGTGGATCCGGATCTGGTTTCGAAATTTTTCTAAGATCCTGCGTTTCAAAGTTACAGGGTGATTTATGTATTTTGGTCAAAACTTTGATAGGTCATAACTTTGTAACAAATGAATGGAATCAAATAAAATTTGACATGAAAAGTCTCTTACCAAGAGCAATCACAATGATCAACAAGGCATGAAAAAATCCAGGGCCGGACTAAAAAAAAATGGCCCCCATCAATTCTTGGGCAAAAAAGCCATTTTCGCATCGGATTCCTAAAAAAATGCCATTGTATTTGGAAAGTTGAGAAAAAATGCTACAGAATCAGCTATTCAATACGAACGGCACACCTCAGTAGGTTTAGTAAAAAAATAAAATAAAAAAAAATAGAAAATTTTAATAGCGATATTTCCTGAATTATTTGAGATAATTAATCGCAATTACTACTTTTCAAACAGGAAACGAGCAACATTTCAAAAAAAAAATTAAAACTCCTAAAAATAGGTGATAAATAGTTATTTACAAATGGTTTTCAAAATGCCTTCCCCCAACTTCGGCGCATTTTCTACATCTCGTCACTAAATGTCTAGTGGCTTTTCGAATGGTTGGTCTATTGTTCCGCGTTTGATTAGCAGCTGCAATGATCTTTTCTCTGCAATCCTTCCTGGTGTTCATCTCCGTCTTGTAGACCTCTAGATCTTTCATGTCGCCTCATACATAGTAATCTAGGGGCTCGATACCAAGTTGCAGGCGCAAAAGTTAAGACGGCGTAACTAGCCAAATAGAGCGGTCTGATTGGCCGTTGCTATAGTAACCCCACTTACGGCGGTCTCAGCCCCAACTTGGTATCGAGCCGTAGGACTGCATGTGAGATCAGGAGATCTGGGAGCCAGGAATGAGGACCCCCGTGACCAATCCAGCGATGGGGGTATTCTGCATCCAAGTATTCTCTGACGTTTAATGAAAAATTTGACGGTGCCTCAATTGCATTCTGATGTAGAATTGTTCTTTTTGCTAATCATAAATCTCCATAGTTATGTGCCTGTTGTTTCGAGGCCTGTTCAAATTGCCATATTTTGGGAAGTAAAGCAGCTGCAGACACCGGCACCTCTCCAACTGAAGTTTAGATTTAGGGCTTATTTTTACAAAAAAGAAGAATTTTATTGGCTGAACGGTTTCTGGGAAAATCACGCCGAGATGTTTTAGCTGAGATACACTGTCTTGGGTATTGAAGTAAAAAATGAAAAAGGACCTGCCTTGTGACGTCCGGCGCCGTGAGATGGAGATAGCGCTCTTTTTGCATGGTCCGCTGATGTCCAGCGCGTCACGGTAAGGTAGGTAATTTTGAGTTGAAAAATGGAGTGATACACAATAACAATAATGAGAAGTCCGAAATCGCCCTCGCATAATGCGGGTGGCGAAACGGAACCGAGGAGAAACGAAAAAAATGAAGAGAACCTTCAAAACTAAAACTGAAAAATTCCCACTTATGGGCACACGAAAACGCTCATGCCACGGCACAGGAGAACTCTCAGCGGAGGTTTTCACTGAATTTGTGGTACGGATAGGTTGACATTTTGACTGGGCTACATTTCTTTGAGGAACGGCTGACGGGGGAAGGCTATCTAAACTTCCTCCAAAATGTTTTGCCTATTTTCAACAAAATGAGGCACCGCCTCATTTCTCATAAAACGTCAGAGAATACTTGGATGCAGAATACCCCCATCGCTGGATTGGTCGCGGGGGTCCTCATTCCTGGCTCCCAGATCTCCTGATGTCACAGTCCTAGATTACTATGGATGGGGCCACATGAAAGATCTAGAGGTCTACAAGGCGGAGATGAACACCAGGAAGGATTGCAGGGAAAAGATTATTGCAGCTGCTGATGAAACGCGGGACAATAGACCAACCATTCTAAAAGCCACTAGACATTTAGTGACGCGATGTAGAAATGCGCCGAAGTTGGGGGAGGGGAGGGCATTTAGAAAAAAACCATTTGTAAATAACTATTTATCACCTATTGTTAGGAGTTTTGATTTTTTTTGAAATGTTGCTCGTTTTCTGTTTGAAAAGTAGTAATTGCGATTGATTATCTCAAATAATTCAGGAAATATCGCTATTAAAATTTTCTATTTTTTTAATTTTATTTTTTTACTAAACCTACTGAGGTGGGCCGTTCGTATTGAATAGCTGATTCTGTAGCATTTTTTCTCAACTTTCCAAATACAATGGCATTTTTTTAGGAATCCGATGCGAAAATGGCTTTTTTGCCCAAGAATTGATGGGGGCCATTTTTTTTTAGTCCGGCCCTGGATTTTTTCATGCCTTGTTGATCATTGTGATTGCTCTTGGTAAGAGACTTTTCCTGTCAAATTTCATTTGATTCCATTCATTTGTTCCAAAGTTATGACCTATCAAAGTTTTGACCAAAATACATAAATCACCCTGTAACTTTGAAACGCAAGATCTTAGAAAAATTTCGAAGCCAGATCCGGATCCACCTCAAAAAGCTGGATCTATCCTTAAGCTATGTCGTATAAGTCATGAAACACCCTGTATAAGGCATCAGCCGGCAGCTCGCGGCAGTATTGAATTGGAATGCGAAGGGATAACAAGTGCGAAACAAGCGAAGTACAGGGTGTCCGCGATAATTCGGCTCACCATTGGTATCTCGAGAACGGTAAGAGATACAGAGTCGGTTAAATCACAAAAAAGTTGCGCAATTTTACGGTCATCAAGAATATGTAAAAAAAATGGGGTTAGCTTGAACCGTTCATGAAATATCCTGAAAAAACTGAAAATTGCATTTTTCTTATTTTGCCTATAAATCAGTTATTTTCCATAATTCAAGTTTCAATTTTGGTTTGTTCCCATAAAATATGGTTTTCTTTCTATTCCCGAGATCAGAATCAAAAAATGTTGTATCACTTTTGACAATCGACAGTCAACTTTTTTTTTTCTTATGGCGACCATATTGGATTTTTTTGAATTATGATAGAACAAAAAATTATCTTTTTGAATATATATGACAACCCTATAAAAATCTTATGCAACTACGACATAAGGGCAAAAAACGAATTTTTCATATTGTGTGCGAAGGTGGCTGAGAGAAAAAAAACCTATTTGTTTATTGACGTTTCTATGGGCAATAAACTGTAAAATTGTTCAGTGTTTTCGTATTATAAGTAGCAAAGTTCGTTCTCAAAATGTTTTCTCGCGACGAAATCATGGATATGAATGAAATTTATTTATTTTGAAAAATCAAAACATGGTTGAAGTTGTCAATAATTTATTTATCAATAGGTTCAATACCAGCAATGATAATAATAACAATAATAATTGAAGAATAGAGATATAAGGGAATTTAGAGAAGGTGTTCAAAATGGCCACCATTCTGTTCCACACAAATAGTTGCTCTTCGGCGAAGGTCAGCAACGACGGCTGCAATTAGATCACCATTGACTCTTGCGAAAGCCTCTTCAATTTTCAAATTCAATTCTTCTATGGTCCGAATTTCATGGGCATGTATGAAGTTCTTCATATATCCCCATAAGAAGTGATCCAACGGATTGAGATCCGCGGATCTGGAAGGCCAATTCACTCGTTGCTCAACTACATTTCTACCAGTCCCAATCCATTGGTCGTACGTTTCGTTCAAAAACTCGACAACTCGAACTGCACGATGAGCGGGAGCCCCATCGTGCATAAAGATCGTAAAATGCTGTCTACTTTCCCTTGGAATTTCGTTAAGAAGATCTGGGAAAATGTTCTGCAAGAACTCCAAATAATTTTGCCCGTTTAAATTATGATTAAACATATACGGACCAAGCATACTGTTATTTACCAGCCCGCACCAGATGTTTAAACCAAAATAGCCCTGCTGGTGGGTTTGCTTAACAATGTGCGGGTTTTCTTGTGCGTAGTAATGCTCATTATGCCTATTGCCACCTCCAACATTGGAAACTCTAGTTTCGTCAGTCCACATGATAGTTTTCAAAAAATCTGGATCATTCGCCAGTGATTCTAGGATCCAGTTACAAAATTCAACTCTTTTTTGATGGTCGCCAGGTCGTAGCTCTTGCACGTGATACAGCTTGTAAGGGTGCAGAGCGTGTTTCTTGGTAATTTTGTTTACGCATGTTCTTGAAATTCCAATTTCGCTAGATATTTGTGTGGCTGACAGTCGGGGGTTATTGTGTAGTAATGCCAAAACATTCACCACGTTGGGGTTTTTGATCCTTCTTCTTCGCCTACGATTTCCATCATGCGCTTCTCCATACTCTTGTCTCAGTTTTCGATATGCCCTCAAGAAAAAGGTAACGTGTGGTTGATGCCTTTCTGGATATGTATCAAGATACAGTTCAGCTGCTTGTCTTGAATTTTTAGCAGATCGTATATAAATTTCATTCATATCCATGATTTCGTCGCGAGAAAACATTTTGAGAACGATCTTTGCTGCTCATAATACGAAAACACTAAACAATTTGACAGTTTATTGCCCATAGAAACGTCAATAAACAAACAGGTATTTTTTTCCTCAGCCACCTTCGCACACAATATGAAAAATTCGTTTTTTGCCCTTATGTCGTAGTTGCATAGGATTTTTATAGGGTTGTCATATATATTCTAAAAGATAATTTTTTGTTCTATCATAATTCAAAAAAATCCAATATGGCCGCCATAAGAAAAAAAAAAGTTGACTGTCGATTGTCAAAAGTGATACAACATTTTTTGATTCTGATCTCGGGAGTAGAAAGAGAACCATATTTTATGGGAACAAACCAAAATTTAAACTTATATTATGGAAAATAACTGATTTATAGGCAAAATAAGAAAAAGACAATTTTCAGTTTTTTCAGGATATTTCATGAACGGTTCAAGTTAGCCCCAATTTTTTTACATATTCGTGATGGTCGTGAAATTGCGCAACTTTTTTGTAATTTAACCGACTCTGTATCTCTTACCGTTCTCGAAATACCAATGGTGAGCCGAATTATCGCGGACACCCTGTACCTGCGATATAATTCCAAGTAGATAATTGTTGGCGTGTAGTTATTGTAGTAGTACGCAGTAATGAACAGTGTGTGTTTACAACGATTGTCTCAATTATATTCGAACCCGTACGCGAAATATCGTAACAATATTATAGAAAATATAATTCAGGATAAAGTGTAAAGAGCATATTATAATTTTTTACAATCATGTTCTATTCGCTAAGTTAACGCAACTGACGACTTGCAGCTTGACGTTCCCATCAAAAAGGAACCTTTTTTATCCGTTTATTGAACGTCGGCTTATTTCCGCAACGAGGCCAAACACCGACGCTGGTGAATGTTTTCCTCCACTATACTGGAAATTTTGCCGAATCACAGTGTATTCCAACACAAAGTAAGGATTTTCAACAACCACCAACATCGCATGGGGTTGGCACCATCGTTCGTATTCTACGTGCTATGCGACATACACTATGCGACGTCTTATTCAAACATTCCAACTAAATCAAAGAGCTTGTTTTGAGACGAAAACCCGAACACCCACAGTGGGACTCGAACCCACGACCTCTGATGTGGCAGTCGAACTCGCTGACCACCGCACCGCAAGCTCCTCCAAAAGGAACCTAAATTCCAAGTTTTATTTTGCATATAATTTATTATACCCGGTGATCATTTGAAAACCATCCACCTGCAATAACCCCGATTCGTAGTGAAAATGTCTTCTAGCAAAAACAGGTCGATTTTTATATCGAGGGGGACATCTAAAGCATACATTGGCGAATTTCTATCTTTAGCCCCCTCGCTTCGAGAATTTAATTCTCTTTCATTTGTTGTATCGCAAGGTAGGTAAGTGTCATTTAAAATTTCAAAGTTGGGGTGAATGGGGGCGAGGGTCTGAAGATAGAAATTTCCCAATGTATGTTTTAGATGTCCCTCTCGATATAAAAATCGACCTGTTTTGGCTCGAAGAAATATTGACTAGAAATCAGGAGTTATTGCAGGTGGATAGTTTTAAAATGATCACTCGGTATGTAAATTTTTTTGGGTGTACTCTTTTTGCCCCGCGCTTCACTTTTTCAAATGTTGACCAATTTCATACGAAGTTTTACATAAAACAGTTTCAAAGAAGTATTATATTTCTGGATATAAAAGTTTCGACGTATAATATCCATGGATGATTACACCCTTAAGAATTCCTAGTAAAGAGAACTAAGGGCCTACCTATTTGAATGATGTCAGAATATCAAGGTGGCAAAAGAACTCGTTGCGCTCTATTGGGATGAATATTTGTTTAGGTGTTGCGTAAGCGCGATGAGGTTTTTAATTTTCGTTTTATAATTAATCGCCTTTAACTTTTAATTTTCTCTTGCAGTTGCACTCAGGCAAAGTCTATACATTTACCTTTTTGCACATCCTCGTGAATCATAACGATATTTGCAAACAAAGAACCATTCAACACCCCCGGCTCAAATTACATTCATGCCACCCTCTACTAACACTTAATGATCCATACGGCCTCCTCGAGCTAATTCGATCTTTATCTCCGCGCCAAGGCTTTTGCATCTCGGTAATATATCTCACGACCACATTATAATGACTGTTTTTTTTTAGAAACCTAAACTTTCACAAATAAACCTGACAGTTGTGCCATCGTGTGATACAAATTTTTCTGACAAAATTCTCAAATGTCCTGCCAATTACTTTCAATCTTTCTCTCTAATTCCAACTTCCCACCCGAAGAAACGTTTCGAACAAAAATTTCCATAGGTTCCTGGATACTAGTCGGGAAAGTTTTGGGGTGACAACCGATTTTTAGCGCACTTCTCCAAACGGGAAGGCGCTTTTGTCCTCGCTTTGTCCGTCCGTCCGACCGTCCGTCCGTCCGTCCGTCCGTCCGTCACCGCATCTAGTCCTAAACGAAAAGTTTTTGCGAAACATTTTCACTCCAATGGGTAGGTCATGACCTTGTATCCCGAACCAAGAAAAATCTCGACGAAATAATGATGAACAATTACAATAATAACTAATTAGTGTGACGCGGCATTGCCGTTGAATGCTGCATTTCAGAAGCCGGCCTGATCTCGAAAGTTATCGCATGCGATCAAGTACCCGTTCTTTTCATTTTACAATAATACATATGGGGAGTTATATTTAGAGGAGGATTTAAACTTCGTTTTAAGAAAAATTCCACATCGGTGCAAGGTACGGGCCAATACTTATGAACTTTTGAAAATGACTCCGAAGCTGCGGCTCGGCCGCAAATGATTATTCGTTGTTTGCTGGGGCTTGGAATCTTCTTCTCTGAACGGGATGGAATGCTTGACAAGAAAATTTCAACTCAAATATGAGTGGCGTCGTCTCGTCTAAATAGCGAAAGAATTAGATCGCTATGTCTTCAGGTTTATGTTTTACATTTATCTCTTGCTTTAGGGGCGGCGTGTGGGAGCGGCAGAGTTTGGCAAAGAAATTCTTGCACAGTTTGAGTTGACAGTTTTTGAATATTTGAGGTAACATCAACATCTTGATGAGTCTAAATTGTTGAAAGTTGCACTTTTTTCTTTTGGGGGCGGAAGCTGGAGGCGGCGCCATATTACAAGTAGCCTATCCTTTCCCATTTTTAGTCAGCTATCTATATAGCGAAAGACTTAGATCGTTATGTCTTCGGGTTCATGCTCTTCATTTATCTCTTACTTTGGGGGCGGCGTGTGGGAGCGGCAGCGTTCGACTAAGCAAATGTTGCACAATTTGAGTTGGCAGTTTCTAAATGTTTGAGAGAACATCTCAAACAGTAAAATTGTGAAAGTAGCACTACTTGTCGTTTGGGGGCGGAATCTGATGGCGGCGACTAACCAAAAGTAGCCTATCCTTTTCCATTTTTAGTCAGCTGTTCATATACCGAATGAATTAGATCGCTATGTCTTCGGGTTTATGTTTTTCATTTTAAAGTAATTGGGGGCGGTTTTAGCACTTTTTTCCATATCGGCGACGCATATTAACGGTGGAATGTTTCTGGGCTCACGTTTATAAGTGGCAACTATGTATTATTCATAAAATGAGAACACCAGAGCAGTAGGTCTGGGAGAAATTGCAATATCATGTTATTTCAAGTTTATCGGGGGCGGTTTTCTCTATGTTGGCGGCGCAATATAGACATTCAATATAGCCTAGCCCTCCTTTGGGAGTGGCAGCTATGTAACAGCGAAAAAATTAGAAAGCTAGGGCGTCTAGTTTGGGAGGAGTTCGAGGAACGGACGGACGGACAGAGTGGTTGCAATAGCGATTTTCATCAAGATGGAAAATGCGCTAAAAAAGCTTGCCGAAATAACGATTAACAATTACCTACAATAATAAATTAGTGTGACGCGGCATTGCCGTTGAATGCGGCATTTCAGAAGCCGGCCTGATCTCGAAAGTTATCACATGCGATCAAGTACCCGTTCTTTTCATTTTACAATAATACATATGGGAAGTTATATTTAAAGGAGGATTTGAACTTCGTTTTAACAAAAATTTCACATCGGTGCGAAGTACGGGTCAGTACTTATGAATTTTTGAAAATGACCCCGAAGCTGCGGCTCGGCCGCAAATGATTATTCGCTGTTTGCTGGGGCTTGGAATCTTCTTCTCTGAACGGGACGGAATGCTTGACATGAAAATTTCAACTCAAATATGAGTAACTCAGGATCTTGGTACACGAACCAAGAAAAAGCTTGCCGAAATATCGATAAACAATCACAATAATAACATTTGAGTGTACGGCGGCGTCGCAAAATTATTGCTGAATTTCACATTTGAATGTTAGAAATTAGGACATGCGGAGAAATACGTATCCTTATGGAAATGCACATGTGCGGGGTTATATTAAGAAAAGAATTTGAACTTTCTTTTGAAAAAATCTCTGCTTCGATACGACCCCCGAGCCCCGAATTATAAGTTATCAATTTTTGAAAACGAACGCAAAGCTACGGCTCGGCGCAATTGAAAAGCTGTACGACTCACTACGGGCGTGTGCGTGTTTTGGTAGCGCATAGTCGCATATCGTAAGATAATGACGCTTCATGTGGCCGGTTCCTTTCTTTTAATTTTTGATGTTTTCTTCATGGCGCATCAATTGCAAGATTATTACAGCAGGAACTGTGATGTTTGTTAATATTTCAGAAATAAGATCACTGATTTCTAGGAAACGTTAACTTATTGCGTATGTATTACATTAAAGGACTTAAAAAATGTCTGATGTTAGCGGGGGGGATCGAAGCAAGAGCCTTGGATTTTTTTTCGATGGATAGTTGATGTCTTCAAGGGTGGCCAATGGGAACTGTTTTTGTTATCCATGCATAGTTATCATTATTATTATCAAAAAAAATCCTGTGCACCGACTGGGAATGAAGCTACAGCCCTTGAACTTTATCCGATGGATAACTTAGATCCTCAAGGACCAAATAAGCAGATTGGCTTAATAATTCCGTCGCCATCTTGACCGCCATATTGAAATGTCTTATTAGTTGAACGATTGTCATGAATCTTGAAACTTATCCTTGTCTAGTACCATCATTCTTATTTTCAATCCGAATTTCATGATTCTGCCGCCATATTGAAATTTCTTATCGGTGGAACGATTTTCATGGAACTTACCCTCGTTTCGTTCGATCATTCTCATTTTCTAGCCAAATTTCAACATTCCGCCGGCATCTTGGCCGCCATACTGAAATCTCTTATTACTAGAACGATTTTCATGAAACTTCGAACTTACCCTTATTTAGTACGATCATTCTGATTTTCAAGTCGAGTTTCATAATTCTGCCGCTAGTTTGGTCGCCATATTGGAATTTTTTCCCAAATAACGATAGAACCCTAATCAACATCTTGCGTCCTATAATCCTTGAAAAAGGAAGTGCGCTACTGAGCCTCATGCCCATGAGGCATATTCGCTTGTTTTGTTTTATACTCATTTTATCTTTCGCGTTATTCGTAATTTCACAGGTGAATAGTTTTCAAATGATCACCCGGTACTTATGAAACTTATAAACACTTATATTACCTATTCACCTTGCAAATGCAGAACTAAGACTTTTTGGGTCAAAAATGAGGTGACGAGCTGATGGCACCTGCAACAGCAACTAGACGGCAGCAACGCCATCGGCCCCCAGCCAAGTTCCCAGCTTGTCACTTTATTTTTGATCCAAAAAGTTCCAGTTCTGTATTTGCAACGTAAACGGTTAATATACAGAGAGCCCAACATAAACAACAAATTTGAGTGTAGTAGTGTTGAGCACCATTCGTTTGCTGGAAACAATGATGTATTGCAGTATAATTTTAAGAAAGCTGACTTTATAAGAATGTACGACTTGATGTTGAACATAGACTGAACTCCTGTGTATGAAAGTGAACATCCCGACTCTGCAGTTGACAAACTTTATGATATACTATACCTCATCTTTGACAAGAGTGTGTACCCAAAAAGAAACATAGACAGAAAAATAAATCCTATCCACCCTGGTTTTCGGCTGATCTCATGGCCCTGTTAACAAGAAAAGATCGTTTTCATAAATTGTTCAGGAGGTTTAAAACATCGAAGTATTTACGGCGGTATAGGGAGTTGCGTAGACAAACTAAGACTCTGATTGACATCAAGTACAGAGAATACCTCTCAACCATTGAAGAAAAACTGAAAAGCGACCCAAAACACCTATGGGAGTTTGTTAACAGTAAAAGGGGTCAGAGTAGAATACCTGGAGTGATGTTCAGAGGCGAACGCGAATACGTCAAACCGCGGGATGTTGTTGATGGATTTGCTGATTATTTTAATGATGTGTACTTAGATTCACGGCCTTGTGATGATGATGGTGACGATGTGGAGTTCGCTGACTCCGCGGTTTGTACCGATACTCTGAGAATAAATTCTGTAAGCAGGTCGCACGTACTCGACGTGATACGCGGGTCTAAAGATTGTGGTAAGGCCCTTTAGGCTGATGCTCGAATGACGGACAGGTGTTATATGTTTCATAGGTTTATTCTAATTGTTCGTTCCTAGTCTACGTTACAGCTTAAATAGGCATAGGTAATAATGACCGTCACAGAATGTGCTGACACAAACTTGCGCTTCCACGCGGCTATTAATAAGTAGGTCACTACAAGATAAACAAACAGTAGGGGTTGATCAGGTCCCAAACTTTTTTATCAGAGACTGTTCCCATGTGCTGGTCGATCCCCTTCATTTCATTTTCAATTTAATTTTAAAAACATCCATATTTCCACAAAGGTGGAAAGAAGCCAAAGTATGTCCAGTCCTAAAAAAGGGTGATAAGTCAAAAATAGAGAATTATCGACCGATCTCGATTTTGTGCAATTTTGCAAAGCTGTTCGAAATGACTCTATTCCAAGATCTGTCCTGCCATATGAAGAACTTAATCATGCCAGTTCAACACGGCTTTATGCCCAACAGATCTACGGTCACAAATTTGGCTTCATTCTCTCAATATGTTGTGGATACTCTGGATAGTGGAGGACAAGTAGATGTGATCTATACCGACTTCCAAAAGGCGTTTG
This sequence comes from Anaspis maculata, assembly GCA_949128115.1. Lineage (NCBI taxonomy): Eukaryota > Metazoa > Arthropoda > Insecta > Coleoptera > Scraptiidae > Anaspis > Anaspis maculata. Next base: position 36,839,627 of record OX421968.1, read on the forward strand.
ACCGCGTAGATCATTCCATTCTTCTTCGAAAGTTTAAGGCCTTTGGTCTGTCGGAGCCTCTATTGAAACTCATACAATCTTATCTTTGTGACAGAAAATCTTACGTACAGCACATGGGACACAGGTCAAAGAGCTACACACCAACTTCGGGGGTGCCTCAAGGTTCAAATTTGGGGCCTTCATTGTTCCTGATATTCATAAACGATATCACTGAGACGATTAAATGTCCCAATCTCCTCTTTGCTGACGACATGAAAATCTTTTGTCGCATCTTATCCGTTGATGATTGCCACTCACTTCAAAGCGATCTAAACGCAGTTGATCGTTGGTGTAAAAAAAACAAGCTGTATCTAAATGTTGATAAGTGTAATGTTGTGACGTACACAAGAAAGAACAATAAAATAGAGTATCGTTACGAACTGGCTGGTGTGCAGATCTCCAGGTGTTCTTTTGTAAGGGATCTCGGTGTCACATTTGACGAGTTTTTCTCTTTTGACAGACATATTGAGAGCTGTGTTTCATCTGCTTCAGCTGTTTCTGGTTTTATTTATAGAAACCGTAAATTTTTCCGTGAACAGTCAGGCTTGATAGTGTTATACGCATCCTTAGTCCGCAGTAGATTAGAATATGGGGCGCTAATATGGCACCCCATTCATGATACTCACGTAAGGTCAGTCGAGGCTGTCCAGAGACGATTCCTTAAACTTCTGAAATTCAGAAATGTTGGTATTTATCCGCCAAAAGGCTTTGACCACGACGCTTTGCTTCGGGAATTTAATTTTGACTCTCTGGATAAGCGCCGACTGAGAACTGCCATCACGTTTGTTGTGCGCCTTTGTCGTGGAGAAATAGACTGTTCTTACTTGCTTGGACAGCTGAAATTTTTAATACCTAGGTCTGTGACTAGAGTGCATCAGCATGCATTTTATTGTGATCGTCCAAATACTAATTTATTGTACAGATCTCCGGTATATTATATGTGTAATTCTTTTAACTTGATTTCGGATGACTGTGATTTATATTTTACGCCTTTGAATGCAATCAAACGGCTTGTTTAGTATGATATTTTGTGGTGTTCTGTAAATATCCTGTGTTTTGTGCATTATTTTTGTAGAATTTTACTATGTATTTTGCAAATGAATTTCCTATTCTGGGTGTACTCCTGTTGGAAATAAATTTATTATTATTATTATAAACATTAATAAGCCGATTTTCGGCACTTGACCTCATTTTTTTCGAAATAAACCCGAACAGGTCGACTTTGTTTTCAAGGGGGATGTTCAAGTGCTATTAATTACACCGTGAAGATTTATCACCTTAATTGGGGTGGCAGCCACTTCGAAAATTATAAATGGCAATTGGGGTTGATTGATAATTCATTTTAAAGCTGGTTCAATTGTTTTTACAGTGGTGCTATTTTTTTCGATTCGATGCAATTTTTCCAAGGTTGTTCCTAGTTTTAGAATTTCTGGGTTGCAGCTCCTTCCAAGAGGCTGGCTTGAAGTTGGCGAACCTATGACCGGGACTCATGCTCCTCTCGTAAACACATTACAACATTCAAAGAAATGAGGTTGAGTGCCCAAAAATCTGTCTGATACGCCATCCTGTATAGTAAAACTTTTTGGGTACTTATAGTGAATGATACAAATACTATCACATTCAAAATCATATCACAGTCACCGTTAATGCTGACACGAAAGACGATTCAGATCAACTAACGCCGATGATCGACATCGATCAATATTGGTCATTGTTCATGATGACTCGATGATGGAGCTCACAAAACCATCTATGGCGGTTTCTTTTTCCGACTTACCCAGAATAGCTCGAAATCCAAGAGAAACATTCCCTGTAAATTTATCCAGTCGTGTAGACTCGAATAATTATCTACCCAACTTTCAATGATGATCCGCAATTTAGTTTCATTGATAACTATTTCTTGCCATCTCAGCTCAGGAGACTTTTTACTCCCTTAATTCACAGTATTTTATCAACAAAATTTAAAAGAATTCACAAAAGAAAACAAAACATCTTGTGCAAATGGCTAATAATAATCTTATTCTTAGTTGCTCCATACTGGATCAGAATAATTTCCTAGCCCTAAAAACAAGTTGAAAATTTCTAATTGCAGGTACATATGTGAATCCCAGTAGCACATAATTTCCTAGACGTGACAAATCAGCTAAAGTAATGCAGCAAACTGAATCAAAGAAGAGCTCAAAACCTTCAACAAAAAAAGTAACTGATTTATTGTAGACTCCCTGAGATAATCTTTGCTCGAAAATTTCCCGTAATCATGAAAAAGTGAATTCATGAAAACCATCTATGGTTTTCACCTTCTGCTCATACGCAAACGGTTTGCCGCACTTCAACCAGCTAAATATACTTAGAACTAATATTACCATAGATAGCGCTGTCTCAATAAAATACCTGGGTATCACTCTCCGACAACCACCTCAGATGGAGGCTTCACGCAGAGAACACAAATAAAAGAATTCGGTGTCTTCTATACTCTTTTCGCCAATTGAGAGATGTTCTTGACAACAGAACACTTTTGCTCATATACGAAGCTCTGGGAGAGTCCGTAATAAGATTTGGGATAGTCGTATGGGGCGGAATCAAGAAAACGCACCTGCAAACACTCTTTCAAACGCAGATGAGGTTATTGAAGATAATTCTAAAGAAGGACATCACATATAGTAGTGACAAACTCTTCAGGGAGTATAAAATCTACGAAATAAAACAAATATTCGCAGAAAAATTATTCACATACCAGACAAAGCAGCACAAGGCCGAAATAAGGGTCTACAAACATGACATAAGAGTAAAAGAAGAGATTGCTGTTCTTGAGCACAAAAGATTTTAGGTCAGAGCCATTTCGGATATTCAGCGCCGAGACTATACAATAGGGTGCCAAAAACCATAAAAACTATGAAAAATTCTAATCAAAAACGAGCTGAATTGAAAAACTGGATTTTACATGAAGGTGACCCTCTTGAAAGTCAACTCTAGTCATTTTCCAGTCATTTTTAACCCGTGTGATACAAGATTATTGTAGATTTTACTCAATGATTTTACGAATGAGAAAATTACTTTTTAACATGTTTTACTGTACTGTTGTTTTTAATCTGATTCACTATTTTACTTTTTTTTTTATATAAATGTTTTATCATTGTTACCGTCTGATTTTGAACCAACGTGAAAACACAAATGCACCTGCACACAAAGTTCCATTCAGAACTTTAAGTAAGGTTTACCATATTTATGACCTTTTTGATCTTGTTAGGATTATTCTATTCGCTGTTAGTTGTTTAAAGGGAAATAAATCATTATTGTATTATTGTTGTATTGTATTTTTTGTATCTTTTTTTTTAAATAGAAAGTTCAAATTCGGCAGGCGACTTTAGAAGAAAGATGTATGGCCGTTGCTATCTAGTTTTCAAAATTTTCGTTATCAACTTTTTCAGTCACATCAGAAACCCAACCCTCAATGTAGAAACTTATATCCTGATGTTTGCCATGAAAATCAATCGCCGTTTTTTCTTTGTTTCAGGTAAGCACACAACCAAGTTGGAAGTCCCACTGGAATCGGACCATTTCAGATGCAATTGGAGCGTTTACACGGACAGTTCTGGACCGCGATTTTTACCGTGTTCCCAGCCAGTTCTATGTATAGCATCAGCAAAACATCACACCCGTCTGGCCAGATCCTTTCCCAAATCCGCGGGTAAAAATCTTCCGTAGTGTAGTCTGTGCTTCCGCGTAAACGCTGCTATTGCAGACGCCAAATTTTCAAGTTGGGTGAAAAAGGGTACGTTTGGAAAAATCTTTTCGTGTCTTTTCCTTGACTCAGGTGCGGAGTAGTCATTCAAAATAAAAACTCGAAGTTCCTACGACTCCAGGGGCCCTATTTTCGTTCCTATGCGAAGTTGCGCAGGGATCATGGGTTCGAATCCGGCTCGGGCCGGGCGGAAATTTTCATGCGCTCTCTAGTACCTTGACGTGTACTACCTACCCTGCAGTAGCGTCAAGGAAAAAAAGGTAAAACGAGAAAGACACCGAAGAAAGGGTGCTAAAAACCTCGCTGTTGATGCTTCCTTAAAATGGTGGGTGGTGTGTAAATCACCCCGCGCCTCTGTCAGAGTACTGAGGCCGCGCTAAGAAGGTACTGCCAGTGACTCAGTGACTAATATCCGCCCACCGCCAAAGAAAAAAATCTTGCATCGAGAAGGAATGCGACATTCTCAGCTGTAATTCTCAATTCATCAGAGCCGTTTTCTCGAATATGGGTAGTGACGAAGACTAGCTTGACTTTGTGTTCCCAGCTAATATACTAGTGTTCCAAGTTCCACTATACACCATTTATATTTCGTAATTTATTAATTGTCCATTTAGCCATTGAAAAAGGTTTTAAATGAATCGAAACGTTGGCAAATTGACAAGAATCTACAAAAATTATAAGTTCTCAACAAATACCCCGAAGAATTCACTATAACATTTTGGATTTTGTTTTGGAAAATTTGGAAGTCTAATAGCATCGCTCATACATTTCTCTTCAAGGAAGTCGCACGCCAACTTTAAAATAAAGGTGTCATAATGTGTATTTTACTGATCGACTTCTTCAGTGGCATTAGAAACACTTTTCTAAGGGCCACAAAAAGGCGTCAATCGTTTTCTATAAAATGCGCTAACGCATTCGTGCTATATTTCAACAGAAATACATCGTTAAGGTCAATTTGGAAAGAGAAAGGATGGCTTTTCTCATTCGATGCAAGTTTTTCATGAAAAAAAAAATGGAACTGAAAATAATTCAAAACTTGTACTGAATGAGTAGATCCTTTCTTCTCCCAAATTGACATCAACGACTGATTTCTGTCGGAAAATGGGGCTGTTTAGTACGAAGGCGTGAGCGCATTTCATCATCAATATTTTCTGATCCCGCCAATTTCTGAGAAAATTGGTCCCGATATGATTTACCGCTTTTCATGGCGACTTGCCTAATACTTCGATTCACACAATATGGACAATATGGACAAATGGACAATATTGGCCGTATTTTCTTCGACTAGACGTTTTATTATTTCCATCTACTATAATAGGTATACAGTCGTCAGTCAGTCACTGTACCTACAGTCGCATTTTAGTCATACCCTTGTGTGTCGATTTATCGCGGCATTGTGTGCGTTTGAGAGCGTTTATTGTCTTCGGCGTTTACTGTCTGGAGAAACAAATTAGCCGCGGAGAAGCTTATTCAACACCATAGTGCCGACAGCATTGTATGTATAACCACACATTAACATGTCAAAAGCATGTACGCCTACAAGACGCTCCTAAATAATTCTCAAACAATCGAGAAAACAGACAACGGACAGACTTGAGGTGTTTCTGATGCCACTGAAAAAGTGAATTAATAGAAATCACTTTTGGCACCTTTATTTTTGAAACATAAAACTCAAATTAGGTATGCGACTCCCTTGAAAGGGAATGTATGGGCATGCTGATCAATTTTCAAACTGTTTGAAAGTTTCGAGAAAAATTGCATTTTTTTTTGAAATTTCGAAATCCAATACCATATTCCGTACATTTCTTCAAGGAAGTCGCATGCCTGATCTGATTTTTTTTTCAAAATAAATGTACCAAACTAAAAGTGATTTCTACTAAGCTGCTGGACAACGAAGTTGTCGGTATCGGAAAAATGGTTCGACTTCGAAGGCCAGTATCTCCCGATTGCCGATTGCGATTTTCATCTTGTTTGTTGCGTTAACTAGCATAATCTTTTCTTGTGTGAAAAACAAGGGCAGTCAAATTCAGGGGCAGCATTTTTCTTGCTAAGTGCTTATGCAGAATGATTCCAGTTCAATTCTTCAGACTTGTTCAAAATCTTCAATACATACATATAGAAAGCTCGAGAGAAAACTAGAACACGGGAAAAATAGGAAAAGGACAAAGCTGTACACTTCTTGATGTGTGGGTATTATGTACTATTATCAATAATTTTATTAGCGAAAAATTTCAGCATAATCCTAGACTGAGTACTACTCAGTCTAGGATGTCAGCAGAGTCGACCAAATCAATTTATCTAAAGTGCCCGCCGGTCACAATAAGTTAGCAGTGTGACCCTCTTAAACTCCCCCTCTCTTGAAAATTGATAACTTTGGTTGGATTACTTTCTGACGAAAGTAATCCAACCAAACGGTGGGAAACGATCTGACTTCTGTTGAGACACTTTGAGAGCTCAACCGTCCAGCTATCAGTCTGTATCTCTGCGAAACATCGAGATTATATCTAGTTAGTCATTACAGGCTGTTGAACAAACTCGTGCAAAATTTTTACCGTTCGACCTTTTTCTCTTATGGATTTTAATAACAGAGGCATGAAGACAGACCTCATATCTCGGATATTCTTTGAATCTTGTTCTAACTCCTCAGTTACAGGACGATGTTCAAAGATCCATCTTTTTGGTTGTGTGGTAACTTTTTATCTTTTTTGACAGATTTTCAGCTATAGCTTATTTTGAAGTTAAAACTTCAGACAAGACGATGAAGTGAGGACGACAATCAACTCAAAACAAAATCACAATGCGTCGACATGGCTTTTAATATCAGTGTCGTGTCGATAGTCACAGAGCTTTGGTAAATAAATGAAAGAAAAAATATATTTATAAGTCTTTTGTTGCAGTGTTAACATGAATAAGCACGTCAATGATAATGAGTTAACAAAATATTCACAAAAAAATCTACAAAAATACCATTCAATCTACCATCTACTAATCCATTTCACACAAATGTACAAAGTACGAATAAACAATCTAAAGATGACTCTGTCGCGGACCGTCAAGGAACTCTTCAAACTTCGCTAGACTGTAAAAACAATGAGATGACAACAACGTCTTCAACTTTGATTTGAACTCTTTAATACTCGCAATCCGGCACAACTCAGGAGGTAGTGGGAAAAAAAATTGTATATGTACAACACATGTTTTATAAGACCTATTGTCACACGCGTCATTTTGAAGCACGAGGAGCGAAGCGAGCGAGCGATACGATGTCTTATAAAACTTGCATTATAATATACTATCAGGGAATTTTGGTGCCACAACAGATTTTTAGCGCATTTTCCATCTTGATGATTAGCGCATTTTCCATCTTGATGAAAATCGCTATTGCAACCGCTTTGTCCGTCCGTCCGTCCGTTCCTCAAACTCCTCCCAAACTAGACGACCTAGCTTCCTAATTTTTTCACTGTTACATAGCTGCCACTCCCAAAGGAGGGCTAGGCTATATTGGATGTCTATATTGCGCCGCCAACATAGAGAAAACCGCCCCCGATAAACTTGAAATAACATAATATTGCACTTTCTAACAGACCTGATACTCTGGTGTTCTCATTTTTTGAATAATACATAGTTGCCACTTATAAACGTAAGCCAAGAAACATTCCGTCCTCAATATGCGCCGCCGACATGAAAAAACTGCTAAAAACCGCCCCCAATCACTTTAAAATGAAAAACATAAACCCGAAGACATAGCGATCTGATTCTTTCGGTATATAAATAGCTGACTAAAAATGGGAAAGGATAGGCTACTTTTGGTTAGTCGCCGCCCCCAGATTCCGCCCCCAAACGATAAGAAGTGCAAATTTCACAAATGTTACTGATTGAGATGTTCCCTTAAACATTTAGGAACTGCCAACTCAAATTGTGCAACATTTGCTCAGCCGAACGCTGCCGCTCCCACACGCCGCCCCCAAAGTAAGAGATAAATGAAAAACATGAACCCAAAGACATAGCGATCTAAGTTCTTCGCTATACAGATAGCTGACTAAAAATGGAAAAGGATAGGCTCCTTTTGATATGGCGCCGCCTCCAGCTTCCGCCCCCAAAAGAAAAAAAGTGCAACTTTCAACAATTTTCACTGATTTAGCTGATAATGTTACCTCGAACATTTGGAAACTCTTGACCCACACTGTGCAAGAATTTCTTTGCCAAACTCTGCCGCTCCCACACGCCGCCCCCAAAGTGAGAGATGAATGTAAAACATGACCCTTAAGACATAGCGATCTAATTCTTCCACTATATTGATAGCTGACTGAAATTGGAAAAATATAGGCCACTTTTAATCAGCCGCCGCCTCCAAACAAACAAAAATGCAACTTCCACAATTTTCACTGATTGTCGTATTTCCCTCACATTTAGAAACTCCCAACTCAAACTGTGCAACAATTACTTTGCCGAATGCTGCCGCCCCCACACGCTGCCCTCAAAGTGAGAGATGAATGAAAAGCATAAACCCGAAGACATAACGATCTAATTCTTTCGCTATATGGATAGCTAACTAAAAATGGGAAAGAATAGGCTACCTTTGACATGGCGCCGCCTCCAACTTCCACCCCCAAAAGAAAAAAAGTGCAACTTTCAATAATTTCCACTGAATTACATTTTAATGTTACCTCAAACATTCAGACACTCCCAACTCAAACTGTGGAAGAATTTCTTTGCCAATCTCTGCCGCTCTCACACGCCGCCCCCAAAGTAAGAGATGAATGTAAAACATAACCCCGAAGACATAGCGATCTAATTGTTCCGCTGTAGAGATAGCTGACTAAAAATGGGAAGAGATAGGCCACTTTTGATTAGTCGCCGCCTCCAGCTCCCGCCCCCAAACAAAAAAATGCAACTTTCACAATTTTCACAGATTGTCATATTTCCTTAAACATTTAGAAACTCCTAACTCAAACTGTGCAACAGTTACTTTGCCGAATGCTGCCACCCCCACACGCTGCCCTCAAAGTAAGAGATAAATGGAAAACATAAACTCGAAGACATAGCGATCTAATTCTTTCGCTATATGGATAGCCGACTAAAAATGAATAAGAATAGACTACTGTTGATTAGTCGCCGCTCCCAGCTCCCGCCCTCAAACAAAAAAATATATTGATAAGTGAAAGAATTTTCATTCAAATCTATTTCATTGGCAAGTACCCCATTCTGATAACCCAATATCACAATGAGTATCGAATGAAGAAAGTGGGCAAGGAATGGTGTTTCTCCTGCAACCAAATTTCTTTACGTTCACAATATACCTCTTTGAGAAAATGCGCTACTGAGACTCACGCACGTGAAGGCATACTCACTTGTTTAATTCGCTGCTACACATGAAACCGGAAGTTAGTTATTGCTCTTCTTGTGCTTAGAGGAACTTAATTCGAGGGTTAATTTTTTCCCGATGGTTATCACCTCAGTTGAGGAAAACAGGAAAAACAAACTTGATAACGTTTCTTGAGTGAAGAGGTCATTGCCACAATTCAGTACCTGGTTTTTCATGATAAAACATCGTGTATGTCCAATAAAGTCGTTACCTGTTGTTTTTTCAACAATTTCACGAAGGGCAATTTGGAGATGCCGCTCACGATTAGTGTTGCCGTCTAGAGTTAGACTTTCTAGACTCTTGTCTTGAAAAGGCGTCAAGACTTAGACAAGACCTCTAGAAACTCTTGTCTTGAAATTTCTAGACAAGACAAGAGTAGGGCTGTCAAGATCAAGAGTCTTGATTAGACTCTTGAAAACAAATTGAAAAAAAATCAGATATATTCCTCTCCGTTGATGGTTTATATTTTCTACTGGATGTGTGATTAGCTTAAAGATTTCTTACAGGGTTTATTAACAACATAAAATAACATGCATAAGGGTAAACGGTATGACAAAATGCCATTTAAAACTATATCTACTTGGAATGAAAATGATTGCAATGGGTTCTCATACTATTTTTCTTTTGTTTGTTGAAATCAAAGTACCGACATCACTACAGACGATATAAAATAGGTATCTCGTATCAAAAGTCCTTACTTTTTTCAGAAAAAATCTGGGTATTTGGGAGTTTGAATTGGGAGAATAATGGAACAATAAACCTGTTCTGCGCTTGCGCACCAGGCAGACCATCATGTCATTATGCATTGACTGTTGTTGTAAGGCTGTGTCTGATAGGCAGTCTACAGTCCATGAATATTCACTAGTTATGTTTGAAAATTAGGAAAAACAAAACAGCACATAGAAGCATTTTTTTGTATATTGTGAATTTTATATATCAGAAGACAATTTGATTATCGGTATATGTGGTGGCAATTCACTATAAATTCTTCAATTTTGCATCAGAGAACGAGAAAGCGTTGCCAGAGAGATGCCATGTCGAATTATGTTAATGTCTTGTGATTATATATTGATATGATCTCTTCTATACTCTGTATGTCTCTACTGTTTTCTCCGGTCCACATGCGAATGTTCCGTTCAAGTGATTTTTTTCCAAGGGCTGCTCCAACATCATCATTTTCACTTCTCTAAAAAATAGCTGCGCCTTCTCAGGTCGCAACTTCTGAGAAATTAGGTAGCTCGATGAAGCTTTTGGTCAATAGCTGCGAAACAAAGTGTTTCTTGCTAATAAAAGGAAAATGATGCAGACAACATCCTGCAGCCAGATATCCTTTCAATGTACCAAAGCAAAATACCGATTAAGTTGGTGTTCTTTCTACAACTTGAGTGAAGTTAGTCTTCTTGCCTGCGTCAGGTTGACACAAGCGGAAACCTGTCACAGCTCTGCAAACAATCGGTATATTTTCGACAAAAATATTGGACCACATTCGCACCACGACATCTGGGAAGTCTGGGTCCTGTTTGAACCCAATTATTTACATTTCTTTGTCCAGCAGCAATGTTTCTAACAGCAAATATTGAAGTTGATTGTTTGACTTTTTTGACTGTGACTCTTTCGTTGACTGTTTCTTGACGTTCATGTGGCAACCTGGTACTGTTCTTGGCTTGCTTATTCACTCCATTCGAGCTGATGGACTGCGGTGAGCTGAATTTCTATATCGTTTCCCGGTGCCAGATTTTTTGAGTACTTTTTTAAATGAACAGTAGTTGACTATATATTCATCCAGGCATCAACCTACAACCTACGGCTATAAAATCGTATCTTGTCATTTTATATAAGACCCCATTGCAGAAATACGTCTACCAACAGGTTAGGCATGGCGGTGGCAACCTTCTCTTCCAGCATTCACACCAATGATGAATTTTAATGTCAATTAAAGTGGGTCCTTGTTTTGAAGTTTGAACTCAAATATACCCAAGTAGAATATTTTATTGAAGCGCAGTCTCTATTCAAAGAGTGCTTCTTGCTCCTCACAGTTTCTCTGTTTTTCTTGCTAAAAGATGTTTATATTTCTCTCACGTATTTTTCTTGGAAGAAGGGATTTTATAGTAATTCAATTTCAAGAGTCTATCTAGACTCTTGAAAAATTTCCATCAAGAGTTAGAGTCTTGTCTTGAAATTTTGAAATTATCTTGATATTTTAAGACAAGACAAGAGTAGGGCAACTCTTGTCTTGTCTTGTCTAGACGGCAACACTACTCACGATGGAAAAAAAGTTGAAGATCTTAGTTTCGAATCTAGCAGGCTTTGTCGATGGCTCCACATCGCGTTCCACTAAAAACATATTTGTTTGTCGGAATATCAGGTTGCAAGCTCAATATCTCCAAAAACAACTGATTTATTGAAAAAAGAAAAAAGTTGAAGAAATTTCACTTCTTCCAACGTATTTCGGAAACGCCTCAAGATGGAATCAGTCATCAATATCCTGATTTACATACGTCCACCGGTTATGGTCACGATTTACGATTTTTCCACAAATTTTTTCTACTGAACCCTGTATAAAATGTCGGCACGGTCTCCGCAGATGGTGGCAACATTTCTTAAATCGAAGAGTAGGGTCTAGTAAGTGTGTCAAATTTCGTCGCTTGTCTCAAAAATGCAAGGTGGTTTCTCTTACCAGCCGGACTATTTATTCCGACTTGACTTGACAACATCTTTCCCACTCACGGTAGCAAATTGAAACTATTATTGATTGGGGAAGGGCAACCAAAAATATTTACTACCTATAGGTGATGATCGCTGAGCTATGTATGTATGGGCCTTTTCATCATAATAATTTTCGATTTTCGGAATAGCAACATCGCCCGCCGTATAAACTATTCCATCCCATCGTATCTTGTATAGGATATTTTCGTAGCAACTCGGAACTCGAGGACTTACAGCTCAGTGTTCTCAGTTTTACGACAGGTTTTTGTGTTGCATTACGGGGGTCAATACAAATATTTGTGATTGTGTTCAATGTCCTTCCGCGTGTTCGGCTTGTTGTGCTTGATCATGAGGCAGGCATAGAGATAGGAAATTGGCCTCTGGCCGATAAAGTTTACCTAGGCCACAACATTACCCAACAACAGTGTTGCTTCTTAATTCTGCAGGACATTTCAAGTAAATATTTGACCGGAATTTTCTAATTGTGTAAATATTACCCGACAATAATTGATGGAAAATGGAAATGGACAGACACCTTAAAAGGCAGCGCATGTTGTTTTTCTTGTTTTTTTTTATACATTATTTGATTTCAATAAATATGATAAATCACTCGGTGCTGTTTGCGCGCGTACAATTTCAAATCCAAGTGAATTAGATTGCAATTCAGAAGAAAACCCCCATAAATGGAACCGAGATATAGGAAATTAAGTTTGTTTCATTTCCTGGAGAGATAGAAACGAATTTGTAACAAACTACGAAAAAGCCGAAAGCAAAACATTTAATAGCCCACGAGCTTTATCGTAGTCCTATCCGTACCGTACACGTACAGTCCTATACGCACCACCGCCCTCACCCTCAGGAACCAGGTACTTCCGCGTCGCGCAATCTTTACATCGAAACTTGATATAAAAGTCTAATTTCTCTTTTACGGCGATAAAATAAATTTAACGATCGCTCTTGACTGCGTTCGAAACGGAATTAAATATTTTGTTTGCATCCCGTATAATGAATGTGATGACGAAAGTGGATGGCGGACGGCTATACGCTACGACGGACGACTGTGTCTGTTCCCTCTTCCTGCTGGTGGTGCGGTGGTGGTGGTGGTGGGTTGGGGGTTCAGAATACGTCTCCAGCGCGTTATTAATACGACGGTGATGATTGGTTTTAGTAGCAAATACCGCTGAAGTGTTGTAATTTCCAGTTTGATATATTTCAGTGAGTTGAGCTTAATACTACCTTAACACTAGATTTCGAACCTTCACAAATAGAAATACATTTCCGCCGAGTTGTGCTTGTGCCCTCTTGGGACGAGCGCCGAGGCTACAGATATATTGCTAATTATTATGCAAAATGCGTAAAGTTGCGGTTTTATACAATACAACTGAATAATCCCTTCAATTTCCATGATCGAAATGTGCTGGATTTCCCCAGTTTGTTAAGCTGGCTCCCATGAACGTCATTCACACTATTAGTGGATAAACAAACATTCAGTTTGTAGGTACCTGCTGTGTGTTCAGATACATTAAACCATACATACATACATACATACATACATACATACATACATACACACATACATACATACATACATACATACATACATACATACATACATACATACATACACACATACATACATACATACATACATAGGTACAGGGGCGAACTAGACTGGAGTGACCCGGGTGGCTAATTAACTTGATGTGGCCCCCAACCCCCAAGTATAGAATTGAAAAAGCGATGGCTCGTCATGTTCACTATACAGGCTGTTTCATGGTGAGATCGACATAGAGTAAGGACAGGTAACGTTTTTTAAGGCGAATCAGGATCCAGCTTCGAAATTTTTTTGACGCTGTTTGTTTCGAAGTTACAAGGTGATTTATGTAGGTATTTTGTTGATTTTTGATCGGCCATATCTTTGGGACCAATGGATAGAATAAAACAAAATTTGGCAGTTACGTTCTACTACCGACACTTATTGATACATTGCACTATCGATCAATTCGAAAATTCCAGGGCCGGACTTTTTTTTTTTCTTTCAAGTTTCTGTCAAAAACTTCACCATGTATGCATATTTTTCAAAATTCAGTTCCACATTCGGGAATTACACAAGAAAAGCATAAGAAGTCACATAAGATGACTCCGGTCGATGAAATTTTTTGGCGCCATTGAAGTGTGTCAAGTAAAAACTAATGACTTTGAATATTTCGCCTAATAAATTTTTTATTCGTCATAACTTTCGAACGGACTGATAGAATATAATGAAATTTAACAGGTATTTCTTGTACTAACCCTTAATACACCGCGTGATCGATCTATTAGTTGACTGCAGAGACTTCAGGGCCGGCCAGTTGGACTTGAATTTGTTTGAATAAAATAGATTTTGGATTCGGAAATTAAGACTAATTAGACTAAATATTTTTATCTCAAAAATGCTTAGTCATTATTTTGCCATCGTTGAATTTTAGAATAGAATAGAATAGAATAGAATAGAATAGAATGGATTTATTCCCCAACAGGCAATGCCCAATTACAGGAAAACTTTATACAACAAAAAAATAAAATAGAATGAGAAATTATATAAAACAAAAAATTAAACACAATCATGCGAATACACAAAAAGAAAAATTCAAAAGAATATCAATAGCATAAGCAAGTTGACTTCATGGAGTCAGTCATTGCCCAGGACGGAAGACGTAATGGACTTAATGGTGCTGAAATCATTATCACAAACATTAGAGATATTGTCAAACGCTTGTTGAATTGCGCTAAACAATTTTATACGCCTGAATCATAGCGTTTTTCATGTAAATAGTTTGCTGATACGGAGCAGCATTTTGAAAAAAATGCATACATGGACTATAGGTATGTATAGACTATACATACAGGCCCGTATTCATATCCCACTTTTAAGCTAAAAGCGCTTTTAGTGCGATGCGCATTTAGGAGCATTTCTCATATTTTAGTGTTCAAAAATACAAATTAACTCGCAAATTAATTGCAATTGAGTACATACAATCGCTCCCAATTTTTGAACACTGAAATATGAGAAATGCCCCTAAATGCGCATCGCACTAAAAGCGCTTTTAGCTTAAAAGTGGGATATGAATACGGGCCACAGTCTTTGCGGTTGACAAATAGATCGATGATGACGCGGTATATCAAGGGTTAGCACTATAATAATATACCTGTCAAGTTTCAAATTTCACTTCATTCTATAACTCTGTTCGTTATGTGTGGTGGTCGTTCGGTGGTGTCATTTGAAATTTGAAAGTTGGGGTGGGTTGGGGTTGGGGCTAAGCGGCTAAAGATAGAAACTCGCCAAAGTATGTTTTAGTAGATGTCCCCCTCCATATAAAAATCGACCTGTTTTTGCTCGAAGACATCTTCATCAGGAATCGGGAGTTATTGCAGGTGCATAGTTTTCCAATGATCACCCGGTATAGATGAATGAAGAAACAAAAAGCTTCAGAACTTTGAAATTTTCTTTGATTCAAGGCAGAGGAAGGGACGGGGTCAACCAAGATTTTCGCTAAGCACAAATTCATGAACATTTCATAATGAAATTTTTTATATCATTTGAGCTTTTGGCCCGCCCCCAAGTAAAATCGCTAAAAGGGATCAAAAGCCAAAATGATACAATATTAGTGTCTAGTGGGAGTTAGTATACCTATTATAGGTGTAGGTACCTCCGAAGATGCGGCAGACATTTTTTTTTTGCTTCAATTCAATAAATAAGGACCGGGGCCAAAATGATGAAAATTTAGTAGGTGCAAGATGCGTCAGGGTTCTTTAATAACATTTCTAAATTCAAAAAAAGACGGGACCAACCAAGGACATGTTTTCACGAAGTGGAAGCAAAAGCCTCCCTTTTGACCCCCAAGTAAGTGGCGATCGCCACACAACCACCCCGCACCAGTTCGCCCCAGCATACATATTTTCATATCAAACGTATATTTATGAAATTATTTCATGCACCTACTCATTTAAATGAATGCGGGATACATGTCCAAATATCAAAGGGCATGCTTTCACGAACTTCGATATTCTGATATTATTTCGCGCGTAAAAAAGTCAAATGTTAGAATTTTTTTTCCCCTTTTCGCCTCTGTTTCGCGCCAAAAAACATCCACTTACCAAAGTAGGCGTAATATTTGTTTATTTACACGCAGCCAAACCGACACACAAATCATTCACAGACGTATAGACGCGCAGATAGGTAGATACCTACTAATAGGAATGACCTTTTTTTTCGTATGTAATACCACAAGAGCTAATAGTTTTATCGATAAAATTTTCGAACTATCTCGAAACCTTTTTCAAGAAATTCACCGGTCTGAAATGGTCACTTCATTATTATCTGATTAAAAACCCGACAGCGAACTGTGTGTGCGTGTGGACTTTGACATCCTGTATCTTTCTTGAGAAGCGAGTAAGATGCATATTGTCACGAGCGGCGAATCTACCCGTGCAATCTGGAAACGCGATATTTCTAAACTCTTCCACAGCCGCAATGTACAAATGCGCGGAGCTCTGGACATTTCTAGAGTAAACTCGATGGCATTGAAATACATGGAGACTCCAACGCCTGATGATCAAGGCACATATGTCCATTTGGCGGCGGCGCCGGCTCAATTACGCACGGCAGAATTATACGCAAAATGTATGGGATTATTCGGGAGTCGCCTAGAAAATCGTATGCCGGGTCACTGTCGAGTTTGCTGAAAGATGATGGAAAGTTCGGGAACACTATTCGGAGGCCTATATAAGGCATCAACCGTCAGCTCACGGGCAGTTATGAATTGGAATGCGAAGTGGTAGCGAGCGGATTAAGAGCGAGTAGTAATCACAGCGATAATTCCAAGTAGATAATTGTTGGCGTGTATTTATTGTAGTACGCAGTAATAAACAGTGTGTGTTTTAAAACGATCGTCTCAATTATAATCGAAGCTGTACGCGAAATACGTAACAATATTTATATTTTCTGAATGAGGACTAAGAGAACCATCCCAAAGTTCGATCGGAAGGACTGAGGACAGCCTGTATGTATGTATACACTTATACAGGCTGTCCGTTTTTCGAGGCTAAGCATGGGTATCTCGCTTATCTTTAGAGATACAGAGTCGGTTAAATTAGAAAAAAGTTGCGAATTTTCATGACGATCAATGATCCAAAAAGATATTTGACTTGTCAGTTTTAGTTTTCGAGATATCGAGAAAAAACAGAATATATTTTTTTTTTCTATTTTTTTTTGAAAAACGGTTGAAGGTAGCCTTTTCTAATTAAAACATTGTGGAGGCACTTTTCTAAGGGGAATTCAATGTTGTCAAAATCTTCATTCTAGCTTTCAAAACAACCGAGATATGACATTCAACTTTTTTTTCTCTGATGGGCGCCATATTGAATTTTGACATTTTTTAATACAATATTTTTTTCTGGTCACAACGATGTGTCACATGTCACTATTGAATTTATGCTTTTAAGCAAAAATTATTTTTTTTTAAAGAGTGCTTTGGAAACAAAATCAGCACCGACAATGAAAAAAACGTAAATGTTAAACATTTATTCAACAGTGACCTGTAGCACATCGTTGTAACCAGAAAAGAATACCGTATTCAAAAATATCAAAATCCAATATGGCGCCCATTAGAGAAAAAAGTTGAATGTCGTATCTCGGTTGCTTTGAAAGCTAGAATAAAGATTTTGGCAGCTTTGATTTCCCCTTGAAAAAGTGCCCTGACAATGTCTAGATTAGAAAAGGCCACCTTCAACCGTTTTTTGAATAAAAAATGAAAACAAAATTTCAAATTCCTGTTCTTTCACGATAGCTCAAAAACTAAAATCGATACGTCAAATTTCTTTTTGGATCATTGATCGGCATGGAAATGCGCAACTTTTTCCTGATTTAACCGACTTTGTATCTCTCAAGATAAGCGAGATACCCATGCTTAGCCTCGAAAAACGGACACCCTGTATACGTCGCTTTTGGCTTGGAAGCGCTTTCTGTTCATTTACCGCGCCTCTAACGTCAGTCTCGTGACCACGTGACTGGCGTGAAACGATACCACACTTGCCGATATCAATTCAAGGTTTTTGAGAAAAAAAAAGTTTGCCGATCTTCTTTTCCAGGCAACCCAAACTACTTATTAACGTTCAACGTTCAAACGTTAGTCATATATTTCAAAGCCTTGGGGCATCTAAATGTGTTTTTTCACTTTCTTTTCAATTTATACAGGTTGTTCATTTGTAAAGTTGTCACAAGGGACGACTTTTTGAAATGCTAGTCACTGTCTGTTTTTGGCCCCTTGAATTTTATCAATATTTCAGATGTAGAACATGGAACATAGTTCAAACCCCTGAATGTGGTAGAACTTCATCTTCCGTGAAAGGGGGAGCCCCCTGGAAGCTTACTTGCTGTGCTTGTGCTATGCCTGAGCTTTACCCTTGATTGCGTTTTTTTTTTGGTGATATCGTGCTACAAAGATGATCAAAAATGTGTGTTGCTACAGTAACACTGAAAACTCATATTTATGCTAATTGTTCATACTGATACGTCAAGTCACTCCAACAATGCCGAGACCTGTGTTTCCAGCGTTACTGTAGCAACACACATTTTTTATCATCTTTGTAGCACGATATCACCAAAAAAATGCAATCAAGGGTAAACTCAGGCATAGCACAAGCACAACAAGTTAGCTTGCAGGGGGCTTCCCCTGCAGGGCAGGCCCTTCCACGGAAAATGAAGTTCTAGCATATCCAGGGGTTTAAACTTGCCAAAAACATGTTGTTCTACATCTGAAATATTGATGAAATTCAACGTGCCAAAAACAGACAGTGAGTGACTGGCGTTTCAAAAAGTGCCCCCTGCCTGGCCCCCACACCAAAGTTGCGGGCTGTTTTTAAATTCAAGTTATCCGGGACGGTTTTTGGACAATCGTGTTCAATGTCAACCACCCATTGATGATGATGATTGATATCTTCTGTGTAAGGCCTCCAATCTCCGTAACTCCAAAACCGTTTCGAAACAAGGCATCACACTTCATGATTTTCACATTGGAATTTGGAAAAAATATACATCTCATAATATACAGGGTGTTCAAAAAATTAATTTTTGCAACACTGGATTCAGTTATTGTAATCTAAACACTTTTTATGCTGCTACAAATTTTAAAAGGGATGCTTTTCGCACTCTAAGGCATTTATAAGGCTGTTATAGAATAACAAAATACTGGCATCAATAGTTTAAGGAACTGTCTCACTTTTGAAATTTGGCGCTATAATCACAGCAATTTGACCAAAACTATACCCGCGAAACTGAAAATAATTTTTTTTTGACAAGTTTTTTTTGACGAAAAATCCATACGGAGTGCATCGGAGAGAGTTAGTGTCATACATTTTTGCAATCAACATAAAACACTGCATAGACTACAATGAAATCGATACAAGGTGTCGCAGAAAAATATTTTGGCACTGTATATTCTGAGACATTAGAAAATTTTGATAAACATATTATCGAAAAACCACAGGAAAAATGAGCGAGGTTGGAATTTTTCAAAGATCTCAAAGGGGACGCGATTAGTAGGGGGGATCCAATCTCGCGTGAACACCTGTACATTGTACATGTATGTACATACAACCTTGATGTTAGAACTCTGCTGTCGATTCGACTGTGGCAGTGGCAGAAGTTTTGGTGATTGAGCATAATATACCTATACCCACCCTAAAGAAATACGCAATCTAGAGACTGTCAATTCAGAAGAGTTTCGTGTTTAAGTCTCCAGACTCATTAGTTATTCTTCAAAGAAGCGCCCCACGCGTTGTCTGTCTCTCGAACAAAATAATTCGTTCGTTAGGGCTTATGATGGTTCTCCTCGATTTACCCTCGGCAGTGCCTCGGTTCAACTTGACAGACTGAGCAAAGTGAGAGAAGATTTAAGTTTCTGATAAAAGCGCAGTCATTAATTCTTAAAAAATATACATAATTTTTCACGGTTTGCCGGCGGCTTGAACTTTGCAGGGCGTGGTAGGCGGCGGCGGTTAAGAGAAGAGAGAACGACAACAGAGAGAGACAGAGAGGGGCCCAGGACCGCGCAAGGAAAAATTTCCACCTTTTACTAGCAAATCAAATTATCCAGTCAATGTAGCACTTAAATCATGTAGGGAATACGCGGAAGCTTAAATTAATTTTCCGGAAATGTTGAAAGTGGCGCCGCCGCGACGTATATCTCCGGATATTAAAACTGCGCTGTTTTAAAAGTTACATCGCATTGATATTGCCATGGCCATGCCATGCCTGGGGAATAATTTGTGTTGGCGATTCGGAACTAATATTTGGATAACGAGACAATCATGCCTGGGCCCAAGTCTGCGGCTTTTTCCATTATTTATTTAACCACCCTCGGCCAGTTTTGGTAGTACATTATATGCCTAAATTGATAAAGAGCCGAGAGTAATCCACACGGCACCACATTGTCTACAGTAACGAAATAACGTAACTAGGTGAGCTCCGAGGCTCTCTTGCTTTATACTCTCTATAGTATAGACGATTTCCTATTGTGTTGAACTATACGGTATTGAAAGAACAATTCGATATTGTGGTACAGTGAAACCGTGAATCTCGGCTTAGCTATAATAATTGATAACGTCGGAACAATAATAGGATAGATTACGCAACGGGTATTGCCGTTCGATTGTAACAAATCTACGCGCGATTCCGAAAATGAATTACCGCGAAAAACTCGGAACCGAAATCTGCTTTTAATACCTACATACATATACATGCATACATACCCACAGGCTAGTTATCCGGAAACGATCCCCAAAAGTTCAAACAGCTAGTTTGTTATTTTCTCTGTCATACGTATACCTAGAAAGGTACTTTACGTACAAAACAATGATTAGTCATGAGCTGGTCCTGTGCATAGAAGTCATCAAAAACTGAACATCTGCAATCTACAAAACAGCTATTCAATAATTTAATGAGTCCTTGAGTTGCGTTTTGAAAATTGGATGTGTTCCAAATCATGTTAAGGCATCTGATTCCCATGTAATTGGAGATACTTTGGCCGATCGTACGTCGATACGCCCCTCGTCAGGAGTACCTGAGCCTAAAAAGGTGGATTATGCTCGTAAAAAATTATAGTAAAAATAAAAATAACAATAAGAATAAAAGTGAGAAAATGTTGAAAATGAGCTTTCAGATTCAAACGTTTAGCTCCAAAATAAGAAATAAAATAACAATAAGAATAAGAAACTTCAACTTTCCATTCACTGTTGCGTACCTATTGAAGATGCGCATCAGATGTGTCAACACTCAACCGTGGCAGCGTAAAGAGTCTTTGAGGGCGAAATATTCTGTCAATTTTGCACAAATCATCCTCAATGTAATTGAACAATCAAGTTACGTGGTTAACTTATGTCGAGACTTATGTGGAATAATTTTTTTTTCTTCGTGCTCTTGGCCTTGGATTCGGGTTCATTAGCCAGTAGTATAATATTCTACGATGTGTTTTAAAGCCTTCCGTGGCTTATGTTTTCTTCCGTTAATAACGCACAGGTGTCCTCAAGTCGAAATGAGTTTAACAAAATTGTCACCAAAAACTGTTGATGGGACCTTGTAATAGAGGTTCTGGGGAGCACAGAAATGTATCTAACAAAATCGTAGCTGATCCCGAACGGCAATTATTCAATTTTTAAGATTATTAGTTAAAAATGTCGTGATAAAAATTTGGCTTCGGGTTTTTTCAAATTTTTAGAATAACTAAGATTGTCTAAACGGTCAATTTTGCATATCTCCCAATATCTAAAAAAATCTCTGTGGATAGATTCATACTCTTCTGTTGTAATAAGTAGGGAGCGGATTTATATGCGGTAAAAAAGCTCAAAATATGCAGTTTATATGCGCTTAAAAAGTATCAAAATATGCGGTAAAAATGTTCAAATAGAGCAATATATGCGAGTAAATATGTGATATAAGCTGCAAAAATTGTGGAAATTCCAACATTTACATGTAAAACCAACCAACCAACTTTGACCATCAAAGTAGAAAAAAAAATTTCTTCGAAAATTTTCAATTTTTTTTTTCAAATGAAAAAATTGTGATTTTCGAGCACATATAGATAAAATGGCCAAAATATTGACAAATATTCAGTTATATGCAAAAATATGGACTAAATATGCGGCTATATGCGATTATATGGACTATCAATTTGTATGCGGTAAAAAGTCAAAATAATAAATTATATGCGAAATAAAACTTGGTATTTAGGTTCCTTATAGATGGAAACGTCAAGCTGCAAGTCGACATTTGCATCCAACTTAGCGAATAGAACATGTGAAAAATTATGAATCCGCTCTCTACTAATAAGAGTCCAAGACCTCCATTGTTGAGGAACTTCAACAAGTTTTTGAGACGACATGAATTTCCAAAGCTTCTGATAACACCCTTGTCCCAAAACACTTTTATAATATATTTATGCCCTCTTCGTAAGGTCCAGCTATAACCTTTGCAGTGCTGAAACACTTTTCAACAATTTTGTTCATCGTTTTGAAGCCAGACACAAACAGAATCACGCAAAGTACTCCCACATTTTTTACGGATCATTGCGACTGTCGCTTTCCTTTGAAACTTTCCGACAGGAGTTCTCTTCAAAAATCTTATGTTGGTAACTTTTGGCGACCAAGCTTAGTTCCTTGGGCCACAGCAAACTTCATCACACCCAAGTATCGGCACAAGACCATTCCAAAATAAATGGTTCACAAACCCTTAAAGGAGATGCTTCAAAAAGAGGGGGGTAATTATGCTGTGACAATCTTTCGCAAAGTTCTTTTTTTTTTCCTGCAGAGCAAAATTTTCAATCAATGCGCCTCAAATCTCCGTAAGTCTTTATACTCGTAACCATCTCTTTCTGTTTATTTTCTTCACAAACCTTATTCAACGTAATTTCATCGAATTTCCCTCGTAAGTCTTTTAGAGTGATGAAGCAGTACGGACATGGAAGTAGCCGTAGTTGTTTGCTGGTCATTGATCAAAAGAAGTTAAAATTCCTGAACAAATTTCAAAGGAATTGCATTGATATTGGTCATTTCAAACATCAACTTGATTTTAATTGGTCTAGAAGATGCGGAAATAATTTTAGAGAAAGATGAAAAGAAAAATTACACAGGCAGCAAAAAAGTCGTTACATAGATTGACGATCGATTGAAAGAAAAAGGGGGGAATCAACCAGTTTCAATAGGCTTATGAATGGTTTGCATTGTACCCCAGGTAAAAAAAAACCTATATGAAAATATCGAGTTGATGTTTCAAATGACCAACATCAATGGACTTGGGTTTAAATCTGTTTCGGATATTGAACTTATTCTTTTGATCAATGACCAGCGAATGGCTACACGGCAACCATCCCCGTACTGCTTCATCACTCTAAAAGACTTACGAGGGAAATTCGATAAAATGACGTTGAAATAAGGTTTGTGAAGAAAACAGAAAAAAAAATGGTTACGAGTTTGAAGACTTATGAAGATTTGAAGGCGCATTAATGAGAAATTTTGCTCTGGAGAAAGAAAGAAGTTTTCAAAAGAGTGTCACAAGCTCAATCAACTCCCCCTTTTTTCGAAAAAGACTTTGCATAATTCCAGAGTTGCATCTTTTCAAGGGTTAGTGAACCATTTGTTTTGGAATGATCTTGTGCTGATACTTTGGCGTGATGAAGTTTTGCTGTGGCCCAAGAAGTTGAACTTAGTGGCCAAAAGTTACCACGGCGAGATATTGAGAAGGAACACCTGCCGAACACTTCCAAAGGAAAGCGCCGGTCTTGCTGATCCGGAAAACGTAGAAAATGTGGGAGTACTTTGAGTGATTCCGTTTGTGTCTGGCTTCAAAACGATGAACAAAATTGTTGAAAAGTGTTTCAGCACTGCAAAGGTTGTAGCTGGACCTTACGAAGAGGGCATAAATATATTATAAAAGTGTTTTGGGACAAGGGTGTTATCAGAAGCTTTGGAAATTCATGTCATCTCCAAAACTTGTTGAAGCTCCTCAACAATGGAGGTCTTGGACTCTTATTAGAACAGAAGGGTATGAATCTATCCACAGAGATTTTTTAAGATATTGGGAGAGATGCAAAATTAACTGTTTAGACAATCTTAGTTATTCTAAAAATTTGAAAAAACCCGAAGCCAAATTTTTATTACGACATTTTTAACTAATAATCTTAAAAATTGAATAATTGCCGTTCGGGATCAGCTACGATTTTGTTAGATACATTTCTGTGCTCCCCAGAACCTCTATTACAAGGTCCCATCAACAGTTTTTGGTGACAATTTTGTTAAACTAATTTCTACTTGAGGACACCTGGGTGTAGTGAGAGTTGCCTAAAGCCGTGTGAGATTGGTTCTCGCCTGTCTTTGGGTAGGCGAAAAACTCCCATGGGGTTGTACGACGTGAAGTGTCCGCTGAATGGGTTTGAAACACGTTACAGGACACGAACAACTGCAATACAAAACGAATCGTTTATTTCTTCCACACTTCAAGAATATGATAATCCGGCGCGCGGCGACTCTCGCCAAAAAAATTCCAATTGAATTCATGCCATATGATTGGGTATATAGACTGTAAACATCAACAACCTCTGACAAGTCTGACCAATGGTATGCTTCGTAACGGCGGTTCAAACGTAGCGCCATCTACCTGTTATCCTTACAAGTTCTCAGTAGTGGTATTGTCTATTACTGCAATAATTTAGATTGATGAGTAGATACCTATACTACACATGATATTAATTTGAAATAATACGATGTGAAAAATTCATTTCTATACCTACCTATTCAAGTGTAATCCACAAATTAGTGATAATGTATAACACTAAACAAAGCAAGTAGGAAAACAACCTTAATAACAACAGCATAGAGCTAAAAACTGTAACTAAACATTTCATTCTGTCTGTCATTTTAATGCTTCCAGCGACACCTAGGTGCAATGTTTCAAACTATTTCTTATTCTTATTTTTATTTCTGAAGTATAAATGGACAGTTGCCATGCTTATTTTTCTTATTTTCAATCTTATTTTTATTTTTATTTCTATTCTTATTTTTTGCGAGCATAAATCCACCTGAAATAGTTCTGTCGTTAGCGGTTTCAACTCTGCAAATTTTGATGCTGCGATGCCACTTGCAAAATTGTTCCATGGAACATTGCCTTCATTTTGGGAAGTGTTGCCACAGCTGTTGATGCATAAGCTGTATACAAGGTGATCAACTAATAAATTCTAACTTATAAACCAAAATAATTGAAGTCATGGGGCCGTATTAATATCTCGCTTTTAACCTAGAAGCGCATTTAGAGGTGCGCTTTTAGGGGCCGTCCATTCATATTTGAATACTCGAAAATATAAATTACAATTGAATGGATATACCGGATGATCATTTGAAAACTATCCACCTGCAATAACTCCCGATTCCTAGTGAAAATGTCTTCGAGCAAAAACAGGTCGATTTTTATATCGAGGGGGACATCTAAAACATACATAAGCGATTTTCTATCTTCAACCCCCTCGCCCCCACCTACCCCAACATTGAAATTTCAAATGACACTACCTATTTTGCGATGCATTAAATTCAACAGAAGTAAATTCTCTTTCTGAAAAAATATTTCTAAAATTTTCAACCCTACCCCCGAGCCCACCCCTCTTCCCCCCTAAATTCTCTGAGTGTCCAATTAAATACAGTATATATTTATGTCGACATTTCAATGATGACAAGTATAAGAAAAAAGTTTCGACATGACAAACGTCAAAATTACCCCTCACCACTGAAAAAGTATAAACGTGAAAAAATTTGCACATAATGCTTGAATGACCAATAATGTGTCAGATTGGAATCAAAAAAAGAATTATGGTTCTATCTTTACTCGTCTAGGAGATATCTCTTCTGAAAATTTCCAGTGACTTGGGCAGTACCAAAATAACCCATGATGGGACTAATTGGTAACCATGGTAATTTTGATGCAACGTATGGTTACAAGTATTGCATTATCATTCATGCTGGGTTCAATAAGTGTTGAAGTGATGTCGCAGCATGCTTCATTGGGCATCTCCCCTGAAGAGGTCCAGAGGATAACTTCTTCTGGAAACCAACTTCTTCTGGAAGCCCATGAGGTCAAATTTTCTCATGGTATAATCCATCCAGCAATTGTGTACGTTTCTGTGGATTTTCAAGGATAAGCAACAGCCCTAGCAAATTCTGCATCAAAAAATCAAAGTTTCACAAAAAAATCAAGAACTCTTTGAAGAGACAAAATACGATCGAAAGTCAAAAACCGTTTCGAGATATTGATATCCGCTTTCTAAAACTCAAGGGAAAAAAAATCGGGAATTTTCTCTAAAAAAGTTCCACGACTTCAAAAATTAACCCTTTTGACACTCTTCCCTTTGACATCCTGTATATCGTGGACAGAGCAATGGTGACGTAAGTCGACATAGCGTCTTGTAGCTGAAGAAAACCTCTACCAGGCACCATACATTTTTTCCAAATCGGATATCTTCTCCCTAAGAAATCCTTGCTTGAAATTGAAGCAAATTTTGGTCTATGCTTAACTTTTGACGAGCAGTTTAACTATATGACTTCGTTGTAAAGGCCTTATGCGCTATTTCTCCGAAGAACACACGACTTCTCTTGGGTATCTAGCAAGAGAACAAAGTACGCCGAGAAATCGGTGAAGTGAACGCCGAAATGACGCAAAGTCCAGTTCACAATTTTCAAGAATACCGCGAGGGAACTTTATGGCTAAACCACGCCCAGTTCTCATGAGGTGATATGGACTCCAGTTTCAAGAATAGGGGTTCAGGTGGTGTGATTTTTTCTATCAGGAAAGAATGCGCCAGGCCGGGTGTGTCCAATTCTTATTCTGTTGAGGGTTACGTCGTGTCTAAGGTTTGGTAAAGTTTCTGACGTTATGGGAATTCTGAAGTTTTTCCATTTGTCGTTACAGCTTGTTTTACTGTTGTCATCGTATAGTCGATTGTAGAAATTTGGAGTGGTGTTGTTCTTGTAGAAGTGATGTTCTTTGCCTCTTGATAAGCTTCCTCATTGCCTTTGATCCCGATGTGTGATGGGATCCACATAAATTTTACTGGAATTCTTCTTTCATGAAGGTGGTGAAGTTCTCTGTGGATTTGTTGGATTATGGTGTTGTTATCGTAGAGTTGTTGTATGCCATATAGTGCGCTGAGATATTCCGTGATAATGAGATGTGGCTGTTTTCCAGTGGTGGATATGAATTTGAAAGCTTGGAAAATGCTGAATAACTTTGCTGTGTAGATGCTGTTGTTTAGTGTAAGTTTATTTCCTGATTTGTGGTTGTCTATGATGAATGCGGCTCTCACAGCATCTTCTGTCTTGGATGCATCTTGAAAGTCTTGTTTGAATATTTGCGAGTGGGTACTTTCTTTGATGTGTTTGGTGAGCTCGGTGTAAATGGAAGGTTGTGGGGTTTTCCATGGTAGATGTATAAGAGTTTTTGAGTCGTGAAGGTATTTGGAATTTGTAGCGATAACTCGGCTAAGATTTTTTGGAGTTGTGTGTTTGTGCCGAGGGTGGGCAGGTTTTAATTTGTGAGGTCCTCGATAGATTAGGGAACAGGGATTCGTATGCCGAATGAGATCTGTCACTGTGAACTTTATGTGCGTATGAGCATCAGGCTCTTCTTTCTTGTCATGTCCAATGGAGGTTCGTTTGCTAAACTCAGTCTGTCTGTCGATTGGGCTTGTCCTCGGAGCTCCTGTGGAGAGTCTAATGGCTGAGTTTTGTATAGGGTTTAACGATGTAGGACTTTTGGTTTTGCTGATTCGTGAACTATGCTTCCGTAGTCAATTTTTGAAAGGATTAGTGATCTGTAGTGTAGAGAAAGATCAACGTATTTCTGTCACTGCCCCAGTCGCGATTTCATTATTGGGTTGAGTAGAATAGCTCTAAGCTAGACTCCGCCTATGATTTCGTTCTAATTATGTTATTTGATTTTTTTTTTCGCAATAAAAGACCATTTATTATTATTATTATTATTATTATTATGTTTAGCCGTTTGGTTGGAGTATTCGTTTTTTAGTTGACTTATGTGGGATCTCCATGTGAGTGCTCTTGTCGAAAGTTAATCCTATAGGAACTTCATTTCTTGAGCGATGGGAATCTCTGCTCCATGTTAGAATAATTTGGGAGGTAAAGAATTTTTTAATCTATCATATTTCATGATTTTGGTTTTTTCTGTAGAAAATCGGAATCCTGTAGTTTAAACCAATTTTCTAGGTTGTTCAGAGCTTGCTGAAGGAGGTCTGTTGTGGTTCTTCTGTTTTGCCCCTGTAGTAAATGCATAAGTTGTCAACGTATAGTGAAGTCACGAATTATCACGATGGGTGTTGGAGTTTGTTTTGTGACGTTGTCTATTATAAAAACGCCAAAAATGCGGGCTCTCTCGCACTCATGTAAAACTGTTTCTGTCGCATACCAGTTGCTACGACCACTGTCGACAAGATTTCGCACTGCAGCTAGGCTTTGCGAGATGCCTGCGATAATGGTCTGCTTTCAACGTTTAGAGATGGACTATGTTTAAACTTGCTTCGGGGCTAACGAAAACTTGAGTACGCGTATTTAGTACGCAATGTCTGGGGCTTGTCTGGGGTGCACTGCAAAACCTGATTTATAGAGTAAGCGCAATGGAGGCGTTCTTTGCAAAAATCACACTTCTTAGTTTTAAAAATTGCTGCTTCATGTGTTTCATGACTTAATCTCCATACCTCAATATGATTTGTGGTGGTTCCACGGAGGCGACGTAATTTCAGATATGTACCATCCTAGTATGTTTCTACAATGGTTTCGGAAAGATTTATTAAGTGAATTAAATTGAGTCTAGCATGGTCCTAGTCTTCGCAATTGAGTTCTACCAAAAAGTGACAAGTGGGGTTTTTGCAAATAACGCCCCAATTATAATTAGTGCTGTGCGCACTCCATTCTCTACTCCACGCTGGAATAGAAATTCTTGGTTTAGAATGCTAGTGCAATAGGTAACGAATATTGCGTTCGCTCTTGATTAAAGAACCAATACCCATCCGACTTCATTCCCAATTACTGAATGGATATACCTTTTCAGATGCAATACCTTTCCGCTGCATACACATGTATAAATTCCTATACGCTATACATGCAAATAAGTACAAAATATTATTATTATTATTTTTTATTATTGAAAGTATTGGTATACAAATCAAAAATCGAGAAATTGGAATAGCAGTAGGGAAGCCCTCACCGTTCTAACTGATGATCATCAACCATGCCCGGTTTAGTTACCATTGGAATTTCGCTTTATTCCATGAACTCCACTTGATGAAATTTTAGTTCAATTAAATAAAAGATGATGCTTCACATTGATTGGAAAATTACACTGAAATCGCCAACGCGGAAGAGTGAGGAGTCAATTGTGAGTCGATAACTTTTATGGTGCGATTCTCTAAAAAATTACATTCCATAAAGGCTCTGATACGCTGTTATTACCTAGGCAACAGCCAATGGCCGACACGAATTTTGACGTAACAGAGCGTTCATGGAATGTTATTTTTTACAGAATAGCACTATTAGTTGCCCACCTCTCTCTCTCGTATGGAATCGCAGCGTGTCAGTATACTGACAATTGGTTTCTAAGTAAACAAGCTTATAAAATCTTGAACTGTTTTTTCTTTTCGAATTCTGTTGATCGCCTTCAAATCAAAGTTCTATACTTTACTCTTTGTAGCCGGGTTTTACTTCAACCATTATTCAAGCACAAACTATAATAATTTTTTATTGCCGAGTTTGTTGAGCTCTATTTCGCAAGGTTGGAACCACTGCCTAAAAAATGACATTGGGTATAATGTTTGCTTTTCAGTCTTTCAGCTTCAGGACTGGTAGAGGTCTAAAGGTTACAAAACATAAAGTAGCTGTTACTGTTGATACACTAACTGACGATTCGACTGTCCCAATGACTAAAGGCAGTGCTGTAAGCTGTATACCTACCTAATGCTGTAGGTAATGCTGAATCGACCTTTGCTCGTGATATCGCTGTGAGTTCGTCATTTTGTCTCCGATATGGGAGCATTTTCAATTGAATTTCTCCAAATTGTGAAATATGGTTGAAATTTGAGCCCACCCGGCTGGAAAATTCCCCCAGTCTCCAAGGGACATGTCAATCCGGGTATCCGGTGTGTGTGTGTGTGTGTGCTCGCCGCGCGCCATATCTACCATTCCGCTTCAGCCGCCGAAACGTCGTACGGCACTACGGCAGGGCCAGTCTGGAATAAAAAATGAAACAAATAGATTAGCAGTGTTGAGTCCAGAACCGTGTGGTTCGCGCATCCGAAGGCACTAGGACCGCCTTTCACGTGTAGAGCTAAATGGGCCCGACAAGATCTAGCAGTAAGTTCAGATAATCGAGACACCCGCATAGATGAATACAATGGAAAGACGCCAAATCCACGTTTATTAATGATCTACACTGGCAAAAAAGTCACACAAGAGTCCCCTATAAATAACGAAATATCATCTTTGTTTCAAGAAGTTTCGCTAAGTCTCGCAGATAATTGAGATGACAAAGTTACGTTCACCCCAAAAACAAGCCAAACAACAATATCCCAGCCCACAAAAACGAAAAATACAAACCTGGCCCCGCAATCGATAACCTACTTACTGGGCGACAAGAAAGTCACATGATCGCATCGCAAGGCTCTGTTCTTTTTATACATATACAGGGTCCGGCAACAGGATGGAACCAGTGGTTTTGAAAAGGCTGCTATGGAAGTATACTGTTGATCTGGTTGTCAAATAGTGAAAGACTTGTACCTTATTGTTAAAAGTTGAAAGTTTTGTGTAGGCACAACGGCAAACTGGCTGGTCAATCTAAGGATCTTTGTTGTGATGCTGTGAAATCGGTTATACTAAACTGCTCCACAATGAAGTTGTCGCCACCAAAAAAAATGGCTTGACTTTGACAAGCAATAACTTTCGATTGGCAAAAGTGATTTCCATTCTGTTTATTGCGCTTACTGGCCCAATCTATCCTCAACAGATCCTGTAATTTTGAATATCAAGAACCTGCACGTAACATTTATACAGGGTGATATGTAAAAAGATGAAAAATTGCGACAACTTCATCAAACCCCAATTTGCAAAAAGATTTTTTTCAAATTCCAATGTAAAAATCATGAAGTGTGATGCATTGTCTCGAAACGGTTTTAATTTTTACCGAGATTGGAGGTCTTACACAGAAGATATGAATTTTTATATGGAATGTAACAGATTTGCCCTATTTTCTCGTAGGATTGAATCACTTGTAATGAATGGGTGGTTGACATTGAGCACGATTGTTCCTACAACCGTTCTGGAAAAACTTTAATTCAAAAACAACCCGAAAAT
Source organism: Anaspis maculata (assembly GCA_949128115.1). Taxonomy (NCBI): domain Eukaryota; kingdom Metazoa; phylum Arthropoda; class Insecta; order Coleoptera; family Scraptiidae; genus Anaspis; species Anaspis maculata. Next base: position 36,870,910 of record OX421968.1, read on the forward strand.
TTGGTGTGGGGCCAGCAGGGGGCACTTTTTGAAACGCTAGTCACTGTCTGTTTTTGGCAAGTTGAATTTCATCAATATTTCAGATCTCGAACATGATTTTTGCAAGTCGAAACCCCTGAATATGGTAGAACTCTATTTTCTGTGGAAGGGGGAGCCCCCTGGAAGTTTACTTGTTGTGCTTGTGCTATGCCTGGGCTTTACCCCTGATCCTGATCCTGATTGCGTTTTTCTGGCCATACTGTGCTACAAAGATGATCAAAAATGTGTGTTGCTACAGTAACGCTGAAAACCTATATTTATGCCATTGTTCATACTGACACGTCAAGTCACCAACAATGCCGATACCTGTGTTTTCAGCGTTACTGTAGCAACACACATTTTCGATCATATTTGTAGCACGATATCACCAGAAAAACGCAATCAGGGGTAAAGCCCAGGCATAACACAAGCACAACAGGTAAACTTTCAGAGGGCTCTCCCTTCCATGGAAAATGAAATTCTACCATATTCAGGGGTTTAGACTTGCAAAAAACATGTTCGACATCTGAAATATTAATGAAATTCAACGTGCCAAAAACAGACAGTGACTAGCGTTTCAAAAAGTGCCCTCTGCCTGGCCCCACACCAAATTTTTGGATTGTTCATAAATTCAAGTTATCCGGAACGGTTGTAGGAACAATCGGGCTCAATCTCAACCACCCATTCATTAGAAGTGATTCAATCTTGCGAAAAAATATGGGAAATCTGTTACATTCCCTATAAAAATTCATATCATTAGTGTAAGACCTCCAATCTCGGTAATTTCAAAACCGTTCCGAGACAATGCATCAGACTTCATGATTTTCACACTGGAATTTGAAAAAAAAAATTTTGCAAATGGGGGTTCGATGAAGTTGTCGCAATTTTTCACCTTTTTACATATCACCCTGTATAAATGTTACATGCAGGTTCTTGATATTCAAAATTACAGGAGCTGTTGAGGATAGATTGGGGTGTAAACGCAACAAACAGAATGGAAATCACATCCGGCAATCGAAAGTTATAGCCCGTCAAAGTCAAGTCATTTTTTTGGTGGCGACAACTTCATTGTGGAGCAGTTTATACTGAGAGTGACCCAGTCTATCGTGCAAACGCAAAGACGCCTTCGTAATGGATTCAACTTGCCAGTCCTGTTATGCAAAAATTCGTAATTGAAGACAGATCATAATAGTGCGGTATCGAGTAGGTTGTCAAAACAAAGATCGTTGTTTGGAAAAAAGAAAGAACGTGAACAGAACTTCCGAAGAAAAGTGTGACAGGAAGTGGATTCTGGATTGAGTAGGGGGAGTGATAGAACATAGTTCCATCCGGCACGCAGGCCTCACCCTTGGGCCTATCGTACCACCCCCCAGTGCTTCCTCCCTCCCGGTCAGTCGTCAAGCAAGCCGAGCCGTTTGACAAATTCTAGGACACGGCTAGGTAGGATGCCAAGGATGGCTAATGTTATCACTATGTAACTTTTGTTGCACAACAATCAAGGACGAAGTTGAATTGGTGAAATAAAGCGTTGCGAAATCAATCCCCGTGGGTTTATTCCTTGATAGAATTTTACCATTAAGGCCTCTCTCGAAAGCTACAAGGATTTCGATTTTTGAATTTTGGAAATGCCAATGGGCTCAAACCAAAGTACATTCTTGTAGCTTTCGAAAGAGACCTAAATGGTAGAATTCTGTCGAGGAATAAACCCATAGTGATTGATTTCGTAACGCTTCATTTTACCAATTCAACTCCGTCCTTGACAAATACGTAAAAATGCGTGTTCTTTGCGAAATATTGTCAAGCAATGTTTTGTAACACAATTTCATCGTAACTTTTTATGAGAAAATGGACGATTTGGTGCAAAAACAATGTTGCATGGGTTGATTGAAGAATCTATAGTGAGAAAAACAATCCCAGATTGTTGAAGAGAGAATCTGAAATGTCAGTTATGCAAACTTTTTCTTTAATTCGATGATAATATAAAATATACATTTACTCTATGTACCATTGTGGGTAGATGATGATAGTATCAATAGTGCATGTCTAATTTATGTACATACATGGACTATGACGGGAATTAGACGACTTAGACCGCAAATAGACATAATATGTTCGACTAAATGTTGTTTCTTGAGGTGATTAATAGTATTCCACACTTTGTAATCGTTTGAAATCTCTGTTTTGTTCTATTACTGTTCCTCAACAGCTGAGTATGTGCCCTGTCACTGCCCAGCTCTTTTATCAGCATGAGAGAGGATATATACCGGGGGACCTCTAGCCTAGTATAGCTTTTTATAGGTAATACAGGGTGTTTCGGTGACTTGCATAATACTTCGGGAGGTGATTCCTCGCAAGAAAATAAGTCGAAAAGTGGGAGTAAAATTTTTTCCTGAAATGCTTCCTAAGGGAGTTACACCCCTCAAAGGTACAAAGTTGGACAAAGTTTTTGATTATTTGCTGAAAAACCGTCAAAGGTAGGAACAATTTTGGTAGAGAGAAGTTTCTCAACAGTGCAATTGTACACGCAAAGTTCTGAACAAATCTAACCAGTGGCAGCGAAATTAGAGGGGATTGGGATTTATGTTGAAAATTGTTCATGACACGTCCGTGTTTTTTCACTTTTACTTCAGAACGATGCATCCTACTGAAAAAATACAAGAGGATTAAAAGTTTTAGATTGAACCAATCTATCGAAAACATCAAATTCAAAGCTCTTACCTTCGACAGTTTTTTATCAAATAATTGAAAACTTTGTTGCATTTTGTACCTTTGAGGAGCTATAACTCGATATCTTGCAAAACTACGAACGGGCTTATAGCCAAAGTAGGATTGTGCCAGCGAATGCCACCGATCCCCAAACTCCTTTTTTAATAATTTTTCCTTTTAAATAATTTTAACTTTCTTGTGCAAATGGGCAGCAAATTTTTATTTCGCACAAGGGAAGCAAACCCCTTAGGAACGCCCCTGGTTCAGTTGTCAAAGTTGTCGCCAAAATTTGGAATCTCTACTTAACTACCAACCTTCTGGAAAAACATTAACTCTAGAAGGCAGTGTGGAGACATTCCACCAGTGATGGTTCACGATGGCGTCGAGTACAATACGCCTCAAGGCATCGCTGACGCTTTTGCGGCGCGGTTTTCCTCCGTTTTTGTGAGCCCCTCCTATACATCGCCTCGACGGCCTGCGTGTGCATTCCCTGAGTCCGGTGGCTTGTTGATTGTCAATGTGATAGGTGGGAGTGACGTTCTTGATGCTTTGAGAAAACTCAAGGCCGGAATGACAACTGGTCCCGATTTTGTGCCTGCCTTCTTCATTAGGGACTGCTCCTCAGTTTTCGTGAAGCCTCTGACCGACATGTTCAATCTGATATTGAGAAGATCCATATTTCCTAAAATATGGAAACGTACACGTATTTGTCCAGTTCATAAGAAAGGCAATAAAAATGAAATGTCAAATTATCGACCAATCTCCCTCTTGAGCAACTTCAGTAAGGTCTTTGAGACTGTGCTGCATTCCTTTCTCTATAATCATACCTCCAGGTTGTTGTCTCCAAATCAGCATGGTTTTGTTAGGGGACGCTCAACTGCGTCCAATCTCATGTGTAAGATCCAGTTCATCGGTGGTGTTGTTGATTCTGGTGGTCAGGTGGACGTTATTTACACCGATTTACCACGACACTTTACTGCATAAGTTATCCGCCTTTGGCTTGTCCCCTTCGTTGGTCAGGCTCTTGAAATCATACTTATGTGACAGACACCTGTTTGTCCAGCATAACGGTAGCAGGTCTAGTGAATTCCTTCAGCCATCGGGTGTGCCACAGGGTTCTAATCTTGGTCCTGAGCTTTTTGATATATATGCTGACGACATAGTAGCTAATCTATCTGTGAAACATTTATTATATGCCGATGATCTGAAGATATTTTGCAGAATTGATGATCGCGCCGACTGTCGGTTACTTCAGGCAAATCTTGACATGGTTGATGAGTGGTGCAAAGCTAATTTTCTGTCAATAAATGCCTCGAAGTGCTACCTACGTACAGTCTTACACTCGGAAGCGCAACCCAACTTTCTATGACTACAACCTGGGCGCGTGGACTTTGCGGATGTCGCTACGCTTCGTCTGCTGTATTGCACGTTTGTCAGGTCGAAGCTTAAGTATGCTTCTATTATTTGGAGCCCCCTATATAAGACTCATATTAACAGCCTGGAGAGAGTGCAGCGGAGATTTTTAAAATTTTTGTCCTTCCAGTTGGACAGTGTCTATCTTCCTAGGGGTTTCCTTAACAGTTGTTACGTTACACTTTCGGGGGTAGCTCAACTTACCCCACAAATCAAAAGAGTGATCCCAAAATCGGTCATCTCGCCTCTTTCGATACCCCCTCGAATACTTTCAGAAGGTAAACAAACATTGACAGGTATGTCAATGGACCAGGCCATTAATTTGCTTTACCCCGAGAGGAACGCTTTTATCAAAGGTGATAAGGAACGATTTGTGGAAAAGTCCATTCTTTGGCATTTTACCTGGCTTGACTGACAGCATCAATTTGTAACGGACCTTTCGCTGGGGGCTTAGAAGAGGAAACGAGGAGTTTCCGGGTTTTGGATTTGTTCCTTGAGAACCCCCACGTCCGACAGTCGCCGCCGTCTAAAAATAAGCCCCACTCGGAAAGCCCGCCACCATCTGGGTATGTCGAGGCTTCTTTTCTTTTCAATATTCATCTTATTGGGTAACTATCAACTAGGCTTTTCCCACACACCACCTTGTTGGACTCAAGTCCAGCCCCTCTCTATTCGCGGCACAGCAAGATATCTGTCGAGGACCATCCCCGACGCATCACGGATATCGATACCATATCTTCGCGATTGACCAAGAAAGTTTGAGGCAACGACCAACACAATTGGACACACCGGCTATTGCGGTGTGCCACCAGCCCGGACCCACTCCTTTGGCCGCTCTGGTCCCGACGTACAGCGACAGCACGAACAACAGCACCGAGAACTCCGACAACTCGACATCGGCCTCGCTTCTTCAGCAAAGGTCGAGGCAGGCTCTTCGGTCATTTGCTACTGGAGGCCTAGGGCTCTCTTTGTTTTCGTACGGTAGGTTGCAGTGGCACATCCGGCCAGCGGCAATACGCGGCTTACAACTGAGATAAGTCGTTCCCGAAACTTAAAGTGAGCTCACAGTAGGTTAAGTTCGATACGCGCTCAGTTCAGGTGTAAGTCTCGGAGACTTTGGTACCCTGCAGCATTGCGGTGCGCCGGCAAGAGGGTCTGAGGACCATTCAGTGTTTCCTTCAGCAATACGACAAATCTCGACTTGCTTCGGAGGCGTGGACGGTGTCGGAGTGTGTCTTGAAAGAGAACCAAACAAGCCTCTTCAGGTGACGCAACTCCATCCGGCGCTACTCACCACACTTACGAGCCACTATTTCCGTAATTACTAGTGTACCAACATCAACGCTTCCGAGTAAATTACGCCCTGAGCAATTGCATTGGAGTTTCATTATTTTTTTCCAATTCTTTTTTTAACCTCGCATCGATGACAAGTGACATTGACATGTGCTGGTTTCCGCTTCGCTGAGGTGGGGACTTTTGGTCTATTCAAGGATTGGTAAGACTGGAAAGCGTTTCACAGTGAGCTGCAGAACAGGTTCCACTTACAGAGTTTGAACAGTCGCAGGGCTGCCCACTCCGTTATTTACCTGCACAAGATTCTTTTTGGGGGAGTTGACTGCGCTGAGATTCTAAGCAGGATTGACTTTCGCGTGCCTGGTGCTCATTTGAGATCAAAAGCTCTGTTTCTGCTGCCTTTTGCCAGAACAAATCTTATGGCATCTTCTCCTCTCAGCAGGATGTACTCAAATCACAGTGTTAGCGCGGTACACATAAAGACGGCAGCCTTCCGATGAAGGCTGCATTAAAACAATAACTCTTGGATTAGGAAAGCAGCAAGCGACAGTCAGAAATAAAATTCACAACAACAATCAAAAACTTTAATGCAAAACAAAGAAAAAAACACAAACAGACAGAATTACAAAACAATAAAAAAAAAAACAATGTGAATTAAATGAAATGAAAAATCCGAGTGGTTCTGATCGGGGGCAGATTCGCTGGCGCCGAGTGGCGTCCTGAAAACGAGACGAACTGCACTGAAGGTATACACCCCGGCAAACGGGAATAAACGGTAAATGGTAAAAAACAATGGAAAATATGGAACTTACGGGATCTTATTCGGTGGCGGCGTCGTCCTGGCGGAGTCCGAAGGCGGCGTCGTGGTGGATGGCCGTTCTGGTGGTGGATTTCCTGGTGAAATGCACGAGTGCCCGTGTTCGTCACCAAAATGGCGGACGAACGACTCGATCCCGTCCGAAACTGGAGCTTTGTGTGCGGCTGGCTGATCCAAGCCGCTCCCCGGTGAAAGCGGTGAAAACTGCCGCTTTCTGGACTTGGAGATGCTGCAGAGCTCCTCCAGGAGTCACTATCGGACGCGATGGGCCTTGGATGGGCTTCTGGTCGAGTACGAATGTACGCCGATGGCACGACAAGATGGCCGCGAGAACGATGACCAAAAAAAAGACGGCGTGGCTTCCCGCTCGACGTACGGAGATCAACGCCGCTTCGAACGAAGCGGCAAAGGCACGAGCGGAAAGAAAGCCGAAGAATGCCGAAGACGGCCGAAGAAAGTGCTGGAGCTCGTTTACGCTTGCGCCTGACAGCCAAGTGCCAGGCACACCGAACAGGGGGTGAGGGGTGAGGACTTGGACGACACAGGGATATTTTGGGTTGCATACCCTCAGTGCACACGAATGCAGTGTTCAATGAACGGGGCCGAGACATACTCCCCACCAAAATACCACTCGGGGTATTTTCAAAGTTCAAAAATTAATGAAATCAAACATGATACAAAAAGAAAGAGCATAGTGAGAACAATGACGGAAGTGAAAACACAGAATGCTCACTGTCCTGAAGGGAGGGGACAAAGTTTGACCATTGGGCGTCGCAGAACGTCGCGTTGAGTACGGACATCTGCGACACGACAAATGCCATCTTTGCCGGGGAAGAGTTTTGAAATTCTGCCTAACCTCCACTTCAGAGGGGGAGCGTTTTCGTCCTTGATGAGGACTAAAGACCCCACATCTGCGGATTCAAGGTGACGTGACTTGTGCCACTTGCCGCGTTGGTACAGCGTGTGTAGATATTCGTCGCGCCAACGCGCCCAGAAACGCTGTTGCATGGATTGGACCAACTGCCATCGCGACAACCTGCTGATCTTGAGGTGGGACAAATCTGGGTCAGGTGGGGCCGTTAACGGCTCGAGCGTCAAAAAATGACCAGGCGTCAATGGGCACAGATCATTTGGATCCGAGCTCAGCTCCGAAAGTGGCCGTGAGTTGAGCAACGCTTCAACTTGGGTGACCAACGTGGTCAGCTCTTCAAAGGTGAGTATTTGATCACCTATCACGCGAGATAGATGAGTTTTGACAGCTTTTATGCCGCTTTCCCACAGCCCGCCAAAGTGGGGACTGGAGGGAGGAATGAAGCGCCAAGTGATGGCTTCGGATTCCGCGGCGAGTTGCATTGACGTCGTCAATTGCCTATGAGCTCCGACAAAGTTTGTGCCATTGTCGCTATAGATGGTAGAGCAGCGACCGCGCCGGGCAATGAATCTGCGCAAGGCAGCGAGGAAAGCATCTGTTGAGAGATCGGAGGCAACCTCGACGTGCAATGCCTTGGTGGCGAAGCACACGAAAAGACAGATGTACGCCTTCGTAGTTCTGACACCGCGAGCGCGTGACATGAGGATTGGAAAAGGGCCACCATAGTCGAGCCCGACGCAGCTAAAAGGTTTTAGCTGAGAAATTCGCGCCGAGGGGAGGTCGCCCATGGTGGGAGAAAAAGTTTGCGGCTTAGTCCGGAAGCACCGGTAACACGATGCAAGATAGTGCCGTACCGCGCGTCGCGTGGACAATATCCAAAAATTTTGCTGCAGGAGATAGCAGGTATTGTTGAGTCCCGGGTGGCAATGTCGGGAATGAACTTGTCGAATGACGAGTCCTGTCAAGACGTGACGAGATGGAAGAAGAGCAGGGTGTCTGGTTGCAAATGGCAACTCATGACAATGCTTCAAACGTCCGCCGACGCGGAGAACATCGTCACGATCGAGAAAGGGTGAAAGTTTTCGAAAGGGTCTTGAACAGGGTTTGCCGTTGCGTAACGACGCGATTTCGACGGCAAATACCTTCTGCTGTACATGTTTGACAATGTACAACAAGGCAAAATGGAGTTCTGTATCCGAGAGAGGTCCTGTGAACTTCTCATCGGACTTGCATTTGCAGAACCGATAGAAATAGGCGACAGCGCCCTGAATCTTCCGTAAGGAGGATATGCGCAAAAAGAGGTCGTCGATGTCAATCGGCGGCGGCTGCGGCACACGCACGACCAAAGCGAGCTTTCGCTCTTCAGACGCAATGTCTGGGGAGGACACGGAGAATTTGTCATCCGGCCATGTGTCATCCGCTGATGACAGAAAAGGTGGGCCAGACCACCAGAGGGAGCACGAAAGCATGTCTTCGGGAAACAATCCGCGCGAAGCTGGGTCGGCGGGATTGTCCGATGTTGAGACATGTCTCCAACACTGAGGCGGGACACGCTGTTGAATATGCTCAACACGGTGAGCAACAAATGTTTTCCAGCGGTGCGAAGAGGAACGCAGCCAGCTGAGAACAACCGTAGAATCGGTCCACGCAAATATGGCATCGAACTGTACGGTTCCTGCGAGCGCTGCAACGGTGAAGGCAACGAGATTGGAAAGTAGGACCGCTGCACACAATTCGAGACGGGGTACGGTCAGCAATTTGACTGGAGCCACCTTTGATTTGGCGGTTAGGAGACGAATGGTGGGAACACCATTTCGAAGGTAACGAACGTACAACACGCTCGCGTACCCAGATTCAGATGCGTCGCAAAAGGCGTGCAACTGGCACCTGTCTGCAGGCGACGGAAAAGTATGCCGTGGAATTTGCAACCGCGAAAGTTGCGATAGCTCGGATTGAAAACGCAACCACTGCTGACATACGATGTCTGGAGGGGTGTCGTCCCAATCAAGGCCAAGTTTCCATAACCGTTGGATTAAATGTTTGGCGAAAAATGCAACAGGGCACAGAAAGCCGAGCGGATCGTAAATCCGAGCCACCTCCGACAAGATGGACCGTTTTGTGCACGGTAGTTCATTTGGATGAACCGTGAATGAAAAGGTGTCTGTTGCCGCTTGCCACTGGAGGCCAAGAATTTTTACAGTATTGTCAGCAACGTCACTGAAAGTGGACGGCTGAGTTCGAACGTGATCAAGTGGTATGTCTTGCAGCACATCAGGGTGATTGCTTGCCCACTTGCGCAATTCAAAGCAACCCGATTGGAGCAGGTTGATTAGCTGCGTTTGTAATTCCCGTGCTGATTCCACGGAGTTCGCACCGCAAAGTAGATCGTCTACATACAAATTACGGCGAATTGCCTGCGAAGCCAATGGAAACTTCGAGGCGCTTTGTTCTGCCAAGTGAAGCAACGTGCGAACCGCTAGAAACGGTGCCGAAGAAACACCATATGTAATGGTGTTCAATTGGTACGTTTCAATGGGTCGATCAGGGGAGAAACGAAAGCGAATGAGTTGATACTTGCGATGTTCGGGCGAGATAAGTATCTGCCGATACATCTGACGGATGTCACAAGTAAAAACGATCGGCTCACACCGAAACTGCAGTAGCAAAGCTGCTATGTCCTGTTGTAACTTAGGACCGACGAGAAGCGTCTCGTTGAGAGATAAATGATTCGGCGCTTGCGCCGAAGCATCAAAAACGACGCGAATTTTCGGCTTGTCGTCTTCGATCTTGACGATCGGATGATGAGGGATGTAATACGCCTCAGAATCTGGAGGTTCTGCGTCCAGCAAGGTCATGTGACCTAGGTCGAGGTAGTCGCGCATGAATGCTATGTACAGATCACGGAGTGTGTCCTGACGGACCAGGCGACGTTCGATAGCTAACCAACGGCGGTCAGCCATAGACCTGCAATGTTCAAAGGTGGGGGACTCCCTTTTGAAGGGAAGCGAAACCCCAAAACGACCTGACGGACAACGGTAGACAGAGTCCCGGAAACAAATTTCTGCACGTTCATCATCTGGGGACAAACGTGTTTTGGACGATGGTGACGAGATTTCCTCTACTTCCCAAAATTTGTGCAGAGACTCGTCGATTCCAGTTGGAGTGCAAACCAAAAAGGAATGCAGAGGTTTTGACGGGGTTTGAAAGGGACCGAGAAGAGCCCAGCCAAAAATGGTGTTTATGGCAACAGGCTGTGACGGACCTGACGAGACGATTCCCTCTTTCACGACTGACGGATAAACGTCGGCGCCCAACAACACTTGAATGGGGCCTGGCTTGAACCATGTGGGATCCGCCAGATTCGATAAGTTCAAGTGGAATTGATCCGGGTTCAAAGCGGTGTCTGGCAGGTTACCACAAATCCTGCGCAGGACAATTAACTCCAATTCAGGGATTGGGAGAGACTCATCATCAGCCTTGACCTGGCAAGTGACTGTGCCACACGTCGAATTGGCGGGGGTGAGACCCAAGCCAAAAACGGGCACATTGTGATTTGATGGGGATAGACCCAATTTGCGCACGCAGGAGTCCAAAATGAACGATGCCTGACTGGCAGGGTCTATGAGCGCACGGAGGCTTTGGTAGCCTCCCCACCGGTCACGAACGTGAACGATTGCCGTGGCCAACAAAACATGAGCTGCCTTGAGGCTTGAGGCGAGATTCGTCACCGAATTCGCGACATTTTCTGGAAGACCAGGGGAAACGATTTGCGGTAATTCAACTGGATTCGATAAAGAACTGGGTGACTCATGACCTGCAGTTCTATGTGGCTTGGGGAAGTGCAGCAAGGTGTGATGCCTTGCGTGGCACTGCCGACACGAATACGACGATGGACATTTTGGAGCGCCGTGATTGGTGCTCAAGCAGTTGAGACAGAGCCTTTTCTGTTTGACCGCCAAATATCTGTCATTTGGGGACATTGACAGAAAAGTCTTGCACGCGGTGACTCTATGACTTCTCGCCCCACAATGAGAACATGCTGACTCATGCGACGTCGCTGGGGCAGATGAAGTCTGAGACACCAACGTATGTGAGGCCCACGACTTGCGGCTGACCTCGGGCTTCACGGTAACGGTGTTTGCCCGTGTGGAGCGGGAGTTCGATTGCGTTTTAGAATTTAAGGCAGTTGCCTCGAAAGCCTTGCATTGGTCGAGCACGAAAGACTTGACGTCTTCGTATTTGGGGAAGGGGGTGCCAGCTGACTGCACCTTGAAACGTTTTCGCGTCGACTCATCGAGTTTCTGGAGCAGCATGCTCGACAGGGTGAAATCCCACAGGTCGATATGCGGATACTGCTCGAGCGCCACTAAATTTTCGTTGAACGTGTTCACAAGATGGCGAAGCGCTTGCGCGGAGTCAGATGTGACGGAGGAGGCGTTCATCATCGACTGCCAGTAAAAAGTGACTAGCACGCGGTCGTTCTGGTATCTCTCAACCAACGAGTCGAACGCAATTATGTAATTATCTCCCGTCAATGGCAGGTGTTTAACCATTGAGAGAGGTTCACCAGATAAAGACGAGATCAGATACTGAAACCGTTCAATATCTGAGAGAGACTGGTTTCTGTGTATTAACGCCGTGAATAGATCATAGTATGGTGGCCATGATTTTAACTTTCCGTCGAACAACGGCAACGCGATTTTTGGCAATCGGACATTGCTCCGGCCTGTCTCGAACCAAGTTTGCGAGGCTTGGCGAGAGAGCGAGGAAGTCGGCTCTGAATTCGCAAACGAGGCTTTTACCGCAGCAAGTTTGCCATACAAGCTGTCTGCCCGGAGTGTACGTTCAAGAAATGTAGCCTTCTGCTCCTCGGAGGCACTGGGGAGAGGGGCAGTGTTGACCGTGCTCTTGAAACCGTTGTAAATTTCCGCCGCAATGTCAAACGTGGCTAAAAATGCCGGTTGGAGGCTTGGCTCGGTGGTAGCTGTGACGCCTTGTTCCAGAAGGGGCTCAAGGCGCGCAATAGCTATCGCGATGGACGATAAAGTTGCGTCCATTGTGTACGACACAAAGAAAAATGAAAACAAAGCAACTGACCCTTAGGTTGGCGTACCTGAATGGCGAACCCAACCCAGGTGAAAAAGTGCGAATGAGACGGGCGAAAAACGAATTGATCAACACGCTGGACCAACGCACAAGTGTCACGTGGGTTTGACCCGTGACTTTAAAGTTTCAATAGTGAGGTGAATTAAATTCCTGACTGTACCATGCTTAGCCTGTATCCGGCTCGAAGGACCAATTTATATGTTAGCGCGGTACACATAAAGACGGCAGCCTTCCGATGAAGGCTGCATCAAAACAATAACTCTTGGATTAGGAAAGCAGCAAGCGACAGTCAGAAATAAAATTCACAACAACAATCAAAAACTTTAATGCAAAACAAAGAAAAAAACACAAACAGACAGAATTACAAAACAATAAAAAAAAAAACAATGTGAATTAAATGAAATGAAAAATCCGAGTGGTTCTGATCGGGGGCAGATTCGCTGGCGCCGAGTGGCGTCCTGAAAACGAGACGAACTGCACTGAAGGTATACACCCCGGCAAACGGGAATAAACGGTAAATGGTAAAAAACAATGGAAAATATGGAACTTACGGGATCTTATTCGGTGGCGGCGTCGTCCTGGCGGAGTCCGAAGGCGGCGTCGTGGTGGATGGCCGTTCTGGTGGTGGATTTCCTGGTGAAATGCACGAGTGCCCGTGTTCGTCACCAAAATGGCGGACGAACGACTCGATCCCGTCCGAAACTGGAGCTTTGTGTGCGGCTGGCTGATCCAAGCCGCTCCCCGGTGAAAGCGGTGAAAACTGCCGCTTTCTGGACTTGGAGATGCTGCAGAGCTCCTCCAGGAGTCACTATCGGACGCGATGGGCCTTGGATGGGCTTCTGGTCGAGTACGAATGTACGCCGATGGCACGACAAGATGGCCGCGAGAACGATGACCAAAAAAAAGACGGCGTGGCTTCCCGCTCGACGTACGGAGATCAACGCCGCTTCGAACGAAGCGGCAAAGGCACGAGCGGAAAGAAAGCCGAAGAATGCCGAAGACGGCCGAAGAAAGTGCTGGAGCTCGTTTACGCTTGCGCCTGACAGCCAAGTGCCAGGCACACCGAACAGGGGGTGAGGGGTGAGGACTTGGACGACACAGGGATATTTTGGGTTGCATACCCTCAGTGCACACGAATGCAGTGTTCAATGAACGGGGCCGAGACACACAGCTTGATCGAGAGTAACGTCGACATCCTGTTCTGCACTCCTGCTTCTGTATATGCTGCCTTCTCTAAATTCGACCGGTAATTGGGCTCTGGCCTGTTGGTCGTTTTATTCACTAATAAATAAATAAATAAATAAACTGGGCAACAATTGAAGTGATTCACTCGAAAATTTTGCCTCACTTCAAATGTGAATATCTCGGGAAAAAATGGACCGATTTTGGAAATCGTGGTCATGCTGGATAGGGTGTTCTTTTGGCTGTAAGATACTTGGGTGGTACAGGGGTTCAACGACGTTGAGTGGGCTATATAGGGTGGAAACGGAAGAAGTGCAAAATCGGTCCACATTATTCAATGCCCCGCTTCTGTGAAAAAAATCTCAGATTTTTTTCTGAGTGCAGTTTTGAAAAGCACATATCATAGAGACCGGATTCTAGACAAAATGCCTTTTTGTTTCTGCTCTAGGCATGTGCATGAGACCTTGAAATAATTATTAGTGTTGAAAAACATTGTTTTTGACACCCCTTTGTTTTTGCCTAAATACCTAAAACTGGCAAAATCGGATTTACTGCCCTAAAAAGACCTTTTTAATGGCCTAAAATAGGCTTTTTCGATTTTTTGGTGGAAATGATCCACAATGTTGGAAAAAATATCCATTTTCTGATTTGTTCCATTCAAACTATGGGAATAAATTGATGTCAACCTTTTTGTTTGAAGTCTAATTTGCCTAAAATTATCAAAACTCGGATTTAGTGTCTTGAAAGTGCTTTTTTAACAGCCTTCAATAGGTTTTTTTTCTATGTCACGGTTGAAATAATTCACATTGTGTTATTTGTTCCGTACTGTATGTCACTTTTATTTATTTCGACACCAATTGGTAATTTATGTAACAAGTACGCAAAATCCTTAGCGGATAAATCCGCGTTACCCTAAAACCTAAGAGCGAATGAGCCGCCGAAGCATTTTTCGTACTTTAGCCCAGTCAAAATAGGTTTTAACCGGAAATAAATTCGGAAGTTGACGAAATTTGATGAATCGATGCAGAATTTAACGTAGAATAACATATTGAAATTCCCAAAAATTCCAAGGTTTGGCTTTTTTTCTAGAACCTATAAAAAAGCGCTATCCTTGAAAATTTTCGTTTTTTTCTGAATAACTTGTGAACAATTACCTTTGGGAGACAAAAACCATAGCAGCAAATGTAGCCCGTTAAATTCCCAAGAGATCAGTACTGAACTCATTACTTTGTGGTCAATAGTCTTTGAGATACACTGTTTGCAAAAACGCGGTAAAAATCACTCAAAATTCATTTCCGGATTTCACGTAACAATTTGCATAGTGTCAGTTCAGAGGCTGTAACGTGGAAAGAAAATGTGCGGATTCCAATGTGTTACACATGTTTGGAAAACCAATTCAACATTAGGTATCACACTTTTGTCTAGAAGTCGCCAACTTTGGAATGGTACTTTTCCTCGACCTTTGAAATCGATACTTGATGTCCCAAAGAATCCCCAAGATTCGTTTTTTTGATACCATGCCATTTGCTCAATTTTTCACTCAGGGCAAAACCATCCAGGGAATATATGAATGATTGAATACCAGAGAATAACGTGTTTTTGGATATTTTTCCTAGTGATGGCTCCTGAGTTACATGGGTTGAAAGACTAAAACGACCTATTTGGAAAAAAAAGATAGGTGGTTCGGACACCAACTGCTGAATACTGTACGGACCTTGCATCTGATGATACAAAATGCCACATAGCAGACGTATTATGTATAGTGATGTATTTTCCACGTCTGCCAAGTGGCATTTTACACCTCAAATGCAAGGTCCTTACAGTAATCAGCAGTTAGTGTCTGGACTACCTATTTTTTTCTCTAAAAAGGTTGTTTTCGTCTTTCAACCCATATAACTCAGGAACCATCACTAGGAACGAGATTTCGAAACATGTTGTTTTATTGGTATTCAATTCTCCATATATTCCCTGACTGGTTTTGCCCTACTTGCAAAATAAAGCGAATGGCATGGTGAAAAAAAAAATTTTTGGGGATTCTTTGGGACATCAAGCATCGATTTCAAAGGTCGAGAGAAAGTACCATTTTGAAGTTAGCGACTTCTAGACAGAAATGTGATACCGAGTGTTGAATTGGCTTTTCAGACATTCAAAACACATTGAAATCCGCCCATTGCTGTCCACGTTACAGCCCCTGAACTGACACTATGCAAATTGTTACGTAAAATCCGGAAATAAATTTTGAGTAATTTTCACTGCGTTTTTGCAGCCGCTGTATCTAAGAGACTATTGACCACAAGGTGATGAATTTAGTACTGATCTCCTTCGCAAATTTTTTTTACAGAGTGCTTCATTGAAAATGTTTGGAATTGATATCGGAAACGAGCAGACGTAGAGAAAAATCTTTTTTGCCTTAGATCTGTTGCACGAACTGTCGAACCCCAGGTGGCATTTGGCGGAGGCGGTGTTACTGCATGAGCAGAGGCCACCTTAAACGACAGGACTGAATTGATGATTTAAGAGAACAAATGAATGAATGCAGTGCGATACAGGAATCTATGCATCCTCTCTCGCATGTTGTCTCATTTGCAAAACTACGGGCGTATTTCCATTAAGGACGGAGTCATATTGGTGAAATAAGCGGGTTTATTCCTTGACAGATTCTTACCATTTTGGTCTCTTTTGAAAGTTACAAGGATGTACTTTGATTTGAGCCCATTTGCATTTCCGAAATCCAAAAAAAAAATTAAATTTTGACATTTGAAAAAGTTATTTTTCGTTTTTGGACATGCCAATGGGCTCAAACCAAAGTACATCATTGTAGCTTTCGAGAGAGACCAAAATTGTGAAAATCCGTCAAGGAATAAACCCAGACGGATTGATTTCGCAACGCTTATTTCACCAATATGACTCCGTCCTTAAGTCGATAATAATGCTCGCCCACATCGAGCCATTCTGGTTACGAGGTATTACGAGTCCACCGGATCGCTAGAATGATGAGGCCAGCAAATTGTTCGTCAATGTCTCAATAAAATTTGCTTTGTTCATTAAATTTTCATTTTAGTTCGAAAATTGAAAAAAGTGCTTCATCAAATTAACGGCAGATTTCACGATCAAAACGACAACAGATCTAAGGCAAAACAGATATTTTCTCTACGTCTGCTTCTTTCCGATATCAATTTCAAAAATTTTCAATGAAGCACTCTGTAAAAATATTTTGCGAAATAAGACTAATGCAGTAGTTGTTTTACAGTTGTTAAACAGTGCAGGAAGAAAAAGTGTTTATTAGGACCGCAACATGCCCACATGTTCCTGCCTTGTCAAAGGTTCCAGACGATCGAAGGAAGTGGCAGCCCTGAGTGTCATTTACGTCAAGTTTTTTCATAAAAAAAGTTTTTCAAGCCTCATAATGCATTCCTTTCAAATTTGAAAGCAGCACATGAGCACTGAGAGAATTGGCGTGAAAAAATGCGGTAGTCCAAAATAAAAATCACAACTTTTGAAAAAATCGCACTAGGATCAAAATTCGAAAACCGTTTAGCGATATTGATATGTGCTTTTCAAAACTGCACTCAGAAAAAATCGAGGACGAGATCGAGGATGTTTTTCACAGAAGCGGGGCATTGAATAATGTGGACCGGTTTTGCACTTCTTTTGTTTCCACCCTGTATAGCCAACTCAACGTCCTTGAACCTCTGTACCATCCAAGTATCTTATAGCCAAAAGAACAAGCTATCCAGCATGACCACGATTTCCAAAATCGGTTCATTTTTTCCCGAGATATCCACATTTGAAGTGAGGCAAAATTTTCGAGTGAATCACTTCAATTGTTGCCCAGTTTATAAAAATTCAATCAAATTTGGCGCGGTGGGAAGCCAGAGGCTCTCACAGAAAAATTCATGACTTCGAGTCAGTGGCGCAGCCAAGGGGGGGGCTAGGGGGCTATAGCCCCCCCCCAGACAGACCGAAGCAATGAAAAATTTTGATCAAAATAAAAAAAAATTGTGTTCGACTGTTACCTTCTTTGTTGTTTAGAAAATGGATCATTACTCTCTCTGTGTAAGAGTTGCACTGCGATTGGATTGCCCGTTTTTTTTTCAATTGGTGCAGGGAGAGAAACTCTTCCGGTTTAAGGACGGAATTGAATTGGTAAGATAAGCGTTGCGGAATCAATCCCTGTGGGTTTATTTCTTGACAGAATCTCACCATTTAGGTTTCTTCCGAAATCTACAAGGATGTACTTTGGTTTGAGCCCATTGGCATTTCCAAAATCCAAAAACCAATTATTCATCCAAGGATAAAAAAAATCGATTTTGGAAATGCCAATGCCAAACCAAACTGCATCCTTGTAGCTTTCGAGAAAGACCTAAATGGTAAGATTCTGTCAAGAAATGAACCCACAGGGATTACCTACTGATTCCACAACGCTTATTTTACCAATACAACTCCGTTCTTTAAGCAAGTATACTCACCTACCTATCAGGCTTATTTTGTAACTTCTCGTTCACTCACGACTCGTTAGCGAACGATTATCGCTCAGACTGCCAACTAACGACTCGTTAGCGAACGGTTATCGTTCAAACTGCCACTATCGATAGATCTAACAAGAGCACGAAAAACCGTATTTCGTGAACAGCTGCGTTCGGCCGTATCGTTTGTATGTGCCGAACGATCGTGTATGACGTTTCTACGTGCGCGCAGCGCAGCTGTCAGTTTGCAAGTGTCATGACTACCATTTATTACTGTCATTTCCCCCGCAAACCCAGGGAATACTGAATTTAATACCTACTTCAATTTAAGGTAGGTAACATTGGTACCACAATAATTATACTCGAAAATAGGATGACCAAGGCCTTTTTTTCGGAAGGGGGGAGGGGGGGGGTTCGCCTTTGGCGCAGCTCGCTTCGTTCGCGTTCGTTAGCCCCCCCCCATGGTTAAATCCTGGCTGCGCCACTGCTTCGAGTAATACGCCGCCCGAATGAAATGCTCACTATATAGAGTGTAGAGTGTAACACTTGGTTCTGTTTGATCATGTTCAGGTAGTTTTAGTCCAGCGTCCGTTTTGTTTATGCATTGCTCAAATTCACCTATAATACACCTATAGGTACCTGCTACTTTTTCTGATTTTAGGTCCACTTTATTTGATCCGCACTCGTTATCTAGGCAGTTCTTGGGGAGTCTGAAGCCGGCACCTCGGCCCGCACTGTTCGTCGCTTTATTTTGATCCCCTTCGAGTTTCCAGAATTTTATTAGGAGCGTGCGTATTTAATTGCTTTGACATTAATAAGTACGATTCAATAAGAAAGACCTTTTGATAAAGGTTGAAGGGAAATGAACCGAATGCCTCCATCAAAGCAGATCATAAATCTGAAGAGAATAATGGAAATACTACGTGTTTAGCTGCAAATCAAGATAGATTTCCTTAAAACGACGAAAGCACTTGCCGACGTCATTATTTATTATACTCGTACCTAATACCCATAAACCCATTAAGAAGTTGTTGACGTATGCCGCTGCTGGTACCTATAATAATTATTGCCGCGCATCCAGTATGGGTTTACGCGAGGTGTTTCTGAATATGGGATTTCGGTCGTACAGGGAGGGTGTTATTTAGATTGAGATGATTACAGAACTGTAGTACACGCCACCATGGGAAAGGACACAGTGATTGGTCTGTAATTGTATTCAGATGGCCTGTGGACAGTTACATATTCTGGCTGCCATGCCCGGAGAATTCCCGTATCGCATTTGCACTACGCCCTCGCCCTCGTCACCCCCTCACTACTTTCTAATTATCTAGTAATTGTGGCAGAATGGCTTCCTAGCATTCTATTAGGACCCGCGTCATCGTCACTCTTGTAATTCCTCCGACTGAACTTGGACTGGACCCGTGTAGTGTGTAGTTACTGTAGTTGAGATACGACAGTCATGCAGGCGGCGATGCGCTTTACCTGACGTATTTGGAGGAGGAAAATTCTAAATCCCCCATGTACCAGCGAAAATTAAATTCATTCCTCAAGCAGGATGGATGATGGAGTGCGCCGTTGTGTATGTTTACATTTTGAATGAAGCTGTTACGCAATTTATAATAAAGTAGGATATAATGTGCGTCAAGCCAAATAAATTTGTTGACTTTGTATCCCCTTCTTTGTCTAAGTATTCATATATTGGCCGACATGGGCGCGGTGTGCTCTTCTTGAATCTTCGAGGCGAAAAATGTTTTCGCAGTTGATATTACAGTAATTATTAATGAAACAGTCATGCGCTCTGGTTCGTTTCACTTCCATGTTCATATGCCAAGACGCGACGGATTTCGGTTTAATATCCCCATTACTTGAGCATGAAAAGACAATACCCGCGACTTATAACCGCACGACGCCGACGTTTTCCATCTATTCCCGGTTCCTTCCCCGCATATACGCTTGTGAACGAGCCTTAGTAAGACTGGGAGACATTTGTTTCCTTGGTCCTTGCCTCGCATTCTGCCTGTGAGGTTGTACTAAATAGATCTCTAAGTAACTCTATCGATGCCTCTCCCTTTCTCTCTCTCTCCGTTGCTGCTTTTGCAGTGTTCCTTTTTGCTTGGGTCCGTAATTCGTGGGTGCAACTTCCGGTTTTATTCAATTCGCCAATTCCAATGGTAATATGTACTACTTAATCGTAGTGATCATAACGGTGTGTTCCAATCATATCCTGCTCTGCCTTGTCCTTGTGGTTCCAGAGGCGTCAGAACTCGGAGTCAATAATATGTCGAATTTCATGTTTGTGGTGGTTGCTGCGGTTGAAAGCGATTAACACAGGTAAATTACTGATTAGAATATCAAAGCTTGGGCGCGCGCGGTAAATTCAAATGCAGACCGACAGCGGCGCGACGGCATCGGTGGTCGGACAGGCGTCTTCTGTTGAAAGGCATCAAGGGTGCGTATGATGTAGTGATGGGCAATTCGAATGAAATTTCGAATGAGAATTCGAATTATGCTAGTATTCGAGACGTTTCGAATTGTGATGAAACAATTAATAATAATAATATTAATAATAATAATAATAATAATTTATTGAATCATCTACAGGAAACATCCTATTTACAAGATGATGAACAAAAAATAGTGAACAACATATTATGTACAAAGCAATGAAACAATACAAAACTGGAAGACTTCACAATTGAAAACACAATAAAGATCTATGGGCTATCGATACAGACAATTAAAAATTTCTCGGATAGATGGTATAGTCGCGTTGAAAATGTCACATCCTTCCTCGATGTCGGAGTAGCTGCGGATCATCTTATAGAGAGGGGAGGACATCAGCACATTCGTTCTCGCGTGTGGCAGGTGGAACAGTTGACGACGGCGAGAGCCCTGCCTAGGAACACGCAGGTTCAAGCTGGACAGTATCTCCGGACAGTCGATGATGGAATTGACTACCTTGAACAGAAATATAGCAGATTGCATATCACGCCTGTCTGTCGCGCAAGGACTGCATGGCGAACTGCTGCAAAAGGTGATGCTGCGGAGTGCCCTGTCAAGGATAGGAACCTGTCAACATAAATGCAGAGGTCTTGAGAAATCGTCTTTGAACTTTTTCGAGAGATGCGATGTGAACATCATACTTTGGAGACCAACAATTGGAATGATTTATTCAAATGCGCGATTTAGATCAAAACAGCCTGAATTAGACTCAATCAACTGTTGAAGTACTAAATCTGTTAATAATTCAATTGAATTTTTCTGATCTGTCTCTGATATTTGAAATTTCAAATGCGATTTAGTTAGAATTTGAGAGAATAACATGAAATGATCCAATGTTTGGCCATCGGTGGATGTCCGAAACAATCAAAACAAGAAATTATTCCGACAAAATACACTAACACGCCGGGTGCCAGCCCCGACCCTGCTGGCCAACATCTGGACATCAGTAACCAGAACACCCTCTCGCTGTCAGCAGTCTCTTTTCTTTATTTTACACATTTCAATAAACCGTAAAAAATAAAAACACAAGATTGAATTACACACATCAAAAGAGTCTAGGGAACAAGCAAATTCAGACGATTTCTTTTGATTCCCGTCAGCGATTTAATATCGGTTTTCAGTGTTCAATAGTTCAATCTTTCTTCTTCATTTCTTGATCACGTCAAATACAAACAATGCTTTATAAAGTTGCTACAGGGTGATCAATGGAACAGTGTAAAATTGCCGAAAGTTCAGTACGAGCGCGATTTCCCAAAAAAAAATGCATGCATTTTAATAGCACAGTTATGAAGATCAATGTTTCAGCTTCAGTGACGTTTTTTAATTTTAGAAATCAAAGGTGAATTGCCAAAGATATTGATCATTTTAAGCCGCCATGTTGAACTTCCAAGAAAGAAAAAAGTGATCCGATTTTATTGAAACTTGGAACACACTTATGTCTGGTTCAAGTAATTGGAATTTCAAGGTCAAATGTCACTTTCGATCACTTTCGAGCCGCTATATTGAACTTTTTACATAAATGATTCGATTTGATGAACCTTTAAAACACACTAAAATCGAATCATTTACATAAAACTTCAATGTGGCGGCTTGAAAAAGACTGAAAAAGACATTTGACATTGAAATTCCAATTATTTGAACCAGACATAAGTGTGATCCGAGTTTTAATGAAATCGGATCACTTTCTTGGAAGTTCAACATGGCGGCACAAAATGATCAATATCTTTGACAATTCACCTTCGATTTCCAAAATTCAAAAACGTTACTGAAGCTGAAACACCAGTCTTTATAACTGTGCTATTGGAATGCATAACAAAATTGTTTAGGAAATCGCGCTCGTACTGAACTTTTGGCAATTTTACACTGTTCCATTGATCACCCTGTAGAATCTTTATGAAACATGGTTCGTATTCGACGTGATCAAAGCATGAAAACAAAGGACTGAGCTATCGAACACCAGAAACCGATATGAAATCCTTGATGGCAATCAAAAGTTATGATGATTTTAGAAATCGTCTGGATTTGCTTGTCCCCTAGATTCTTTTGATGTGTGTATTAATTTTACAGTGGCGCCCAAAACATGTACCTAAACCTAATCTTTTTAGCGCAATTTCCATCTTGATGAAAATCGCTATTGCAGCCGCTTTGTCCGTCCGTCCGTTCCTCGAACTCCCAAACTAGACGACCTAGCTTTCTGATGTTTTCGCTGTTACAGCTACCACTCCCAAAGATGGCTAGGCTATAATGAGTGCCTATATTGCGCCGCCAACATAGTGAAAACCGCCGCCGATCAACTTGAAATAACATGATATTGCAATTTCTCCCAGATCTAATGCTCTGGTGTTCTCATTTTATGAATAATACATAGTTGCCACTTATAAACGTAAGCCCAGAAACATTCCATCTTCAATATGCGCCGCCGACATAAAAAAAATTGCAAAAAACCGCCCCCAATCAATTCAAAATGAAAAACATAAACCCGAAGATATAGCGATCGGATCGAGAATCTAATTCTTTCGCTATATGAATAGCTGACTAAAAATGGGAAAGGATAGGCTACTTCTGGTTAGTCGCCGCCCCCAGATTCCAATCAATCAATCAATCAATCAATCAATACTCTCTATTCGTTCATATAATACTATAAAAGTGTTGAACCCGTCATTCATATGTATATAGATAATTAAGATGAGTGTATAAATAAAAATATATGTACAAAGTATGTATAAATAAAAGCAATAAATGAATAAATAAATAAATATGAAAAACATAAACCCGAAGATATAGCGATCTAATCGAGGATCTAATTCTTTCGCTATATGAATAGCTGACTAAAAATGGGAAAGGATAGGTTACTTCTGGTTAGTCGCCGCCCCCAGATTCCAATCAATCAATCAACCAATCAATACTCTCTATTCGTTCATATAATACTATAAAAGTGTTGAACCTGTCATTCATATGTATATAGATAATTTAGATGAGTGTATAAATGAAAATATATGTACAAAGTATGTATAAATAAAAGCAATAAATGAATAAATGAATAAATAAATATGAATAAAAACATCGAACAAAACAAAACACTTTGAAAACGCACATCGTCATTCAGGAATTCTTCCACCGAATAGTAACCCTTGGCAATGAAAAAAGATTAAAGTTTCGGTCTTAATGATTCGAGGGGTAAACCTGTGATATATCTAGGAAAATGATTGTACATCTTTAGTATATTATATTAAAGATTATATTCCGCCCTCAAACGACAAAACGTGCATTTTTCACAATTGTTACTGATTGAGATGTTTCTCAATGAACATTTAGAAACTTTCTTCATTCAGAAACTGCCAATTTAAACTGTGCTACATTTGCTTCGCCGAATTGGAAGTAAGAGATAAATGTAAAACATAAACCCGAAGACATAGCGATCTAAGTCTTTCGCTATATGGATAGCTGACTGAAAATGGGAAAGGATACGCTACTTTTCATATGGCGCCGCCTCCAGCTTCCGCACCCAAAAGAAAAAAGGCAACTTTCAACAATTTCCACTGATTGAAATAAATGTAAAACATAAACCTAAAGACATAGCGATCTAATTATTTCACTACATAGATAGCTGACTAAAAATGGGAAAAGATATGCTACTTTTGATTGGTCGCCGCCTCCAGCTCCCGCCCCCCGACAAAGATGAATCAATCAGCAAACAACGTTCGAAGAGGTGTTCTTTTCGTACTCCCGCTCCGCTCCCTCACGGTTTGTATCATCTTGTTTTTCTTATTATCAATCTTATTATTATTATTATTATTATTATTATTAGTCACTCAAAGGGCAGAGTACTTTCGACATGATTTTTTCACGATTAGACTTCTTTTATTTCTTTTCTCGCTGCGCTCGGCAGTGGAGAGCCCCACCAAATGCGGGAATGAAAAGAATCCTTCGAAATTCAACTTAATTATTATATTACCGCCCCTATGACTTGCCGCCTGCCGTACTCGCCTGCTTAGACTCGCCTGCGCGCCGGAACGCACTGCACGCCTGCTAGGCCCGGCCCTGAATATACCTCCCTATCCCTTTAATAAATCACATCCGCTCGAGTCTATTCAAGCCAAGTCGAGAGCCATTCTTGTCGGGCCAACAGTACGACAACACGAAGAGCAGTCCAGTGTCGGCGATTAGTAAAAAATAGAACCGAACGCTGCAACAGCTTATTCTTCCATTTCCTGGGACGACGCTGGTCACCCCAAGGTCAGACAAGACAACGTTACAGCACATCGTTACAGGCGTTCGTTACAACCACTGATGCTATGAAGCAATTTCACTCCCATGTGTGGTTCTGCGTTAGTGGTGTGTTGTGATCTAGGCGCGAGAATAGAAGTTTCACTTCAAAAATGCACTTTCACAAGTTTTACTGATTGTCATATTTCCTTGAACATTTAGGAACTCCCAACTCAAACTGTGCAACAGTTACTTTACCGCATGCTGCCGCCCCTACACGCCGCCCTCAAAGTAAGAGATAAATGAAAAACATAAACCCGAAGACATAACGATCTAGTGTGGTCTCCTCACAATAATTATTTTTCTTGTCCCACGCTCGGAGGTCAGAGAAACGCCTTTCTTTCATAAAGGCATCGACACTAATCATAACGATCAAATTCTTTCGCTATATGGCTAGCCGACTAAAGATGGGAGAGAATGGGCTATTGTTAATTAGTCGCCGCCCCCAGCTCCCGTCTCCAAACAAAAAAATGCAACTTCCACAAGTTTTACTGCTTGTCATATTTCCTTAAATATTTAGAAACTCCCAACTGTGCAACAGTTACTTTGCCGAATGCTGCCGCCTTCATACATCGCCCCCAAAGTAAGAGATGAATGAAAAACCAAAGGAAATGAAAACCAATTTACAGATGATAAAAAGTAACGTTTTATTTCAAGGCCACTGAAATTTTGATAGGTGGATTACCGCTATTAGCCTGGTGCAGATTTCGGTAGATTCCAGAATTTCGGAATAAGCCAGTAGTGGGACTGATGCATTGAATGGTTTCGTGGGGCCGGAATGCCACGTAACTTTTCCAATCTGTAGTAGGTACTCTGATAGCAATGCGACCGCAAATAATTCATCCGCCACCTTTTCTTACGCATCGCTTTGTGGCCGTACAAATACGGCTGCTGCTTCTAATTGAACACCTTAAGCGCATAGGAAATTTTTTTCTCCTATGGATTCCCAAAACTGTAGCCGTAATGCATGTTTTTAAAATATACAGCGTGTTCCAGGAATTATAGCAAAAAAATTAACTGTGGGTAGATTTTGTCAAAATATGACGAAAACCTATATACCATTTTGCAAAATTCGGTCTAATGACGAAGATACAGCCTTCCAAAGTTCACGTTTTTCGGATTCCAATAATTTGTAACTCAGGAACGTTTCGACAAACTTTGCTTCAATTCAGCAAAAGCTGGTTGGTCATAATAATCTATCAACCTGCCAAATTTGGAAATAATCTAACCATCAGTGGTTCAGGAGTTATTAGCGTCAATAATTTAGGAGCATCCGAAGAATAGTTGACTTAAGGTGACTCATCATAACTTCTATGCCACTGATTGGATTCTTTCCAAATTTGGCAGGTTGATAGATAATTATGACAAACCAGCTTATGCTAAATTGAAGCTAAATTTGTCGAAACGTTATTGAGTTAAACATTATTGGAATCCGAAAAAAGTGAACTTTGGAGGGCTGTATCTTCGTCATTAGGCCGAACTTTGCGAAATGGTATGTAGGTTTTCGTCATACTTTGACGAGATCTAGCCACAGTTGAATTTTTTTATATCATCAGGGAACGCCCTGTATTTGTGACGTCACAAATATACCAAAGACTAAACGAATAGCAGTGTTGGATTGAAAACTCAAAAAAACTGCTTAAGTGACATCACTTCTTCGCTTCCAGGTTGATGTCTACAAGTCAGCACGGTTTTATGAGAGGTCGGTCGACCACAACCAATCTTATTTGCAAGACTCAGTTTATCAGTGAGGTCGTGGATTCCGGTGGTCAGGTTGACGTTATTTTCCCGACTTCTCTGGGGTAGGGCATTTGATACGCTGAACCACGACGTTCTGCTGCATAAACTATCCTCCTTTGGCCTTTCCCCTTCCTTGATTGAGCTTCTGAGGTCATATTTGTGCAATAGGCGTTTATTTGTTCAGCACGACGGTTGCCAATCTAAGGAGTTTGTCCAGCTGTCTGGTGTGCCGCAGGGCTCTAATCTCGGTCCATCGTTTTTTGACGTTTACGCTGACGACATTGTGACTGACCTCTCAGTGAAGCATTTACCTACTATACGCCGACGACTTGAAATTGTTTTGTACGATTGTGAACCATGCGGATTGTGAGTTGCTCCAAACTAATGTTGACAGAATTATTGTTGAATGCTGCAGGGCTATCTTTTCAGCAATTAATGCCTCGAAGTATTACGTACTTTCTTGCACCCGGAAGCGCGCCCCGATACATTTCGATTACGACCTGGATGCATACGTTCTCTCGAGGCCCGGCTCTGTTAAGGATCTGGGTGTCACTTTCGACCCTGAACTTTCGTTCAGGCCTCATATTGATGGGACTGTTAGAGCGGCGTTCAGAAGTTTGGGCTTTGTTTATTCGAAACTCGCGGGACTTCGCAGACATCGCCACAGTCCGCTTGCTTTACTTCGCGTTTGTCAGATCGAGACTTGAATACGCGTCAGTTGTTTGGAGTCCCTTATACAAAACCCACATCAGAAGTCTTGAGAATGTGCAGCGTAGGTTTCTCAAGTTTCTGTCTTTCAGGCTCGACGGTGTTTACCGTGTTTGTAAAAATGACCAATAAAAAATCTTGGAATAGTCCCACGGGCACCAATCCATAGTCCAACGCATTCAATGTCTTTCAAATAGTACTTTTCCTCAAGATATGGAATTGTTGCATCATAAATTTTTCGTTTTTCCTGGTGAACTGCTTCTGGCTGATCTTTGCTCAGTTCAAAACGAATAGTCGGGTCGAGAATGAAGCCGTGTTTCTTATTTCTGTTGATGGCGATGATGTCAACTCTTCTATTTCCTCCATCATCAGCCATACAGTGCATTTTTTCATGAGAAATCATGAGTCTCAAAACCACGCTTTCGTAGTGCTTCGGCCATCATCAATCGTACCTTTATGATGCCTCTTGTTGCCAAGTGCTTCTGTGCTTCCAAAAACGAGCTAAATTCAAGGATATGGGGTAAGGTTTCATAATATGTTGTAGTCTCAGTATGTTTTATTAATGTTATATTTAATACATTCGGTATTCGATTATTGAAATCATTCGAATTGTCCCATCACTAGTATGATGGCTTTACCAAATACTGCCCTAGTTCAGGTGGTATAAGATGTCCAAGCGATTGGCTCATATATCAGGATTCATCGTATACCTATACATATAGGAATGGACAGTGCCGTAACTAGGGCGTGGCGAAGGTGGCATTTGCCACAGGCGCAAAAATTTGAGGGGCGCAAAATTCAGCTTGGGTAATACCTAAAATTACTTTTTCCTATCTATTTTTTTCAATTTTTATTTCAAATTTTCACCTGAACCTATATCCACTTCTACCTACAACTTCAATCACTTTCTAAATGAAAAAATCAAAAGCGGCTCTTTCTAGTTTCTACCACCTTTTCATGACATGTTCCAAAACAGCCATAAAACGGATAAAATTGAAGAGCACAGCGCTTCAAGGAGTAGCATGTTGAGGATGAGGCAGCGCTCGCGCTCGGCGCCCTCCGCCAACGTTGGTCGGTCTAGGTGCTTTTCAAGTTCCAGCCTGACTAATGACTATTACCGCATGTATTCAATTACACTTTGCACCAAATAAATACTAGAGCACCGAATCAGTCTGAGATGAGGCCTCTCTATATTCTGCAAAATCTTTTCATCTCAAATGCAGTAACTGAAGCTTGTCAAGTCGTATTTGCGCTCTTTGTCGGCCAAGAAAGATTAACAAAGATACCTCTAGTTTCAATCGATAAAACAGTTACGTTTTGTTGTTCAATTTTTATCTTTGTCATCCTATAGGTACTACTAGTATTTTGTTACTTCTTGTTGAAGACTTTTTTGTGTGAAAAGATTATCAGTTTGTCTTAATGTTTTTATTTCTGGGTTGGGAAGCTTGACTGCAAAAGAATGGACGGCCGGGAGTTTGGAAAATTCTTCTGGGAGCTGAATGAGTTTATTATTGATTTCACCTACTTTTTATGAAAGATCGAGTGGAAAATTTTAAAAATATGATAATGATCTTATTGGCCATTTTGAATTGTTTTTTATAGATAATTGTGTTCCTATTGTGATCAAAAATCCGGAGGGGGAGGATATGGAAGCTTCCAGCTTTTTGCGGTTATTATCAGCATGATTATTATTATCTGGGAAAATTTCCGCCTGCGGCGCTCTTGCGGAGCCTGGTCCCCTTGGGATGTCTACTTTCTTGGGGCGCACAATTGTTACATTGCCACAGGCGCCAACAAGCCTAGTTACGGCACTGGGAATGGAAACGTACCTGCACGTGTGGAATTTATTAAAGGGCGCGCCCTTTTGAAATATAACGTTTGATCCGTTTGAATATGTACCTATTTTTTCACTCATTTAATCAAATCATCATTTTTCATTCAAATTATTTACTAAAAGGTACGCGACCATAAACGGTCGCTTGTGCATTTTGGGTAGATAGTATATTGAGATGGAGAGTGAGCAATTTCTGACAGAGGATTATAGAGACCAGAGGGGCCTTTCTTTGCGATCGTTTTTGTGGAAAAGCTTCACGTGTGCATGAGCATGAGCCCAAAACGCAAATCCGAATGCCGCAATAGCCACGATATGTGCGACTAAATGGGTTGTCGATTGTCGCGCTGATTTATTTAAAGCTTCTGCAAGATGCATGGGTGAAAAGCAACAGGGTGTAGTAGCTCGCCCCTAGCCTCCATCAAACAATCCTCATTCGTTTTCATTTAATATCACGCATATATAGATATACCTCTGAATACTCGTGCCGTGTAAGGAAGACTGCACGATGCATCATCCATCAGTCAGCCTCAGCCAACGCCAGGCTCTCCTCCGCACACGGCATCGATTCGTTTGATTCCGATCATAGTCCTGGCGATCGGTTTGCACCGACATTGTCGCAGTAAATAATGAATGGAATAGTTCGCAGCAGACAAACGATTTGGCGTGAAAGGGCTCCGGCTCGCGCTCGCTAAGGTTTGCCCCGACAAATGGCGACAGGAAGCATTATTTTTCGGATTTATCGTCGAAATTCGAAAGGCGCCCGCCGTCCGATTAATTCCCCCTCATATTTATGATTTTCAATATCAGAATACGTTCGGTTTTTACGAGACAGGACAGGCGGAGGGGTTTTGGCTTTATCCTTCTGCGATCCTGGATCGTGGGTCCTGGCTTCCTACCCCAACCATCAAAGCATCAGCGCGTGTGGATATAACCAATAACCATACGTGCAAGCGTGCAGCCAGCCACCAGCACTACACCAAAACCACGAGCAGCGCAGATTCTGTTTTTGTTTTCGCTCGAGTTGACATTCCAATTTAGCTCATGGTGCTAAAACCTTATAAAAACTGAAAACCCCTCAGTTTAATTCCGATAACAACCCAACTAAATCCTTAAAATCAACTGCCGGCCGCCGACCGAATCGTCAAACTAAACTTTATAAGCGCGTTGATTGTTAGTTTATTTAAATTACGCCAATTTCGGGCCTCGTTATTTCTATCGCGAAAGTTTTCATTCTTTGGGACTTGAAATGAATTGTTGTAGTTGGAGTTGTGTCACGGCAGTTCAACGAGTTAATTAGATATATTAATCACTTTTTATTAGCGCTCGAGGGAAATGTAATGACGGGGAGTGTTCCACAGATTTCATCCTCCAACTTGTAATTATGCCTGAACGGTGCCGAAGCCGCCCAGCCTGGAACATGCCCCTAAAATTCAATCTGGAAAAACCGCAGCTTTCCACCCCTCTAGCGCCGGAATATCTTTATATTAAACTAAAATATGTATATGATATGCCCGCGTAACGACCGATGTTCATCAGTGTTCACCACTAGAAACGCCAATGCCACTTCTGAAATCGTAATTTCCATTGATTCATCCTGTTTGAACTTCCCTTCGAAGAGCTTATGGTAATTTGCTCAAAGAAAAGAAATAACGTTACCTTGTGCACCTTTCATTTCCAGTTCTAAACAGTTTTTCTCGAATCCGAAGTATATTAGTTCACAAACAAATTTGTAAACAATGAGACAAATTGGTTAGAATAATGTGAGCATTCTGGAAAGTGGAACTAAATATCGTTTGTAGGTACCTACTATGGTAATATTGTAATGTTACATTGTTATTACATATTTTATATTCAACGCTGTGATCAGATTTTGAATAAAAATCTATTGTTATGCTATTATTATTATTATTATTGTTATTACTATTGATGATGTTATTATTATGATTATGAATACTGAACCTAAAATACTTTAAATTCAATTGCATGGGATGCATCAGTTTTATTCACGTTCACCATAGTAATTATTATTGATGAATTCCCGACTTTAGAAAGTCAGAAACCTGAGGCTTATATTGCCGTATTCAATGTCCACCACTTTTACGCTAACAGACTGATTTTTGCGTACATGGTTGGTCCAACTCGCCTGCCTGTATTTGTTTTGAGTTTCGTCTTACAGCTTCAAAGAATGAATTTTTTACATGGGAAAAAACAGTTTCAGCAGAAATTCTATATGGCAAAAAACAGTTGTAACAGATTCATCAGAAATTGAATTATGTGGTAATAGGCAAAAAATCTGTTATGGACGACACAATACTTTTCCGGCGGCAGACAAACTTTACGTATACAACCAGATCAAACAGCACTGTAGCTGAAAAAGCCTTAGAGGCTGCAGAACCCTAACTTTATTGAGGAGATCCACTCCTGTTTTGACAGTGCTTTTCATTTATGTTTGATACTATTGCATTCACCATAGATGTATTGGTGAATACTTCGAATTATACGAGCCCCGTCCCACATCAGTTGACACAGGAAATTGCATTTTTTCTCGATTTTGTTCATCTATACGGGGCGTCCGATTGTCCGAAGTTCAAGTGCGGAAACTCTGTCAATCGGTAAGTCCGGCCGCACACTTAAGGTACAAATGTGGAGCCACAACTGTCTTGCCACATATGTCGTACCGCATTTGTTTCATTTGCTACAAATGCGGTAAAAGCACGCACACCAGCCATACCGCATTTGTACCATGTCTCCTTCCGACAAAGATGATTTTCTGATGTGGCAATTATTATACAAACAAATAAAAAAAAAATGCTTTTGGATACAATCTTATAACGAGAATTGGTCTGCCCATTCGAAAATTTTCAAGCAGCAAAGTTGGAAGACGAAGAAAAATTCCAATCGTACTATAGAATGGCACCCAGTACATACATATATAGCCCAGGCGCCAGGGAGCAAAAATCAGCTCAATAAGGAAATAATTGTTTACTGGCTGGAAACTAGCTTAAAACGATCTGTGTGGCTTAGGTGTTGACATACTAATTTCCCCCCTTTCAGAAATGTCGGCGTCATGTCGCCATCATCAACAAGAAGTGCACCAGCGTGGTTTTTGTCGAATATCTTGATTTTGAGCCATCTGACAGCAAAATATGTGAAGAGTCATTTTGAAACCAATGAAATTCCCTACGGAATAGTTTTTAAATGACCTTTCTGGGACCTATGGTTTTTGAGATAGAGCTTTTGGAAGCGAGAGGCATTGTCATAGAAGCTTCATGGCCACTTGACTCGAAAAACTAAAATGTCGATGTGACAAAAAAATTTCAAAATGAGATTTCTCGAGAATCCTTCATGCTATAGTTGCGGTGACGGTCTTAAACTCTTTCTCTTGAACCGTTGATTACGAATATAGAAAAGTCAAAAACGTCACTTTGTACATATACAGGGTGTACTGAGGGAATCAAATCAGATCAGAGAAATTTTACATATTTCTTCGATTTAGCCTATATGCGACACTCTAAGCACCTAACACGAGTCCAATATCAATATGAATTTGCTTGTGAGCTTCACTTAATACACTAAAGAAGTGGTCAGCTCACAGCTTTACTGTAAAATGTTTTGAAGGCCCTCTGAAATCATCAAAATATTAAACATTTACAGTATCAAGGAATGTATATAACAGTAAATTATATACCAAGAGACCAAAGTGAATTTTCAATATGGGGATTTGGACCCAAACGGCCCTCGAGCAACAAACTTCACCCAAGGGATCAAAAATTCACTTTGGTTCCTTGGTATATAATATACTGTTACATACATTTCTTGCTACAGTAAATTTTGATGATTTCAGAGGGCCTTCAAAACATTTTACAGGAAGGCTGTGAGCTGACCACTTCTTGAGTGTATCAAGTGAAGCTTACAGAGCAATGCATATTGATATTGGGCTCGTGATAAGTGCTTAGAGTTTCGCATAGGCTAAATCGAAGAACTATGTCAAATTTCTCTGTTCTGATTTGATTCCCGTAGTACACCCTGTATATGTACAATGTGACGTTTTTGACGTCGTTGTTCGTAGTTTACGGTTCAAGAGGAAGAGTTTGAGACCATCACCGCAACTATAACATGAAGGGTTCTCGAGTAATCTCATTTTGAATTTTTTTTTTGTCACATCGACATTTTAGTTTTTCGAGTCAAGTGGCCATGGAGCTTTCACGACAATGACTCTCGCTTCCAGAAACTCTATCTTAAAGACCATAGGTCGCAGAAAATTGATTGAAAAACCAAACTGTAGGGAATTTCATAGGCTTCAAAATGACTTTCTACATCTTTTGCTGTCAGATGACCCAAAATAAGTATATTTGGCAAAAACCACGCTGGTGCACTTCTTGTTGATGATGGCGACATGACGCTGACATTTCCGAAAGGGGGAAACTAGTATGTCAAAACCTAAGCTACACAGATCGTTTTAAGCTAGTTTCCAGCCAGGAAACAATTATTTCCTTATTGTTTTCCCTGGCGCCTGGGCTAATAACTGGTTGGAGCTGGTTGGACCAAGTTTGAAACAAGCGAATATGCCTCATGGGCATGAGGCTCAGTAGCGCACTTCCTTTTTGGAGGATTAGTGAACGCAAGATGTTAAGTGATTAGGGTTCTACCGTCTTGGGCAAAAAATTGCAATATGGCGGCCAAAATATCGACAGAATCATGAAATTCGGCTTGAAAATCAAAATGATCGTACTAGACAAGGGTAAGTTCCAAGTTTCATGAAAATCGTTCCACTAACAAAAGATTTCAATATGGCGGCCAAGATGGCGGCAGAATTATGAAACTCAGCTTGAAAATAGGAATGATCGTACGAGACAAGCGTAACTCTCAAGTTTCATGAAAATCTTTCCACTTATAAGAGATTTCAATATGGCGGCCAAGATGGTGGGGCAATCATAAAATTTGGCTTGAAAATAAGAATGATCATACTAGACAAGGGTGAGTTTCAAGTTTCATGACAATCGTTCCACTAATAAGAAATTTCAATATGGCAGCCAAGATGGCGGCCGAATTATGAAAGCCAACCTGCCTATTTGGTCCTTGAGGACCTAAGCTATCCACCGGATAAAGTTCAATCTTCAACGGCTGTAGCTTTATTTCCCGAGGAGAAGTTCAACTTCATCGAAGTGCACAGGAGATCTCTGTTTTTTGAGAATAATGATAACGATGTATGGATAACAAAAATAGTGCCCATTGGCCACCCTTGGAGACATCAGCTATTAATCGGAAAAAAGTTCCAAGACTCTTGTTTCAATTCTCGAGAAGGAGTACAGCGTCTTAATTTCTGCACGGACTCGGACG
Source organism: Anaspis maculata (assembly GCA_949128115.1). Taxonomy (NCBI): domain Eukaryota; kingdom Metazoa; phylum Arthropoda; class Insecta; order Coleoptera; family Scraptiidae; genus Anaspis; species Anaspis maculata. Next base: position 36,905,172 of record OX421968.1, read on the forward strand.
GACAGACAGACAGACAGACAGACAAACCGGCCACATAAGCGTCATTCTGTTACTTATATAAAAAAATGTGCTCCAACTGATTTCGACCTCCTGAACACGAATATCGGGTTCACTTTTGAATTGGAACATTTCTTTTTTATCGAAAAACCGGAAAAATGGTAGCCTTGTCACATGATTTTTAGTGATACCTACCTACTTTTTTTTTGTTATTGAGCGAACATGTTTCGTAATTTGAGTGCCATTATCCTTCAGGTACCTAGTATTGGCTATTTCAAAATGTTCAATTACTATTTCGGCACGTCTGATTTTAAATTTGTAGGGTCGTGTAATATGCGCCGAGCCGTGGCTTTGCGGCCGTTTTCAAAAATCGATAACAATTGACCTAACGGTCGGATCGAAGTGGGGTTTTTGTCAAAAGAAAGTTCAAATTGTTCTCTAAATATAATGCCGTACATGCAGTGATGTATTTCATTAAGAAATTGTAGTTGCCTGCATATCGCAACTTTCTACATTTTACCGCGAATGCCAGCACTTGATCGGCGAAGCCGCCCTACACCAAAATGTTATTTTTGTAATTGTTCATGATTATTTCGGCAAAATTTTTGTTGATTCGCGTACCAAGGCCATGAGCTACCCATTCGAGTTGAAATATTTTCTGTATTGAATTTCGTTTTGTTCGGAGGAAAGGATATCAAGCACCAGCAAGCAACGAATAAATCATTTGCGGCCGAGCCGTAGTTTCGGAGTCATGTTCAAAAATTAATAACTACTAATCGGCACCCCGCACCGATGTGAAATTTTCATTAAAATAAAGTTCAAATCATCCTCTAAATATAACTCCGCATATGTATTATGGTAAAATGATAAGATCGGGTACTTCCTCGCATGTGATAACTTTCGAGATCAGGCCGGCTTCTGAAATGCAGCATTCAACGGCGATGCCGCGTCACACTAAATTGTTATTATTGTCATTGTTTATTATTATTTCGTCAAGATTTTTCTTGGTTCGGGATACAAGGTCATGAGCTACCCAATGGAGTAAAAATTTTTCGCAAAAACCTTTTCGTCTAGGACTAGATGCGGGGACGGACGGACGGACGGACGGACGGACGGACGGACGGACGGACGGACGGACGGACAAAGCGAGGACAAAAGCGCCTTCCCGTTTGGAGAAGTGCGCTAAAAATATGGCACCAAATCTTCTTTCATTTTCACGCCACACTTTCACTTCAGGCAACAAATATCGAACAAGTCGGTTCTTTCGAGTGTGTAAGGCATATGCTGCCTAGCTACAAACGCCTCTTGCTGCAAATGCATGTCAAGTTTGCGGGCTCAGATTGAAAAACAAGCGAGCGTTAAATGCTGCCCGACACATTTGTGGAAACGCATTTGTGGCGCAACATTTGCACCCTAGGTGTGCGGCCGGCCTAAAGAATCAAAACAAGTGAGTATGCCTTCACGTGCGTGAGTCTCAGTAGCGCATCTTGTCCAAGAGGCGTATTGTGAATGAAAAGAAGTTTGGTTGAAGGAGAAACACCATTCTTTTCTCACTCTCTTCAATCATTGTGAAATTTTTTTTTTAGAATAGAATAGAGTTTATTCGTTCTCAAAACATACAAAAATATAAATGAAGGATAATACCCAGGTACATATAAATGTAGATGATAGAATACAATATATAAAATGCTGTTGAACACGTCACAGAGTAAATAAATTACAATTTAACGATAACAACTATATACAGGTTAAAATTTTATCGGAAAGGAATTCATCAATAGAATAGTAGGCCTTCGCCAATAAGTCTTCTTTCAGTTTCCTACGTAAAACATTTTGTGGATGTTGTCTCCAGGAGAGCGGTATTTTGTTATATACTGTGATTACAAAAGTTTCAACATTTATTTGGAGGTACGTATAGTACAGTTTCTCATGCTTCAAATTGGACTTGTTTCTTGTTTGATGTTCGTGGTCATATTCGTTATCCGACAACAATTCATGATTCTTCACTACAAACATTATGGCCTCCAATATTGACATGCTATAGAGAGTCAATATTCCATTCCTTATGAAATGTTCTCTGCAGCTATTCCTAGATTTTAGATTGAGGATACGTCTCAGAATTCTTTTTTGAATCAGGAACACTCGATTAGCGGCTGTAGAACTGATCCAGAGGATCACGCCGTACCGCATTTTTGATTCTACAAGCGAGCGATATGCAACGAATGCAGCGTCAATGCTTACCATGCTAGCTATCCTACCGAGGGCAAAGCAATGCCTGGAAAGGCTGCTTGACAAATCTGCAATATGTGATCTCCAGTCCAACCGCGAATCAATGGTGATTCCGAGAAAAGGAGCAGTCTGCGAAATCTGCGAGTGAGGCACCGGTGAATACAAGGGAGGTGTCATCCGCATATTGGAACATTTTGTTATTTAATGCCAATGGTAAGTCATTGGTGTAGACTAGGTACAAGAATGGGCCTGAAACTGATCCCTGCGGAACACCTCGCTCAATCACCTGCATCTCTGAAAAAAGTTTTTCCCCTGACTCTGCGTACGCAATAACTCTTTGTTTTCTGAATTTAGTGTAGGATTCAATGAGTTTGAGACCTATTCCCCTCACGCTATATGTTCCACATTTTTGTAGTAGTCAACGCTGTCAAATGCCTTTGAAAGATCCAGGCACATTAAAGCTGTCTTTCTGTTGTCATTTTGTGAGCGTACAATTTCGCAAATGGCCTGATATGCAGCCCTGATTGATGATTGTTCGTCCTCGCCTGAATCCGTTTTGGTTATCATTTAAAATGGTATGTGCCTCAAAAAAGTTGACCAGCCTATTCAAAATCACTTTCTCAACTATTTTACTGATGTTGGATAATAAAGCAATTGGTCCATAATTAGAGATAACGGTTTTGTCTCCTTTCTTGTGCACTGGTTTGATTTCTGCAATTTTTAATTTATCAGGGAAGACTCCTGTACTCAGAACCAGGTTGACTATGTGTGTTAGTGGGTTCTGTATCTCATCAACGAAACATTTGATCAACCTGGTGCTGAGCCGGTCCTCACCAACTGACGACGTATTTTTGAGGTTCAGAATTATGCTGCGTACCTCCTCACTAGAAGCGGGGTTCAAGAACAAGGACGAATGATTTTTTTTCTAATTGACTTTGGGGGCTGAATGCCAGTTTTGTGAGTGACACCGGCACAGCTGACAAAACATGAATTTACACTACTATTTTGTTATCGGACTGATGTACTTGCCAATGAAATAGATTTGAATGAAAATTCTTTCAATCATCAACAACAAGGTTTATGTTTTACATTTATCTCTTACTTTTGGGGCGGCGTGTGGGAGCGGCAGCGTTTGGCAAAGAAACTCTTGCACAGTTTGAGTTGGAAGTTTCTAAATGTTTGAGAAAACATCTCAATCAGTAACAATTGTGAAAGTTGCACTTCTGGTCGTTTGGGGGCGACGACTAACCAAAAGTAGCCTATCCTTTCCCATTTTTAGTCAGCTATTCATAGCGAAAGAATTAGATCGCTATGTCTTCGGGTTTATGTTTCTCATTTCAAATTGATTGGGAGCGGTTTTAAGCAATTTTTTCATGTCGGCGGCGCATATTGAAGATGGAATGTTTCTGGGCTTACGTTTTTAAGTGGCAACTATATATTGTTCAAAAAATGAAAACACCAGAGCATTAGGTCTGGGAGAAATTGCAATAGCATGTTATTTCAAGTTGATCAGGGGCGGTTTTCTCTATGTTAGCGGAGCAATATAGACATTCCAATATAGCTTAGCCTAGCTTTAGGAGTGGCAGCTATGTAACAGCGAAAACATCAGAAAGCTAGCGCGTCTATTTTGCGAGAAGTTCAAGGAACGGACGGACGGACAGACAAAGCGGCTCCAATAGCGATTTTCATCAAGATGGAAAATGCGCTGAAAATACAGCCCTTCAGATTTGGACTAGAAATTCGGTTTTTTTGCTCAACTTGAGAAGAGACATTCCCAAAATTACCCGTAGTACCCCTACTGTACCTGGAAAGGAAACAGAGTTCGTGCTGATGCTGGAGCTGGTGCTTCAAAACTTACATCATAAGGTACATGATTTAAACCCTGTAGGTCTAATGTGCGTTGATAAGGTTGTTGACCGGGGGCTTTAGGCTGGTATTGGCTTATCAATTTTCGAAAAATTGCCATGTAGGTCGAATCTGTCCACAACATTTTTCAATGGTACATCGCTTACAGGGTGCAACATCGAAATTTTTTTCTCAAATCGTACACCCTGTATTTTGACATGGGAATCGATTCCGTCTTGCATTCTGATTACAAATATATATCACACTTAGTGAGTTTGTCAACAAAACGCCTGTGAAAAAACTTGAATTTTGGTCCTTTTTTGAGAATTTCAAACTTGTCTTATGGACCGAAAGCCCCCAAAAATTCTATCTTTCAACCAGATTTTCGACTAAGGAGATGTTCCCACACAAATACCCGTTTGTTTTATTCATACGTTCCATTCGTACCTTATGACGTAAATTTTTGGCCATTTTTTCGAAAATTGACAAGCTCATACCAGCCTGAAGCCCCCGGTCTGACATGTGAGACAAAGCAATTTTTAACAATCTCATCAACGCACATTAGACCTACAGGGTTAAAATCATGTACCTTGTGACGTAGTTTTTGAGGCACCAGCTCTCTGTCCAAAAATTCATTTTCTAGAAATCGCATTTTCACTGATTGGCCAACTAATGCGAGAGCAGCTCGTACATCACTGATGTGAGGTTAATCTGAGTTAAAGATGGAGTTCAATTGGTGGAATCAGCCGTTGTAGTGCTAGCGGTTCACGAAATGATACTGCAAATTGTGATAAAAGCAACAGATTTGGCACAATCAATCCTTGAACCAAAGTGAACAATTTGACCCGCTGCACTAATCGATTAACCGCCGGGGGGGCGAGATTTCAAGGGGGCCAACTAAAAGACAACCATTTTTTTTTTGAAGCATCGAATGCCGCACTAGAACTATGCCAGGGGACGTTTCCTAATCAAACAAATGTCTAGATCAAGATTTTGTCACTGCAAGACGCTGCTGTCGCTGGTAGCCCCAGTCTCACCCCCATGTTGAATTTGGGATCTTTCTTGAACTGGATGGCAATGGTATCCAAAGTGGACGTGTGATTCATTTTCAATGTTTTCAGGGTCCGCGAATGTGATTCTGCAGACGAAATTGGTTTTCAATCACATTCGAGGGGAGGGGGAGGAAACGAAATATCAATAGTTTTTTTTAATGCACTCCGAATTGCCACTGAATCGGCTTTGGTAATGTTATAGCATGAACTCGATATGTAGATTACGGTCGGAGCGGCGCGACGACCGGAAGTCAAGCAACAGCCACCATATCTGAATTCAAATACTATCTCGTTTCTTTGTCATTGATCGACAGAAGGGGTGTGAAGTATCATTTCTAAGGTTTCTGGGGTCTCGGAACTCATTTTTGAAAGTAAAAATGTGATCAGATCATGATTGGAGAAGCTGGTCAAAATATGCACTTTTTTGTCAAGACACCCAACATTATCATAACATCATGCTCGCTGACTTTTCTTCATAAATTAACTATGCAGATCACGATGCCGCCATTGCAAAAGCGATGCGACAACCGTGAGTCGAGTTAAAATTGGCTTGAAAACCCGTGTTTTCAGGCTATTCTTAATTTTGTTCCAACCTCATTTTTACTTTCAAAAATGAATTCCGAGACCCTAAAAACCTTATAAATGATACCCCACACCACCGCTGTCGACCAATGCCAAAGAAACGAGATACTACTCGTATCCAAATTCATAATGGCGGCCATAACTTTACCTCCGGTTGTCATACAGTTTTGACAGTGGCAAAATCATGACACACATATCCAATTCATGCTACAACGTCAGCAAGCTTGATTCGTAAGCATCTCGAGTGCTTGAAAAAAAAATCATTTTTTATTTTCTCCACCTTCCTCCAAATTCATTTAAAAACATATAGAATGTAAAAACGTGAATTCATGGACCTAGAGACTATATGAAAAGATACTTTGCACGTTCAATTTGATGACCACTAGGTCATGGAGGCGCGCAAGCGCGCCTTTAACCAAAAGTCAGGTGGTCCTAAAAATTGAAAAAACTTGAAGAATAAATAATCTCGAAAATTGAATAATCTCGAAAACTAAATAATCTTGAAAATTGAATAATCTCAAAGAATGAACACCCACCCTTGAAATTATTAGAATTATAATTTCTCCTCATCATTACTTTTTCATCCGTTATTGTAGAACACACAATGAAAAAGAAATCAATTTTTGAGATCATTAACATTTCAAAGCTTGAAATTTCTTCTTTCCAAAATCTGATTTGTATAAGATTCGAAGGCCACCATAAAACATGCTGTAAAATGCGGTTCCTGATTTGTTTGGCACACTTTGGCTGATTCGAAGAAAAAAAAATAAGTAACTGAAATATGTTTCAGAAATATTTTCAAAAATTTCAATTTAGATCAGTCAAACGCTATTCCAGATATTCACAAAGTCACTTTTGCAATTTTGGTGTTCTAATTGACCGTTGTAACACTCGATAACAACGTAATCTAATGAGATGCACCTAGGTACCTACTCATTTTACTTTCATTAAGCTTGGAGCATAATAATAGGCAACACAACATACAACAGTAACCTTCGCTGTTGTACAACACAACCACACTCAGATGTAGACAACCAAACACACTTCAACTTGTGTAGATGAACAGTGTCTAAGCTAACGCAATCAAATATAGATTATTTTATAAAAAGGACCGAACTTTCGGCAGAACACCAACATTAAAAAATTCATTCTAAAAATTGTGACCAAATGTCCTATGATGATCATGTTCGTTTTCACGTTTATTACTTCTTGTGATACACTCAGTCTCAGCACTCAGGGTTCACAGTGACCTCAGTGTCCCCTATCAGTTCGTTTCAAACTACCTATTTGACCACGTGATCAAGTTCTAAGTTCGAACAGCGCAATCGCGTCCATGGCCTTGAAGTGGACATCTCTTTTCTAGAGTAAGAATTATTATTCGTTAAAAATATTATATAACTTAGGGACTTTTCTTCATAAATCAACTATGCAGATCACGATGCCGCAATTGCGAAAGCCATGCGACAACCGTGAGTCGAGTTGAATTTGACATATTCAAGAAAAACATAATATTAGAGAAGTAGTTGATTCATTAGTCACCAAAGTCTTGAGCTCAGTCTTGAGATTCCAAGGCAATTTATAACTTTTGTATGATGCCTCAAGCATAGGACTTTGCAATATAGCTCTACTGAGATAACACTTTCATAGCATTTTGTGATGGAATTGCTATTGCCAACTGTGCTTTTTAGAGGCCAGATATCATTCTATAGATTTCACTACAGCTCACTTGAAGTTTTTCGAAAGTAAATTATACATTACACAGGATATTTGTTCACTTGTTCACTTGTAATATAGATTTTTCAAATGGCGATGTTTGGTTAATTTGTTTTCGTGCTGCTATAACCGAAAATGACAATATGCGCTTGGTGTCCTGCACTGTAATAATCAGAAAAAGATCTAGAGCGGCAAAGTAAAAAGTACACTTAAAAAATAAACTAACCTTGCAAAACCATGCAGAATTCAAGAGAGACCACGTTTCCAATGTTATAGCTTGAAATTTTCGGCTTAAATCAGTTGAAATCATAAATAATCATTTTCAAAATTGATATCTTAGGGTCATTTTTCTAATAGCTGTTGGTACAATTGCAGAATGATTTTTGACGTTTTGTGGCGCCAAGGTTCAGAAGTGATTATTGTATGCCATTTTCTGTGTTTCGTCGTCACACAAGACACTAGAGCTCAGTGATTTCGGGATTATTGGAGGATGGCCCTTCTAATTGGGGAGAGGGAGGGCGGTTTTAAGCAAGAAAATTCAAACATAGGACGCAATTTTTCAACTCGACATTTGACACACAAAAATCTACATCTAGTAGGTATATGCCTCGTAGGCCAGTCAAATAGGGAAAGCTGGAGGGAAAAAACTGTTGGAGTTTTGGAAATTTGACAGTAATGTCCGGTAAGGTGTACTGATAAACATACTAAAAGTCCCCAGCTCTACCTATTGAGCTCGAGCCGCCATCTTGGAAAAATGGTCCTTCGATCCAGTTTTCTGCTTATATTGCGCTAATCATCGGAGATATTCAACTAGGTTTCATTAAAAATCAAGGCCATAAAATTGTCTACAAAAATTGCTCTATACCGATTTGTCTCTCGTATCTACTGATATTAATTAAATTAAATTAACAAAAAAAAAATAAAAAAAAAGCGATTTTTTGCCTATGGCTGGAGATATTGTCTTCAAAATTTGTGAAGATGTTGGCAGTCTACATCAAAGCTAAATGTGACAGTTGAATTAGAAAAAAAAATTGCGAAAATATTTTTTATTTTATTTTTTAAATTAAGCAAAAATTTGGTTTTCGAGTTTGACATTTCCAACAGGGCGGAGTAAAGGTTTCAATCGAACATCAATCAGTTTTGATATTTACATATTGTAAGACAAGATTTCATCAATATTGTGCCTTCACGATCTTCTGGAATGCTCGATATGAATTAAACAGAAAGAATAATCGCTAAGTCCAAAAAGTGTTGTCGATTGGTTCTGAAGGAAACATTTCGAAACAAAAGACATCAGCAAAGGATATACAGAAGGTCCAAAGGTTATTCAACTGTATATGACCCCCATATTGATGTGCCTTATCCAAAATAGTAAAAAAAAATCAATCAAAATGTTAAAATCCACCCTGTATAACGAAAAGTAACGATACAAAATGGAAGTAGTAAAGCATACCTGGTGTCAAAAATACAGCCTTTACATTGCTGAAAAAAAGAACAAAATTGATGGATTTATTTGAAAGTTATTAGTCCTCAAACTTGACTTTACAAATTTCAGCCAGTGAAATAGGGAAAAGTAGAGAGAAGTAACTGTCGGAGTTTCAGAAATTTGACAGGAATGTTCGCTAAGGTATACTAATAAACATACTAAAAGTCCCCGCCAGTACCTGTTGCGCTTGAGCCGCCATCTTGAAATAATGGTCCTTCGATCAAATTTATTACCATTTTTCCAAGATGGCGGCTCGAGCACAACAGGTAGTGGCGGGGACTTTTAGTATGTTTATTAGTATACCTTAGCGAACATCCCTGTCAAATTTCTGAAACTCCGACAGTTACTTCTCTCTACTTTTCCCTATTTCACTGGCTGAAATTTGTAAAGTCAAATTTGAGGACTAATAACTTTCAAATAAATCGATCAATTTTGTTCTTTTTTTCAGCAATGTAAAGGCTGTATTTTTGACACCATGTATGCTTTACTACTTCCATTTTGTATCGTTACTTTTTGTTATACAGGGTGGATTTTAACATTTTGATTGATTCTTTTGTACTATTTTGGATAAGGCACATCAATATGGGGCTCATATACAGTTGAATAACCTTTGGACCTCCTGTATATCCTTTGCTGATGTCTTTAGTTCCAAAATGTTTCCTTCATAACCAATCGACAACACTTTTTGGACTTAGCTATTATTCTTTTAGTTTAATTCATATCGAGCATCCCAGAAGCTCGTGAAGGCACAATGCTGATGAAATCTTGTCTTAGAATATGTAAATATCAAAACTGATTCATGTTCGATTGAAACCTTCACTCCGCCCTGTTGGAAATGTCAAACTCGAAAATCAATATTTTGCATAATTTGAAAAAAAAATAAAAAAATATTTTCGCAATTTTTTTTTCTATCTCAACTGTCACGTTTAGCTTTGATGTAGACTGCCAACATCTTCACAAATTTTTAAGACAATATCTTCAGCCATAGGCAAAAAATCGCTGAATTTTTGATTTTTTTTTGTTAAGTTAATTTTATTAATATCAACATATACGAGAAAAAAGTCGGTATGAAACAATTTTTGTGGGCAATTTTATAGCCTTGATTTTTTATGAAACTTGATTGAATATCTCTGATGATTAGCGGAATATGAGCAGAAAATTGGATCGAAGGACCATTTTTCCAAGATGGCGGCTCGAGCTCAATAGGTAGAGTTGGGGACTTTTAGTATGTTTAACAGTACACCTTACCGGACATAACTGTCAAATTTCCAAAACTCCAACAGTTTTTTCCCTCAAACGGAAAAATTTGTTCTAATTTGACTGGCCTATCGTGCCTTGGTGATGAATGGCAGAAGTACCAACTTGAAATTTATTACAATGATTATTGCGATATGATCTTATTTATTTGTAATTTTATTAAAAGCAGCACGAAAAACGATGTATGATACTCGCGCTGAAAACGGCATAGCATAACTCTCTTACATGCAGCTCTCGGCCTAGGGCCTCGAGCTGCATTCACGTTCGTTATGCTATGCCCGGTTTTCGGCGCTAGTAACATAAAATACTATTACGTGTTTGTTGTGTTAATACATGAGATGTTATGACTTTTATATAAGTTGTATATAGATATTACAGTTTATGTATTTAAGTTGACACTTGTCAAAATAACCTCAAAAATTTCAAAAATTTTTCAATTTTCAATAAAACGAACACGTAAAATGTTGTACAACACTCGTGGCTTGTTACACAAGATGCTTTCCGACACTCAGCCTCTCACAGAACTCGGGCTGCGCCCTCGTTCTGCAAATTTCGGCTTCGTGGCTGAAAACCACTTATGTAACAGCCAACTCGTATTGTAAACTACTAATTACCAAGAGTTCCATTTTTGCAGTGGCTTACAAAAAATGTTTCACCTTGCTCCAGCCTACAACTTTTTTTACAAAAAGCTACACCTCTTTCAAGTTGATTTCAAATGATGTGCCACATTCATCAGGCAAGGCCATGGGCGCCCGGAGGGGGGGGCAAGGGGGGGCACTTGCCCCCCCCTGGCTCCGGAGCAGCTGAATAAATTCTTCCTTACGAAAAAAAAAAAATTCGAGAAAGGAAAAAAAAATTCATTTTCGAAAGAAAAAACTTTGAGAAGGTAATTTACATTTTCTTGAATTGTTAGAGCAATTTGAAATTTCATAAGGCTTCTACCTAAATTAGATAGCTACCCGTAAAGTCATAAAATAGGTAGATAGGTAGGTAACGATCTACCTTTCTTACCTTAAATAACGATCTACCTTAAATTTTCTAAACCTCTGGTTTAAAACACTAGGGGTTTTTTCAACAGTAATATTACAAGTGCTTAGATTTTCACGATAATTTTGGTCAGGCGATCGCGAGTGCTGATTGTAGCGATAAATGCCCGACTCCGTAGAGGAGGGCATTTATCCAGAGACAATCAGCCCGAGGGAAACGCCTGGCCAAAATTATCTGGGAAAATCTCGAGCACGAGTGATATTTTGAAGATTATTACATAAAAGAAGTCCGAAGTGACAGCTGTCAGATTTTGTTGTTTACATGAATTTTATTCCGTTGCTATTGACAGTGGGATTTAATTATTATTCTTGTAGGTCTAATAATCAAGGGCGTTGTATGTAATAATCAAGATAATGAACGAGTGTAACTATTGACCTGGCTATTTTGAAGTAAATTTTTATACATTTTGTACAAAATTACAAATTTTAATAAATTTCTCTGAAATTAAGTTTAATTTTCAAATATATTTCCTTATTTTTCGCACAATAATTATTATCACCATTATTATTATTATTCGAAAAAATTTTCGCCTGCGGCGCTTATCTAAAAGACTTCGCAAATTAGGCCAGGTAGGTATGTGACGTTCTCTAACTAAAGCTATTTGCCCCCCCCTGACAAAAATCCTGCGGGCGCTCATGGGCAAGGCATTACATGTTTGAGACTTCCCTTCATGTCTTTCCCATGTTCAATGTAATTAGTAGTATGTTTACAGCGTCGGACTGGCAAATTTTGGTCTACACCGGGCAGAAAATGTAAGTGGCCTCGAAACCGAAGGGTGGTCTGGGGCGCGCCGCAGACGGGTTTTTTTCTTCGAATAATCATGATAATAATGCTAATATTGATAAGCAAAAAGAGAAAAAAAAGCCGCTGACCAAATTGTCGATAGATTTCATCAAATTCAAAAGTTTTTGCTTGAATTACTATGATGAAGAGAACCAAATATTTAATTGAAAACCTGGATCTTCTCCAGTGTCGTGATCACGATCAGGGGTAGTGATTGGTTCAGTCACAGTCACCATAGGCTGAGGTTGTTATTTTTGTGAAATGAAGAAAATTTTGAGAAAATGAATCAATTCTTGTTTTATGATGTCTTGTGGGACGTTTGTTAGCCTGGGAATTGCGTTAAAAGCAGAATCAGGCATATTCTCTCTGTTCAGTTAAGCAGTATGTTGAAAAGAAACTGAGAGTGAAAGTTCTCTAAACCTGTAAAGTTTCAGTGAATCGGTCCTGGATGCCTTGAATTAGCCACTTTGATGCACACGTTTTGGTATATCAAAGCGTTTTGACGGATCAAGATATTTAGTGCAGGAAAAATAGTAAAAAAATCTGCCAAACCTCGGCAAAAATATGGACGTCCTGAAAATTTGATATTCTGTTCAGAATTGAATGCTCTACTACACATCCAAAATCGACAGAAATTGCACCTGGGGGTTTTGACTTATTGGAGGGGGAATGAAAAACTGCAACTTGAAATAGAGGGGATGAAACCCGTCCATACATTGGAAGCAAATACGTTATAATTCGACGCATCATATCCCGTTGATACCATTTTGGCACAAAAAGTGTCGATCATTGTTGAACCCCTTCAACGGTGATCGACACATTTTGTTATGGTCACTTTTTAGTCGTGGGGAGCGAAGCTCTGCTAGGTGGTCAATTTTATTTTTCTGGCCATGTAGAACCGATCCCGACAAGTTTGGTATCTTTTCCGACTAAGTGCAATCTCCTGAACTCGAATCCGATGTGTAAATTTGAATGAAAACAAGTTTGAACAAGTTAACTTGAAAAAACTTGTTTTTTCTTTGACAATTCTGCCGAATTTTTAGCGCATTTTCCATCTTGATGAAAATCGCTATTGCAACCGCTTTGTCCGTCCGTCCGTTCGTTCCTCGAACTCCTCCCAAACTAAACGACCTAGATTTCTAATTTTCTCGCTGTTACATAGCTGCCACTCCCAAAGGAGGGCTAGGCTATATTGGATGTTTATATTGCGCCGCCAACATAGAGAAAACCGCCCCCGATAAACTTGAAATAACATAATATTGCACTTTCTACCAGACCTGATGCTCTGGTGTTCTCATTTTTTGAATAATACATAGTTGCCACTTATAAACGTAAGCCAAGAAACATTCCGTCTTCAATATGCGCCGCCGACATAAAATAACTGCTAAAAACCGCCCCCAATCACTTTAATATAGCGCTACTTTTAATATAGCGCCGCCTCCAGCTTCCGCCCCCAAAATAGAAAAAGTGCAACTTTCAACAATTTTCACTGATTTAGCTGATTATGTTACCTCGAACATTTAGAAACTCTTGACTCAAACTGTGCAAGAATTTCTTTGCCAAACTCCGCCGCTCCCACACGCCGCCCCCAAAGTGAGAGAAAAATATAAAACATGAACCTGAAGACATAGCGATCTAATTCTTTTGCTATATGGATAGCCGACTAAAAATGGGAAATAATAGACTACTGTTCATTAGTCGCCGCTCCCAGCTCCCGCCCTCAAACAAAAAAATATTGATGAGTGAAAGAATTTTCATTCAAATCTATTTCATTGGCAAGTACCCCATTCTGATAACAAGATATCACAATGAGTTTCGAATGAAGAAAGTGGGCAAGGAATGGTGTTTCTCCTTCAACCAAATTTCTTTACGTTCACAATATGCCTCTTCAAGAAAATGCGCTACTGAGACTCACGCACGTAAAGGCATACTCACTTGTTTTCACTGTTAGAGGTGTTCATCTTTAAAAAAATTTCGGGGGTCATTAGATTTGAGTGCATCCTTCACGAAAATCATCCACTCGATGTATAATTTTATTTCTTGAGTTCAAAAAATCGATTTGAACCTGAGCCGGCCCGGCGCGTCGTCTACTACTGACCAGAACACTACAGCATGCACCTTTAAATGAAAATAGCTAAAACTTTCGAAAAAATAACAACTCATCTTTAAAAATTCGATAATCTGTGCAGAATTGAATTCCCCATAACATAAACAAAACCGTCATGAATCGCACTGCAGGGTTTTGAGTTATTTGAGAGAAGAGGTAACAGTTCATAGAGTACAAGTCTTGACAAAATGTTATCCTTCTCCTCGATTTTGTTCATGTTACAGAGTAGAATTCAGTTTTGCACAAATCTTCAAATTTCCAAAGATAAGTTATTATTTTCTCAATAGTTTGAGCTACTTTCGTTTAAATATGCATGTTGTAGTGTCCTGGTCATCAGTAGAAGCCGTACCGGGCCGGCTCAGGTTCAAATCGATTTTTTTCAACTCGAGAAACACAATTAAACATCGAGTAGATGATTTTCGTGAAGAATACACTTCAATCCAATGGCCCCTGGAAATTTCTCAAAGATGAACACCTTCAACAGTGAAAAAAAAATCGTCCAAATTGTCAAAGAAAAAACAAGTTTTCCCAAGTTAACTTGTTCAAACTTGTTTTCATCCAAATTGACAAATCGGATTCGAGTTCAGGAGATTGAATTTAGTCGGAAAAGATACCAAACTTGTCGTGATCGGTTCTACATGGCCAGAAAATTAAAATGGACCACCTAGCAGAGCTTCGCCCCCCCTCGACCCCCCTTCAACAGTGATCGACACTTTTTGTGCCAAAATGGTATCAACGGGATATGATGCGTCGAATTATAACGTATTTGCTTCCAATGGATTGACGGGTTTCATCCCTCCCATTTTAAGTTGCAATTTTTTACTCCCCCTCCAATATGTAACTCAAAACCACCGGGTGCGATTTTTGGCGATTTTGGATATGTTGTAGAGCACTCAATTCTTAACATAATATCAAATTTTGAGGACGTCCATATTTATTCCGAGGTTGAAATGTATCTTTCTTGTACTAATTGCAAAATGTTGACCGGAGAGCAAATCCGACCCAGCTTCTGGAGACTTAGCTTACCTAGTTACGAACTTTGAACTTAGGGGGCTCTGCCTCGGGCTCTGCATGACGGCATGTGGGTAAAGATGTAAATTCTACATAGACGGTTAAGAGTACGCCTAGATGGCAGCATAAATAAACCAACTGCGGGAGCAGCGGGAGCCCAACACATACAATCATGTCATTCCACGACTAGTGACTGCTAAGGAATAATCGAAGCCTGATCATAAAGATGCACAACAAAAGTGGACCAGACTTCGATACAAAATTTGGATTTTTTTGTAAAAACATCAAAGTGCAATTTTTTAAATGTGGACAGTTTGGCCTCCAAACTGGAGATTGGCCTACCGGGCATTTGCCCGGTTGCCCGGTGGGCCAGTCCGACACTGAGTATGTAAGTAATTAAGTAATTTGCTGGTGGGTTTCAACTCGGACGTCTTTTATTAGACTTAGCATTTTTATAATTCAAAAAATGTTTATGTCACTGTGACAGTACTGACAGTATCGGTGCATTTGATAACTGAAGAAAGCTTTCTGAATAAACCGTGTATTTTTCAACAAAAACGGAAGTTACCAAGACATTTCCGCGTACCTATCCGTGCGACTGTGGAGTATTAATAATTGTTTTAGAAATTTGTTTGATTAAATGCGAAATGGCGGGGAGAATGTCTCCCCGGCAAATTACTTTTGTGTTACATCTATTCCCAACAGTTATAGTAGACGTTCAAGACGATACGGATAACCTTTCGTTTGGGGGGGGGGGAGGTGGTGCTGGTGCGAGTGCCAGTGGAAAAGGGGTATAATTGAAAGCAACTTGGAATTATTCACAAGTAAGTTTTGCAGCAACGTATAATTGTACGTCGAATATTGTAACAGATTGTTTTAATTTTAGGAAAGCTATAAATTTGAATTAAGCTGGAAGTTATCCTTCGGCCGTGGCGCGCTACATCCAGAAACGTTTCAATCTGAACTCGTGTCAGGGCAGAACTAGTTCAAAATTATCCACGTAGGAGGTAGTGTGGAAACAAAACCAACAGGAATAAATTTATCCAAATCAAGGGGCATTTGTGCGGGAGCAGAGCAGCGCCGAGTGTCTGTTTATATTTTATTGTTTTCCCGTGCGACACAAAAAAAACTTTCCCTTGTCCAAAAACATCAAATCAAGAAAAGACCATCGCATAAAATGTTTTTGTCCACGCAAACATTTTGCTTTTGATAAATATGTATGCGCGCGGTAGAATTTTGTTTAGTATATGTAGGTACAGGGTGATTCAAGCTCAGTGCCCAGGCCATTTTTCACAAAAACGGTTAAGACAGACATAGGTAAAGGGGAACATTGCCACCTTATAGATAATAATAATAATAAAGCGTCTTTATCACGGCGGAGTCTAGTCGGAAGCTATTCCACTCAGCCTAGAACCAATTATAAAATAGTAATCAAATATAATCAGATAAACATTATCAATATAATTTACTGCAGCACTTGAGTCCCAATCAGGACACTTTTCAACTCTTTACAAAACTCGTCTGCAGTATTTAACTTCATGGCGCCACTTAGACTGTTGTAGACAGAAACTGCGTTTTGATACTGACACAAGAACCGCCGAATGAAACCTCCTGGAAGTACTGTTACGATATCTCGCGTACGGGTTCGAATATAATTGAGACGATCGATTTAAAACACACACTGTTTATTTCTGCGTACTACAATAAATACACGCCAACAATTATCTACTTGGAATTATCGCTGTGATTATTGCTCGCTTTTCCGCTCGCTGTCTCTTCCAATTCAATACTGACCGTCCACTGTTGGACGGTGCTTTTATATGTTTCCGATCCGCGTTCCCGAGCCCTCTACCGTCTTCCAGCAATTTCCATAGTGGCCCAGCATATGCGGTTTCTAGACCACTCCTGAATAATCACACACACACACACACACACCTTTCGCGTGCTTTCCATGTGTTCTGAAATTTGCACCTCCGCCAGAGTGGACAGATGTGTCTCGATCGAACGTTGAAGTCCCCATTCAGTTTCACGTACACGCACTGCGATCTAATGGATGAAAGAATCCCGAAAGATCTCGTGTTTACCAATATGCACGGGATCGCCGCTCGTGACAGTACCCTCCAACCTCAACCAGCTCAGCTCATTTATTTTGTCTGACACAAGATCAAATTTCCAAGTCCAAAAATCAAACGGCAGCACGTGTTCTGAACCCTCTGCAGCCGTTGCGTTGTTGCAAGGTTGAGACAAGGATAGAAAACCACTATGCAGTTTAGTTGAGCAGAGGAAGCACTAGGGATCCACATAATCTCTTGCGTTGGGTAAAATTCATTAGTAAAGTGTTTCTGTACAAGGACTTTATGGTCAAATGGGCCCTTCCAATTAAGGTGTTGACGTGACTTCAAAATCGGAGCCGAGGTCATCATCAAAGATGATCCCCAAATTCCTGACTTTGATCTTAACATCTACTGCCCGACCATCAACAACAATGTTCAATCGAGAGTCCATCCGACGTTTATCCTTGACAGAAGAGAAGCCTCGAGAGAAGCACATACACATGCACTTCTCCGAATTCAATTTAAAGTTGTGTGAAGCAGCGTAATGAGGAATTGCAGCGAGATCGTCGTTCATTAGAGCACATGCACCAGGAGTGTCAGAAAGGTCTAAGGGAAGCAGTGGCGCCGAATAGACCTTTTTTTGTGGCGCTCGCCATACCTCAAAAGAGGGGGGGGGGTCTGGAGGAGAAAAAAAAGGAAAAAAGAAAAGAAGGAAAGAAGGAAAGAAACAAGAAGAAAAGAAAAAAGGAGAAGAAAGGAGGAAAAGAAGAGGAAGAGAGATTTACCCAGCAAATCATTGGATATTAGGATTATTAGGTATATTGAATCTGAATGACAGTTATGTACCTAGGTATAGGTATCGTATGATCAAAACCATTCTACCTCAAGAGTGCTATGACTTTTTTTTGCCTTTTCCAAATGTTGGTAGTTAAGTATGTCCTGCAATTCACTTCAGAGTGACATCTGCATGTTGTTTGGAAATCTTCAATGCATGTCGCGTTAGTAAGAAATACGATCACTCCCCGTTTCCCAATTTTATGCCATTCCAAAAATAACTTTCGGTAAAGAAAGCTTTTTATTCAGTTTTGAACATTTTCAGAGACCGACATTAGCATTCAACAGTTTATTCAGTCATTATGGTCGCGATTCTGGCCAACTTTTGATGTACAGGGTGTCCGAGATTTAAATCCGGAAACTTCAGCAACCGATAGAGAATTGAAAAATAAAGGGACTTTGTTCAGAAAAATATTTTCAAAAACTTAAAATAACGGAGATATAGCCTTTCAAAGTTAGTTCCAAAAAACCGTTTTTTCAAAATAACTCTTACACCATTTAACAGATTTTGTCCGAATTTGACACATCAGGTGATCCTACGATACACCTACATCAGGAGCTCAAGATGACTTTTTCTAAATGACCCCAGTGGCGTAGATATTGGGAGGTTCACCCCTATTACTCCCCCTATTTTCTACGCCAATGAACATTTTGGGAAAACGACCCAAAATGCTGATTCTGCTACGAATGGTAAGTTTCGACTCGAGGCTCCGTTTTTGAGATATTTGGGTTTGAAAAGTTCAAACACAATTACAAACTGAAACCATTTTTGTTACTGAAAATTCTATTTTCTATGTCACTCAGGATATTTCTTCCAAAATTGGATCGGTGATGTTTGAATACTTAGCTCCATGAGAAAAACTATAACTTTGATCAAAACAGTCAAGTGGCGTAGATATTAGGGGAGCTACTCATATTATCCCCCCTATTTTTTACGCCAATGAAGATTTTGAGAAAACAATCCAAATTATTGTTTCTGCATTCAATTCCAAAGAAAAAGTTACTCCTGGTTCATTTTGATTTGAGGCTTCGTTTTTGAGATATTTGAGTTTGAAAATTCCAAAAGCAGTCCAGTGGCGTAGATATTGGAGGAACCACTCATATTATCGCCCCTATTTTCTACGCCAATGAATATTTTGAGGGAGCAATCCGAGTTATTGCTTTTGCATTTAATTTAAAAGAAAAAGTTACTCCCGATAAATTTTGATTTGAGGCTTCGTTAGCCTAGTAAATAGAATTTTCAGCATTTTTATATTTAGATTTGTGTTTGAGATTTTCAAACTCAAATATCTCAAAAACAAAGCCTCTAATCAAAATTTACCAAGAGTAACTTTTTCCTTTGAATTGAATACAGCATCAAGAATTTGGGTCGATTTCTTAAAATTTTGATTTGCGTGAAAAATAGAGGAGTTTTGAGGGGTAAACCTTCCAATATCTACGCCACTGGAGTCACTCGGGAAAAGTCATCTCAAGCTATTGATATAAATGTATTGTGGGATCCTCTGCGTCAAATTTGGACAAAATCGGTTGAACGGTGTAAGAGTTATTTCAGAAAAATGGTTTTTTGAATCCAACTTTGAAGGGCTATATCTTCGTTATTTTCAATTTTTGAAAGCATTTTTTTGAACAAAGTCTCATTATTTTTTAATTCTTTATTGATTGCTGAAGTTTCCGGATTTAAACCTCGGACACCCTGTATAAAATGATAATTTCATAGCACTCTAGACTAGGGGCAAAAAGTTTTTGATCATACGGACTTCAACCCAAGTACTAGGAAAATCTTACGATCTTACGATCTCACAAAATACTTTCGAGGTTTGTGCCTAGCTACATTGCGCTGCACTGCACACTACACACTATTAATATGGAATATCAGGGGCCCTATTCCTACGTCCGAAGCGATGCGGACCGGATCGGATGCAACCCGATCGCTTCGCCTGCTTTCAAAATTTGGTATTCCTACGCTCGTTCACCCGTGTGTTTTCGCATGGATTCGGAAGAATTCGCTGAGCGAAATGTCAACGCTGCCAGTCGCATACGTCAAAAGCGTCGAACCATAATCCCGGCCTCAAGAGCCTCAAGAGTTCAAATTGTGGTTTGAGAGCAACTCTTGTCTAGATATAGCTAGATAGTGAAAATGGAGAGTGTTACTTGAAAGAAAAAGCGGCTATGGCTCCCTCCCGCAGGTCTCAGGCGGAGCGAAATGCTCTTTGATTTTTGGGTCCAAATCCGAATTCGGTGCAGGGCACGGTTACGGCCGATTTCACGAGCTAAAATGCTGTGGAAGTAGAATGCCGGCCGACGAATTAACTTGAAGGAGGTACAAGCAAAGCACAGTTCGAGTGTATCACTGAAATCTGTGGATGCATCTTCTTATCAGCGCCATCCGGAAACCGTCTCTTAACATTGTCAACGTCAGCATCGCTTTTGGCTTCCTTCAAGTCTTCGATTGGGTATCCGTTGTTGTGTCCGTGGCACACGTAAGGCGTTTATTATTGGTTCACTATGAGTCAAATTATTCGGAATCAAACACACACTGACAGATGATAACTATTTATAATCACTGTGACATTCATTTGAAATTTTGTTACTGACATTTTTGTCACTTGCGACAGTTTTCAGTAATTTCTGGTGGAATTGTCTTTTTAATTGGAGCTTTTCATCACGGAACCTTGGGAACACTGCAAAGGTTGCACGGGGGTTGCACGCACCGCTCTTCGCATGAGTCGTGGCATGCGAAAGCCAGGCGGACGCCGCGTCACGTAGCAACGGCGGGATCTCAGGCGAAGCGAACAACCGCTTCGCCCGTAGGAATAGGGCCCCTGGTGAGTTAGTTTTATTACTCTTGATAAAACTGGGGCCCAATTTAACAAGAGGGTCCTACCTACCTCTTACTTACCCACAAACTACGCAGCAATATTTTCTGCCAGAGTTCCTGAACTTGAAATTTAGCCCATGTCATCTATGTAGGTGCCTAAAGGGTTATTTTTGAGAGTTGTCGAAAATTTCCAGATTTGAAAAGATAATGAGGACAATTTAGTCAGCGGCTTTTCTTTTTTTTTGCTTATTATTGTTATTATTCCGAAAAAATTTCGCCTGCGGCGCTAACTGCATGGGGGGCTCTTAGGCCACCCGGCCCGACCGTAGCATAGAAATAGGGGGGGGGTCTGAAATTTTCTTCGCCATAGTAACTTTTTATGAGTTCGGCGCCACTGAAGGGAAGAAAGATTTGAGTGTCCCTCTTTTTATTTCTGAACCATCAGACCAATTGTGACAAAATTTGATGGTCGATGGTGGAAAGGTAAAATATAAAAATGAAATTTTCACTGTGATCTGTCGGACGGAAATGTCACTGTCAAGTGACAGGAGATTTAGATATAACGATTTTGGCATTTGACAGCTCTTTTGAAAGCTCTTCAAAAACAACTATTAACATGCAGAATATAAAATATAAATATAAAAGTTGAAAGTATAAATAAAAGTATAAGAGTTCTACACGTCTCAGTTACAAGTTCTACCGAAGGCAGTGGCGGACTAAGGGGGGGGCGGAAGGGGCGGTCCGCCCCGGGCCTCGGGGCCTCAATCATCTGATGGGGCTCCCAATTCCTTTTGTTTGTAAAAAATACTGGAAAAAAAATTGGAATAAAATCCAAAACATTAAATTTTTTCCCTCAATGGTAATTTTTTTCGTATATTAGGTGAGTAACATTGTTTTTCATTTTTTTTTTTTTATTTTAAAGTTACCTTGGCAGGCCCCATGACAACAGGTCTGGGGGCCTACACACAGGCAATAGAGGTGTGTCTGTATCACGGAATCTCCAACAATTATTTTCACTTTAGGCTTTAGGGGCCCCGGCCCCGAATGTCAGAGTGCCTAGGGCCTTCAAGCCTTTGAAATTTTGTGTTTTATTATTTCTTATTTAAAGAGGGTGAAGACAAAATAATAAAATGATCTTGTCTGCGCGCTGCAGGTAGTAGAAATTGATATTATTCCTAATGCTGTATATACGAGGAGGTTTTAGCATTATTGAGTCAGCAGTCCAAATCCAATTCAACATCCAAAGCTGGTACCGAAAATTTCTTGTAGGTACTGGTGGTCAGTGGCCTAGCCAAAGGGGGCGAGAGTGGGCGAATGACCCCATTCTCCCACTTCGCCCATGGCACTTCATCGCACACTAAACCGATACAGAAAAAATCTCTGGCGAAAATGTTCTGAAAAGAAGTTTGATTATCAAGTAATTTTGGTAAAAGTGTCAAAAACCAAAATCGCGAAACGCATGGAATATACCGATTATCATCAGCATTATTATTATCATGCCCAAAAAATTTCGCCTGCGGCGCTACCTCTCACCGACTTGCACCCTCGTCATTGCCTTTGCCTCTCGCTTTGCCTCTCCGCTCTCAAATTCTGACTACGCCACTGTGTGTTTTATAGTCAAGTTAACAGCTCATTTTTAGCGCATTTTCCATCTTGATGAAAATCGCTATTGCAACCGCTTTGTCCGTCCGTCCGTCCGTCCGTCCGTCCGTCCGTCCGTTCCTCAAACTCCTCCCAAACTAGACGACCTAGCTTTCTAATTTTTTCGCTGTTACATAGCTGCCACTCCCAAAGGAGAGCTAGGCTATATTGAATGTCTATATTGCGCCGCCAACATAGAGAAAACCGCCCCCGATAAACTTGAAATAACATAATATTGCACTTTCTACCAGACCTGATGCCCTGGTGTTCTCATTTTTTGAATAATACATAGTTGCTACTTATAAACGTAAGCCAAGAAACATTCCGTCTTCAATATGCGCCGCCGACATGAAAAAGCTGCTAAAAACCGCCCCCAATCACTTTAAAATGAAAAACATGAACCCGAAGACATAGCGATCTGATTCTTTCGGTATATGAATAGCTGACTAAAAATGGGAAAGGATAGGCTACTTTTAGTAAGTCGCCGCCCCCAGATTCCGCCCCCAAACGATGAAAAGTTTAACTTTCACAAATGTTACTGATTGAGATGTTCCCTTAAACATTTAGGAACTGCCAACTCAAATTGTGCAACATTTGCTCAGCCGACCGCTGACGCTCCCACACGCCGCCCCCAAAGTAAGAGATAAATGAAAAACATGAACCCGAAGACATAGCGATCTATGTTTTTCGCTATATGGATAGCTGACTAAAAATGGAAAAGGATAGGCTACTTTTGATATGGCGCCGCCTCCAGCTTCCGCCCCCAAAAGAAAAAAGTGCAATTTTCAACAATTTTTACTGATTTAGCTGATAATGTTACTTCGAACATTCAAAAACTCCTGACTCAAACTGTGCAAGAATTTCTTTGCCAAACTCTGCCGCTCCCACACGCCGCCCCCAAAGTGAGAGATGAATGTAAAACATGAACCTGAAGACATAGCGATCTAATTCTTCCACTATATTGATAGCTGACTGAAATTAGAAAAATATAGGCCACTTTTAATTAGCCGCCGCCTCCAGCTGCCGCCTCCAAACAAAAAAAATGCAACTTTCACAATTTTCACTGATTGTCATATTTCCCTCACATTTAGAAACTCCCAACTCAAACTGTGCAACAGTTACTTTGCCGAATGCTGCCGCCCCCACACGCTGCCCTCAAAGTGAGAGATGAATGAAAAACATAAACTTGAAGACATAACGATCTAGTTCTTTCGCTATATGGATAGCTAACTAACAATGGGAAAGAATAGGCTACCTTTGACATGGCTCCGCCTCCAACTTCCAGCCCCAAAAGAAAAAAAGTGCAACTTTCAATAATTTCCACTGAAATACATTTTAATGTTACCTCAAACATTCAGAAACTCCCAACTCAAACTTTGGAAGAATTTCTTTGCCAAGCTCTGCCGCTCCCACACGCCGCCCCCAAAGTAAGAGATAAATGTTAAACATAACCCTGAAGACATAGCGATCTAATTGTTCCGCTATATAGATAGCTGACTAAAAATGAGAAGAGATAGGCCACTTTTGATTAGTCGCCGCCTCCAGCTCCCGCCCCCAAACAAAAAATGCAACTTTCTCAATTTTCACTGATTGTCATATTCCCCTAAAAATTTGGAAACTCTTAACTTAAACTGTGCAACAGTTACTTTGCCGAATGCTGCCACCCCCACACGCTGCCCTCAAAGTAAGAGATAAATGGAAAACATAAACCCGAACACATAGCGATCTGATTCTTTCGCTATATGGTTAGCCAACTAAAAATGGAAGAGAATAGACTACTGTTGATTAGTCGCCGCTCCCAGCTCCCGCCCTCAAACAAAAAAATATATTGATAAGTGAAAGAATTTTCAATCAAATCTATTTCATTGGCAAGTACCCCATTCTGATAACACAATATCACAATGAGTTTCAAAAGAAGAAAGTGGGCAAGGAATGGTGTTTCTCCTTCAACCAAATTTCTTTACGTTCACAATATGCCTCTTTGAGAAAATGCGCTACTGAGACTCACGCACGTGAAGGCATACTCACTTGTTTTGTTTCTTGGACTTTTGCTAAATCACGGCGGGGCAGGGCGGGCCAAAAAGTCTGTCGGCCCCCCTTCATATTCTCAACTTTTACTTTTTAGGGGCCCCATCTCACAGTTCCGCCCAGGGCCCCCAATTCTCTTAGTCCGCCACTGACCGAAGGTGGTGTTTTTCAATGTAAATCGTCTACATCGTTTTCGATTCCATTTCTCACGGGAAATCTACCCTTAACATTGGTAATAGGATTTCTGTTAGGTACACCCTGTATACCTATACACTGTTGAGCAGATTATTCGGAGAGGGGAAGATAGGAAGGATAGCTGAAAATGATAACATTCGTGAGCAATAAGAATTTAAATTAAAACAATTAAAACACAGCAAATTTCAGCTGCTCTCGAGATATTTCCAATTAAAACTTGAATCAAAGATAATCAAGATTCCAGGCAAACAAAAAGTAATGTTGTTTATATTAAAAAAAAAAATCAGGGGCAGGACAGGGTACCACTCGTATGATGGTACGCCAATATACAGGGTGGAATCACGACCCGTAGCAATATTTTAACCTAGGCATCCTCCTGAATGATATGTACCTATAGTCTTCTACGAACAAAAATAAATTTGAATTAAGCTAAAAAAATCCAACCCTATTCCGTCCTACTTCCAACTGGTGTGTGGTCATTGCAGCGTCAGCCACAAAAACGGCATATAAACACTGCATCAGGGGAACTGTTTTTTTGTCCGTTTTTAGCGCACTTCTCCAAACGGGAAGGCGCTTTTGTCCTCGCTTTGTCCGTCCGTCCGTCCGTCACAGCATCTAGTCCTAGACGAAAAAGTTTTTGCGAAAAATTTTCACTCCAATGGGTAGCTCATGACCTTGTATCCCGAACCAAGAAAAATCTCGACGAAATAAGGATAAACAATTACAATAATAACAAATGTGTGACGCGGAATTGCCGTTGAATGCTGCATTTCAGAAGCCGGCCTGATCTCGAAAGTTATCACATGCGATCAAGGATCAAGTACCCGTTCTTTTCATTTTACAATAATACATATGCGGAGTTATATTTAGAGGAGGATTTGAACTTCGTTTCAAGAAAAGTTCCACATCGGTGCGGGGTACGGCTCAGTACTTATGAATTTTTTAAAATCACTCCGAAGCTGCGGCTCGGTCGCAAATCTGCGGCTCGGTCGCAAATTATTATTCGTTGTTTGCTGGGGCTTGGAATCTTCTTCTCTGAACGGGATGGAATGCGTGACAAGAAAATTTCAACTCAAATATGAGTAACTCATGATCTTGGTACACGAACAAAGAAAAAGCTTGCCAAAATAACGATAAACAATTACAATAATAAATTAGTGTGACGCGGCATTGCCGTTGAATGCTGCATTTCAGAAGCCGGCCTGATCTCGAAAGTTATCACATGCGATCAAGTACCCGTTCTTTTCATTTTACAATAATACATATGCGGAGTTATATTTAAAGGAGGATTTGAACTTCGTTTTAACGAAAATTCCACATCGGTGCGAGGTACGGGTCAGTACTTATGAATTTTTGAAAATGACTCCGAACTGCGGCTCGGCCGCAAATGACTATTCGTTGTTTGCTGGGGCTTGGAATCTTCTTCTCTGAACGAGATGGGATGCTTGACAAGAAAATTTCAACTCAAATATGAGTAACTCATGATCTTGGTACACGAACCAAGAAAAAGCTTGCCGAAATAACGATAAACAATTACAATAATAACATTTGAGTGTATGGCGGCGTCGCGAAATTATTCCAGAATTTCACATTTGAATGTAAGAAATTAGGACATGCGAAGAAGTACGTATCCTTATGGAAATACACATGTGCGGGGTTATATTTAGAAAAGAATTTGAACTTTCTTTTGTAAAAATCTCCACTTCGATACGACCCCCGAGCCCCGAATTATAAGTTATTAATTTTTGAAAACGATCGCAAAGCTACGGCTCGGCGCAACTGAAAAGCTGTAATACTCACTACTACGGGCGTGTGCGTATTTTGGTAGCGCATAGTCGCATAGAGTAAGATAATGACGCTTCATATGGCCGGTTTCTTTCTTTTAATTTTTCATGTTTTCTTTATGGCGCATCAATTGCAAGATTATTACCGCAGCAACTGTAATGTTTGTTTATTTCAGAAATAAGATCACTGATTTCTAGCGAACGTTAACTTTTTGCGTATGTATTACATTAAAAGGACTAAAAAAATGTCTGATGTTAGCGGGGGGGATCGAAGCAAGAGCCTTGGAACTTTTTTCGATGGATAGCCGATGTCTTCAAGGGTGGCAAATGGGAACTGTTTTTGTTACCCATGCATAGTTATAATTATTATCATCAAAAAAAAATCCTGTGCACCGACTGGGAATGAAGCTACAGCCCTTGAACATTATCCGATGAATAGCTTAGATCCTCAAGGACCAAATTGGCTTAATAATTCCGCCGCCATGCGCCATTTTGGCCGCCATATTGGAACGATTGTCATGAATCTTGAAACTTATCCTTGTCTAGTACGATCATTCTTATTTTTAAGCCGAATTTCATGATTCTGCCGCCATTTTGGCTGCCATATTGAAGTTTCTTATTACTAAAACGATTTTCATGAAACTTGAAACTTATCCTTGTCTAGTACGATCATTCTTATTTTCAAGCCGAATTTCACGATTCTGCCGCCATCTTAGCTGCCATATTGAAATTTCTTATTAGTGTAACGATTTTCATGAAACTTGGAACTTTTGTCCAATACGATCATTCCTATTTTCATGCTAAATTCCATGATTCCGCCGTCATCTTGGCCGCCATATTAAAATCTCTTATTTGTGGAATAATTGTCATGCAACTTGGAACCTAATCTTGTCTCGTATGAACCTTCTTATTTTCAAGCTAAGTTTCATGATTCCGCCGCCATCTTGGCTGCCATATTGAAATTTCTTATCAGTGGAACGATTTTCATGGAACTTACCTTTATTTCGTTCGATCATTCTCATTTTCTAGCCAAATTTCAACATTCCGCCGCCATCTTGGCCGCCATACTAAAATCTCTTATTACCGGAACGATTTTCATGAAACTTCGACCTTACCCTTGTTTAGTACCTACGATTATTCTGATTTTCAAGCCGAGTTTCATGATTCTGCCGCTAGTTTAGTCGCCATATTGGAATTTTTCCCCAAATAACGATAGAACCCTAATCAACATCTTGCGTCCTATAATCCTTCAAAAAGGAAGTGCGCTACTGAGCCTCATG
Organism: Anaspis maculata; assembly: GCA_949128115.1. Classification (NCBI taxonomy): domain Eukaryota; kingdom Metazoa; phylum Arthropoda; class Insecta; order Coleoptera; family Scraptiidae; genus Anaspis; species Anaspis maculata. The sequence goes on from OX421968.1 coordinate 36,932,915, forward strand.
CCCATGAGGCATATTCGCTTGTTTTGAGTAGGCATGCACAGTCTCACTTTGTGATTTCACCGAGGATTTCACTTATTCCGCGATTTTCCTCCACTGCATCCAAAGCATCCACTGCAATTTGCGGCCCTATAATACTGTTTGGGTACGATGCCCACATGAATTGCTCGAGAGGTAAAAGATGTGGAGCGTTTTGCTCAGCTTTCCCGTACGCGGAAACAACATTAGTTACTTCGGCATTATTTGCAGAATTGGACATTCACTGTTCACGCCACAATTGCAAGCGAAAGATTCAAATGAAACTGACCTAGAATATACTTTTTAGCGCATTTTCGAAGAAAGTGCTTATTGTGGCCGATTTGTCTGTCATGGGACTAGTAGTTGAACCATGACAGATTCCATTTGTAGGTATGATCAATTATTATTATAGTTTCTAAGATCAGATCCAGATCTGCCTGTCTGTCTGTTTGTTCGCCCCCGTTTGTGTAAAGTTGTAAAAAACTTGGCAGTTGAACTCTTCTTCGAGGAATAAAGTTAGAGCCCTGCAACTTTTTCCAATGGATAGCTGATGTCCGGAACTCCGGAAGGGTGAACATTAGGTGTTTTTCTATTGTGACGCCATCTTGGACCGGCGAATTGAACTTTCCTTTTTGCGGACCGATTTTGATGAAATTCAGAACATACTCGTGTCTTGTATGGATAACCTTGTTTTTATGCTTGGTTCTGCGATCCTACGCTATCTTGGACCACCATTGAACTTTGTTATTAGCCTACCAATTTTTAAGCCTCGCCAGACGTAGTGGTGGAGGCTATTTGTGGCCGCTTTTTTTCGTGTTTTTTTCCTCGTTCTTCGTTCCTCGTTTCCTAACAAAATTCACTTAAATCTTCCGTATCTTCCGAACGGTTGAACATATCCAGTTCGTTCTTTCTTTAATAGAATCTTAACTATTGCGAGTTGATACCGACGATGTTTAAAGATGATCGGTCAAATATAAATAATCTTTGACAACAATAAAGAATGCACATAATGTGTAGTCACAGCGCCGGCGAGCTCCTCCTGAACTCTCCACAACAACACCACATGAAACGGCCCATGTCTAATTTCTCCATATAGCCTGAAACACGATCGTATTAGTTAGCAAAACTAATAACTGCATGTGTATCTACTTAATTACAGCTTCTTTTAAACTTTGTACAAACATGCTCGAGTGAATCCCTATTGAGGTGCAGTGAACTATTTTGAGTTATCTTCAAAACTTTCTGGAATATCTTGAGAATAATGTCCTGGAAATTCTGAACACTGATTTGTTCCAAGATATCATGATGCAATCTGGTAGAAATAAGAAAAGTGATGTCAAAAAGTAAATTCAATCGGTAGCCACCGCTGCAACCATGGCTGGCACCGTTTATATACAGGGTAATATAGAGGGAATAATTGAAAGTTTATAATGCATGGACCAACAAAGATGGAGTTGCAAAAATTTGAAGAAACATATGCTCCATCCAGTCTTTATCAAGATGCAGCACACTGTTTCGAAATATCTTCAAAAGCTCAAGTTGAACTTGATGCAAGACCAAGTTGCACCACGATATCTGAAGAAAATTGGTGAAGACAAAGGTGAAACAAAAAGCGATGAGACAAAACCAAATTGAGATCAACACGGCGATGTATCTCGAGAAATCATTGAAAACTTGAGCACTCAGGATTGACTGCCATTGTGGAATGGAAAGTTTACAGTCTTATTTTTGGAAATAGCAAATGTGGACGTTCGTATTTTATTAAATAGCAGTTTTTATAATATTAGTTGTTCATCTACCAAGTTGTACCTGACCCTTCGTTTACAATCCATAATAATGACCTAGGGAGATACATGGGTACTGGCTGGGTGGGTATACAAGCAAAAATATATAATAGGGGGAAGGTGGTATCTTTCGGACTCCAGATTTTTTCGGACATGTATCACTGTTTTTAATCTCACCTCACGTTTCAAATTGGATTTCTCACTATGAAAGCAATTGTTGCAACAATCAAGTCCTTAACCCGGCGCTTGTGTGGTGGAAAATAGTTACGAGCATGGTGTGCTGGGGTGAAAATCACCCACTTTTGTTGGACCACAAAAAAATTAAAAAAATGTTTTTTCTCTCGAAATAATGACCAAAATGATCTTTGATGTTCTATGAAGTTACCAAACCAGAATCGATTCTACAGTTTGGAGAGGTACCGTCATATCATGCAAAAAATGAAAAGTTGATTTTCCGTCGTCCCATGAGTGATTTTCACCCCACCACACAAATTCATGAAATTGAAGCAATAATGGCCTTATTTTTGATGTTTGGCCAGAACTGAACATTGTTTTGATGATAGGTTGATGCAAATATGTCTTCCGCAAGGGATCGACATATAAGCAAAAGCAAGCACAGTTGCTTGCGCTTTGGAGAGACCTTTTTCTAAATTTGCACGTGAACTGTGTGGTGGGATCAAAATGACCCAAGTTGAACTTTATCGGCTAATTTCTGTTGACGTATGCGCTGTGGTAGCCGACTGGCAACTGAAAAGTGAAGAAAAGGTAGCCACTTGAAGGTACTGAGAAGCGGGGGTGTGGAGTTTGTGAACACACCGGAATATAACGACATGAAATTTTGCTTGGGTGCTTTTTACCCCACCACACAAGCGCCGGGTTCAACAAACCCAAGTAAAAAAATGACCGTGAGACTAAAAAACTGTCTTTTATTGTAATACAGGTCCGAAACAACCCGTCGTTCGAAAGATACCAACCTGCTTCACCTATTAGAGAAAAATACTACTGAAAGAGCGTGGGGCGTAGCCCACGGGTCCACCTAGTCAGAAATAATGGTATAAACATCTACAACACTTGACGCATACTTAATTTAAATACCCTGTCTAGAAGAGAGTACCCAATTTGCCTTCACCTAATACACTCACAAATACACTTCACATCGCAAACCAAACAGCCATGGTAGTTGTAACAAAAATCCAAAGACAGTTGTGCCTCACCCTCCCCTAAATATTATTCTATGTTCGTGTGCTGCTTTTTTCTTTCATTTCAACAAACACATAAATCAATTTGCTCAAAGAAAATGGATTGTACCATTGCCGTCTTATCTTCCACGATCCTAAACAAATGGCACAAATTCAGAGACTCGGCTTGTGAAATATTAATTTGGGACAGGAGCTATCCTTTCAGAGGTTTTCATTTATGAAAGTTTAAACACCAAATCGGATTGACGTCCTGTTTACTGCATACTGATGATGAGAGGTTGTTTTAAAGCGCACAAACAATTTTACGTTAAATTTAACACACCTATTATACCTACAGATAGGTACATACCACCGTCCTGCTTTGACAAATTATGGTACCTAGACATCAAATCGGTTGACTTGTGGGAAAGTCAATAATATGGCTGGCCAAGATGGCGACAAATCGTGAAACTGACTTATAAATCGTTTTTTGCACTACATACCTATATTAAATGCGTTATTTTACGACCTCAAAACAGGCCCTAAAGTGACTCTTTTTAGCCCTTGGGCAAAAAAGTCGTCATGGCAACGAGCGCTCTTGATCCGTCAGAAGAGACGTCACCTTCAATTTTGGCGTAACTACTTGATGCGATGCAAAATGGGCTTCAATTTGTAGGGAACACGAAAGACTACAAGAACAACAAAATTAGCACGTTTACATACCAAAACCAATAAATACCTGTTTTATGCTAGTAAGCGATGAGGCCCCCGGCAGCTACGTGTTCAAGATAGGTGATAAGTAATAACCTGCCACTCGCCCATGCGATCTGGTAGGCTATGACCTGGTTAAATTTCAGGATGTCAAGCTGCTTTCTTGGGGCACAGCCTACCCCAATTCCGAATTTTGTTGATCGCATGGTAGATCGTGCGACGTACAACCAAGTAATCAGCGCTGCCATGACAATTTTTCAACGACTGAATAACTCGAAATTTCCAGTCTTGCACTAGCCAGTGCAAAAAACATTGTATGCACCTTGGGCCTAAAGTGCGTTTTTTCCCCGCTGTGCGAGATTGCGACCGATGCCGTAGACCGTGGCACTTTATGCCCATGGTACATAAATAACTATTTTGTCTTACAAGGCAAAACTACGTTTCAAGTTTTATCAATATCCGTATCAGTTCACTCACGGCAAAGTTAAAAATGACAGATGGCCCAAGATAGTGGTCAGTCGTGAAGTCAACCATTTGAAATCAGAAATCATACGAGACACGACCATGTTCCAAGTTTCATCAAGATCCAAGATCTGTTAACTAATAAAGTAATGGAGAAGTTTAGTATGGCGGAGTAAGATATCGGACGTCTGGGTGAACATTTTTATGCCTATGCTGGTAGTATGTACCAAAAAAAAAGCAAGGCTTTACGATACTTTTTTAGGGGGAGATACGGAGCGGCTCGAGTACGTCTGGCGCTACGTGCGAGACAAAATCCTTGGCCATCGACACCGACAATCGTTAATAAATGCGACCTGCAGTGGCCTTAACCCTGGGGTGCATGGTAGATAGGTAGTAGGTACCTACCGTAATTCGGTACGGGCCGTTCGGTGACTGTGGACAGGGGCGCTGTGCTTCGCCAGTTCGAGTACCTGCACAGCTGGAAAAGAAATCTGTTGTGGGGCGACACAAAACTTTCCCGGCGGTATCCAGAGTCGTCACCAATGATTTTGATTTAGGCGTCCTTCCGGGAAGGTTAAACTTGGTTGTGAAATTGAAGAAAAAATCGACCAAGTCGAGTGACTATCCAGAAAAACTAACTTGCATACACACATCACAATAAAGCACTGCAGGTCAAGGAGTTCTAAGGCGCTGTAGAACCTCATCCGTCAGAACATTTAGTTCCATAGGAAGAAGTTTGTTTTTCAACTGAAAAAACTCGAACAATTGGATGAAAATTGTTGAAAAATGTTCAAGAAGCCCATCAGTAGATTACGTTCGACCTACACCTGACGGCAAAATAGACACCAGGGAGCCTATAGGACTTCAACCAACCCAAGAAGACACAATGGCGCCGCTTTGGCCTGAAATGGCAAAATCTGGTAGTCAGAGATGGGCGCCCCATCAGGGCTTTGGACGGCAGGAAGATACCATGGGGCCCTGGTACCAAATCATACAAGGGAACTGCACACATTAGAGCTTGAACGTATACGCCAATGGGATGGGCATACTGGAGTTGCTAGAGCTACAGAAAACAAGGGGGCTCACGGAGCCCCAAAACGATACTTGAAGACACAGGGGATCGGAACGCACTGTTGCCTTGAACGATACAGGAAAACACATCGAGATCTGCCTGTCAATATCAGTGATACGTCAATGTAACAAAAACGTACCGGTTTGGTTGCTAAGGAAATTAAATGGGTGAAAAGTCGAGCGAACAGGCAAGCCCAGCTGAAATCGGCCACGCCAAACTTTGAAAATTCATAGCGCCCGTCTGGTGAATGATGGAAAACTCCAACTTCAGCATTAGTTTGATTATTTGGCAGTGTTGCTTCTTACCGAGTTTGGTTTAAATCTTTAGTATAGATTTTCAATAATTAAATGGCAAAGTTTCAGACTTTGGCATTTTTTATAATTTGGCAGATAATAGAGAGAGGAATATTTTCTACAGTTCTGAACACAGTTCTTCAAGGGCTTTCAAATGACATATTGCAAGTTAAGTTCCGTGAGATATAGCGTCATTTGTTGATAGTTCGACAGATAACAGCCAAAAACTAATCCGGTCATTCCACAGTGAAACCATGTCTGCATATAAAATTTCAAATCAATCGGATCAACGTTTTGGCCGGCAGTTATCGTGGAAGACTACAGACACACGGACAAACTAAACATCATTATGGAAATAGTCTTAATCGTTTTGGGGGACCTTAAAATGGATATCTCCGGCGGAATCTCAAAACTTTTTTTCTGCACGATTACAATGCTTTCCCTCCGTGTTTATGGGGAGCCGGAAAAGTAATAGAGTATTCTCATCCATTCTTATATCAATAGTGTATCTAATTTCGATGGCGATATTGCATCTTATTGAGTGTGCTGAAAGCATATTACCTACGCCTACGCCCGACGCTTAGTAAAAACATTGACGTAACAGCGAGGTTTCGCACCTATCAGGCGTCGCAGTCTCCTAATAGTAAAATGAGTAAGGCGTCGGGTAGGCAGTTAGGCACTTTATACATTCACTATACGTCTGAAGAGTTTGTTTCTGTTCCTGTTTCGCATATTCACTTGAAAAATATAATGCAATGCGTTACCCTTACTACGCTCACTCCTACCGTGAAGCCAGCCGATTCTAGTCGGCTGTGAGATTAAGTTTCCAAATGTGAAATATTGAAAAAACCCAAAACATTGCGGTTGGTTCATCTGGCGATATTCGGCCCAATAATTCACGACGATACATGAAGTCGAAGGGACTACATATGAAACACATTTTTTGCGCATTCCCTTACTGCAGATAGACGGAATATTATTGCGGGACGTGATATCAGACGCTTTTTTCCATTTTATCGGAAAATATAGTAATTTTTCGACCTGTTTTGATTTTCGCCAATAAACAAATAAATCAAACCGCCTTGACATTTGACAGTTGTCAAAAATATTTTCAACCTCTCGAAGCCAGTTCAACTTTTCGATGGTTGCAACTAACGAATATACAATCTCTTCGTCCAAAAAAAAAAGGGGACTTATGCAATCATCAACCCTTCGCTTCTTCCAATCGAAAAGACTCGCCACGCAAATTCCAAAAAACCCAGCCGCTCAAAGTTGTCTATTTGACCGAAATTGATGTGAGTACCTTCGGCAATTTGCTTTGGTTTTGGGGCTTGGCGGGACGAGTTTTTATCGCCTCTGACCTCTGAATGGCCGCCGTCAAGACGACTTATAGCCAGTTCCACCAGCGAATTTAATCATTGTTAGCTAATTGAGTAATTTTCTCTGCTGAATCTTGGCTAGTGACCACAGAAAACACAAGTTTCACGGAAGATTATGATGGAAAAATGTTTAGACCACAACAGCTTGTATGCATTTGCCGTGGTCATTAAACCAGCACTGACCTAGAATCCATCAAAGAAAATGTCTCAATTAGCTAACAATACTTGAATTCGCTGGTGGAACTGGATGTTAGACTGAAAGCGGCTCCGTGCGGTTTTGGTGTCTCAATGACTGAACACAGCTCTGCGCCCCCCCAGTCGCCCTTCCTCGTATGACAAGGTCATTTTAAGGACGGAGTTGAATTGGTTAAATAAGCGTTGCAAAATCAATCCGTCTGGGTTTATTCCTTGACGGATTTTTATTATTTTTGTCTCTTTCGAAAGCTACAAGGATGCACTTTAGTTTGAGCCCAGTGGCGTTTCCAGAATCCAAAAATCAGAAAAAATTCTGGATTTTGGAAATGCCAATGGGCTCAAACCAAAGTACATCCTTGTAGCTTTCGAAAGAGACCAAAATGGTAAAAATCCGTCAAGGAATAAACCCAGACGGATTGATTTTGCAACGCTTATTTAACCAATTCAACTCCGTCCTTAAAATGACCTTGTCATACGAGGAAGGGCGACTGGGGGGGCGCAGAGCTGTGTTCAGTCATTGAGACACCAAAACCGCACGGAGCCGCTTTCAGTCTAACATCCCGTTCCACCAGCGAATTCAAGTATTGTTAGCTAATTGAGACATTTTCTTTGATGGATTCTAGGTCAGCGCTGGTTTAATGACCACGGAAAATGCATACAAGCTGTTGTGGTTGTGGTCTAAACATTTTTCCATCATAATCTTCCGTGAAACTTGTGTTCGCAACGCTTATTTTACCAATTCAACACCGGCCTTAACAAGATTTTAATATCAATTTGATAAGAAACATAACTTTACTTTTAGAAGACAACAAGCACGCAAATATAAATAAATATTGCGCCTCTTAGGCCCAGTATTATGACGGATTTGAACCTCCGGCTGATAGTCAGCCTCCGGTCAGCTCTTAGTCAGCAAATTTGAGCGCTGTCATTGGTTCGGACATTCTTTAACCTCCGGTTGAAATCCAACCGGCGGTTAACCGGACATTATAATACTGGGCCTTAGGGCCATATACCGGGCACCTCGCATTTCAAATAAACCAAAGCTCTCTAGCTACCACAACATCAGACGGTCGGACTGAAACTGCACAGACACGTGTTTCGCCCCTATTGGGGGCTCATCAGTGTACAGGCATGCAGTCAAACCAAACGATGCTGTGGCAGCCAGAGATCTCATGATAATATACACCCAGGAGGACTCCTAATTATGTGAGTCCTCCAAGTGGCGCCATCTATCAAAGGCATTTCGCAGATGCTATATTTCAAGGCATCAGGCATGCGAGGGAATCAACAGAATGGAAATCAATTCCCTCGCATCTGCGGAATGCCTTTGATAGATGACGCCGCTTGGAGGACTCACATATTAGGGGTCCTCCTGGGTGTATATTACCATGAGATCTCTGGCTGCCACAGCATCGGATGGTTTGACAGAATGCCTGCGCACTTATGAGCCCCCAATAGGGGCGAAACACGTGCCTGTGCAGTCTCGGTCCGACCGTCTGATGGTGTGGTAGCCAGAGACCAGAGAGCTACCACTTTTAGAAGAGCCACACCAGGTGATGAAGAGGCGGCAAGCCTACAATGCAAAAGTAGAAAATTTGCCTAGCCAACTATAGAATCACAGTAGAAGTGAACCTACTATATAACTCGTTTACGATTACTGATTGCCAACCACGTGTATACTCTAGGCTTATTCTGCAAGTGAAAACGCAGAAAGCTAATGGATTTTTCTGGGGAGAAGTCCTAGTCAGGGTGACGTAAACGCCCAAAGGTAGTAAATATTTAACCTTATTTACAGCTATTCTAATTGAAAATTTGTTTGCCTAATCATTTTTATCGTGGCAGCCGTCAATTCAGCAAATACGTTGAATACCCATCGTGAATTTTAAATGAGAAACAAACAGCGTCGGCGTTTTGCGAGGCAATTTGCCCATTAGAAAGTTTATCGTTTATTGGAATTGGTTATATGGAACGGGCACACGGCACATGTCATGTTAATCCGCACAATCGGAGTCCTTAGTGGTGAGCGGTGGCGCAGGAGGAGGGAGGGGTGACACGGAGGCCATGCAGCATCCTAAAAGGACTAAAGGAGGAGAACGATGTTGAATGTAACGGTAGGACTTGGAGAGGGGTTGTGACATCCTGAAATTCCCAGGAATCAGGTTCCCTGGCCGTATTTCAATACAAAGTAAATTAACTCACTAGACAGACAATAGGAAAAGCAGTATAATTGTTGTATCCTGAGACCCGAATGCCCGCCCTCTTCTGGATGTCGGTTCACAGAGGTCCTCTGAAAACCTTTTACTCTCTCTCTTATCCCCGGCGCTCTACTGTCTCCTCAAAAAGTATTCCGATTGCACTTCGCTAGATTAAAAGCACAATCAACTAGATTACGGCGAGATAACACTTCATTTTATACTAGATAATTCGGATCAATCTTAACATCGCTTCTTTTGCCAACCTCCGGTAGCACTACTGATGATGCCTTTAAACAGATTTAACTTACCCGACTTTCCAGCGCGTTTTTAGCACATCATTCCAAGCGAGAAGGCTGAATTTCAAGAAGTTATGAATGCTGCGAAGTTCAGATATAGCCGGCTATTCTGTTCACTTGATTGCTCCAGTACTATTCACAGGGTGGCTATATGGTCTATGCATGATTTCCCGGACCGAAAACCCGCTTGGTTTGGTCTTAGTTTTTTATCGATTTCCGATTTCATTCTTTCAACGATTATTCTAGCCAGAATTTTGTTCACCGTTCCGAGCAGCGTGATAGGCCTCCAGTTATCACATTTCGTGAGGTCCCCTTTCTTTGGTAATTTGACTAGAAGTCCTTCTTTCCAGTCTGGTGGTACTTTTTCTTGTTTCCAAATTTCGTCAATAGGTACCTAGAGAATATTGACACCCGAACTAAGAACAATGTACTAAGAACAATAAACCTCGCAGGAATTTTAAAATCAACAATTTGCATCCGATTGCGTCTAACTTCAAAATGTAAACGTAGAAATATACCTATAAATATTCAACAGAGAATCGACATGTTTACGTCAAATCCAGTTTCTTCTTAATAGTAATCAGAGTCACTTTCTGATTTTCAACTAGGTCATGTCAGTGTGTAGTGGACATGCAAAGTTGGTGTCAGAAAAACGGACTTGAGCTTAATCCAAACAAAACCAACAGTATCGTATTTTGAGTCTCAAGAAATAAACAAGTGAGTATCCCTTCACGTGCGTGAGTCTCAGTAGCGCATTTTCTTAAAGAGGCATATTAGGAATGTAAAGAAATTTGGTTGAAGGAGAAACATCATTCTTTGCCCACTCTCTTCAGTCGAAACTCATTGTGATTTTTTTGTTATCAGAATGGGGTACTTGTCAATGAAACAAATGAAATTCTTGCACAGTTTGAGTTGACGGTTTCTGATTGTTCGAGGTAACATCAACATCTAAATCGGTCTAAATTGTTGAAAGTTGCACTTTTTTCTTTTGGGGGCGAAAGCTGGAGGTGGCACCGTATCACAAGTAACCTATCTTCTCCCATTTTTAGTCAGCTATCTATATAGCGAAAGACTTAGATCGTTATGTCTTCGGGTTCATGTTTTTCATTTATCTCTTACTTTGGGGGCGGCGTGTGGGAGCGGCAGCGTTTGGCTAAGCAAATGTTGCACAATTTGAGTTGGCAGTTTCTAAATGTTTGAGAGAACATCTCAATCAGTAAAATTGTGAAAGTTGCACTATTTGTCGTTTGGGGGCGGAATCTAGGGGCGGCGACTAACCAAAAGTAGCCTATCCTTTTCCATTATTAGTCAGCTGTTCATATATCGAAAGAATTAGATCGCTATGTCTTCGGGTTTATGTTTTTCATTTTAAAGTGATTGGGTGTGAAAGTGAAAGTTTTTAGCAATTTTTTCATATCGGCGGCGCATATTGAAGGCGGAATGTTTCTGGGCCTACGTTTATAAGTGGCAACTATGTATTATTCATCAAATGAGAACACCAGAGCTACTGCAGTAGGTCTGGGAGAAATTGCAATATCATGTTATTTCAAGTTTATCGGGGGCGGTTTTCTCTATGTTGGCGGCGCAATATAGACATTCAATATAGCCCAGCCCTCTTTTGGGAGTGGCAGCTATATAACAGCGAAAAAATTAGAAAGCTAGGGCGTCTAGTTTGGGAGGAGGAACGGACGGACGAACGGACGGACCGACGGACAAAGGGGTTGCAATAGCGATTTTCATCAAGATGGAAAATGCGCTAAAAAGATCAAAGTATTTTAGTATTTCTAGTCAGATCTCTTGACTCATCGGTAGTACAGTGCGAAAGAGTGAAGTTTTTGACAACAACAACAGAACAACTCACACCATTGATTTCACAGGTGACTGTACCATTTGCTGCATGAGGAGGACAGAGTCACTTTGTCACTTTTTTTTTGAATGCCCGTTGTATTCCCCGTACAGGCCTTGGTTCATAAGTCATTTTTCTCACCACGATGAGCACGACATTTTGAACAGTAACGAGCTCATTGACATTACCATCTTGTACAGGTACCTCTCCGGATGCATGAAACTTAGAGATTTCATCCTGAGCGACTAAAAACCAACAGCAATTGCCCGTCGTAGTTTCATGGGCTGAGCTTTTCTTTTTCATTGTTGGTACACACTTTACAGACTGCGACCGCAAAAACATATCTTAACACCTTATTTTTGTTACACCTTATTAGTGTTGTTGTTTATTTTCAAATTATTTGCATATCACATAGGTACTTTAGATCATGTTATTTCAAGAATATTATTTAAGTTTCCCTCCAATAATTGTTCATGACTGTAAAGTCTTTACAAACAATAAACCACTTACTTACTTACTTACTTACTTACTTACTTACTTACTTACTTACTTACAAGGGACCTCAAATCACAGCTATGAGGTTGTACAATCACTTACCGGGGGACATTAAGGCAGCGACGGACTTTAATAAATTTAAAACTAGAGTAAAACTTTTTCTCCAGCAGTCTCCTGCGATTTATTCAGTTGATGGATATTTTAAATTATTGTGATGTACCTGTCATTGTACTACTATGGGTGTGACATTCTGGTGATTGCTATGCAATCTATATTTCATGTAACCTACCTATAATTTAATTTATTTATTTGTGACGTACTATTGGCCTTTTTAAAGTGGACGACAGTTGACAGATTTTTCAGGATTCTGGCCTGAACGTCGCATGACAGCAAGCCAACTCGTTGACATTGTCATCCACTTTATTTCGGCCGCAACCGTACCTTACATTGTATCTTACAGTCTACAAGATGAATAAATCACTTTACTTTACTTTATTATGTCCAGTGGCGGCTGGTGGAGGGCTCAAGGGCGGCGTCCCCCCAACGTTAAAGGCGGCAAGAGATTTTAATCGGTAGGAAGACATGGAATGCATTTTATTAATTATACTTATTAAAAAAGGTTTTGTCTCGAGTTTCGTCATTTCGCGAACTGAGATCTGCACTCTTTGTAGAAAATGTTTTTCGAACTTCGAACCAACAAAACATGGACGAAATGTTTCATGATTTGAACAATTAGATCAGAAACGGGAAAGGAATAAAAGCCTCTTTCTCTAGTTTCTGATCTAATTGTTTATATCAGGAAACAGTTTGTCCATGTTTTGCTGGTTCGAATTTCGAAAAACATTTTCTACAAGAAGTGCAGATAGAACATTATAGTTCTCAGCTCGCAAATTTGTTATTAACTTGAGCCCTCCTTGAAAAAAACTCACGAGCCGCCACTGATTATGTCATATCTAGACATAACGAAGAAATTGGAAACATTGATTGTAAGTATATGTATTCCGTCTCTTGCATTCCAGCATACTGTTAATTGGTAGCTTATAGGTATTCGGACTCGAAGTAGGCAGAGTCGTGTCTAAATAATGATAGGATCCTTATAATTACCTAACACCTTGCGTTCACTAATCTTCCAAAGAGCAAAGAGGAGGTGCGCTATTGAGCCTCACGCCCCGCGAGGGCATATTCACTTGTTTTATTTTCACGTACATTTTCTCTGTTCTACTGCGACACAAAGAGACATGCCGAATGGTATAACGAATGGTATTACGCCACGCGCCTGCTCTCCAAATTTAGCTTCACTTTCGTTTGCACACCACATAGCAAGTTTTTAATGAACCATTGTCGGCTTTTCAAATACTCACCTAGGAGCGCTACTCGAAACTAATCGCATTAAGTCTGGAATTTAATTTCCGAAGAATATCGCCCCGAAACTATCACGCCTTGTGAAATTTCATTCCTCCGGCTTGTTCTTCAAATTGAGTAGGTAAAACGAGAACCTGTCCCGGCGTCTTTGTTAACTACGAGAATGTCTAGCTTATGGGTAATTATTGTACGCAGGTATTTATTTATACTAGGTAGGACGTAGGTATACATAACTATTAGGAATTTTCTTGGTTCAAAATTTCACTCTCATAGGTATTAATATTATTACGGAAAAAATCATCCGCACAGCAAATTTTCCCAATGCAAATGATGCTTATTCCCAGTGGCTGGATGAAAGTGACACTGTCAAAATGCCGTATGTCCCGTATGTCTAAGAGGCTGAAAAAGCAATTGGTACCTATAGATAATTAAGTAACTAGAGAAGCGATGGTCTCTGCATAGGGTGGCAGAGAATCTGGAATCCAATAAGTTCACAATTTCCAGCCTGAAACGTAAGTGAAACGGAACAAACACCTTGGCAGTATTGACACGAGTTGCTGATGCAGGCCAAAAAAGGAAGCCCACTCAAAAGGAAGACGATGCCCTGGTCAACTACGTGACGAATCATTCCTCCACCACAGCAATCATTGAAACTAGGGAAGAAACTGACCTTCCCGCCGCTATCAAAACAGAGAAGTTTAATAGCCAAGTCATTATAGGTTTAGATTAGAGGTGACGAAAATTTTGAAGTGGTATTATTGCTGTTTTTGACTCAGAATTTAATCCTCTAGAGTACATTGAAAATCCTAAGAAATCCCTCCCGAGGTTTTCTTCTTGCGCGAGGTCAAAAAATTACGAGTTCATCATGATCATGATCGTTCCGGGTCAAGGGACGCTCGCTCTTTAATTTCAGAAAGGCTGATTTTCTGTCGTTGTATGACGAACTGCGCGATACCCACTAGTCTGCACTTGTCGGTGGAAGTGACGTTGATGAGACGGTTTCAGTGTTTTACAGTATTTTATACTTGGTTCTTGATAAGCATGTTCCCACAAAAAGAAGCAAATCCACTAGCGGATCCACGTCTGTTCATCAGTACCCGAAATGATACAATCATGATCTGATTGAGTGAACGAAGTACAAAGAAAGTTAGGTCAGATTCAAGAGAACGCAATCTCAAAGTGACATGAGAGAGTTTCAAAGGGTCAGGACTTCTCTAAACAGTGATATACAGAGGGCGCACAGCTTTACTCAAGAAATGTCGAGACTAACATCAGGCAGGTCCCAAAACAATTCTGGTCATTTGTGAAATCCAAGAAAGGGGTCCAACAACAATCCAACAGTCATGAAGTTTGGGGAGGTCTCAACTTCTAACTTGCAGCAGGTAGCGGTTCTTTCAGTGCACGGGCTTCGCCTGATCATCCTTTAATCACCTATCTATAAAACGAATCGGCCAAGATGACATAATGCGTGCTATTGCGAAATTGAAAAATAGTTGCACAGCAGGTCCGGATCAGATACCCGCTTTTCCAATCAGAGATTGCCGCTGGATTCTTGCCAGTCCTTTGAAGACCATTTTCAATTTGATTCTCGAAACGTCCCATTCCCCTCGATCTGGAAAACTTCTCGTCGGTGTCCAGTATTCAAGAAGGGTAACAGAGCGGAGGTCACGAACTACAGGCCCATTGCTCTGTTGAATAATGTTTCCAAGGTGTTTGACACGATTTTTCATGGTCTCATACATTCATATCTAGTCATGTCTCTCACTCCATCAGTGTTCACCAGCATGGTTTAAGAGGTTTCGGATGCGACTAAAAAAGTTGTTGACGGGAATCGATTTCATTTTATTGTTTTTGTCAAGTAGAAATTCCTCCAAAAAAAATGTACGGGCAATGCTATCAAATGAAAATTTCCAGAAAATTTTGAAAATTTCCAAAATTTTTTGAAAATTTTTGACTTTGATTTTTGAAAATTCAAAAACCAGATAGCATCGACAATACATGTTTCCTCAAGAAAGTTCCACGCCAAATTTGAATTTCCTATTTTCAAAAAAAGGTACTAATAATGATTTTTCGTATAGACATGAAAAAGTTGGTTGGCCAAAAAAGTCTTGATAATTATTTGTGGTGTAACTGAAAGCAAAATAAAAGTACCTATAACGTCAACACCATTGAAAGAAGGATGAAAGAATTTTTTCAATTTATGAAAAAGTGAATTAGTAATCATTTTTGGTGACCTTTTTTTTAAAATAAAAAGTTCAAATTTGGTATGCGACTTTCTTGAGGAAAGATGCATTGTCAATGTTATCAAGTTTTTAAATTTCCAAAAATCGGAATCAAAAATTTTCAAATTAGGCCTCATGAATAAAGATTAAGCAATTGCTTTTGCTTGATTTTTGTTCCTCAAAAATTCTCAAAAAACTCAGAAACTTCAAGGAACTCATTAATTTAGGTTTCACTGAGCATTTGAGTAACTGATTGAAATAATAACATTTGTTTTAAGTCTCATTTCCTAATGTTTCTCAGTTTTTTGCTGGTAGATTTTAAGCAAAAGCAATTGCTTAATCTTTATTTATAAGGCCCATTTTTTTGGAAATTTTCAAAATTTGATAGCATTGTCCGAACATTTTTTTTGTGGAGAAGTTTCTACTTGATGAAAAAAATAAAATAAAACCGATTCCAGTCAACAACTTTTCTAGTCGCATCAGAAACCCCTTAATGAAGGCTCGCTCGTTCCACTGTGACCAATTGCAAACTCCATGCACCCAATACCTTAGTGAGAAAATTGATGGTGGACAACAGGTTGATGCCATATACACTGACTTCGCGAAAGCATTTGACAGACTGGACCACGGCATCTTGCTCCGCAAATGAGTTCTTATGGACTTTCTGACCCACTAATATCCTTGTTCCGCTCTCTTATCTTTGTAATAGGTACGTCTACCTTGAGGGCTTCAGATCCCGCAGGTTTCTACAGGCTCCCGAAGTTCCTCAGGGTTCTGTGCTGGGTCATTTGCTTTTCATTCTTTCTATAAACGATATATTTAGTTATGAACATCCAGGGCCCAACCGACGGAGGGGTGTGGGGGGGTGTGACACCCCCCCATTCGAAATATAAGTCGGCAAATCGCAACATTTTTCATTTTATAGTCATCAGTCGGCAAATCTTGACTTTTTCTATTTTTCTATCATGAATCGGCGAATCACATTCAGACAGGTATGTACAGGTAACTCTACAGTCGTGCGATCATTAGTTTTCAGTTCAGCATACAGCTGTGTTACCAGATAGGCGGTGTCTAGCCGTCGACACATCACGTGATGCTGAATATTTAAACATTCTCCTACTTGAAAATTGCACTGTAAGTTGATTTCGTCATTTTTGCTGCCATCATACATTTTGCCCCAACGATCAACGAAGTCACCACATTTTTTTTATTGATGCTATTGTTACGAACGCCGACTCTCACATGCATTCTCCAGCACACCTGGGGCCCGATTCATAAAACTACAAACGACAAATTACAAATGTATAACCTTGACGACCCATCGTTGCAACAATGGGTTACCAAGACTACACACTTGTAAATTGTCGTTTGTAGTTTTATGAAACGGGCCCCAGATCTTTCTAGACTGTTCCGTCTTTGAGATTGCAGTGTACAAGTGCGAAGCTCTAGACATTCCAGAACATACGGCATGGCTTGACTATTGAAATTACATGGGAGACTCAACAGCCGAGTGGGAAACATCAGCTGAAATGGCGGAGGTGCCGCCATTCCGGAACAAGCGGGAAGCCTGCGAAAGGTGTGAGATTTTTCGGGAGTCCGCGAGTTTTCTGCAGGACCGATGGAAGATTTCAGAACAATAGTCGGATTGATCCGTCGGCCTACGGATCAGTTTTCAATCGAGAGCGATAATGGCGAGAAGTCAAAGCGATCTGCCCAAGCGCAAGCAGTAATTGTTGGCGTGTATTTATTGTAGTACGCAGTAATCAACAGTGTGAGTTTCAAAACTATCGTCTCAATCATCAACGAACCCAAACGCGAAATACGTATCATTATAAATTTTTTACGACATTTTGGCACTTTTTCCGATTGACGGCATTGACGCTTCCAAGTGGTCTAGATTTGTTGGTTGTATGGTATGCAGTGATTTTTGTATATTCTTCTTCCCTTGTTTTTCTTGTTCTTCTTTTTTCGGGCTTTGATTAATTATATTTTTTATTGAAAAAGGTACCTATTATTGTCATTATTATTATTATTACTCGAAAAAAATCGCCTGCGGCGCATTCGCGCTCGCGGACAATCGACATTTTTTCCCATCTACACCCCTCCACTAGAGGAGACCTCGGTTGGGCCCTGTGAACACCAATGCGGGGTCCTTGCTTTATGCAGACGACTTGAAGGTTTATAGTGTGGTGTCTTCCCTCGCAGACTGCGCGCGCTTGCAGGCGGATCTCAATACAGTTGTGGCTTGGTGCAATGAGAATGGCTTGCCGATCAATGTGGGTAAGTGCAGCGTTATGTCCTACAGCAGAAAACATACAAACGTCGTTTTCGTGCTACCATAACCGAAAATGACAATATACGCTCGCTGTCCTGCACTGTAATATTCAGAAAAAGATCTAGAGCGGCAAAGTAAAAAGTACACGTAAAAAATAAACTAACCTTGCAAAATCATGCAGAATTCAAGAGAGACCACGTTTCCAATGTTATATCTTGGAATTTTCGGTTCAAATCAGTTAAAATTATGAATAATCACTTTGAAAATTGACAATTTAGGGTCATTTTTTGAATATCTGTTGGTACAATTGCAAAATGATTTTTGACGTTTTGTGGCGCGAAGGTTTAAAAGTGATTAATTTATGCCATTTCCCGTGTTTCGTCGTCACACAAGACACTAGAGCTCAGTGATTTCGGGATTTTTGGGGGATGGCCCTTCTAATTGGGGAGGGGAAGGGTGGTTTTGAGCAAGAAAATTCAAACATAGGACGCAATTTTTCAAATCGACATTTGACACACAATAATCTGCATCTAGTAGGTACATGCCTCGTGCCTTGGTGATGGATGGCAGAAGTACCAACTTGAAATGATTATTGCGATATGATCTTATTTATTTGTAATTTTATTGAAAGCAGCACGAAAAACGATGTATGCTACTCGCGCTGAAAACGGCATAGCATAACTCTCTTACATGCAGCTCTCGGCCTAGGGCCTCGAGCTGCATTCACGTTCGTTATGCTATGCCCGGTTTTCGGCACTAGTAACATAAAATACTATTTCGACTACACTTTGGGGGGAGAAATATTGCAGACACATCGGACGATGAAGGACCTTGGGGTAGTTTTTGACAGCGGTTATCCTTCAAAGAGCACCGCAATTGTGTCTCGAGCTCGGCATACAAGACTACAAGAGCCTTGGCTCTGTGCTGAGAAACTCGAAAGCATTTTCCAACGTTGAAATACTGAAAGCCTTGTATGTTTCTTTCGTCCGGTCCAAACTTGAATACGCCTTTCTTATCTGGAGTCCGATTTATGACTCATTCATCAATGATTTGGGATAGAGTTCAGAGGAGATTTTTAAAAGCGGCTGATTTTATACTGGACAGCCAATACCCTCCACGTGGTTTCCGTCAGATCATGTTAGAGCGGTTCAATATGTCATCTCTGAAGTCTCGAAGAGTGTTCCACTCAATCCATTTTCTTTTTGGACTGTTTTGCAATGCGTTGGATTGCCCTGATTTTCTTGGCGCTGTGGATCTCAGTGTTCCTCGGCTTTCCCCTGAATCACACAATTTATTCCACCTTCCCACGGCTAGAACCAATATCCTAATGGCATCTCCTCTCTATTAGATGATCATCAATTACTCTGCTTATGAGAGCGAAGTTGATCTCTTCAACTGTTCTCTATCCGACATAAAGACGAAGGTTTATACTTGAGTATGTACCCCCCCCCTTGGATTTGTCTCTGGTATTCTTCACCCTTTCACTGGGCTCTTCTGTCTGTTAGGTGTAGTACAATAATAAATGAATAAATGAATGATTTTCATTATAAAAATTGTTGTTTTTTTTTACAAAATATAAATCGATCTTTATTCTTTGAACCTAACTATTGGGTTTCATATAGGTACCCCCGGTACTTCAGTGGCGTAGCTAGAGACGCACTGGTCCGAGGACCTAGTAGGCGGCGCCGGCGCCCGAAGTGTCGGACCTCTAGGGGTTGAGCCTTGTTTTGGAGAAAGTATTGTGGTGGGCTAATACAAACCACATCCATTGTCGTTGCCGTTGTTAGGTTTTGAGGGTTATTGATAAAAACAAGAAAGAGCGATAACGTTTTTTTAATACACAAAGCTTTGATCACGCGTTTGAGCAATGAGCATGTCAACGCTACAGACGACATTGTCTTCAAAATAGATACCTACTTATATGCATCCAAGTACATGGCCTTGCAGGCTACAACAAAGCGCAATAATTTAAGCCTATACTCCTCCACCATTATTATTAACCCGTAACTGGTGAGGTGGGGTCTACCAGACTCCTCTAAAATTTAAAAAGTGTATTTTGAAAAGTTTCCATTAAGACTCCACCCTCTTCTGTGTATCTTCAAACTTTGATGATGTAAACGTACAGTGCCAGCGTCAGTGTCATATCCGATGTTATTGTCAAAATAACTATAGATGAAGTTCTAGAAAACCCTACCAGACTAAGAACTTTTTTATGTACTTATGAAATTGATAAGTGCTGAGCTTTTTTCACAATTATATTGATCAAGCTCTTAGATTAAGATAAATAAATTATGCAATATTGTATCCAAGTTGCTGATTTTGAATTTTAAGTGGAAGGTGTTTTTTCCAAGGAAATTGACAGCCATCGGTTAAAGTGCAATAATTTGTATATCAAAGTATTTTCTATCAATATTTTCATGTTTCTAAGTCAACAATAGAGTGAGCTAACCAGTTGTACATGAAATTCAATCAATGTATTGAAGTTTCATAAAAAAAAACTAAGTTTATTCCAGGAGTCTGACAGACTCCACCTCACCAATAGTGTTATTTTTTTCCACCTCACCAGTTACGGGTTAATCACAAATTCACAAAATTGTTGACATGTGCCCAGGTTTAGTTAGATATCGGGGTTAATCATGTATATTTATTTCACATTGTCACTCACTTCCGCAATTTTATGCACTAATCGCAAAGTCCATAGAAAAAGCCTCAATGACGCAAAAAATATTGAATGCCACTATAAAATAGAGCATAACTTGCAATGCTGACATGAGAAAATGTCAACGACTAGTGATTAAAGAAGGTCAGTGCTGTCAATGCCATAACTGACCTAGGTAGGGAGGAAATGAGTGCATCCCCGACCCTGCGAAATAAGATATGAATACATTCCCACTATGACTGTAATCTGTAATATAAGTGAAAACAAATAATTCTCATGTCCCTACACTGTTGAAATGAAGTAAAATCCATATTTTTGGATAAGATTGATTGATACTCTAATAGTGGAGGCATTACTTTTTTTTGTGGCCCAAAGAGGCGTTACTTAAATTTTGTCTTTATTAAACCTTTGTCAACTTCACACAATTTTGTTGAAAATATAGACGCGTTTCGCCCTTGTCAAAAGGACATCATCAGATTCTATATTTTTGCATCGATGGTCGACAGCCTGAAGCTTATTTCACTGTTTGGTGATAATTTCTTTTTTTTTTTCAACTTAATGCTTAAATATCAACAAAAGAGAAAACACGGGTCACTTATTTTTTTAAAACAAATTCTAAATCAATGAAAATATACTGAAAATACCCGTTAATAATTATTACCCTTATCAGGTAATCAATTAACTTACCCTCTTTGACCATTATTGAACAAAAGATTCGCATCACATATCAGAGATCAACGCTAAACCTTCGACAAATTGGTAAAACCTCCGATGGCTTCCGGAGATCACGCATTATCCTGTTATCCTATGAATGGCATGAAAAAATACCGAAGACATCACATCACAAATGCAATCTATCAACGAAAGTCGAACCCGTGACCTTAGGCACTTTAGACGGATACATATCGACCTGCGCCACCGCTCGTCAGAATATCAAGTATCCCCGATCGAATTTCATTAAGGGATTTTGGTTGTAAAGTGTGTACCTAGCTATACTATGGTGCTTCTGTTCTTCTGGGCTTGATTGAATGCCATTTTACCTCTCATCGCAGGTCTTAAAGATATGGTAATCGGTCCACATTTTTTGAACATTTTTATTGCATTGTCGAGGGCACTGTATGTTGAAACGCTGAGATCTATTGAAAAAAATCGTCGTCATGTCTGCCGCGGAAGTTTTCATCGTAGCATCCTTCCTGCAACATCTTTGAAGACTTGTATCCAGGAACCTATGGAATTTTTTTTCGAAACGTCCCTTCGGGTAGGAAGTTGGAATTAGGGTCGATATTCTCATATCAGATAATTGCTGGGTATCTCTGAACTGGAAGGCAAATACCGTGGAAACAATTATTGCAATAATTGTATACATGGTATTTACCTTCCAGATAAAGTTATCTACCTAGAGATGGAAATATCGGGCTCGAGAAAGAAAGACTGGAAATAATTTGCAGGAAATTGAAAATTGTGCTTTGGAAAATTTGAATTTTCAGGGAAAAATCTCAAATATTTTTCTAAATCATCTAATTGTAAAAATGTTATCCTCCGACTTTCATTCCCCAGCATGTCTGCACCTAAAAATGAATATTTTGTGGGACTCACCGCATGTCGAAGTTTGCACTTCAGTTTTTTCAAATTCATGGAATGTGCAAATTTCATGAAAAAAAAAACCGTATCAGTTGGAATTTTTCGAAAAAAGTCAAACTTCAAATAATAATGAATGTTTGAGTGGAGTCCTGCATAAAAAAGCGAGTCATCCTGGTCAAAACACAGACGAGATTCCCTCCTGGGTGGCAACGGCTAGGAGAAATTTTGAAAATTCATAACGCCCGACTGGAAAATGGTGGAAAACTGCAACTGCAGACTTGATTTGACTCTTTTGTTGTGATGCTTCCTGCTAAATTTGATTCCAATCCACCAGATGGATTTTGAATAATTGAATGGTAAATTTTTGACATTTTACATTTTACTTTCCCGACCCCCCCCAAGGTGTGTGTCTGTGTGTGATCTTCCACGATAACTAATGAACCGTTGACCGGATCGACTTGAAATTTGGTATGCGGACATGGCTTTTCTCTGGAAAGAGCCCATTAGCTTTTGGCTGTCATTTGTCAAACGGAAGTATCACTGTCAACAAATGTCAGAAGCTATATCTCACGGAACTTGCCTTGCAATATGTCATTCGAAAGCCTCTGAAAAACTGTGTTCAGAACAGTTGAAAGTGTTGTCTTATCTGTCATCTGTCAAATAATAAAAAATGTCGAAGTTCAAAACTTTACCATTTAATTATTCAAAATCTATCCGACGGATTGGAGCCAAAATTGGCAGGAAGCAACACGACAAAAGAGTCAAATCTAGTCTGCAGTCGCAGTTTTCCACCATTTTCCAGTCGGGCGATATGAATTTTTAAAATTCCCTCTGGCCGTTGCCATCCGAGACGGCCTCTCGCCCTGGTTTTGACCAGAACGACTCGGTTTTGAAGTAGGACTCCACTCAAAAATATTTTCCTGCTCGGGGATCGACTGTTTTTGAAAAATTCTAACTGATATCAAAGAAAGATTGGATTGGGCGTCGTGTAGGCCTATTTTCAAAATCGACACGGTTTCGGTTTTCCGATGGTAATTTTTTCAAAATGAAACTTGCACATTCTGTGAATTTGAAAAAATGCACTGCAAACTTCGACATGCAGTGAGCCCACGAACCTGTAGTATAGCTGGACAGATGACAGCAGAGGGAGGAATGACGCCAGGCCGGCGCTGCCATGAGATTATGTGGACGTTGGGTTTTTGTTTTCAACGGTTGGCATCACCTGCCACGGCAACGGTCTGATTCTACGAGTTTACCTAGGTATATCCTGTTCACTCTTTATTTTCAGTAGAATCACTTTTTGGAGCAAAAATAAACTGACAAGCTGGAGCGCTGAGAGGATACGGCTGACGGCTGCTGATAGTTTCGATCCAAAACTTTGCAGGTGCCATCAGCCGTAGCCGTAGCCCCCCGCTTGTCACTTTATTTTTGATTCAAAAAGTCATTCTACTGAAAATAAAAAGTGAACGGGATACAGGTACAAGTCGCAGAAATCAAAACCAGAAATCAAAATATTATCCCAGATCAAGATAGCGCGGCACTCACAGCCAAGCACCGACTGTCACCGAGCGAAAATTATTCCAGTGAACCTCAAGCGTTCTATGTAATAACGGAACTTTTGCAATTCTTCATAGATCGGTAACAAATTTAGCTAAAAATTATATTAATGTACACTAAATTACTCGCACGATCATGAATATTCTTCTGTTGAGGTCTTTCATCCATAATGAGTAGATAGCTGTCATTATTGTCAACGTCTCTGCCAAAATGTCCTTGATATGGATAGAGCGAGTCATAAAGTAAACTTCTGGTTATGTTGTACATGTAGTGAATCCTGCCAAATGGCACTCTAGCGTCTGTTTTTTTTTCCTTAATTTACTTTGTTTGTCTGTGATTGTTCATTATCGTATATATCTATATATTTACTTTGTAATAAAGATAAGATTTTTTTATACAATAAAATTGAATTGAATTGAATTGAATATGCACTAAATCATATAAATATTTATAAAATAGAGTATATAGTCATAGTCATCAATATATAAAACTGCTCCGTTGAATATTGAAAGCCACTCTCGAGACCGCTTCCAAACATTTCGGGTACCGGAGCCCGGAGCATAATAAGATGGCGACTTCCAGAGGAGGGGTCATAAGTTGTTGGGGAAATCTGGGGAATTAGCAGCCCAGCTATACTACAGGTTCGTGAGTGAGCCCCACGGAATATCCATTTTAGGTGCAGACATGCTGGGAATGAAAGTTGGAGAAAAGATTGAATTAATTTTTGGAGGGAAAACTTTTGAAATCGGACTCATGGTTTTCGAGTTTTCCTCTCTGGAAAAACTGCAAATTTTCCAACTTTTTATCCCGTGAACAGATCTCCACCATTTTTTTTTACAATAGGTAACTGGATTTTGAACATTTTCCAACCTTCTTTTCCCAATTTCCCGAGAATTTTCCGGTTAAAAATGTAAAATCGACCTGGAATCTCGAGACCGGACTTGAACTATGGATTAGTGTAGCCTTAATTGACGATTTTTACAATAAGATGATTTGGAATAAGATTTGAGGTTTTCCCGGAAAATTCAACTCTCTCTGACAAAATTTTCAGTTTCCTGGAAATTATTTCCAATCTTTTTCTCTAATTCCAGTTTCCCACCCGACGTTAGACGTTTCGAACAAAAGTTTACATAGGTTCCTGGGTACTAGTCGAAAAGTTTTGGGGTGACACAACCGATTTTTTTATTATTTGACAGGTGACATATGTCATAACTTTTACATGTTTTAAATAGAGTTTTCCAGGGGGCCTCAATATATGAGCTATCAAAAATCAAAATCGTTGCATCAAAATCACGTGTCATTCATTGACAGTGACATTTCCCTTCGACAGAACAGGCTGAAAAGCTTATTTTCACCTTCCTACCATAGACCCTACGCGCATACCAAATTTGGTCGAAATCAGTCAGATGATTTACAAATAAATCGGCGAACAGGCACACATATACATACAATATACAGGGTTAACCAGTTAGTATGTGCCACTTGTCGCGAGGCCTATACATACTGGCTTCTGAATGGAGGTAGAGAGATGGATCAAAAAGCAGAGGGAAGCTCATTTCCTGCCATTGCTAATGATATGTTAAACTCTGAAAAATAACATCGATGCAATGCGCGTCGTGGGAAATAATGTAGTGGACTGCACAAGACAGCACAGTGACAGTTTTGACGTACCTCAAATTGACGTGACAGCCGATGTTACCTGACGGCAACTTGAACCTTCTGGAATAATTAATTCCCTAAAACTTCCTACATGAATGGGCCATTTTCCCCAAGATAAATCGCCTATAGTGGAAAGATGAAAATGAGCTTTTCACTGTAATCTGTCAAACGGAAATGTCACCGTCAAAAAGTGACGTATGATTTTCGTTGAACGATTTGGACCTGTCATAGAATATATCATTCTGAAGTCCTTCAAAAGCTGATGACCTATCTGTCATCTGGCAAAAATTACAAGCTGTCAGAGCCAGAACTTTGACATATTTAATACAACGGATTTCTGTCAAATTTGATTTATCATCAAGATTACCCAGCAGGGACTTGATGGAACATATAACAGCTTTGATCAAAATCAGGGTGCAACTTGAGGAAAAGAGTAATTTCCTGATAACAATAACAATAACAATAACATGAAAAATGCTACAAAATACGATTCCTAAATTGTTTGGCACTAGTTTAGCTGATCTGAAAAAATGTTATTACCAGGAATTTTTCGGAAATATTTTTAAAAATTTCAATTTAAACCAGTGAAACGCTATTCCAGATGGTCAAACAAAGTCATTATTTCAATTGTGGTGTTCTAACCAACCAAAAATAATTTCAGGAGAATTTTCTAGAAACATGAATTTGGTACCTCAGATTCCTACCCAAATTCATGTTTCCAGAAAATCTCCCGAAATTATCCTCAGTTTGGTAGAACATCAAAATTGAAATTGTGACTTTGTTTGACCACCTGAAAGTTTGAGTGATTTGAATCAAATTTTCAAAAATATTCATGAAAAATCTCTGTTGATAATTTTTTTCGGATCAGCTAATTTGGTGCCAAACAATTTAGAAATCGCATTTTGTGGCATTTTTTGCAGTCTCCGAATATGCCACCAGATTTTGGAAAAAATCTATACAGGATGAGTTTTTCAACAGAAACTCGAAAAGCTAAATTTTGGGTACGGTCCTGTATTTATTTTATAAGTGAATAAGGCGCTACAAAGGCTCTTGGTTCTAGAACATACCTGCAAAATTTCAATAGATTCTATCGATGTATTCCTGAGATATGGCCAATCAAACTTTTCGGTTGAACACATAAATCACCCTGTATATCGGAAACGGGGGACGTCAGGAAAATTTCGAAGGCAGATTCTGATTTGCCTCGAGAAAGTACCTACATCTACCCTTGAACTATGTCGGTTACTTCGTGGGATATCCTGTATAATACATTACAAAATTGATTACCTGGTTTGGATGTATAAACCATTGATTAGCGTTGAAACTATCTCGACATTGTTGTGTCCACACAGAACATCGGGGTTCTTGATCAGGAACGGCGCTACTTTATTAAGTACGAGGTTTTAATAAAAGACACCATTTAGCAAATCGTGACAGTGGTAGTCGTCGTTCCGCGCTGTCAATGCACACCGCGTGAGCGACTGTCATTTATTCAGTTACCGACATTACAGGGCAGCCAGTGGCGTACCAATTAATGACATACATTACATTTCTCCTTCCACTTAAGATTAAGGACTAAGAGCACACGACATCACAAAAGTTATAATATTCAAAACAATACAGAATATAATGCCTATTTTTAGGTCATGGTACAAGGCAACTCGACAATGATTACTAATTAAAAATTCAACAGTAATACAAAACTATTACAGATCCAACCGAACTGGGGGTTTTCTTATACGATCTGAACGTCTTAGTAAATTAGGTTCCGTACTCAACATTTTTGGAGTAACAGCTTTAGGTGTAGTTTCAACAGAAACCATTGGAGGAGAATTTTCACTGCAATTTTCACTGTTGCGATTCGGAGTGTTCAACTGGATATTCGCTGAATTTTGCTTTTCTACGTTCACCTTCGGTATGTACATTGGCATGCTCAGTTGAGGCACTGGCGTCGCCAACTGACATTTTACAATATCCTCGCTAACAACTCTCCGCAAATTATTCCCATGTTTGTATACAATTCTGTCATTTACGCTGACTAAATAAGTAACTGCACTACAATGTTTTACAACCTGACCTTTGGTCCATTTTTCTTTAGAGTAGGGTCCCAGGTTTCCTACTAATACCTGCTCTCCCTCAGAAAACATGGGTGGCTTGATATATTGCTCAAAATCGGTTTTAATGACATTACCTTTCTTTGGTTTTAACAAGTCCAAACGAGTTCTTGGTTTAATTTTGAAAATCATTTCATTAGGACTGAGTCCTGTACTTGCACATGGGCTGTTACGGTAGCTGAACAAAAAATTAGTAATTTGCTGTTCACATGTTAAAGTGGTTTTCTGTATTAAAAATTTCTTCAGTGATTGCTTGACCACTTGAACATGTCGTTCCGCAGCCCCGTTGGATTGAGGGTGATATGGGGGTGATTTTACAACTTGGATTCCGTTGACATTACAGAATTTCACAAAAGCATTGGAGTTAAAAGGGGGGCCATTATCACTTACGATGACTTGGGGCAGTCCCATAACTGAGAATGTACATTTCAGTTTTTCAATTGTCTGCGTCACATCAGATCCCTTTGACATTCGATGAATATCCAACCATTTTGACTTACTGTCCACCAACAGTAAAAACGTACTTCCATCATAGTGAAAGAAATCGATATGGACTCTTTGGAAAATATTCTCTGTCTTAGGCCACGACATAAGATACTTTTCGGAATTATTTTGACTAACTTGACACACAGGACAATTAGCGATCATTCCCTCGATATCATTTTGCATTCCTGGCCACCAGAATACAGATCTTGCCAAAATCTTCGATCTTACGATCCCCATATGATCCTCATGCAACAACTGAAGTACCTCTTTCTGTAAACTCTCTGGAACTACCACTCTTGCTCCAAGCAACACACAATTTTCTTCCACGGACAGTTCGTTCCGTTTCAAAAAATAGGGCTTCAATTCCTCAGAATTTACTTTACTGGGCCAACCTGATTTTACATAATCCATGACTTTTACTAGTGTCGAGTCTTTCTTGGTACAGTTGGCGATATCAACGTATGTCAATGGCAATTCCTCACTCAAACTAAAAGAGTGTATCGAACTATCGATGCCAGTTTCACCTGCCAAAGGTAAACGCGACAACATATCCGCCTCGAACAACTGCGTTCCCTTCCTGTACTCAATTTTATAATCATACGCCGACAAAATGATATTCCAACGGATGATCCTCGACGCTGACATGACCGAAATGTTTTTATCAGGGTTGAAAATGACTTTTAGTGGCTGGTGGTCAGACACCAAAATAAATTTTCGACCAAAAATGTACTTGTGAAACCGTTTCACACAAAATATGATAGCTAAAGCTTCCTTCTCGAGTTGTGAGTAGTTTTGCTCTGCTTTCGACAACGTACTGGACACAAACATGATTGGCTTTTCGATTCCGTTCTCTCTATGGCTTAAAACACCGCCTACTCCATACGAACTACTGTCACACGAAATAACCAACGTCTTGTTTGGATCGTAGTGTGCCAACACGTTACTTTGGGTAATTGATTCTTTACTCAGAAGAAATGCTTTCCGGCATTTTTCGTCAAATTCAAATTTTACACCTTTTTCCAATAGCCTGTACAAAGGTTTCAACTGTGACGATAGCATGGGCACGAATTTACCGTAATAATTCAACAACCCCAAATAAGCGCGTAGCTGCGTCACGTCTTTGGGCTCAGGCGCATCCCTGATTGCACGTACTTTTTCATCTGTTGGATGTATACCTTCCCTGTCTACTCTGTGACCCAGGTATTCTACCTCATCCATGAAAAATTTTGACTTGTCCATGTTAATCTTCACATTGAACTTACTCAACCTTTCCAAAACCAATCTCACGGTCATCTGTGCTTCCTCAACAGTCTCACCTGCGATCAGGATATCATCCAAATAACAACTTACTTTTCCAGGAATTCCACTTAGAATCTGATCCATTACCGACTGAAAAATAGCAGGCGCTGCTGCTATACCGTAAGTTAATCGCGTGAATTGAAACAAACCAACGTGTGTCGATACAGTCAAATACTTCTGGAACTCAGGATGTACTTTCAATTGTTGATACGCACCTGTCAAGTCTAAAACAGTGAATACCTTTCCACCTGCTAAACTCGCAAAAATGTCCTCTGGTTTTGGTATCGGATACTGATCGATCTTTAATGCTTTATTGACAGTCAATCGAAAATCTGAACAAATTCTCACATCGCCATTTTTTTTTTGGGACTATTACAATGGGTGCCGCCCATTCACAGTGGTTAACTTTCTTGATAATCCCCACTTTTTCCATTTGTTTCAGTTTTTTTCTCTACTTTTGACCTCAATGCAAAAGGCATTCCATAAGGTCTTTTTACCACCGGTACCACCTCATCTTTTACTTGAAATTTTACTTCAAATTCATTGATCGGCTTACACAAATTTGCATCAAAAACATCTGGAAACTCTTTCTTGAGCTCATCAATACCACACAAGTTTTCTTTTACAAAATTGACATGCTTTTCACTCTCGAAGGTATTTTTCCAATTTGGATACAATTGACTCAGCCAATCCCTACCCAACAAAGGCACAAAATCCTTGGATGACTCTATCACCGTCAAAACCAATCGGTACAATTCTCCTTGATGTCGCACCGTGACTTTGCATTCACCAATTGCTTTGATGTTTTGACCAGATACTACATTCAATTTGTAAGCAACTTTTGACAAAGGTACATTAAACAAATTCTTAAATTTATTCACCGAAATTACTGTCTTACATGCTCCTGTGTCAACCTCAAAGTCGCACCATTTGCCATTGACGTTCAGGCAAACTCGATGTGGAAAACTTACAGGAACATTCACATGATGAAGACCGAATAAATCTTCATTTACTTCAGCCGCTGCAGCCTTCTCTTCGGACTCTGCAGACTCTTCGACAGCATCGACGCCACTAGCTGGACAAAGCTTCCGTATATGGCCAAACCTGGAGCAACCATAGCATTTCCATTTAGCTGCAGGACACTGGTCCTTTGGGTGACTCCGGCCACATTGTCCACACTTGACTTCTGCTTTTGTGCTGGTTTTTGCATTTCCATATTTCGACTGCTTCGTGTTCTTGAACTGCTGTTTCTTAGCTTTCCGAACAAAGTGCACATCTTGCTCTTCTGCTGCACCACCTTCTGCAAGCGATTTAGCTTGTCTATTTGCCAATTCCGCTGCTTGTGCTTGTTGACATGCTGTTGCAAACGTTAACGCATCGTCAGCCAACAATTTCTTCTGAATGTTTTCAGACCTAATCCCACAGACAAATCGATCTCTCAGGGCATCGTCCAAGAACTGCCCGAAATTGCAGGTACTGGCAAGTTTACGAATCTCCACTATGTACTGCGCAATCGACTGATCTTTCTTCTGGATACACTGGTTAAAAACAAATCTTTCGTAAATTTCCGAAACTGCTGGGCTGTAGTGTTTTTTTAACAGAGTCGTGACTTCCACAAACGTTAATTGGTTGGGCTTCTGCGGGGCTACCAGATTCTTCAACGTCTTGTAAACTTCTGCTCCCGCCAGCGTGATGAACAACGAGACCTTTTTGTCGTCTTCGACCACATTTACTTCGAAGAGGTGTTCCACACGTTCCAAGTACGATTCGAAGTCCTGCCCATCGAACTGCTCAATATTCCCGATCAAAGCCATTTCGTCGCCAGAATGTTGTGTCCACACAGAACATCGGGGTTCTTGATCAGGAACGGCGCTACTTTATTAAGTACGAGGTTTTAATAAAAGACACCATTTAGCAAATCGTGACAGTGGTAGTCGTCGTTCCGCGCTGTCAATGCACACCGCGTGAGCGACTGTCATTTATTCAGTTACCGACATTACAGGGCAGCCAGTGGCGTACCAATTAATGACATACATTACAGACATCACAGGGAAAATAGTGGTCACCGTCGCCGCCGCCCTCGACATAGAACTCGAGAACGTAATGAGTTACAACGACGGACACAAACCGTTGCGTTTATCCCCCTTCCCCACCCGATCCGTTTCACTCTGACAGTTTAATGTTAAGAGAAAAGAAACAAATTCATAAAAATTTTGCGAATGATTCAAATGAAAGTTCATTTTGTTCGCTTTTCGTTCGCGTTCATATAAATTTCAACATCATTCTCATGGTCACGTTCTCATCTAAAGTAAGAGCTCAAGGCTGTCATTTCCATCACAAGGAAAGATCGCGGACTACCGGCAGTGCGAAAGAAACACAGATAGACTTTTCTGTCGTGACCCCCAGCGAAACCAGAAAGAACGAAAAAATTACAGGCACTCATTCTAGAACTAGCAGAGAACTACTAGCTAGCTGAAATTGAAATTTTAAAATTGCTATTATGTTGTCTTAGCAGAGCCGGAGGATTAAGACGACAGAAGAAAAACACTATGAAATGACGTTCTTGAACAACGTAGGAAAGAGGTCAACAGCGTAGAAAGGGGAAGGGGGGAGTTGTGAGTTGCGCCCAAACGTCGAAAAGTAAGTTACACTACAAGCTCGTCCAAACCAAATGTCACATAACCGATCAGGTTGTTTGAGAATTATTGAATTTCAAACCTAGAAAATTCTGTTCAATTCATTCACTATTACCACTATACGGGTATAGGCCATGTGCAATGTGCATAACCTTGAGCTGTCAACGCGTAGGACACACTGAGCCCATGGTGGTGAAAATAAGAACGTCTTGTGGCGATCTTTGACAGCACACAGCTGGCAGACGACAGCTTTGACGTGGTTGGTTCACATGGTTGGTTTCAACTTGTTTTGACATCAGAGATGACATTATTTATTTCTTGTGTATTTGTTGGTTGTGTATGTTGTGGTGGAGCCACCGCGTAAAGGAAATTTAAAATGGTTAATAAAAGAGTGCAAGAATACGACGAGACGACACGAGCGCCATCTAATAAAATGTTCGCGAACTAAATCGCTCCCACAAGAGCTTCACATTCCGCGGCGGCGCTACATGTCATGGACGTAGCCCATAGTGGTATATAACCAGTGGAAGTAGAGGTAGGTACCTACCTGGTTTTTAAATAAATTCACGCCTGATTGGATCTGGGGCCGGCGAATTTTTGTGCTTTTATCAAAATGAGCGTTTTATTGGGAATAAAACGTCCGTTGGTATGAAATTTCGAGATTGAGATAATGGCATGGGGTTGCGGGCGTGAGCCCTTGATATTATTGGACATAAATTGAAAGTGCTTTATCGAGCATGTAGTAAGTAGCGGAGGGAAGCCAGAGGTGGCCCGGTTTGAGCGAAGGGGATACCTGTGCCGGCATTATAATTCAAGATTGGCATTAAACGACGCATAGGTAGAGGTAGGTATATTATATTACAAAGAAGCCACCAGCCCCGACCCAGGGATCCGGTGCCAGCGCACACCGACCGGGCTAATCTAGTTATGGGGCCTTATTTGTTTGGGGAGCGCTGGTATAATGGATGGTCAAACGTCGCAGCCCCGGCTCGAATTGGGATCACAGTGCGAAACTGAAATGTCCCAGTGGGCCGCCTTAAGCATACAGTCCTCGTAGAAATTCCGTAGGACAGAGAGTGAGCTATTGGCTGGAGATGCAGGAGTCATTGTGCCCGTACCTGTCCCTGGAACTACAAGGGATACCAGACACACACTCTCCTCCGGCAACTAATGTCGCCTGTCGTGAAAATTTACCACCACAAACCCACTACCTTTCTTCGCCTTCGGTATATACCTTGACATCGTAAAAACGAATAATAACGAGACTCCTATAAAAATGACGCATAAAATAAATAAGCGTTTTATTTTTACCTCACATCGAATATTTACGACTGTGATTACTTTCTTACGCCCATATATTAATGCATAATTATTAGCCATACCTACGAATCAAATCGATGTTTTTCTCACGAAACGCGAATTGTAGCGAACAAAAAGTCGCCGCGCTTAAAAACGATTTCGACCAATAGTCGGGGTGCTACGATTTTGAATACCGCAAATGAATTATACGGGATGCCCTTTGGCATGATAACTACCCATACCAAGGTGAATAATTTTCTCCAAAGATGCGTCAACATTTCCCACTCAGAAAAAAAGATGGCGACGATTTTTGACAGGAGCTGAATTTTTGTAAAACATAGGCATGTGGGATATATTTTCTGACTAATTTAGACCTTCTGAACACGAATATCGAGTTTATTTTCACATTAGAAATAAAATTGACCTCATATTTCACATCTGAAAACCGCAAAAATAGCAGACTCTCGCTTATTTTTCAATTGAAAATTTTGTGTGCCATTTACAGCGATTTCCAGCCTTGAGCTCCCTTAATAGATCCCACAGAGCAATTTAACAGCGTAAGTTCTGCAAAATAACTCTACAGACATCGCAAGGGTGCGCCCCAAAACATACAAAATATGGGCTCTAGGAGCACATTTTTTCTGCGGCTGATTTAAGGGATGTAAGTTTGCAATGGAGAATGTTTTGTAATATATTTTACTGTTTTATATAGTAAACTTACATATACTAAGCATTTATCGACATACAATGACAATTTCAGATGAAAAACCGAAAAAATATAGGTATTTTCATGATTTGTTGATAACTTTTTTCAATAATACAAAAAAAAAACGTACCTTTGATTTTGGTGATGTTTTTCATCAAGGTAAATACATCAAGAGACCTTTTTCACCTGAAACAACCACCTTAGCTCAAAGTTTCGGTATAGCGACTCATAATTAAAACATTTTCGTCAGACTTGCGGTTGCCAAACATCAGAAAAGCGTCTTTTGATTTTAAAGTTTTGTCTTTACGCTTGTTCTAGAATGCAACATACGGCTGATAGTGAATCTTTGGTTCAATGTTTTTTATGAGTATTTCTATCTCGCCCATTAAAGCTTAGTTCCCAGTTGAGAATATTCGGACAAAAATTCCGAATAATCTGGAAAAGTGACAGAACTTGGACAGCTGTCAGAACTGGCCAACATTTTGCGAATATTCGGATATTTTTGACGTTTGCATTTGTTTACATTGGTTTTGCTGCGTC
Source organism: Anaspis maculata (assembly GCA_949128115.1). Classification (NCBI taxonomy): domain Eukaryota; kingdom Metazoa; phylum Arthropoda; class Insecta; order Coleoptera; family Scraptiidae; genus Anaspis; species Anaspis maculata. The sequence continues at coordinate 36,967,231 of OX421968.1, forward strand.
TGAAGTACCTATGCATTCGTTGTTCTGATCCGAAAGCCATCTCGCGGAGCCTCTTGGACGGAGTTGAGAGCTGGAGAGTAATTTGTATCGAAGTGATCGAAGTGAATAAGTGATGGTGAACATTGAGCCCTAGTCGGGGTGAAAATTATACCTCGCAGGTACCTATGTAACGGTTTATTTTTGCAAAGAATAATAAAAGAAAATGAAGAAGACCTTGGTATTGTTGGATTTATTTTAATTCAAATTAAGTAGGTACAATTATTTTGTAACGTGAGAGGGTGTTGGTCGTTCCGCGCTGGGTCCGGATTTTTTGTGGGTCCTTCCGAAATTGAACAGAGGGCATTTTGCCCAATTTCGTGAAATGAACCCTGGGCATCCTGGGAAACCGCAGAGCGATTTTTCCGCTGGGCAAGGCCACGAAGGCGTCCTGAAGCGAGAATACGTGATTGTGCTGTGAAAAGATTCGGGGTAAGTTTAACAGAAAATATTTTGAGACGGGGCAATCCCGAACACGCACTTACCTAGGTTCGCGAATTTATAGGATTCAAGTTACGGCCTTAGCAAAGGCCACGGAAAGTCCCATCCAGTTCTGCATACAATCCAACGATCCTTCCCACTGTATCGGAACAAGAGCTCTCGGTTGCGGTTTAGTAAATAACTTTGTACCAAAGGTACGCTGGTGTGTTATCGACAAGGACTTGGGAGGAACGGTGGGCCCCCGCGGAGGTTCCCTGTCCAACGTTTGTTTCGTGCAGGCCACACGTCACCAGCTTCTGCCTTTCGAAAAGGAAGAAGGGCCCTGAGCGAAGTATTTTGACTCCAAAGTCTTCTAAAACGATAATCGTTGTTTAAATTCAATTACCTACTCACGCACTTACTTACGTTTCTGTGGACATACATTTTCTCCATTTAACAGGCCCAGAGCAACGGCGAATTTGTAGAAATTCTCGTGTTTGTTTTGAACCGCGGAGTATGTGACCGCGAATCGGACCTAACCTCAAACGTCACTGGCCGCGTTTTGTTGAATTTCTACCAGATAGAACTACTACTGAGAGTACTGACTGAGCGAAAAAATACCAAAGAAGTAATTAATCAACAGGAAGTACTAACTCAAGTCCATGCTTGAATCATTGCTTGATTTCCTCAAAAACAAAAACAGAGATGTCAAGAACGATGAGTTGAAATGACATACTTACGTCAAAAATATGCGAAATTCGCGAACAGTTGAAATGATTTCAACTTTTTCCGAACATTCGCAAAAGGTATTGGAGACAGTGCCGGACTGGCGAAATTTGACCGACTAGGTCGCCTATGATATATTTCTTCAAATTGGACAATCTGTTAAGACGATAGATTGAAAAAGTCAAGATGATTTTAATCAAATTTGCCAAAGTGATGTTCATTGCTTTGCTAGATTGCCGTTTCAATTTAATTATTAGGTCAGATTTTGACACTGACACAGAATTCTCATTCTTTTTTGCTTGAAAACGCTGTTAGGCACGTTATTTCAATTGTGAACGTGTTGAGAGGTGCAATAGTAAGAATAATACTTGGAATATATAATACAGTTGAAAAAAATGACCGAGGAGGATTCAGTCATAGCGCTGGAGTGTGATTTCGTTGCAAGTGATCTTGTGACCTGAGCTCGTCGTGCCCTTTAAGAACCTAAGTACGTTATTCCACGTGATCCTGGCCGCAAGGAAGCGGCTGAGGTCAATGAGCAAACCTGCGACCTACCGGCGACGCATCAGTCCCCAGAATGACAATTGACAACAGAATGACCAGCGTATAGTTTTGAAGTTGGTAGTTGGTGAAGGTTTCATGTTATAGTCATACGGACACTAATTGTAACGTAACCTCTCTTTACTCCCTTTGAATCAAGATGACAATAAACATGAAAAAATCAGGGACACCAAACATAACTGGAATGTTTCATGGCAAGCTCTGTGACTTGGAATGTATTATACTCCATTGTGAAGTTGCGAATTTTTCAAAATTCGGAGAAAAGATAAAGCAGAATCATTAGGTATATATGGCCTCCGGCAGCTCGATCAGGCTTCACGTAAAGATGATCTTTCGGACGCTGAAGAGACAAGGTGACCTTGGCGGACAAAGTGGGCAAGAATTGCTGGAGTCTCGATTCGGCTCGGACAAATAAACGCTGAAAATAAAGGCTTCCGTGCGGGGCGAGGCGCGGGGTAGAGTGGTAGAGACTCGCTGATGTTGGTTATTGCATGATCAAGATATCTCAACTTCGCCGTTGTACTCAAGAGTAGGTACCATATAAAATAAAAATATCATATATTCTATTTTATTTTATGTTATTCTGTAAATATTACCCTTACCACCAAAGTGCCGGGAAATTTCAAGTCACAGCTCATCTCTTCTGAATTACCCCCAATCTTTTGAGGGTAGGCCCAGGCGGCTGTCTCATAATGGAGGCCCCAAAAAAATGAATTTGACACATCAATTAATCAAAATTTGTGCCAACCCGCTTCGCTTACTTTTCAAATAATTCAAATGCAGCGGTTTGACACATGACACTTGAAATCGTCCGATTTTTTCGCACTGGGAATCATAGAAACGGAGAAAACTTGCGAATTCCGAATATTCGGGATTTTTGTCCGAATATTCGCAACTGGAAACTAAGCTTAACGCATCCAGGTGTCCAAATTCATCGCATCCAAATTTTCGGACTGGATATGCACCAACGGCGAAGGGATCTTCAGTGTTATTACCAATTTGAAATTTGTTGTCTTGTGTGTGTTGGAAATGGCGAGAATGGAAGTATAGTGTTATCAGTGAAGGCGCAAAAACACCTAGGACGTGAACAGGCATAGAAAACGGACGTGGAAAACATATGAAAAAGTGATCAGGTAGGCACCAAGACCTTTTCAACATTACAACTCATATTTTGCAACTATAGTAGCCCAAGCAACACACTTTCGTTCAATAAACGTTTTTTTTGTCAGAAACTGAAGAAATATACGGTAGATGGTAAACGTATAATCAATGTCAGAATGTCCGCGACTTAAACCAATATATTGGCCAATTGTTCAGTGTAATTTATACGTTTTTATCATCTATGTAAACTACCAACAATAAGCGTATAAATTCAACCTTTTTTCAATGTCAGAACGTTGCCAACTTATACCAAAATTATTTGTGTAATTTATACGTTTTTATCATCTATGTAAACTACCATCAATAATCGTGTAAATGCAACCTTTATTCAATGTCAGAACGTTGGCGGCTTATACCAAAATTATTTGGGTAATTTATACGTTTTTAAAGAATATGTAAAGTACCAAAAATAAGCGTAATATTGTTTTTTATTCCACATTAGTCAAAAACAAATAACAAAAAACAAATTCTTAAGGTAATAATAATTATACATAACAATTAGGGGAAGAGAGGCGAATATCGACCGGTAGTCTAATATCGACCACACCACTGTGGCCCACCCTGTAAGTTTTTTGAAATCATGACATAGAGTGCCATCTAGCATTTTGCAAGTGAACTCCAGCACAGCTGTCGATCAGCCATTTATTCGAAGTGTTTGACTGACAGAAATGGATTATTGTTTCGAGCCGATATGATTCAAGTTCAGGAGTGTTCATGATAAGGTATTGCGGACTTTCCATTGTAGTTAGACTTGGGTCTCCTGGTGCAATGTACCAAGGATTATTGATAGTAACTTTGTGTAGTAGGCCTAGTTCCATAATCTAACCATGTTCTTTATCATCAAAGAATTGTTTTTTGCTTTTGTTGTCGGCCAATATCAATCACGATGGTCGATATTGTACAAATGGAGTTTTATACATCATTTTAGATGCCTCGCAAAAAATATCGGCGAAGGACGAATCGTGCCTCGTGTGGTGCGAAGATGACCTGATGAGGTTCTTGAGAGTACTTACACAAGAATTATTTTCAATTTTCTCTGATATTCTTTTGGGTTCCTATCATGGGCGCCGTTCTTGGTAAATGTTAAGAATAGGGAGGCAAAATCAAAATAAAACCAGATGTTTTTCGAAAACAGATGTTTCGACTTGTATTTTTGCGCTTTTGCTAAGCATGCAGACTTCAAAATGGCAAAGAAAACGTGCGATCGATATTATCCGACCTGGTGGTCGATTTTATCCCACTGGTCGATATTACCCGCTAAAATTTTACCTTTGCTTTCAAATTTTTTTCACAAAAATGTTTCTACTTAGTGAGTGACTATTCAAGGTTTTGGGTAGTTGAATGATTGGGGGAGTATGGTACAAAACGTACAGCCTCGACAGTGCACATGGCGACTGGTTTTGAATTTTTTGCCCTAAGTGGTCGATATTCACCTGCTCTCCCCTAACATTGAGTTGCATGTATATATAGGAAATAAAGTGTAGTAGTATAATGGAGAATATAAAGTGAAGTCAGTACTCAGTACTTATATGTTATGTAATGGATAGTTGAAACTCAAATTATTCTTATTAATTCTTATTTTGTTTGCACTGTTGAACCGGCTCTTCGCGAGCTTCAGCCAATATTTTATTGCATTGCACATTAATGTCGCTCGATTCGGCCGGCTTGTGGTCGCTCTTGAAGTAGGAGGTCAAAATAGCGTCTGAAACACTGAATAAATGGTAAATTGCCAATGGACTAATTCGGGAATGATTTATCCACTTGTCAATTCATCCATTAAAATAAAAATCCGCATGGCTGTTTTTTTTGGCTGTCTCTAAATTCGTTTTGCGGGCACAATATGGCGTCTTCTTCAACGGACTCCGCTACCCAAACCACTATCACAGCACCAGCACAGCACCCAAGCAAGACTAGGACTGACTGAAACAACGGGGAGGTAGTCGGACTGCGCACGCCGCACAGATTCACGACTCGGTCATGTGATCAGCATCAGCCAATCAAGCCATGCAATTGACCTTTCCAATTTTAGCAAATAGAAAATACATGGATTTTCGAGGTCACCTTTGACGTTTTGACGTTTATGACGTTTGGACGTTTCGTTTCTGACTTTTGCGGGAATTTTGAATCGGATAGCTATACTGTTCCCATTATCATGTGGGGAAAGTCACTAGAGCCCATAAGGGAGTTTTTAATGGACGAAGTAATAGAGTTTTCTCGTAGTAAGATGCACGTGTCTGGTGCAGCGTGATCCCTGCTGGTGCTGGTGCTGGTGCAGCCACACTTCCATCAAGTTTGGGTCTTTCGTGAACCGGTGCATGGTTATGCTGGGTGTATTCGTCTTATTCTCGACTCGCATAGAGCGACACAACACCCTTGAACCATTTCTGTAAGTATCTTCTCAGTTTTCCACTACATATAACACACTTATTGGCAAGAACGAGGGTAAGAACAAGTGAAATAATGAAATCCATGCTAAAATCAAATAAATACACGACAGAGCGCTTGTCAGATTCGAAAAATTTCCCATTGTCAGAAACGAAATGTCATATCTCAAGAAACATAGGGCGCTTTCCAATAACTGCGACAAGACGGATACACAATGTCAAAGTGCGCTTGCCAGCTCAATTCTTAACTCAGCCTCGCCAATGTTTCGATTGTGTCGACATGTGGTGCTATTACTGCTATTGGAATGTTAGCTGTGTCAAATTGTGTCCAAATGTGTCGAATTGTGTCCTTATACGCCTTATTGGGAAGCGCCCAATGACCTCGATTAACCATATCTTATACGCATGACGTCACAGTAAAGAGAGACAACAGAAAATTGGAGACCTCAATTGCGAATCGCGACGTGTACTAGACGCGCATTCGTTCGACTTGATGATCGAACGTACAACGAACGTATTTGATGTACATAAAATAAGCATTTATGCTAAACGTATAAATTAATAATTAGACCTTTACTTGACTGAATAGCTATTGAATGGTTTATTGATCATGTATTTCCAACGTTTCATATACGAACATATCAATCGTTTGAAATAAACATAAATTTAACCATTCTTCAGCACCATTAGCTTCAGGATCGTTGTTAGACGTCCAATAAACGTTTCTGTTTCACTTGATCTAAACGTTGATGCTATACGTGTGGAATGTGCATAAAAACTACCAATAAATAGCCATAACATGGTTCTCATTTCATTTATTCAAAATGTATATTATACCTGGATGTCATTCGTTTAAAATCCATATAAATTAAATTATTTTTCAAGAAATAGTTCGAACATTTATTTCAAATGTGGAATATACATTTTCTTTTACCTGAAAAAAACATTTTTGCAGTTCGTGAAATATACCTTTTTAAATTATGGACAAGGATGGTTTACGTTTGATTTCTCAAAGTCGTTGAATAAACTATGATATTATTCGTTTAAATTCAATAGATAATAAATTACATTTACAAAAATGGGTTTTTGCATACGTTTATAAAACGATTTTCAATCGTTTAGTTATAAATTCGTTTAATATAAACGTTTATACGATATACTTTTACCAGACTTAAACCAAAAATATACCGATTATACGTTGAATAAACGTTTTTTAAACTAACGTGTGTTGCCTGGGAGGTACCTATGATACATGGTGTATGTTTTCATTCTCTTTGGCTTGTCCACGTCTTAAAGTGCGCTCAATCAGCTTATTTAGTCGCAAGTTTTAATTTTAGCCGTAAGCGCTGCATTGCTTATTGGCTGTTCTGAGGAGGCTGGTTCATAAGAGCCAATGGGCGTCGCTGCGCTTGCGACTAAAATTAAAACTCACGGCTAAATAAGCTGCCTGAACGCACCTTTAGACACTTTTGAGCCTCTATTGATAGCTCATTACTTCCATTCTCGCAAAATTCTGACACACACAAGACAATAAATTTTAATTTGGTGCCAAAGGAATACGAATGACACTGATGATCCTACTGACCTTTGCCGTTGGTGCATATCCAGTCCAAAAGTTTCTAGACACCTGAATGAGTTCACGGGCGAGACATAAAACTTTAAGCCAAAGCTTAACCATCAGCCGTATGTTGCATTCCAGAACAAATTCAAAGAAGGACTCTGAGATTATTAAAAGACGCTTTTCTGATGTTTGGCAATCGCGGATCTGACGAAAATGTTTTATATTATATGAAACTTTGAGCTAGGGTGGTTGTTCCAGGTGAGAAAGGTCTCTTGCTGTATTTACCTTGATAAGAAAACATCATCAAAATCAAAGCTACGTTTTTTGGTATCAATAATTGTACCTGTCATAACAAAAGTTATGAACAAATAATGAAAATTTGTTTTTACGATATTTTGTTTCAAATTGCCATGGAATGTTGATGAATGCTTGGTATGTGTTAGCTTATATATTTAGAGGTTAAACGACTTACCTGTAAGGAAGTTCAATCCTCAATTATACGAGATGGCCTCGTCCGAAGAGATCACACATGTAGTTTATGTTTCGGCGCTCGTTTTGGCGTAATGTTTCAAGAATTATGAAATAACTGTTTCATAACCATGCCCTCCTCATCCCACCTCTTATATAATAGCCCACTCACCCGTCATTATGTTTTGTCCCTCATCAGATCGCGTCCTTTTCGGGGTTGTTGAGGAGCGGGCGGGTGTGATCTCTTCGGACGGGGCCATCTCGTATAATTGAGGATTGAACTTCCTTACAGGTAAGTCGTTTAACCTCTAATTATACTTTGATGGCCCCGTCCTCAAGATCACACATGTAGATGTTTAAAGTTTAGGACGCGATCTGCATCCTGCATCACTGTGGTTTCTTGAAACCTTGCGCGATGCCATCTTAAGTTAGGTCTCCAGATGTATTGCAGCAACAATTTCTTATTTCACATTTTGAAAAATCCATTTTTACTAATACCTTCCAAGAAATTTAAGAATTATCATGATAAAACAAGCTTCAATCACTTAAGTAATTCAACAAAAACTCAAGCGTATAGAGTCTTGAGTTAGCACATATCAGCAATATTTTTTGCAACAATAAATACAAATGTAGTTCGGGGTTCTAATTTCTGAATCATGAAAATATGTCAGTACCTATTGTAATAGGCAGTTCCTATACATTCTTGGAAAACTATACTTTTGCCAAAATGGCATTAGTTCGTGTTAGCTTTCAACAGTGCTGCTATTGTTCTGATAAATTGAAAGCTTCGCGGATCGTGCGTTCTCTATCATTGGTTTATTATAGACTTCAACCCGAGCTTCAACTAGAGTGTTACATCTTTGTCACTCCAGCCCGTCGTCGTGCTTTTTTTTTTTTTTTTTAAATATACAATAAGGTCTTGTTTGCAAACGGCCAATGTGGAGGCATGTCGGGTAGAATGAGACTTGAAGGTTGCTGATTTAGGTGCATCCCCTAATGTTTGATGCTATGCAGTTTTTAGTTTTTTGTGGAAATACGTTGCAATTATTTTGGCTTGATATTTTGTGGGAGCTGATGTTTTCATTAGATCCACCGACACTGATTTTATCGAGGATTTTATTTAGATTAGATCTAATCCAAGACACGATTTGGATTCCATGTTATTATATCCGGGAACCATCACCGTCCTTTATTTATTTATTTTTTCTCTCTCTGCTGGATGATTTTATTTTGCAAAAGGGTATTTTTTAAGCAGGTTTATGTTGATTGCGGGTGTTGTAATTTCCTCCTCCAGATGATTATTTGTTTTAAGAATCGATAACTTCCTGTAATTTTCTGCAAAGACATTAGTGGCCCCGCAATATGATCATAATTTTTTTTATCCGTTACATTGTCAGTATTAGGTACTTTTACTGCATCTCGATGACCATTTCTGGGATTTATCTTTTCCAGGTAAGTATAAAGGCTTGGTGGACTATCTTGTGGCCACCAAGGATTAAAGGTCTTCTTGATCTTTTTTTTTTCAAGAGGCAGCAAGTTTTGACTTGAGGGGAATGCAGTCGGTTCCGAGATCATGAGTTATTCCAATGCCGGATACCATCAAGATTGCGTTTTCCAAATGGGAATTGATATAATTCCTTCACATCTTTTGACAAGTCTTACGGTAGCAAGATCTAAAAATATGTTCACATCAATTGATGATGAACAGGTCTGCTGCACTACATTGCAGCTTAGTGTTGGTGAGCAATAAATTTTTGTCATGTTTATTTTGGTGAGCTTCAAGCAAATAGCTCGGTCTGAGGAGAGCCAAACTTCTTGAAGTTACGTCAAAGGCATTAGGATGTAAGCAGAACTGAGTTTAAATGTTCTTTTGACAAGATTTTTCAACGGCAATCCCGTTGAATTTTGTGTTGATGTATGTCGCAAAAATTAAAATTTTACTCGTTTTGCAGCCTTCCCAAATTTGTCGAGTGATATCGTGATATCGTTCAAGTCGGAGTATTTTATACCATCTGTTCTAACAATGTGCGACATTGCGGTTGTGCCATCTATTCATAGCGATTTGTCATTGCTGCTACTTCTACCCTTGGAGGCTTCAGGCATTGAAATGCTGTCAGTATTTTTTGGTATTACTATTATCAACTTATTTTTCTAAATTTTCGCTCCTTGACAGTTCCATAGACCTCTTACTGTTTCAAAGCCAAGGTAAGCACTTGGTTCTGATAGGCTCCTTTTTCTAGTTGGAAGATTATTTGACCACCATGGAAATTCGTTTTGAAGGTATTCTGGTATGGTCATAGTTTTATTATAATTTCCATGGAATTTTAGTAAGGCTGTTACTTTTTCGAGTTCACAGTTTTTGATTGTATCTATACATGGGAGCGGTCGGCCAAATTTGATACCAAAATAGGTATATTTTATACTCATTAACTTGGCAATTTCTCCTATCTTGACTCTTGAATTTTTCCGTTTAAGGATTTTTGTTTGTTACAGCAAACATTTTTCCAATTTGAATTTTAGGTAGGTGGTGCCTATCTAGACATTATCATTTTTGTGGCGCTAAACATCAAAACTGCGTAATTTGAGTATAGGTTTAATGACACTGCTCTCATAATTGATCCAAAATCACAGTGGGAATAGTAACGGAGTAGTAAATATTGTCGATATTACGGATACATTCAGTTTTGATTTGCCCAAATCATGAAAGATCGTCCACATATTATGACCGCAGTTAGTCCAGCTGCACTTAAAGGGTCCATCACAGGATTCACAGGTTTGAATAACTTTATAAAAACCTACAGACAAGAGCAACAGGCAACAGGACTGTTGATAAGCTATTTGAGAAAATATGAACATGAACCCATGAAGCTATTTTGATACAAACATCACAGGTAATTCACGATCTATTTGTTTATTGGCCATAAAAAGTAGGCATCGTCTGGGTCTATAGTCCTTCTTTGAAAGTTTTCGAATAGTAGTTTTTTCACTCAAGTATATCTACTACGGAAATCTTGAAATTTGAAATGTGAACGTGTCAGGTAAAAATCCAATTTTTTGATATTACAAAAAATCTATTTTTGCAATTTGACTTTTTCCTCAAAAAGTATGACGATCTGAATTTTTCTTCTTGACGTCTACTTTTTTGCAATTGCCTCAATTTTAAAAGGTTGTACTTTCATCAAAATCTAGGGAACAGTTTGATTTTGGAGTTTCTTTCTGGTTGCGATAGTTTTTTGTGGAGAAAATCAAAATATGCTTTTCCTTCAATCAGATTCAACACACTTCTTCTATTTTGGGTGATTAATTCCCAATTTTCAGTGGAAAGCTTCACTCCTGTTGCTTAGTTTACCTCTGCTTCATCTCGCGGTAGTATTTGCTGTCCCTCATATTCTTTCTCGGTAACGTGTCCCTCTTCGGTGTCGTTAATCTTCGTTTGTACTTGTTATAACACCTGTGTTCCTCCCCTCCTTTTTTTTCCAATTTTTCTTTTAGGCTCTTCAGCCAACACAAGTATAATTTTGTGGTTTGATATTGATGCTTGTTGCTAACTAGGTGCCACATTGTTCTCTGGATGTCATTTCTATATTCCAGCGACTCACATTTTTTGGCGAAATTAGAACCAGACAGGCAATTTTGTCTATTAGCTGCTGCATCGCAATTTTTGTATGAAGTCGTTCAATTTCTAAGTATGGCTGTTTTTCCTTTGTTGATATCGGATAGAACATGTCAGGCAACAGCTCTCCGAGTCTCTAATGGCTCATAGCATAGCTTACGTTGCCATGGTCTTTTGTCCTAGAATTTTTGTAATAGCATTGCAACTGACGGGCATGGATAATGCCCTTTCTTATGGTGTCTTGCAAATTCTGTTAAAATTTGATTTTTTTGTCGTCTTCACTTGATGAATACTGGTGAATGGATTTCTGGGTAAAATAAGCGGAGTAAGCTCGCGTACATTCGAATACTTGCAACTACTAAGAGTGTTGTATTTTTCCATTAGTTTTTCCCAGCATCCTTGAATTCGGCATTGCACTTTTGTCGATTTAAGCGCGCCCGAAAAACATCCGCACCTTCCGAGCGTAAGAAACATAATGACGAGTGAGTGGGCTATTATATAAGAGGTGGCATGAGGAGGGCATGGTTATGAAACTGTTATTTCATATTTCTTGAAACATTAGCCAAAACGAGCGCCGGAACCTTAAATACATGTGTGATTTTGAGGACGGGGCCATCGAAGTATAATAAACAGTAAAACATGTTGTACAACATTCTTCCTTTCACACTTAAATTCCCCAACCAGCCGTAGCAAAGTGTGCTCCCAGCGCCCATTTTTGGTATGATTTGAGGCGCACCCTGGCGATGTTTGAAAAGTTATTTCGCAGAACTTATACTGTTAACTTGTTCTATGAGATCTATACAGCCAGCTCAAGGCTGGAAATCGCCGTTGATGAAACATAAAATTTTCAGTTCAAAAATTAGCGAGAGTCTGCTATTTTTGCGGTTTTCAGATGTGAAATATGAGGTTAAGTTGATTTCCAATGTGAAAATGAACTCTATATTTGTATTCAGGAGGTCAAAATTAGTGAGAAAACATGTGCCACACGCATGTTCTATAAAAAATGAGCTCCTGTCAAAAATCGTCGTCATCTTTTTTTCTGAGTGGGAAATGTTAACGCATCCTTGGCGAAAATTAATCACCTTGGTATAAGTAGTCATCATACCAAAGGGCATCCCGTCTAATTCATTTGCGGTATTTTGCCATTCTATGTCGCGTACCACACCGACTACAACAAAGTAGATTCTATTTGTAAAGATTTGAAAACAATATGAGAAACAACGCTCTGTATATCGTCGGATTTCGCTTTCAAAAATAGGAAGTTTGCGATAAGAATGAATTGCAAGAGGTGCCCCCTAAGAAAGTTGTTCAATTTTTTACCGTAACTTTGAACCGTTCAACCGATTTCAATCAAATTTTCAACGTTTACTGAAATAAGTCTCTATCGAACAATAACTGAGTCCACTGCAGACTCAAAAAATATTCTTATTATTCTTATGGGAGGATGCTTTGGTAGTTTTTTTCTGTGCAAGAAAAAAATTACAATAAATGAATTATCATTATTGGAGAGAATGATTTTAGGACGCTGATATCTTTCTCAGGTCATACTATCTCTTGAGTTGCCCATTCATTAATCGCTGAAGTAGAAGAGGCATCCAGACAATTTTGATTGAATCTAAAAAAAATATTGGACTGACGAAATTGAAAAAGGTATAAAATCATTTTTCAATTGTAAATTTTTGGTGATTCTTTACTTAATTGACTGTTCGGTCGTAGCATCGAACCATTTATAAATAATCAGTCAGTTCAGTCACACTTTTTAATTATTACATAGCGTCTCTGTAAGTGAGCACAATAAACATCAATGTTTAATTTTTACTGAATAACGTGTTATAGGTCAATTAATAATAAGTCGTAATGTTAAATTTGGGACTTATGGGCAAGTATCCGCATTATACACATTATTATGACAAAATATTTTAAATAAAATAATTATGTCCTTACCTCTGCCAGTCGTGTGAACCCCCACTGTAAAATGTAGCACACATGCGTATGTAATTGGGGCACATAAAGCAGCTTTTACACCATATGATTCCCCAAGCAACAAATTAGGGCCAAATTAGGTTAAAATTTACCTCACTATTGGTCAGCGACCAATTTTCAATAGGTCGGATTTACGTTTAATCGACGTCGAATTCAGGTAAGTGGGGAAAATATAATATAATATAAATAATATAAAATAAAAAAATATAATAATAAAAAAATAATATAATAAATAAAAAAATATAAAATATAATATGAAAATAAGTGGGTAATTTAAACGTCGAAAATTGGGCACATAGGATAGGTCGACTTGACTTATAGGTCAGATACCCTGTTAGTCGGCTAAACCTATAATAAGTTACATTTTTGGTAACAATAAGTAATTTAAGACCTATTTTTATTAATTTGTGACCTGTATCTTACAAGACTTGAATAGGTAATATTATCCACTGTGGTATTATTTTGTGTTTTCCCGACTTATAGTTGGTCATACGACTTTAAAAGACATTAGTGCACAATAGTGTTGTTGGTGTTACCCTAGTGATTGAGTTTCATGGCGGACCTCCGTCCTTCATAGCAAAATATACCTACCTACCTATAGCACGAAACATTTTGCGGACTTAGTGACTCCTTCCTGGTCATAATATTCACACGAAGGAAATATTTTTGACAAATGTGCCTCTTGCACCTCCAAATATTGCAATGCGCCTTGGAAAAATCGATTTTTTGCAGAACTTGCGGAAATAACAACTCAAATTTTTTTTGGTCAATCACAGTTTGGAGCACTAAAATGTTAATATTAAGCTCTTAAATTGAACAGTGTTTCTTAGTTACACTTTTTTTGCCTGGTGCCTGGCGAAAAACAAGTAATTGAGGGAATACAAAAATTACAGAACAGCTTTTATCGTAATGGCGGACGTGGAACCTGCTGGAGTAAGATGGCGTGTCTGGTGATATTTCGAAATTTGACTTTCAGGGCAAATTTACTATTGTTTTTTACTTATAGGGAAAATTTCTCTTCGAACAGGGCAAAATTACTTGAAATTCGAACTTTGAAGTCAAAATTGACCGAATTAGGTAAATTTTACCTCATAGTCTACTCATGGTTTTTTGTTGTTATTGACTTCAGAGTCAACTTTTCCTAAATTACCGACTTGGACCAAATTTCAACTATGAAGACTACAATTTTAAATTACGCGCTCAATAAATCGGAGTCCAGTGCACGCAAAAGATTTAAGGAATTTAGTGTTGTTATCTCTGGTTTGCACTATTTCACAGCACAGCAGGTTCTGGTGACACTGACAAGAGATGATCTGCATGAAAAACCCCAAACAACAAAGAGCCAGCTCATTTTCTGACCTCAAAAGCCACATAAGACGGATTTCCTTCAAAGTTCACTATAATGGTACTTTCGCCCTCCTTTTGACCAGTGTTCCTTAATAAGTCAATTTTTATAGTAATTCTGACTTCAAAGTCAAATGTTCGAATTGAATAGGTCCGCTTTTTTACTAAAATAACCCTTGTTATTTACCATGACCTGTAAGGCATTGTGTAAAGTTGAAAATTACCAAATTTGGACTAGTATAAAGAGGTTATTCATAACCAGACTTTGAAGTTGAAGTTAGGGTAATTTCGAAGTAATTGCGACTACCGTTGATAGCTTGAATTAACCTCAGAGGTAAAATGGACTTTACGGCGAAAGTCAAGCGAAAATGGACTAATTTTTGCCCTAGATAATGCCTTATAAATTTTAAAGAATTTGAAGGCATTTTTTAGGTGGAATCTAGGTAATTTTGAACTTCCAAAAACTTTTTGAAGTCGATGGTTTTCGCAAGGTTGAATCTTGGTAATTTTTGATTTAAATAATGACTTTATAGAGCATTTGTCATTATAAGGAAAATGTCATGTGTTGTGCGAAATTCATGCATATTTCGCCTTCTTTAAGTCAATTTGACTTTGGCTTGGTAATTTGGCCCTAAATTGCTGCTTGGGTCTGTCATATGATTTGTCATATTATGATTTTATCATATGATAAACCTTATGATAAGCGTTTGAAGTATTTTACGGAGTTCCGTGTTTACACAGCATGATAGCAAGTTTATGATTTTGCTTGTGAATTCCCGTAACTTGACGAATGACACTAATGACAGTTTATGATTTTGCTTGTGAATTCCCGTAACTTGACGAATGACACTAATGACAGTGTAGACTATGTACTTTAGGGTTATCTTATGGTTACGTATTTCGCTTACGTGTTCGATTATAATTGAGAGAGACGACCGTTTTAAAACACACACTGTTTATTACTGCCTACTACACTAAATACACGCCATTAATTATTGCGCTTGGGAATATCGCTGGGACTATCGCTTGCTTCTATCGTTCTCGATCACAACGAGCCAAGCCAATACTACTCGTAGGCCGAGGATTGGTGCTTTATATAGGTCCGACTATTAATCTTAAATGTTCCATAGGTCCTCCAAAAAATTCCACAGTGACCCGGCATACGATTTCGCGGCAACTCCCGAAAAATCCTACTTATTCCGTGGGCATTATCAACGTGAACATATTTAAATAGCTATACCGCTCATAAACCTATTGCGCATTCTGCCGCGCCGCGCAACAGAAGGAGTTAGAGAATGACGCCATCTTGATGGTTAATTTCCAGTGTATCTCAAAATACCGAGCTCTATAGCTACCACAAAATAACTTAAGGGCCGTAAAACTGATCAAACCTTCTGCAATTTTACAATAGCGATCCAGTTTTCTTAAATACCATTACGTAAGTGTATTTAGTTTTCTTGAAATTACGAAATAGTCACATCAAGTTGGATGGTTGGGAGCCACTGTACTCTGAGTGAACGAAACGTCAAGTGACGAAACTTTTGGATGATCGCACACCTTTTTTCACCTGTTAATTCCCACTTAATGTTATTAGTGTTGATTCCACGTACTTTGAGGGAGAAGCAAAATAATGTCGTGCTTAGTCAAGTGGCCAAGTAGCGAAGTGGTGCCAGTCCACACCCTCAAAATCCCTAAATAACCATCAAGATGGCGGCGCCCATTATTACAGGTGTCGGACGTCTCTTTTGCGCGGTATAGCTATTTAAGTATGTGCCAACGTGCCGTGGAGACGGCACCTCCACTAATTTCTCTGATGTTTTCTATTCGAGCGTTGAAGTCTCCCCATGTATTCCAATGCCAAGCCATCGCGTATATTCTGGAAATGTCCAGAGCTCCGCACTTGTACACTGCGACCTAATGGGAAGAGTCTAGAAAGATCACGTGTTCTCCAGAATTGCCGCTCGTAACATTATGTTTATTGTAATTAAACGTGCCGTGCTACTCTAGCGCTATCAATAAATAAGAAAGGGATTTGTGCATTGTGCAAGTTTTGTGTTATAGCTGTATTATACTATACACAATTTCTTGAACAATCTGCCAAAATAGTGTCAAAAAACAATGAACTCGATTGTTGATTTGACAGATTGTGCAAGAAATTGTATGGTGTAATACAACTATCAGATGATATTCGGTTCCGCTGACTTCCGCATAATCTGAAAATGGTCCAGAATGAATCAATTATATATGTTATTGTTATTATACACTTACATTGTTACCCTGATTATAAAAATGCATGGCACTTCTGAAAATTTTTCTGGAAAAAAAACTAAAAACTCACAATGGCATATCTAAAAACTTTTTTTCAAATGATGGATTCATTTCAGAAATCAGGGTATTTTATCAGTCATTTTATGTCGTTCCATATCATTTAAAAGTGAAACAAAATATTCTGGACCTATTTGAGTTCTGAAATGAATCCATCATTCTCATAAACATATTTTTTGAGACGTCATTGTACATTTTTCAATTTTTTTCACAAAGTGTCGATTGTAATGATGAGATATGGGGTATTTCGGAACAATGCAAATGCGACATCCTGTGTGTGACACGAAATGAAAAATTATACTTGACATATTCAGAAACTATGGGAAAAAAAGTTCCAGGAAAGTTTTTTCTGTTTGAATTATCGTGGAAGGAAAGTTTTTTACAGGGGGTATCCGTCCCGGATACCCTGTAATACCTTGTGATACCCTGTATGTGGTGACAGATGAATAATCATGTGCAATATATTTGAATTCTACGGGGAAAATTGTTGAGGAATGGTTTTGAGCTTTCCAAATTATTACTAAGGGTACCTTCTAGCAAAGGGATGATATTCTTACGTGAACACCCTGTATCCACACCACAATAAAAATTGATAACTCCACTCAAAATCATGTTGAAATACTATAAATTCTCAACCACTTTTGGGCAAATCCGGTAATCGAAATATTTTTGACCAGCTTTTTATATCATATACCCCTATAGTCCGAAGGCATAGGGTCAAAAAAGGCTTGGCCGTGTGCAGCTTCGTGATGATATATGGAACTATACCTCACTCGATTCTCAGACCGTCAAGGAACGTAAAAATCTATGGTGGATATCTGCTGCAAGCAAATATAGTAGAGGCGCCATTATGGGCTCCATCTGGTAGTAAGAAATTGGCTGTAACTCGTTTGTTTTTCAAGAGATGTCAACACTTGAACGTTGTTTTGTAGACAATTGGATTCTTTTCTCATTTAATAATAATAAACGCTTTTATTGTCGACTGTTAGGGTGTGTTTATGAGGAAAATAAATAATCATATATATATATGATATATATACAGACACAGACATTTATTTAAAAATGACACCTTCCCACAATTTGGGCTAACAAATAGGTACTACAAAAGACAAACGGCAGGGTTCAGTCCAGGGACTGATCTTCCACCCAACCGGGTGATATCTAAACTATTTCATATCAAAACTTACAAACGTCATTTCGGAAAACTGTCAAAATTGTCTTCATAAGATATATGCTAAATTGAGGCATTTTTTTAAAGTTGTTCGATATTTTTGAAACTTGTCTGTATTATAGATCTTGAAGTGCCCTTCCCGAATTTCCACTTTTCCACTTCGTATCTTGGCCGTTTTGGCCGCCATATGAGAGAGATGACGCCCAAAAAACAGTTTGTTGTCAATAGCTTCATTTTAGTCAATGTGAGGTGGAAGCGTTCATATGCGAATGGAAGTTCTCTACAATTTGAAACCTTACTTGTCTACGTGCTATTTCCGGTTCTTGGGCATCAACTTTTGGCATCCAATCAGCATGTTTAGTTGATCCCAGCTCCACATGGCAGTCAAATAAGTCATAAATAATGATCAGTTGTCAACCACAGACCATTATTATCTAGAAAATCAATCATGGTAATGGTTGTTATGCAACTACAGGGTGAACTCCAAGAAGTGCAAATAGACTTTGAAAAGGTACAGCTTAAGAACCGTAAAACGCACATAGGTGATTCAGATGTCAAATTTTAGAGAGTTTATTGGACCTTCATTTTGGAATAAATTCTAAAATTTTATGATGAACTAAACAATTTTTCTTTGAAATTTGGTTTTTTGGGCCAGAACGGCAGAGATACAAAGTGAAAAAGTGGATATTCTGAATGATCACCCCAAAAATCATTTTGATGATGAGTTTTGAATGTATCTGATATCCTTCAAATGCTATATTGCCTATATTCTTTTCTAACGTCAGTTTGCCTCCACAGTTCACCCTGTAATAACACAATTACATCACCATGACCGATTTTTCCAATATTTCTTATCTATGGTTGATAGTCTGGAGAGTCTGCAAATTGTTTGACGGGTAGAATTGCTTCGCCGGCGGCGCCTTATATCACTCAACTACGCTTCGGCATTTAATTTGGTGCCTCACTTTCTCAATCTTGGTATGTATAAATGATACACCATTGAATACCAAGAATCTTTTTCGTGAAAAAAAAAACCGACGTTAATGGTTTATTTTGGTTGGTACTTAAATAACGAAACATTCTGCAGAAAAATCTAAATATTTAGTGGAAAGTGGTGCTACCCAATTCGGCATCTTTCCTCCCTTCATAATCCAATTGAAGGGGCGAGGGGGAGCGCCCGTGCGATAATGTCCTTGTTGTGAACGTGATTGATTCGCTAATTAAAAATTTTGCCTGATGAACCCTCGTATATTTTTATTGTCGACCAAGGACCGAGAGTGTGTTCGTGCAAATGAAAAGGGATATTCTATCAGTATTGAACGAACGAATTAAATACTTTGATCGGTATGTAAATGAGACTGGGGCTAAAATAGGGACGCCTACCTATAGGCACAGACTATTCGACCGATGCAGAAGAGTTCTCAATCAAGTCTGTCAAGAGTATACGGTATTCATTCTGTGATAGCAAGCTAATTTAATTTACAAATGGAGTGATCGTTTGATCCATTACTGGATAAATTCGGAAGTTCTGATTGCCAATGACGCTCGAGCGTCTCCACCTTTTTTATTCCCAACTAGATTCACAATGAATGAACTTTTTGAGCTTTCATTTCGTTAATTACCGTTCTAATAAAAATGCCCCAATCCATGCCGTCAAATTCATCTTCCACAACGGCCAATATTGATGCTAATTATCTGGAACAGCTATAATTCGCGATTTAAAAAATCCATCTTTCACGGATTTCTTTCATGCACGCGCATACAGATCATCAATAACTGTTTTAAAAGTACCTTAGAATCGCAGCTTTTTGGAACCATTCATATATTTGTAGTTTCGAAGTTGTCAGTTGTTGTTTGATCTTCCATTGAACAATTGTTTACCTTTTCACAAAACCGATAAACTTCAAATGTCTACGTCTCGATATAATTTACTGGAATTGTATTATGTGTTCCGTTTATTATTGTTAGAATCTTTAATAAGTAAGCAAATTTATGTAGGTACACACTCCAGCTACGTGCACCTTTGATGTGTTCACAATTCTGCAACTGTGCATGCCAGTTGTCAGTCAATGTACATTGTATTTTGTTTACCTAATTGTTTCAAACTTTCAAAGCAGCAAGATATTCTATCTATCAAGCTATTTGCGCGAATTCAAGTCAGCACTTTATTATTTAGTGCATTTTTAGGCCACATAGGAAAGCAAGCGAGATAGCAAGTCATCAGTTTTACATTACACAAATTTTCATTTTAACACTGTAAGCCATCGGGCTTACAATTGCTGTATACAAGCAATCAATTTTTATAATTAAATTCCCTGGAGATTGTTCATGGTCCTTCGAGCCAATCTTCGAGCCAGTGCAGTGTGAAGAAGATCCAACCTGTAGAAGATTGGAGAAAAATATGCCAGTATTGCCAGTAGAACACAGTCCCAAGATGAAAGTTTCCAACAAATGACCAGCCCAAAGAAAAAATACGACGCCGACACCAGCCCAGATTGGTTCAAAAGCAGACGAGAAGCTTCTGGAATGAATGAAATGGAGAAGTTGGTGCAATCCCAGCAAATATTGGGCGAAAACAATTCAACAAATGAGAAACACCATTGAAGATTCTTAAGTCAGAAAAATCGAGAAATATATCAAAAAAAATATCCGCAACTCTACGACAATACTGAGGTAAAAATGGGCTTTATTTGGTAATGAGAAAGTGGCTGTAGCTCGTTTGTTTTTCAACAGATTTTAACATCTTTTTTTTCATTTCTCCTTGGTACAGCAATCTGCCCATCGGGCAATAAGCATATTTTTTAAAACATCACATGACATGTAAAAGCTGCTCCAGTGAGTAGCCTCAATAATGAATAATAAATACTATTTCATATCACAAAATGACATACAATACATAACTATTAAAATCATATTAGGGACGGAGTCATATTGGTAAAATAAGCGTTGCGAAATCAATCCCTGTGGGTTTATTCCTTGACCGATTCTCACCATTTAGGTCTCTTTCGAAAGCTACAAGGATGTACTTTGGTTTGAGCCCATTGGCATTTCCAAAATCCGAAAATAATTTTTTCAAATGTCAAAAGTTTCAAAAAAAAATTGGATTTCGGAAATGCCAATTGGCTCAAACCAAAGTACATCTTTGTAGCTTTCGAAAGATACCTAAATGGTAAGAATCAAATGGTTAAGGAATAAACCCACAGGGATTGATTTCGCAACACTTATTTTACCAATATGACTCCGTCCTTAAGATGAAAGAATGTACAATGCGGCTGTTGGCACTTGGGTGATTGCTTCGTTATCTGGGTCCATCAACCAGGTCGATTGGCTGAAGACGTTTCAGTCTCCGTACTACGTCACTTTGGTCATAGAGTTGATTGGCAAGCGTGTTCGGATGCGATGACATTCTGTTGCTGTATCTCGTACTGAAGTGATGAATGGTATCCTTCACGGACGGCAGCTGGACATCGTGCTGGATTACTTCGTTGGTGACGTAGTAGGGTGCGTCGACGATGACGCGCAAAACCTTGTTTTGGAATCTCTGGAGGATGGCGATGGTTAAACTGCTGGCAGTGCCCCACAGCTGAATACCATAAGTCCAGATAGGTTTAATGATTGTGTTGTATAGTAGAAGCTTGTTATCCAGTGATAAGTTAGATTTCTGGCCAATTATCCAATACATTCGACTGAATTTGAAACCAAGCTGTTTTCGTTTCAATAAGATGTGTCTCTGCCATGTCAGTCTTCTGTCCAGGGTCATACCAAGGTATTTTGCGTCATTGGATTGTGGAACTTGACAGTTGTTGATAGTTACCAATGTACTAGTATGAATTTCCACTTTTCCACTTCATATCTTGGCGGTTTTGGCCGCCATATTAGAAAGATGGCACCCAAAAAACAGTTTTTTGTCAATAGCTTCATTTTAGTCAATGTGAGGTGGAAGCGTTCATGTGCGAATGGAAGCCTATTCAGTTCTCTACAATTTGATAATTTGAAACCTTACTTGTCTACCTGCTGCTTCCGGTTCTTGGGTTATGGCTTCCAGAACTCTCTGAACCATCAACTTTTGGCATCCAATCGCAATCAGCATGTTTAGTTGATCCCAGCTCCACGTGACAGTCAAATAAGTCATAAATATGATCAGTTGTCAACCACAGACCATTATTATCCAGAAAATCAATCATGGTGATGGTTGTTATGCAACTACAGGGTGAACTCTAAGGGCAAATTGACTTTGAAAAGATATAGCTTAAGAACCGTAAAGCGCACATAGGCGATTCATAGATGTCAAATTTTGGAGAATTTAATGGACCTCCATTTGGAATTATTTCTAAAATTTTATGATGAACTAAATGAAAATTTTCTTGGATTTTTTTTTGCGCCATTTTTTCAAAATTATGGCCAGAACGTCAGAGATACAAAGTGAAAAAGTGAATATTCTGAATGAAGTTTTGAATGTATCTAGAATGTATGCTAGGTTGAGTGGAATAGCCCCCGAGACTCCGCCTTAAGAAAGTCCTTTTATTATTATTATTGTTATTATTATTATTATTATTATTATCTGATATTCTTCAAATGCTAAATTACCTTTATCCAATCCTATTTATTTATTTATTAGTGATTAAAACGACCAACAGGCCAGAGCCCAATTACAGGTCGAGTTTAGAGAAGGCAGCATATACACAAGCAGGAGTGCAGAACAGGATGTCGACGTCACTCTGGATCAAGCTGTGATTTGAGTACATCCTGCTGAGAGGAGATGATGCCATAAGATTTGTTCTGGCAAAAGGCAGCAGAAACAGAGCTTTTGCCTAATGCACCTATCAGCCTATTGAATAATGCACGCATTATCACGCGCATAAATACATGCCTGCATTTTTCATTAAGACTGGATAAAGCATAGTATTCTACTCGCGGGTAATGGCTATTACTCATTCGGTTGCTTTACGACACTCGCCAAGGCTCGTGCCGGCAAACTGCAACCTCATGAGTAAGGAGCATTCATTACCCTCTTGTTGAAGATCATACTATTATTCCTTTCTAACGTCAGTTTGCCTTCACAGTTCACTCTTTAATAACACAATTAACATCACCATGACCTATTTTTTTCAATTTTTATTATCTGTGGTTGATATCCAGGATCTTTTTATGGTTAATTTGCTTGAAACATGATGGTAGTATCAATTTGACATGCTGATTGGATGCCGAAAGTTGATGCTTCCGGAAGTTCTGAAAGCCCTAACTCAAGAACCATAAATCGCACATGATTGATTGATATGTCAAATTGTAAAGACTTGAATGGGCTTTCCTCCGCATATACACGTTTTAAATCTTGAGTGATTTGGATTGAAGATATTGTCAAAACGTCAAAGATACGAAGTGGAAGAGTGGAAATTCGAAATGGCCATCTCAAGATCTATAATACTGCCATGCAAGTTTCAAAAATATCGGATAACCTAAAAAAACGTCGGAATTTAGCATAAGTATCTTATAAAGACAATTCTGACAGTTCCCCGAAATGACGTTTGTAAATTTAGATATGGATAGTGTGATGTATACTTAATTGTAGGGGGTAGGGAAAAGGTTTAGTTCCCACCTCCACGACTAAAGATAGAAAAAATACACAGTATGAGACTCTAGAGGGGGGTTTATGATTTTTATATCCGCGAATGCGGGGTCAAGAATTGATTATTATTATTGATGATAAAAATTTGGAAAATGACTGATAAATTACGGTTTTGACTGTGAATAAAGGCGTTACAAATAAAAACTAAATGCAATGAAATTGTCTGAAGGACGAAAAAGGGAAAATAAACAGTGCTGTTGCCTGTTGGTTGGATCGAGCAGACAGTCCTGGAGTCAGTAAACCGCTTGAATCCCACGAGCCGCGTGGATCGCACGCCACTGGGATTAAAAGTAAACAAAGCGGTTTCGGAAACTGACGCAAACTTAAATCTAGGACTTCTGTTTCTCTCCGGTGATAGTGTAGAATGCTGCAGATGGATTGCAGGCAGGCTCGAACCGGGGAGACCCCACTAGAGGAACGAGACAACTCCTAGCACGGAAACAAAAACAACACAGAAAACGAAAGACAGTCCGAAACGAGTAGCACTACACTAAGGAGACTACGTCGAAGTGGTGGCGGCTTAAAGAAACAAATCCACAGGAAAAAAATAGCCAGGCCACGAGACACTCGAAATTTCCAATGGTAGTCCAGCGAGTTTTCGATCGGAAGCCTGTCTCCCTGAAGAAGCGAGCGTACCCATCAATCGGCAAAAACGCTTATCGCTCGACTAAAAACACTCCTAGGTAGCAGGAGAGGAATAGCTAGACAAATTATATTTTACCTGTTACGGCAGATGACTTGCAGATGATAGAAAAATCAAAATAAAAATAAAAGTTCCGTAACAATAAAAAGGATAACTGACTCTTCTGTCTACAAAATGACGTTCCAGATGTTAAAATTTTTAGACGCATCACAAAGCCTATGGCACGAAGGACTGCAATATAAAGTAAAAAGGTACCTTCCTTATCCTTACTTTGAATTGCTAAAATCCTATTTGACCGACCGATTTTTCTTCGTTAGGGTGGAATTTCGTTGCGACTGCCGGACGTAGCGTCTCGCCGCGACGTCCGGACGTGGCGGCCGGCAGTCGCGTTCGCATACTTTGGTTAAAACGTCTGGCGGTTACGTTTTGATTGGCTCTGGCACTGTTTATTTATGGCAATCAGTTAATTTTTTCTTTAAAGTTCATGTTCTATGTAATTCTTTGAAAATTAAAAACGTGAGGAAAAAATGTTAATTTTTTACGATAGCTTGGTACGTGTATTTGATATGATATGTAATCATCCTAACGAATAGGTTCATTAAATAAATAATTCATTTAATCGATCAAGGGATTTATTAGTAGGCAAAATATGAAGAAAGTAGAGTAAGCCTATTTCCTTGCTCTATTTTTCAAAAAAGAAATTTCAAATTTGGCAGGCGAGTTCCTGATAGATACATCTAGAAGACACCCTTAGTTCCACCAAAAGCTTGATATTGCCTTCTCGATGTATCCATCAGGAAATCGCATGCCAAATTCGAAATTTCTATTTTGAAAAATAACGCAAGGAAATAAGTTTATCTACTTTCTTCATATTTTGCCTACAAATAACCCGTTGATCGATAAACTAAATTAATTGATTCATGAACCAATTCATCAAACAAAAACAGGTTTCATTATTTAAGGATTTTATTCATATAATCAACGACCGGCTGTTCATTACGGTTATGACCAGGGTTCATCGATGGAATGTATAGATGATCATTAAATCAATGAATTTTCAACGTCAGTTTATGTAACTTCAACATTGCCGTTATGAACAGTTGCATTGATTTAATGATAAGAATATCAAGCACACCTTTCATAGATATAATGAATCTACGAAGGGCACCTCAAGATCTATAATACTGATACTGCCAAGTTTCAAAAATATTGGATAACTTCAGAAAATGGCGGGATTTAGCATATCTTATGAAGACAATTTTGACAGTTTCCCGAAATGACGTTTGTAAGTTTAGATATGAAATAAGAAGAGAATTCATTTGTCTACAGAACCTTCAAGTGTTAACATCTTTTGAAAAACAAACGAGTTACAGCCAATTTCATACTACCAGATGGAGCTCATAATGACGCCTCCGCCGTCAATGCGTTCAGCACTGATTAGACATAAAATATCCCCAGATAAATTCTTGGTAAATTTCGAGGTAAATTTGAATGTTATGACTGAAGTGTTCCAATTTTTTTTTATTTCGTTATTTGAGGCATTTGGGAATGATCTTTCACATATGTGCTTTCATGAATAGGTCGCGAGACTTACTTCGACTTTTCTTTGTAATCACTTCAACTTGAAAACGACGCATAATCCATTGAGATTAGTTTGAGAGTCATCTATTTTACAGCGTAATACGTGGAAGTCTTGGAACGAATCACCTCGTTTTTCAGCTCATGCGCTAAGCGGTCACGCAATGTTGCAAACCGAACCGAAACTCCTACGACTTTCCGTTTAGATTAGGAGGAGTTCAATAACTACAAGACCGGACTTAAAAGCGTGGCTAATAGCCGATTTTCTACGAAAATGCACTCAAAGGGTAAAAAAAATCGGTTCACGGTTTAAAAAAGTTGCAAATTTGCAGTTTTGTCAAAGCAGAGAAGTCGAGAACGTTCGACCGATTTCAGCAGTCTCGTCCCCAAAAACTAATTCAATCTTTTTTCCAACTTTATTCGCAGGATGTCTGTGCCTAAATTTTTTTTTTCGTGGGACTTACTACAGGTCGAAGTTTTTGCTGCATTTTATTTCTATTCATGGAATGTGCAAGTTTCGAGGTGAAAAAAGTCATCTCCGGAAAACCGAAACCGTGTCGCATTTTAATAGGCATAGGCCTCCGCGACGCCCAATGCAATATTTTCGTATGTAATACACCGATAGGTGAGGTGTGTTATCGCTACATCGAGGATTTTCACGAGGGGATCAGACTGTAAATCGAGATGTAAAGCGATAATATATCGAACCTAGAGGTGTATTTGTTAAGACAGTTAACCGAACAACACTGAAAATCTTCCTAAAAAAAGTGAAAACTACTTGAATGTTCAAGGTTGGCCACTCTGGAGGGGTGTTTTCACCAATGACCTTGGTGGTAATACACTTATACGGCCTACTATTTAAAAGAGTGAGGTGAATTGTCGATGTCAGCCAGAATTTCTCGAAAAAAGTTGACCCCTTAGCGGTAAATGTCGTCAGAAGCCAAGAAGCCAAGAAATAATCGAAAAATTCGTAGCGCTCGACTGGGAGATGGTGAAAAAGTCTAATCGGAGACTTACTTTGATTCTTTTATTGTGTTGCTTCCGCCGACTTTGGTAAGCTAGTTTCGGGTGAGGTTCTCTCCCCCTAATGTTCTTTCGAGGGTCTGAATGTTAATGTTACGACTGTTACGAGACACCGCCTTGTCCTGACATGCAATAGGTTCCAAGATAGGTTCGACACCTTCAGCTGCAGTGCGTCTGATATCAGGCTAATTTTTTATTGAGGTGCAATCGACTGAGTTGTTTTTGTCTGCGATGGTGGGACACTTTCTCTTTTTGATTGTTTATGGTTTGCGCTCACGCTTTTATGGGGCTTAATGGTCTGTTGCGTTCCCTCATACTAATAATAAAAAAGTCACTTGTTTGCCAAACGTAAGGTTTCTTATTGACACCTGAAAAGAAAGAAGTCTTGTGCAGGTAGGTAATCCAACGAGTGACGGAAAGAAGAACGAAAAACAAAAGGTCGAAAACAAAACATCGAATGCATGAGGTCGAAAAAGAAAAGGTCGAATTTACAATATATCGAAAGTGATGACGATCGAAATACATATGGTCGAAAATACATAATATCGAATAACAGAATGTTGAAAAACAAACGATCAAAAAACAAAAGGTCGAGAAACAAATAGTCAAAAAACTATAGGTCGAAACGAAAAACAAAATGTCGAAAAACAAAACGTTGAAAAGCAAAAGGTCGAGAAAGAAGAACCCCGAAAAAAAAACGTAAAAATCAAAAAGCACTGGATGCAGGATGCAAAAAAATCGTGATTTTAATAAAAAAAAATCGATTTTTTTATTTAAATCGGATTTTTTTTATTTAAATCAGATTTTTTTTATTTTAATTAGATTATTTTTGATTTAGATCACATTTTTCCGGTTCCACTGAAATTGTTTGCCAGTTTAAAAAATCTGTGACAATCAAGGCTAAAATGCAGCACAAAAAAAATACTCTTCCGGTGTCCATTTTTTTATACATATTTGAAGTTCTCGGTTTTTCCAGAAAAGCTGAAACTCTGGCAACTCATTGAATTCAGTATGGTTCTAATCGTAACTCAAACTGTATTAAACAATATGCAATGATTCACAATAGGTAATTGTCAAAACAACAGGTGTCGTCACGTCTTAGGGTGGTTCGTCGTTCTAGGGGGGTGAGGTAGGCTGGTTGTGGTGGTATACAAGATCTTATATGCGCTCAGTGCTCAAAGAAAAATGTCGGGACGAAAAGGAGATGGAGTTTGGCCGTATTTCGTGAAGAAAACTGTACTGGGAAATCAAATACGATAAAATGATTTATATCAAAATGATTAAAATCAAAAAAATCCGTTGATTTAAATCATGATCTAAATCATGATTTGAATCAACTTGATTTAAATCTTCGCACCCTGACTGGGTGATGTACACAGTGGCGCAGCCAAGGGGGGGCTAGGGGGCTCTAGCCCCCCCCCAGACAGACCGAAGCAATGAAAAATTTTGAACAAAATGAAAAAATTATTGTGTTCGACTGTTACCTTCTTTATCATTTAGAAAATGAATCATTAGTCTCTCCGTGTAAGAGTTGCACTGCGATTGAATTGCGCGTTTTTATTTCAATTGGTGCGGAGAGAGGAACTCTTCCGGTTTAAGGACGGAGTAGAATTGGTAAGATAAGCGTTGCGGAATCAATCCCTGTGGGTTTATTTCTTGACAGAATGTCACCATTTAGGTTTCTTCCGAAAGCTACAAGGATGCACTCTGGTTTGAGCCCATTGGCTTTCCCAAAATCCAAAAATCAATTATTCATCCAAAAATCAAAAAAAAAATTTTTTTCGATTTTGGAAATGCCAATGGGCTCAAACCGAACTGCATCCTTGTAGCTTTAGAGGGAGACCTGAATGGTGAGATTCTGTCAAGGAATCAACCCACAGGGATTATTGATTCCACAACGCTTATTTTACCAATATAACTCCATCCTTAAGCAAGTATACTCACCTACCTATCAGGCTTATTTTGTAACTTTTCGTTCACTAACGACTCGTTAGCGAACGATTATTGTTCAGACTGCCAACTAACGACTCGTTAGCGAACGATTATCGTTCAGACTGCCACTATCGATAGATCTAACAAGAGCACTAAAAACCGTATTTCGTGAACAGCAGCGCTCGGCCGTATCGTTTGTATGTGGCGAACGATCGTGTATGACGTTTCTACGTGCGCGCAGCGCAGCTGTCAGTTTGCAAGTGTCATGACTACCATTTATCACTGTCATTTTTCCCGCAAACCCGAGGAATACTGAATTTAATACCTACTTCAATTTAAGGTAGGTAACATTGGTACCACAATAATTATACTCAAAAATAGGATGACGAATGCCCTTTTCCCGGGGGGGGGGCTTCGTTCGCGTTTGTTAGCCCCCCCCCATGGCTGAATCCTGGCTGCGCCACTGTATGTACAATTGTTGTAAAGACAAATAATTTGAGAGTTTGGGACGGGAGAAAGAAGAACCGAGTCAA
The DNA here is from genome assembly GCA_949128115.1 of Anaspis maculata. Taxonomy (NCBI): domain Eukaryota; kingdom Metazoa; phylum Arthropoda; class Insecta; order Coleoptera; family Scraptiidae; genus Anaspis; species Anaspis maculata. The sequence continues at coordinate 36,996,319 of OX421968.1, forward strand.
AAATCAACTAGCCCAAATTCATTTCCGTCAAAAAACCTAATCAGGCCTTTAAAAAAATACTGAACCTGACAACTTGTACACAGGTTTACAAGTCTAAGTTGATTTTGCGTCGAAAAACCGAATCAGGTCTGCAAAAAAATTACTGAACCTGACGAGGTCCTTGTACACAGGTTTATGAGTGTAGGTCAATTTTGCGTCAAAAAACCGAATTAGGTCTGCAAAAAAATCACTGAACCTGACGAGGTCCACGTACACAGTTTTATGTTTCCGACTTGATCTTGCCACAAAAGCCTAATTGACATTTCGTCTTACTTTTTGTACCTACCTTTCTTTCTCCCAAAAATTAGTTTTGTTGTCACCTAGTAAATTCAAATAACTCTGGCGTTTTAACGTCAACAAAATCCAGGCGAGTCCTTGCTTTGTAGCCGTAGAAAAGTGGCTCATTCTGGCCGGAATTCAAAAACCTGGATCTTTCAGTAAGTGTTTTTTCCTTTTTCTCCTTTTTATCCTTTTGATTCAAATAAGCCTAATCGGGTCTGCAAAAAAAATTACTGAACCTGACGAGTTCCATGTACACAGCTTTATGTTTCCAAGTTAAATTTGGATAATACTGAACCTGACGAGGTCCATGTACACAGATCATGAGTTCAAGTTAACTTTGCGTCAAAGACGCTGATCAGATTTTTAAAAAATATACAGGTGTTTTAGTGACCTTGCATATTACTTCGGGAGGTGATTTCTCTCAGAAGAATAAGTCGAAAAGTGAGAGTAAATTTTTTCCTCAAGTGCTCTCTGAGGGAGTCACAGCCCTCAATCGATCGAATGTTTCGACATTTTATTATTCGATGTTTTGCTTTTCGATCTTTTGTTTTTCGACCTTTTGGTTTTCGACCTTTTGCTTTTCGATATTTTCCTTTTCGACCTTTTGGTTTTTCTGTTAGGTTGGTCGCTCAATTGCATTTCGATCTTTCCTCATTTCGACATTTTGATTTTCGACCTTTTGTACTTTCGACAATAGTGCTTTCAGAAAGCAACAGTAGTCTGTGGTAGTCGGAGAGCTTTGTTTCATTTTAATAGTGCTTTCGATGTTTAGTGGTTTCGTTATTTCGTTTTTCGACTTTACGCATTCGATGTTTTGTTTTCGACCTTTTGTATTTCCATCTTTTTTCCGTCACCCGTCATCCAACGGCTTATTTATAGATATGGAAGAAAAACGACTTTCCACAGAAGTTGAAATACATATGTATAACATAGAATTGAAATATTCATATCATAAGCACTGTTTATGTCTTTATTCGCATCAGGAAGCGGCTTTATGTTAGAGCAATTAGCAATGCATCGTTAAGAAGTGTGGCGTTTAAACGACACTTTCGCAAAAACCCACACTGAGTAGTAGGTAGTAAGTAAACACAAAAAAGGTGTGCACTCGCACTCGCGTTGGAAGGGAGAAGGGTGTTCACATTTGCGGTACATTTTTCAACACTCAATGACTTTTGTGTTATATTTTTCAAAAGACGCGACAACAAGCAATCTCTGTTGGTTGAAAAACGCGCGCTCCTTACAGGAAGTTGGCTGCTTGTGTGTATTCAAATAATTATTAAATATAAAATTTGTATAGGTACAGCGCGCGTGCGAGTTTTGGCTTCGAAAAAGACAAATCTGTTTTTGTCCGGTTTTTCCCTCAGAAGAGCTTTTCCCCAAGGGGATGTGTATGTATGTGTTGTGTATATGGAGTGGTAGAAAATTTCTCGGCATTCCTAAAATATCCCGAGAATGTGCTCATGTAGGTATACGTTCGCCTGGAGTAAAATTGATTTTACTGCCACATCAACCGACAACCGTACAAGCCATTTGGAATTATATTGTTTGTACATGAGAGGATCTTACATCAAGATAATATCGCTCACCTGTAGGTCATATTCTTATGCTGCTGGAAAGTGGAATGCACGCTTGTATTGTGTGAGAGCACTGCACATTTTTATTTTCGAATACTGAACCAAATTCTTTAACGGTACAAAAAATCTCTGTGCATGATAGTAGTGTGTATACCATCCACCTACCAACCTATATTGCTTAAGAGTCCTCTGTACGCTTAAAGCAGCTCCGACTAAAAGGCCTCTAAATCGAAGGCGGTTATTCTCTTCCAACTGGTATTTGGTGATTATACTTCATATCTCCATAAAAACATGTGGAAAGAAAAAAATCCGAGAAAATCCGATCACAGCCGAAGATAGTCAAATTTTACGAGCGCCATCCTAGGGCCTTTATTTGACTTGGAAGAAAATTTCTTTTTCCAAGGTGGACTCTCTACAGTATTCTGCACCAACGTACCGGGTGATTTTTCAATAAAATATCTGGAGCCAAAGTTATTTGGCTGTGAAAATTGTTAAAAAAATGCTCAAAAATTTGGAGCTCCATATCTTCAGCTGAAATTTTTTTACTGAAAAACCACCCGGTACGATTGTGCAGAATACTGTTGAGAGTCCACCCTGAAAAAATGATGATTGTTTCAAGTTAAATAAAGGCCCTAGGGCGGCGCGCGTAAGATTTGACTATCTTCGGCTGTGATCGGTTTTTCTCGAATTTTTTTCCGTTAACATGTTTATATAGAGATATGAAGTGGAATCTCCAAATGCCAGTTCAAAGAAAATCACCGGCTTCGATTTAGAAGCATATTAGTTGGAGCCACTCTGAGCGTACAGAGGACTCTTAAAATGATGTACTTACATTGGAAAAAATCTGCAACCTTGACAAATTTCTCTATGCCCTTTGCCTAAAGACGAGCCTAAATAGCTTTTCCTATTTTCAAAGCCCACTTTTAACAGAAATCATATCAAATTTATGTGAAAAATCTTGAAAAAAAGTTCAAGTCGGCACGGAATTTTTTTTCTGGAAATCGTTATTACAAATCTAAATTATAATTTCAAAACACTTCAAAACTACCGGTTTCATTTGAAATTAATTAGTCTTGAGTTACAGAAAGCCGTGCTATTCATCAAGGTACAAAGGGCGCATAATATCGCTTTAATAAACGGCCACCTCCATTTTCTGGTGAAGTTTAAGTATTTCGAAAATTCGGTGCGAGATTGCGTCGATATTTTAATTGCCTTGAACGGGTAGTTATTGTGGTGTTATTTCGTGTGAAACAGCTTTTTACATAAACGACCCGCGGCCCGTAATAGCGAAATGATTGCAAAATGCTCTCGAAAAGGTTCCTGCATTTACTTTATTGGGCTGGGCTGAATGGCTCGATATTTTGTTCCCTGGTTGTATATCACCACCACCTCTTAATTAATTTGAATGTAACGAACGCTTACTGTAAACACCTGGGATGAATTTCATTCGTTTATTCCGAAAGCCGTGAATATATAATACACAGCAGCAGCATCGCCCAGGTGCATGTTGTTACGGCAAACCCCCCCCCTCGTTCTCTCCCAGAAACTGTGCGATTTCAGTGAAAATCATTGTGCTTATAAACACTTCTTTCAAATGCTCACTTCTCTCCTGCTCACTAATTAATATTAACGGGAAAATCACGGGCTCAGCAATTCTCAACGAGAGAAAATCGTCTCATCTCGACACTTGGCGAAATTGTCCAATTAGTTTTTGGAACGCCAGAAATGTCACCGGTGCCATTTTTGACGTCGCCATCATCCTATATACGAATACCTTATAATTGTAACTACTTCAGGGATGCCAGACGTCCCGTTTTCTGCGGGACTGTCCCGCAATTGATTATTTTGTCCCGCGTCCCGCATACATCCGAAAATGTCCCACACACACATTTTGGTTTTTTTATATATATTTTTTGATTATTCACCAAATTAAAATTCAAAATTCAACTTCCAACTTGAAAATTCAATTCAAATTGCTAATAAATTAATAGAAAAAAAAGTTACAGCGTGCAAAGGTGAAGATGTAGCCGGACTAGACCCACAGAGATCCCAATCTGACAATGATTAGCTAGGCATGTATACCATTGTTAGAGAAAAAACACATCATTATTATTGCTATAATAAATAATTCCCAAGAAAATTTCGCCTGCGGCGCTCTTAGGGGGATATACGTCCCCGGAAGCCCTGTTAACTTTGTTATAAGTGTCTGTCCCGCTTTGCGATTCCAGAAATCTGGTAACCCTGTACGGCTTACATGCGGGGCGGATCAGAAAACACGAATAAGATGATCGTTCTTATTGTATTTGTATTTATTTGTACGTTTCATAATTGTTAGATTGTATATAATAATAACAATAGCTAAAATTAACATTGACATAACCACCAATAGAAAATAACATTGTTACACATGTTACAACACATCACACTTCTTAAAATTGTAATTCATGTACTCATCCCAGCTGTAGAAGACTTTTTGTGTTCTTTGTTCTTGTTTTAAGGACAGAGTTGAATTGGTAAAATAGGCGTTGCGGAATCAATCCCTGTGGGGCTTATTCCTTGACAGAACCTCACCATTTAGGTCCATACCATTTAATTATCTATAAGTTATCCTGGAAAGTTGCCCCATTGTTAGAAAGTTGCATTTTTTCTTCACATACTTACATCCATGCAGAACCAAAGGTACGTTCCTGGAAGTCAGTGGCGGACTAAGAGGGGGGGGCGGCGAGGGCGGTCCGCCCCGGGCCTCGGAGCCTCAATCAGCTGATGGGGCCCCAAATTTCTCTTGTTTGTAAAAAAAGCTGCATTGGGATAAATTCCAAAAATTTCAATTTTTTCCCTCAATGGTAATGTTTTTTGCATATTACTAAAGTGAGTAACATTGTTTTTTTTTTCATTTTCAAGTTACCTTGGCAGGCCCCATGCAACAGGTTTGGGGGCCTATAGTCTACACACTTGCAATAAAGGTGTGTCTGTATCACGGAATCTCTAAGAATTATTTTCACTTTAGGCTTTAGGGCCCCCGGTCCCGGATATCATTGTGCCAGGGGCCTCAAGTCTTGCAGATAGTAGAAATTCATATTATTCCTGATTTTGTATATACGAGTAGGTTCTACCATTGAGTCAACAGTTCAAATCCAATTCAACATCAAAATCTGGAACCGAAAACTTCTTGTAGGTACTGGTGGTCAGTGGCATAGCCAAGGGGAGCGAGAGTGGGCGAATGACCCCTACCTCCCCTACCTCCCAAGCGCCCACGGCACTGCATCCCACACTCAACCGATAGAGAGAAAAATTCTGGTGAAAATTTGCAAAAAGCGCAAATATTTTCTGAATTAAGAAGTTTGATTCTCAAATAATTTTGATGGAAACGTCAATAACCAAAATCGCAGAACGCATGAAACATACCGATTATCATCAGCATTATTATTACTACGCCCAAAAAATTTCGGCTGCGGCGTTACCGTTCGCCGACTTTTTCAATAATCTTTATTGCTCTTCTGGTAAAATAACAAAATGTTATGTAGAGCCCGTCAAATAAAAGAGATATCTGAACAAAATGGTAGATATCTAGGTAATATAAGTGTAAAACAGGTTAAAATATTGTTATAAATAGTTAAAAGTCTAAAACACAACACACTATACACAGTAGATATTAATTCATGAGAACAAAACAAGATCAAATTCACTCTGACGACCAGAGAGACACAGCCTTTATGTCAGAGTCATCGAAGAACTCATTTAGGCTATAATATGCCTTTTTGGGTAGCATTCGTTTCAATTCCCTTTTTAGTGAACTCAGCTCCAAGCTTCTTACTTCAAAAGGTATGTGGTTATAAATCCTGACAATAAGATGCGTTATGTTTTTCTGCAGATAAGAAAATTTAATTTTCTTATCCAGCAAATCACTCTTGAAACGGGTGTCGTGACTGTGGCATCTGTCGCAGCCCTCGAACATTTCACCATTCAACCTGACAAAAACTATGGCCTCATACAAGTAAACACACGTTAACGTTAAAATTCCATTACTGACAAAATGCTTCCGGCAACTGTCCGCGTACCTCAGGTTCAAAATGTGTCGTATACATTTCTTTTGTAGAATAAAGATTCTGGATGCTCCAGCCTAGCTACCCCAGAACATGATACCGTATTTCACTCGAGACGCAATATACGAGTGGTATGCAGCCTTGGCCGCATCTACACCGACAAACCGTGCCACATTGCGCAAGGCATAGCAATATCTAGACATACTACACGCAAGGCTGTCTACATGTGCCTTCCATTCCAATCTGCAAGCTACGTTAACGCCCAGAAACTTAGCAAACTGTGAAGCTTTCAAAGTTTGACATCTCCTGGTTATGAAAAATGGATTACTTTCAGAATTCAAATAATTGAAATGGACAAGCATTCATTTTCAGGGAATTTAATTTGAACCATTGTTCTGAACTATCAATAGTGTCAGAAATTTCTTTTTTCATGTCATCTGCATTCATTTTGGAAAATACTAATGATGTATCATCTGCATATTGCACAATAGTTTGCTTGACCACTGTGGTGAGGTCATTAGTATAGATAATGTATAAGAGAGGCCCAAGGATAGATCCCTGAGGCACTCCCTTAAACACTTCTAGAAGTCTTGATTTGACAGCTTTATCATTTTCATCCTTGTCAATAACGCACTGTTTTCTATTTTCTAAATAGGACTGCAGCAGCTCCAGGGAGACTCCCCTTACGCCGCACCTCTCCAGTTTTTTCAGCAGTATTTCATGACTAACGCTGTCAAATGCTTTAGACAGATATGACAGTGTCCTTGGAATTATTGAGCGATTCCACAATGCTCATAATAGCACTATAAACGGCCCTTATGGTTGACTTCCCCTTTCTAAATCCATTCTGTGACTCACTCAAGATCTTGAACCTCTCCACAAAACTAACCAGTCTAGTATAAATAAGCTTTTCGAAAATTTTGATAACATTTGATAACACTGAAATTGGTCGATAATTATTTAAGTTTGTCTTATCTCCCTTCTTGTATATGGCTCGCACTTCTGCCATCTTCAGTTCTTCAGGAAACGCACCGTTTAGGAACATTAGGTTTGCAATGTGCGCAAGTGGCACACTTATTTCATTCGAGACGAATTTTAATAATTTAACCGGGATTTCATCATATCCAACGGAATGTGTATTTTTTGGTGACATAATCACACTTTGGACTTCGTCTGCATTGGTGGGAGCCATATACATAGGAGCATTATTCTTTTACTTCCCCGACCCCCCACCAACATGTGTGTGTGTGCGTGTGCGTGTGCGTGTGCGTGTGCGTGTGTGTGTGTTTGTGTGTGATCTTCTACGATAACTGTCGTAACGTTGACTGGATCGACTTGAAATTTGGTATACAAACATGGTTGTTTCCTGAAAAGAGCCCATTAGTTTTTGGCTGTCATCTGTCAAACCTAACTGTCACTATCATCAAATGTCAGAAGCTATATCTCACGGAACTCAACTTGCAATATGTCATTTGAAAGCCCTTGAAAAAGCCCTGTCACCTGTCAAATAATAAAAAATGTTAAAGTTCAAAACTTTACCAATTAATTATTCAAAATCTATCCGATGGATTGGAACCAGATTTCGCAGGAAGCAACACAACAAAAGAGTCAAATTGAGGCCGCAGTCGCAGTTTTCCACCATTCTCCAGTTAGTCCAGTCAAATTAAGCAAAAATCGGGCCAAACCGGAAATAAATTCGGAAGTTGACAAAATTTGGTGGATCGATGCAGAATTCAACGTAGAATAACATACTGAAATTCCCGAAAATTCGAAGGCTTGGATTTTTTTTTAGGACCAATAAAAGAGCACCATCCTTGAAAGTTTTCGATTTTTTCTAAATAACTTGTGAACTATTACCTTTAGAACACCAATACTTGCGAGGCAAATGTAGCCCGTTGAATTCCCAAGAGATCAGTACTAAACTCATTACTTTCTGATCAATAGCCTTTGAGATACAGCGTCTGCCGGAACGCAGTGAAAATTGCTCAAAAATTATTTCCGGATTTTACGTGACAATTTGCATAGTGTCAGTTCACGGGTTGTAACGTGGACAGCAAATGTGCGGATTTCAATCTGTTTTACACGTTTGGAAAGCCAATTCAACATTCGGTATCACACTTTTGTATAGAAGTCGCCAACTTCAAAATGGTACTTTTCCTCGACCTTTGAAATCGATACTTGATGTCCCGAAGAATCCCCAAAAATCGATTTTTTTCATACCATGCCATTTGCCTAATTTTTTAAGTAGAGCAAAACTATTCAGGGAATATATGAAGAATTGAATACCAAAAAAATAACATGTAACGGGATCTTTTTCCCAGTGATGGTTCCTGAGTTATATGAATTGAAAGACTACAACGATCTATTTGGAAGAAAGATAGGTAGTTCGGACACTAACTGCTGAATACTGTACGGACCTTGCATTTGATGATGCAAAATGCCACTTAGCAGACGTATTGAATATACTTATGTACTTTCCACGTCTGCCAAGTGACATCTTACACCTCAAATGCAAGGTCCGTACAGTATTCAGCAGTTAGTGTCGGACCACTCAGTTTTTTGTCCAAATAGGTCGTTTTAGTCTTTAAACTCATAAAACTCTGGAACCATCACTGGGAAAAAGATTCCGGAACATGTTGTTTTTTTGGAATTCAATTCTTCATATATTCCCTGGATGGTTTTGCTCTACTTGAAAAAATTGGGCAAATGGCATGCTATGAAAAAAATCGATTTTTGGGGATTCTTCGGGTAATCAAGTATCAATTTCAGAGGTCGAGGAAAAGTACCATTTTGGAGTTGGCGACTTCTAGACAAAAGTGTGATACCAAAGGTTGAATTGGCTTTCCAAAAATGTAAAACACAATAAAATCCGCACATCTGTTGTCCACGTTACAGCCCCTGAACTGACATTATGCAAATTGTTACGTAAAATCCGGAAATAAATTTTGAGTAATTTTCACTGCTTCTTAGCAGACGCTGTATCTCAGAGGCTATTGACCATAGAGTAATAAATTTAGTACTGATCTCTTGACAATTTAACGGGCTACATTTGCTTCGCTGGTCTTTGTGTTCTAAAAGTGATAGTTTACAAGTTATTCAGAAAAAACCAAAAATTTCCAAGGATGGCACTCTTTTATTGGCCCTAGAAAAAAAGCCAAGCCTTGGAATTTTCGGGAATTCCAGTATGTTATTCCACGTTAAACTCCGCATCGATCCACCAAATTTTGTCAACTTCCGAATTTATTTCCGGTTAAAACCTATTTTGACTGGACTAAGTTGGGCGTAATAAATTTTCAAAATTTCTCCTGGCCGTTGCCACTCAAGAGGGGCTCTCGCCGGTGTTTCGACCAGAACGACTCGCTTTTGTAGCAGGACTCCACTCAAAAATTTATTCCTGCTCGGGGATCGACTTTTTTTGGAAAATTTCGACTGATATCGAAAGTATATTGTATTGAGCGTCGTGCAGGTCTATTTTCAAAGTCGACACGGCTCCGGTTTTCAGACTGTAATTTTTTCAAAATGAAATTTGCGCATTCCGTGAATTTGAGAAAAACGCAACGCAAACTTCTACATGCGGTAGGCCCCACGAAATATCAATTTTACGTGCAGACATGCTGTGGATAAAAGTTGGAGAAAAGATTGAGCTAATTTTTGGTGGAAAAATTTTCAAAATCGGATCAACAGTTGCCGAGTTTTCCTCTCTGAAAAAACTGCAAATTTCCCAACTTTTATTCCGTGGACCGATTTTAACCATTTTCACCTAAACAAGAGGTAACTTGAACATTTTCCAAAAACTTTTTCAAATTTTCCGGGAGTTTTCTGGCTCCAAATTATTTTCAATCTTTTTCTGTAATTCCAACTTCCCACCCTCGTTCCCACCCGAAGGGACGTTTCGAACAAAAATTTCCATAGGTTCCTGGATACTAGTCGGGGAAGTTTTGGGGTGACACAACCGATTTTTTATATTGTTTGCGGAGTCACCACCCACAATAGTATCCCGCTGAACACTTTGTTCACAATGATCCGAACCCAGCTCGATAAAGAAGCGATTAATTCTGTTCAATGTGTCGTGGTTTGTTTCCTGGCTTCTTTTAGTGTTTTGAATTGCAGAGACATTCACTTTTGCACGTTTTCCAGTGTATTCATTAATGATGCTCCCTACTGCCTGATTTTTGTTTTTAGACGTTTGAATGTGTTCCACATTTGACATCCTCTTTGCTTCGTCAACAACCGCTTTTAATACTTTGCAATAATTTTTATAGTAATCTTCTGAAATTTGACCCCTGTTTTTTAGATAAAATAGCTCTCTTTTTCTAATGCTGGGAGTTTTTATTCCGTGCGTTATCCAGATTTTGCTTGCAGTATTTTTCATCGGTTTTTTCGGAAAGATAACGCCAAGCCTGTTGAGAAACTCGGAAATAAAGAAGTGATAAGCACAATTCGGACTAGGTACTCGAAGCCACGACAGAGGCCCAGCCCAACCCGCCGAGTGACTCCCTAAAATCATTCATCTTTATCAGTGAAAACACCCTCTTAACTTGTGATTTTTTAGGTTTCGGCAACTCTGCACGACTTGCACCTTCGTCGTTGCCTTTGCCCCCAAACCGTGACTACGCCACTGTGTTTTATAGTCAAGTTAACAACTCATTATTCTATTTCTTAGGGCCGTATTCATATCTCGCTTTTAAGCTAAAAGCGCTGTTAGAAGTGCGCTTTTAGGGGCTATCCATTCATATTTGAATGTTCAAAATTACATATTACAATTACATACAGCCGTTCAATTGTAATATGTATTTTTGAAAACTCAAATATGAACGGACAGCCCCTCTAAATGCGCTTTTAGCTTGAAAGCGAGATAGGAATACGGCCCTTAGGCATTTGCTCAATCACGGCGGGGCAGGGCGGGCCAAAAAGTTTGCCGGTCCCCCTTCATATTTTCAACTTTCACTCCTTAGGGGCCCCCTCTCACAATTCTGCCCAGGGCCCACAATTCCCAAATATCTTGAACAAACTGACGCCCAAGCATTCGATATCAATCGATTTTCAAGGCCACCTGCTGGCGTTATTTCGCGAGGAAAATAGAGGTGATATAAGTTTTCTCGAGACGCCCTGTATAGTTACTGTAACATGAACGAATATCCTGGAAAATGCGCACCAGTGTGTATATCCATGGAGCTGCTTCTTTTTTAGAGCACAAAGAGGAGATATAAAAGCGGCATATATCACCGCATAAACTAACATGTATATCGGTAGGTTCAGGAGAGATCTTCGAAATTCCCGCTAGTGCCATCAATCAAACGCTTTGACTGAATTCATACCGAATGCCGATTCTAAATCACAAAAATACACAAATCAACTTCGAATTCTCCATATATGAAATTCTAAAGGGTTATTCGTGTTCGAGTAATTAGCAGATCCGGCGTATTTATGTGCATGAGGTAGGTGTGCTCTATAACCTACCTACCTAAAAGCCGAAATTCAAAAATTTGATATGTTAACGTTGTCAATGCCCAGTAACAGCGAGCGCTTATTCGCTTTCCAAAGGTGGGTAGCGAAAAACGGCATTAGAGTAATTGAAGTATGTACCAGCTTGATATAGGTACGGCTTCTTATGTAAGGTTCCTCGCCAGTTTTCATGCGAGCGGTATATTGCATCCTGCATCACTTCGTACAGCATACTACTTACTTATTCGTACTTGCAGGGCTATTCTGTATCTCGTAACGTGTACGTTAACGCAGATAGACAGGAAAAGAGGTATAGGCGATTCATAGAAACAGACAAAGATAGCACATAACGTGATGGTCGTTACGAGATACAGAATAGGCATGTTAGTCCGGAAACTATTTACAAAGGATCGACCAATTCAAAGGAAAATCACCACATGCACACGAGATGCCGCCAGCTTTCAGATTTCAGATATTCACTTGAATTGAATTTTGCAGTGCAAAAACGTCTCTATTCGGAAACTTTACTAATGAATGGTCAATTTCCGGTAGTTTCACCATTACGGGCACGATTGAAATTGACCCAATAGATTTTTAATTAATACCTGATGATAATAGCGATTTTTACAGGGGGCGGGGGAGGTATGAGCTATACGTCTCGCATGCTTGAGGAGAGTAGTAGTAGATCCCTGTTTATAATCCAGGAAAAATAGACAAAAAATTTGGATTGGTTGGAAAATATTTGTAACAGGCTGAACTTTTGCATGCACCTTAGTATTGTGACCCTGAATACTAGTAATGTTACGCGAGGTCAAAGGTCGCGAAAAACAGCTTTTCGCATATATCTCGAGAACGACAACCTTTATCGAATAAATGCACAAAGCTAATTTGTAGCTCAACCAATTAACAATAAATGGTTATTCAAAAGTTTTCTGCATCGGCAAACCATCACAAAATATGAAATTTATTCATTTCCGATAATGGTAAATACAGGTAATAAAGTCACGGAAGAAATTTACTAAAAGATTGTTGTGTTTCCAGTGAGTGATATGACATCTGTTCCGCAAAATTTTACACAAAAATTCTTATAGGAGAAAATTCGCATGTAAAATGTACATTACATAAATATATATATATATATATAAAATTCTTCCTTCTTTCCAATCGGTTGTGTCACCCCAAAACTTTCCCGACTAGTATTAAGAAACCTATGGAATTGTTGTTGTTGAAACGTCCCTTTGGATAGGAAGTTGGAATTAAAGAGAAAAATTGAGAATAGTTTGCAGAAAATTGGAAATTTTGTCAGGAATTAGAGATTGAGGGAAAACCTTGAATCTTTTTCCGATACATCTTATTGTAAAAATCGTCAATTAAGACTTTCACTTTAAGCCCATCATCTAAGTCTGATCTCGATAACCCAGACCGGTTTTACATTTTCAGCAGGAAAATTTTTGGGAAATTGTAAACAAAATTGTTGGGAAATGTTCAAGAGCCAGCTACCTATTCTTCAAAAAAAAGGGGAAAATCTGTAAAAAAAAAATGAAAAGTTGGAAAATTTCCAGTTTTTCCAGAGAGTAAAACTGGAAAACCGTAAGTCCGATTTCGAAAAATTTTTCATCAAAAATTAATTCAGTATTTTCTTCAACTTTCATCCGCAGCATGTCTGCACCTAACATGAATATTTCGTAGGGCTTACCACATGTTGAGGTTTGAACTGCAGTTTTTTCAAATTCATGGAACGTGCAAATTTCATTTTAAAAATATTACCGTCGGATAACCGGAACCCTGTCGATTTTGGAGACGAGTCTACACGACGCCCAATCCAATCTACTCTCAATATCAGACGGAATTTCTTGTGAAAAGTTGATCCCCGAGCAGGAATGAATTTCTGAGTAGAGTACTTCATCAAAAGCGTGTCGTCCCGGTCATAATACGGGCGAAAGTCTCTCTCAGGTGGCAACGGCTAGGGAAAATTTTGAAAATTCATAACGCTCGACTGGAAAATGGTGCACAACTGAAACTGCAGAGTCAATTTGACTCTTTTGTTGTGTTGCTTCCTGCCAAATTGGCTTCCAATCAATCTGATAGATTTTGAATAAATAAATAAATGGTAAAGTTTTGAACTTTGACATTTTTTAATATTTGACAGATGACAGATACGGCAATACTTTGAACTGCTCTGAATACCGTTTTTCAAGGGCTCTCAAATGACATATTAGAAGTCAAATATTACTGGTTCGGCAGCTATTGTGCCAGAACGATTCGATTGTTACGTTCCTGGTTCTTTAAACCGCTATATCTCGTGAATGATTGCCGATACAAAAAACTTTCAAATCATCTCTAATAGCAAATCGTCTTAGCTACAAACTAACTGCGAAATTTTTTCGATAAAAGTCGTCGTTCTCGAGATATTATGCGAAAAACTGTTTTTCGTGACCTTTGACCTCGCGTAACTTTATTAGCGGTAACGATATCAATGGGGAACTTTCAGAATCTATTAAGGTTCACAATACTAAGGTGCATGCAAAAATCAGCCTGTTACAAATTTTTTCCATGTGAATATCTATTTTTCCTGGACTATTAGGAATAAACCAAGGAGTGAACCGGAGTGAACATCTGCAAATTTGGTTTATTTATTTATTGAATATATACATATAGTGTAATAATTGTGTTTCAACTTCTGCTGCTGCTCTTCTGCTTTAACAATTTTTCCTGTGATATTGAAGGAGACAAAGAGCACGACGGTTGTGGTAACGTCTCTTTAATTTCTTCGACACTTTATATAAAACCGGAATGAATCAAAGATCTGGTGGAATCTAACTTGAAGTTCTTTTACACAGATGGTCACACTTCAACAAAATTGTGACCTTTGGCAATTGGCATAACAATACCTGATCAAATACGTCGAAAGTGATTTCAATTTTTTTGAAGTAGCATCAGTATTGTTTATTCCATTTGTAAAACAGTGCAATACTGCGTGCAGCTAGTCTGCTAGACTGACGAGCAACTTAAATTTGATATACATAATTCATCAATAAATGATAGAAACGAGGATAAAAGTAACTAAACGTCCACCCTGTGGTTTCCTTTAGAGTCTTGACAAACAACAAAAAATAAATCAAAACTTGAGCACTTTCATATTGTGTTCTACGAGCAACACCTACTTTGCTTTTTTTCACGTCACTCTACTACACCAGGTTAGGCGGCTTTGTCCTGTTGAGAGTCTTCGCGTCATCATACAACTATTGTCTAAGAGCTCAGTGGCCTCTTAATTGGTGTGATTCAGCAGTCGATCTTCATGCTTCCGCGCAAACCTTTGATTTCTTCGGTCACCATTTTCACTCCTAGATTTCTGTACCGATCGATGTTCCTGATATACCAAGGGGCATTAACAATATTCCTCAACACTCCGTTGAATGATGTTGGTTTTGGGTGGTTTGGTTCAACCCTAGAGTTGCAGCCCGTAGGTCCACACAGGTTTCAGAACTTGTTTATAAAGCAAAACTTTATTATGAATTGATGGTTGAGACTGTTTTCCCATGAACCAATACTTTTTTTTTATATTTTAATACTAGCTCTTCTTTTTTTTTTTCTTGACTTTTTTTTTTCGAAGTAACTCTGCATCTAGGTTCAAGCCTAAATCACACACTCTTTTATTCTGTTTTTTGTGTTGATACTTTTAAAAATTGATGAGAACCGAGATGAAAATGAAAAGTTCACTTTTTTTTCTGACCCAGCATTTTTATTTTTATTCAAATTTCTTCAATTGAGCAGTGATTTTTATTTCTCATAAATATTCAACATTATTCCAGTGGCAAGTAAGCTTGTTTAAAAATCGCAGAAATACTGTCGCAGAACCACGTATAGACTTTTTTTTCAATCGTTTAATATTTTTATTCATTTACGAGTTCATTTACAACTTACACCCCAGCTGCCAACCGTTTCCAACCAAGCGGGATGAAAATAGGTATAATTGGAGCTGAGAGAAAAATATTTGGAGACATTTTCCGCATCTGCTTAGTTTGCAGCTGACCCAGGAGACCGACTCGTAGGTATGGACAATATGGATGGCGCGTTGTGCCCACTGTCCACGCATCACGCGTATCGCGTCCCATACCAGAAGCTTTTCGGTACTCCAAGCATGAAGAGTCGTGCCCTGTGGGCGCTTTGCGTCTGTTGGAGAAAGACCTGATAGCTCAAGAAAAGCATCAGGGCAACCAGCAGAAGTCAGGCTGCGTTGAATAATATCATTCAACCCGTTGCGTTGTGGCGTCTGCGACGACCTCCACTGAAGCGACAGCTAAGACCAAAAGTTCTCCCAGACTCGTCCACTTCAGAAACCACAGAAGCATTTATGTGGGTGACACATCGAACATGAAAGGCGGAGGGATACAGCGATTCTTAGTGTAGATCAATCGAGTAGATAACCAGTAGATGAGCTTGGAAGAGGGCGTGAAGCTATGCGCTAGATTCTATAGATGCGACACTAGCAAGACTGCAGTTTTTTCGTGTTGGATTTAAAGTTCGAAAGGAGTATGTCAAGTTCGATTGCACACATTATGTTTTCCCATGTCTCTTGAAAACTACGACGAGAGCGACACGGATGGGACATCCGGTTAAACTTTGCCAAAGGTGGGTGGGCGTTTCAAGCTGGAGCAGTGCGGATAGCTAGGAAACCTGGAGAATCTGTCAATTAAAGGATGAGCGCTGTTATAGAAGCCAGATTGGCTGGAATTGATAACATTTCCGCATACGTCTTATGCCGAGACTATCCCAACTAGGTAGAAGAGAAGCCTGTCGCCAAGAACTATCAAAAATTAGTGCATTCGTGATTGTTTGTGAAGCGGTTCGTTGAATGTCATCAAATTTTTGCAGGGTTTCTGGTTCTTTCGTAGGGTCACATTTTGCACTGGCGGCACGGCCGTGCCCCCTGTTGCAGGTCAGGGGCGCCAGACGTCAAACTCATAATTTTAGAAAAAATCCGCAAGTAGTACCTACCTATACCGATGGATTACTCTTTGTAAAAAATAATAACGTGATAAAAACTCGCCAATGAAATCGATGTTACCTATAGAAATTCGCTTTGGGCGTCGCGCAATCAAATCTTTGAACTATTCTCATAGCATCTGTGAAGGTGGAAAGAACTTTTACTCACAACCACCATAGTAATTGATATTCACTAAGTTTTAAGAAGTTGGAAAATAAACCATTACGAACTATCGGCTCGCGACGCGCTCTGCAGCTAACTTGGCCCTCGGCTGTAATGAACCTCTTTCCGCCTCGGTATGTAATCTACTATCATTCACAACCACTATGATGATTGATTCATTACAAACTATGGAAGAGGGCGGAAAGTGACTCATTGCCTAATCCGCGGGAAAATGAATAAATTCGGGAGTTACGAAGTTTCCGGGGGAAAGAACCCAAGTCAAGGCACCTGATAAAGGTAAATCAATGATGATAATGTGTAACCCACGAGTTACACATAAAGTGAATGATGAGTTGAAAAAACCATTATAAATAAATGGTGGCTTCAGAAAATCAATTCCAGAAAAATGCATCCAATCAAACAATGAGTGGGTAAATCCGTAATTATTTTCTAATTTCACGTTTTGAACGCCTATAATCCTGTAAGATAGGTGCATGGTTGTGAGTAAAATATTTAGTATCGTACTTCCAACGGTAAATGCATCATCACTGCTGAGGGCTAGAAATTCAAGTCCCGCCAGAACCAAAATTTGGCCTACGATGACTGAAGAACAACTAAATACCCTGTTAGTGATAACAGTGAAAGCAGATAGGTGTAAATACATAAAAATCGAAGATTGCGTCGTGAAGTTCAAAGGTTTTCGCAATCGCAGACTTTTATTGTAGTTTTGTAGATCTATTCTACAACGTGAAGAACAGTTCAATTTATACTATTGTTACGTATTTCGTGTTCAGGTTCATTAATAATTGAGACTGAATCGGTGCAGTGATCTCATGGCCCTTAGGTCAACCTATATTAACAAGGTTATATTTTTTGGTAACCAATGTAGCAAAGGGATTTTTTTTTAATCTGAAGGCTTTCCTAGTTGACGAAATGCTTCATGCGCAAAAAGCATGCGGTCAATCCAAGAAGACCCGGAGTTCTCACTAACGACTTCTCCACAACTGGCTTAAATTTGGCTGCTGCTGAAGGTACGGGCCTCGGTACGGGCATTTTTGGGAAGTTGACCGCTCCAGTAGATTTGAAGTTTGAAAGATGAGCACGAAGTGAAGTGACGTCAATGTAGAAAGTTAAAATCTTGTCTCTTCACTTGTATAATATTTTATTCTGCTCGACGCGTTTCGAAACTTTCATTTACAGTTTCATTTTCAAGAGCAATAAGTATATGGTAAATTAGTATAAAATGTAAAAAGTCATGAGTTAATGTCAGAATTTGACATATTTAAATATTTCAAATTCTGACATTTACTCATGACTTTTTACATTTTATACTAATTCACCACATACTTATTGCTCTTGAAAATGAAACTGTAAATAAAAGTTTCGAAATGCGTCGAGCAGAATAAAGTATTATACAAGTGAAGAGACAAGATTTTAACTTTCTACATTAATTTACAAAGACTTCACATACATCATGGAGAACTTCATCAGAAGATATGAAGTGACGTCTATATTTGAATCATTCAAATTGACGATATGGTAACAATTCTGGGTTTATTCTTGATATGTGGATGTTGAGACCCCTCTCTTCTTTAAAGTTTTTAAAATCTTTACAATGGGGGCATGATTAGAAAGATGGATCTTTCAATCTGGTATTGAGAAGGTGAGTTTTCAATAAATTTCTTATATATAATATAGCACAATCAGTTCTCAAGGTAGGTAACGAGTCGTTTGACTGTATTCCGAAGCTCCTGCATGGTTTATGAAAAGGCAAATTTCCTGGAAGTTATGATGATTGAGACCAATATTCATCATCCATAATTAAATAAAAAATACATTTATTTCCAACAGGATATTTCCATAATTGGCATTTTAGTATAAATAGACATATTAATAGGTGGAATCGCAGGTGACAAATGTGGGGTTGGACATGTCAGGACTGGGAGCAGTTCAGGGATTACTGTGTGGCGTTGAGGCGTGGAGTTCGAAGGTTCATTTAAAGCCGAGTTAAAGCTTTGTGCATTCGCAAATAGTGGATTCTCAAGTCTGTTGAGTTTTTAGCGCATTTTCCATCTTGATGAAAATCGCTATTGCAGCCGCTTTGTTGAAAGTTTTGCGGCAATCAGTAGGTAGGTACGGTACAGCTGCCACTTCTGGATCTAGTTTCGGTTTTTCCAACTCCGATTTTCTTAGATGGTCCAGCGTCTTTCAAGTGTTCTTGAGGAATGTTTCACGCTGCTATCCTATCGGTAAATTTGCCACTTGAGTATTACAGTGGTAAAAATTTGTCATCTTCTAAGAACATGTCGAATGGCATGACACTTCTTTTTGAGGTGCGTAAAAATCACGTAAAATATTTATATTATGTGATGTACCAGAATTACCTTCAATTATAATTATTTTATGTACAGAACATCCTAAAAAATCCGTCGGAAGCATTTGACGGGAACACTATCACTTGAATTATTGTTTCTCGTATTTGAAAAAAAAATCCCTAATTATTTTCATGTGTGTTTATTACGATACGACACTCATTCAATTAGTATTAGGTCTCGTTTCTCGTAGGTACTTCCCTGTATCGATTCATGAAACGTTGAAGATCACTGGAATTTATTTTCCGAGTACTTCAACAACGCTGATTTTTACCTTTCAAGCCTCGTCGGCCAATTGCTCTGAGATATTTGAGTTAAACCCATTCTTTACCCATACAGCACATTTTTCACCGAGCATCACTTTGTAAAAAGTTGCCAGTATAGTCTTTCTCTACGTAATAGATTTTCACTTGTCTCGCAAAAACTCTTGTTCAACTACTGGCATTGTACGCTTTACGAGGCGAAATAACAAATTACAAAACCGTTCCGGTCTGCTTGAACAAGAAAATTCTCCTGGATGTTTGAATTCATGCTGTATTTTGTTCATATCGAATTCAAAGAGTAAACAGTGAGCAGTCTTGACAGGGCCTACACCAGTGTGACTTGCTAGCGGTGCTTACACTGAATATAGTAGTTTATATAGTAAGGAGGTGTTCCTCCACAGTTGGGCGAAGCACAGACCTAGGTATGTGCGTAATTAGCAAAGTTCTCTAGATAGTGCGGTGGAATGCAGTGTACGTAGTACACAACGCAACTACTCTATATGCTCGCGACATAAATTTGTCGAAAACGACAATAAGACGCTCGTAAGCACCGTAATGGTGATGCCTGCATGTAGTCTTATTGATGTCTCTAAGCTACCAAAAATTTTGGCTGGGCAAGATAGGGAGTAATTGTGGAAAAAAATCGCCAACCTTTGGTAAAATGGAAATTGGGCCCAGACAAAATTTTATGGACCATTAATTCGATCACGTGATTTATCAATAATATCCACCGGATCGATGGAAACTGCTTGCCTGGCAAACTCCCCTTGAATGGTGTGAAGTTTGCGAGAAGTGGGCCCTAATTTTTAATTTTGTTAACAGATTGCCCCCATCTTGGAAAGTTTGTAAATCGTATAGATGGAAGTTTCAAGGCGGACGCAGCCGACTGTAAAATGTATAAAAGTTCGGTTTAGTGGGAGTTTTGTACCTACGCGCTGTTTAAAATATGAAAGGAAATTAATTCTGGGAGATGTCCGAGCCACGTGTGCATTTAACTCGATTAGATCACTTCCTGATGGCGCCCCGTTCTGCTCATTGATTCCCCCTTCCCCCGCCGCATTTGGAACCCTCGAAGACGCATTCCATCTCCACGACCCTAATGATACGGTCTCTACGCCGATTCGGTCTCCAATCAATAAAAAATGGACCTTGACCACGACTATTTGGAATAAAAAGAAAATCTATAAAGGTATAAAGGTCTTTTAGGTATAACTAGTGAAGATGCCATCTATACTCTATACTCCAAGCTACTCGAGGGGTAAACCGCAAGGAAAATTTTGTACACTAGACTTCCACTATCGACTGATTTCCACTGATTTCCATCTGACTTCCATTGACTTCCATGGACTTCCACGGATTTCCATGGACTTCCACGGATTTCCATGGACTTCCACTGATTTCCATTGACTTCCACTTATTTCCATTGACTTCCACTGATTTCCAAGACTTCCACGTGATTTCCACTGAGTTCCATGACTTCCACGTGATTTCCTGAGTTCCATGACTTCCACGTGATTTCCACTGATTTCCATGACTCCCACTGATTTCCATGACTTCTACAGACTTCCATGACTTCTACGTGATTTCCACTGATTTCCATGACTTCTACAGACTTCCATGACTTCCACGTGATTTCCACTGATTTCCATGACTTCCACGTGAATTTCATCGATTGTAGGGAATATTCCCCCGGGAACCTACTAGATATACAAACTACCTATCGAGGAAAACCTCGAGGGAAACATTGTTGGTAAAACTGGGTCCAGGAATCTAAAATTCAGTCGATAGGGATGCATATAACTACATGAAAGACCTGGACCTTGTATTGTTATGTTATGTTTTTTCACCACTAGTTACTGAGTCGATTTCCAGAAAATAAATTAAGAGGTCTTCAGTTTTTAACTTCCCTTCAACCGCAAAGAAACCCGCAGCTTTGCGTCCACATCAAATTGTAAATTAGAGTGATAATTATTGTGAACTCGTCTTCAACAAACAGCAAAACTGAGCTAGGTAACAATAATTACGGCTAAGTCGAGGGCTAAGTACCTTCGTACCTAACTTGTTTTCTTAACAAACACAGCCTGCACTTCGAGCAGCACCCATTTCAAAAATTTTCAGGCAGAATCGAGGGCAGAATATAAGCAGTTAAGGTACCATACTAGACGTTCGGATAGTCGAATAGATGAAACATCAGATTTCCAAGCAGAAGATCGTGGGTTCGAATCCGCGTGAAACGACTTTTTTTCCTAGAAAATCATTGTGTTTTTTTATTTAATTTTTGTACCACATGATGATTATCTAGGTACAAGTCAATGAATTCTTTTTCAACTCTTGATACAGTTTTGGTCACCTAAATTATCTGTAGGTATGGTGGAACTGGTGATGAATGTATTTTAAGGACGGCGTTATACCTCCTATTGATTGAATAATAAGCAGGGCCGGGCCTAGCAGGCGTGCCTCGAGGCGTGCAGTGCGTGCCTGCACGCAGGCGGCAAGTCATAGGGACGGCAATATAATAATAAAGTTGAATTATAAAGATTCTTCTCATTCCCGCATTTAGGGAAGGGGGTTGTCTTCACTGCCGGTGAAGGGGGCGGCAATTTTTCGCTGGCACGCAGGCGGCAGATAGGCCAGGCCCGGCCCTGATAATAAGCGTTACGCAATCAATCCCTGTGGGTTTATTCTTTGACAGAATCCCACCATTTAGGTCTTTTTCGACAGGTACAAGGATGTACATTGGTTTAAGCCCATTGGCATTTCATAATCGAAATTTTTTTTTTTTGATTTTTGGATTTTGGAAATGCCAATGAGTTCAAACCAAAGTACACCCTTGTATGTAGCTTTCGAAAGAGACCTGAATGGTGAGATTCTATCAAGGAATAAATCCACAGGGATTGATTCCGCAACGTTTATTTCACCAGTTCAACTCCGTCCTTAATTTGGTAATTTGGTAAGTTGACCATGGAAATATACGGAAGCGTAGAAGGGCCAGGCTGCCAATCTTTTTACGGATATGAAGTCGATTTTCAAAATCGACCTGGTCAAGTTTCAAACTCGACCGCGTCAAGTTGAATTAAACTGAGCGTCATAAGTCAAGGATATGTCAAAATTTGCTCCAATTCCAAGTGAGGATATCTGTGGGAACAAATATCCGATTCGGAAAAAGTTGATGGCCCCCGGAAGAGCTTGCTTACCTTTGGCTGCAGGACGCTTATGTCGACTTATGTCATACCTGACTTCGTGCATTATATATAAAATGCCAAAGAGAGGAGTGACAAAAGGGTTGATTTTTGAAACCGTCAAACTTTTCAGCGTATTTTTGTGACAAAAAACTTTTTCCAATGGATAGCTGATATCCCCAAGGGTATCCAATAGGCATTATTTTTTCATCCATACATTGTTATCATAATTAAAAAATAATTGCCAATATTTTCTATTACGAGCTTCAACTATGATTACTGTTTGACTCATACAAAAATATTGATACGAACACTAGGAACAGTAGACGTGTTGACAATTTGTTTTCCAGTTGGGCTTGTTAGGACGATCAGAGCATGAAATTATCATGTACCTAAGGTCCTTCTGCAGTGCAGAATCAGTAAGAAAGCTGCTTTTCTAAGCAAATCGCTTCTGAAATGGCTTAACTTCAAAAACATGTGTCAAAACACAGCTTAAATATCTCTGTTGTTTCGCCGTTAACTGTCGTCTGTCAGTATTTGTACCACCCTGCTGACGCTTGCGCTAAGATGGCCTTAAAACGAAAAGGATGTATGGATAGCTTATACCATTGACAGACTAGAAAGCTCATAAATTACTAGTGTGTCACGTCGTCATAGTCGCCGAATAATCGCCGGTGGTCGTGCATCATCGCCGTGATTTTTAAATATCTTTGGCCAGCTTTTCTGCAATGAATCGCGATATTTGTCATCGAGTCTGTCATTCCGGTACGCCATTTAGACACGTATTTCTGGAATGGAGAAACTGGATTTTGTGTCTTGCCTCCTGCAACAACATCTTTTGTACCAAATTATAAGCATAACGTGTATAAGCAAGCACGAAAAATTGAAAAATCTTTGCTTTACATAAGAAATGACCACCTGAAAATTATAAATCTCCTCGCTTTACATAAGAAACTGACCGCCTGCGCCCGTTCGCGAAAGTTGGATGATACGAACATTGCGAACTTGTAGCACAGTATCGGTTGGCAGAGTACTCTATTTTTGGCAAAGTCGAATTTATCGATGAGGGAATAGGTTTTTCCGTAAGTATCCGTAAGATAGGTAGGTATCTATATAAGTGTTTATTTCCATAAATATCTCATAAATAAGCTTAAACCTCGGTTCAAACTATGCAAATAGCTTTTCAACATGCTGCCTAGATTGGGAATATTCCAAAACGTCTGTCGTGAAAAATGTGAAATTTTGGAAAAGCAGCGAAATAGAAGGTACGTATCGCAAAAGCAGTTGAAAAATTGCAAAAAAAGTTATGATGAACCACACGATAGGTACAAACATAATGAACTATAACATGCATCTGTCAGTTGCCTTATTGCCACTTGCCAGCCGCGCATATGAACCAGGGCCGCGCTTAAAAGTTGGTTAGACTATGGGACTATGCGATTTTGATCAGGTTGACTAAATCATCAGTCTCTTATTCTTCGTT
The DNA here is from genome assembly GCA_949128115.1 of Anaspis maculata. NCBI lineage: Eukaryota > Metazoa > Arthropoda > Insecta > Coleoptera > Scraptiidae > Anaspis > Anaspis maculata. The sequence goes on from OX421968.1 coordinate 37,020,148, forward strand.
TCCTCAATTTCTTCCGACTCAATGAAAATTCAACATAGATTTTGACAACAAATAAATATAGTGTGATGTGGTGTGAACATTGCAAGCAATAATTATTTTGTTATTGCTTGCAATGTTCACACCACGCTTTTTTGATTGAATGGAATCTAAGCTAAATACCACCTCACATCTCACCTGAAATATGAAATTATCATTATAATTATAGATACTATAGGCAATAATAGCCGAATACTTTCGGACCATTCGACAATAAAATTTGACATTGACATTTTGGGCAAAAATTGATCGCCACGTTTATTCATGCGCTACGGCGCAAGCTCATAGGCTTATTACGATTTTGCAGTGTGTCCCCCAAATTTGCAATTGAATGATCATCAATACTCTTGACAGACTGCACCTCAATGATCATTAAGTGTAATGATCATTAGCGTTAATCGACGATTGCGAATTTGGGGGTGACACAAATTCGCAAATCGTAATGAGCCTAGAAGCTTGCGCCGTAGTGCATGAATGAACGTGGCGATCCATTCCCCCCCCCCCCCAAAGTGTCGATGTCAAATAGTCGAATGGTCCGAGTATTGGGCTATTATCGCCCTTATTATCCATAATTATAATATTAATTTCATATTTTCGGTGAGGTGTGAGGTGGTATTAAGCTTAGATTCCATTCAATCAAGAAAGCGCGGTGTGAACATTGCAAGCGGAAACAAAGTACCTAATTATTGCTTGCAATGTTCACACCACATCATACTATCTTTGCTTTATTTGTTGCCAAAATATATGTTGAATTTGTATTGAGTCGAAAGAAATGGAGGAAAAGAAGAATAAGAGACTGATGATTTAGTCAATAATCTGATCAAAATCGCATAGCCCCATAGTCTAACCAACTTTTAAGCGCGGCCCTGATTAATGTGCGCGTCTGGCAAGTGGCAAGGCAACTGACAGATGCATGTTATAGTTCATTATGTTTGTATCCATCGTGTGGTTCATTATAACTTTTTTTTGCAATTTTTCAACTGCTTTTGCGATAAGTACCTACCTTCCATTTCGCTTGCTTTTGCAAAATTTCACATTTTTCACGACGGATGTTCTGGAAACCTCTATTCCCTCATCAATAAATTCGACTTTGCCGAAGATAGAGTCCAGGATAGAGTACCACCAACCGATACTGTGCTACAAGTTCGCAATGTTCGTATCATCCAACCTTCGCGAACAGGTGCAGGCGAGGGTGCAGGCGGTCATTTCTTATGTGAAGCGAGGAGATTTTTCAATTTTTCGTAGGTACGTGCTTATACGTGCACGCTACAGGAATTATATACCTACCTGTCTCACGGATACTTACGGAAACCCATGTCCTCATCAATAAATTCGACTTTGTGCCCAAAGATAAAGTGTCGCCAATCTATACCCTGCTGCCTGTTTGCAATGTTCGTATCATCCAAATTCCGCGAATATGTGTGGTTATTGCTCATGTTTTTGGAATTTTATTTTGGAATATTATTATTATTATTATTTTGTACGTGCTTATACGTGCACACTTACGGGCATAATTTGGTACAAGAGATGTTGTTGCAAGAAGCAAGACACAAAATCCAGTTCCTCGATTCCAGAAATACGTGTCTGAATGGCGAACTGAAATGAGGGACTTGATGACAAACGACAGATATCGCGATTCATTGCAGAAAAGCTGGCCAATGGTTTTCAAAAATCACGGCGATGATGCACGACCACCGGCGATTATTCGACGATTATAGTTACCCCTAGTTAATGACCATTAAGGTCCTAAATGATCATTTAGTAAATGACGACGTGCAACATTGGTCATTTATATCGTAATTTACGCTTAATGATCATTCAGTTTTCCAGTCTGTCTAGGGTATAAGGTGCAGTCTGTCAAGGGTATTAGGTCCTCAAGGCTGACCAATGAGCAAATCGGATTTCATGGTTGCGGCGCCATCTGGTCCACCATATCGATTTCTCCTCGGAAATCTCTTATTATAGTGAAACGATTGTCATAAAACTTGGGAACTTACTTTTGTCTCGTATGAAAATTCTTATTCCCAAGCTGAGTTTCATGATTCCGCCTCTATCTTGGCCGCCATATCAAAATTTCTCATAATAGGGTAGTGACCACCATCCAAAAATATAGAAAAAAATCATACTAATCGAATGTAGAGCCTTAATAACAAGACTACGTTACGTGAAAATTCGAAAAAAAAAGTTCCAAGTGTCTCAAAATCTGCCTTGAAAGTGGCTACTTTTGCAAACGATTTCAAATCTACCGAGCCGTAAGGCGGGCTGTGACGTTTCAATCTTTTGACAGTAGTGGGGATGACCACACCTCCGTTGCCTGTGTGTCAGTGTTGACGTTGACGTTTGCCAGCATAACATAACCATTGAAGTCTGATGTAGTCTTGAAATATTCATAAATCATGAAAGATTTTACCAACTTTCCATATTTTCAAGCAAAACAACTAAACAACACGAATCACCGCACAGATACACAAAGCGTTAACAATATAACAATCAGCTGTTATGAGCGTTGACGGGTTGACGCTAGTGCTTTTTGTAGTAAGTTCTGTATAATGTTGTCAAGCCTGCTTCTCCGCCTATGAAAGATTGCGACGTCATCGCGCCAAATTTGAAATGATCGAAAACTTTCATGAATTTTTTTTACCAAGAAAACTTACGAAAAAAAATCTGTCAACTATATAGCGTCACTTATCAAGAAGTGAACTTTAAAAAAAAATAATAAAAAAAAAAATCGGTCACTACCCTATTGGAACGATTTTCATGAAACTTGACATTTACCCCTGTCTTGTAATAATGATCATTCTTATTCTCACGCTGAATTCACTGATTCTTTGGCTGCCATATTGAAATCTCTTATTAGGGGAATGATTGTCATGGAACTTGAAACATCCGACTTCCATCCGACTTTCACTAAGTTCCATAGATTTTCAATGACTTTCACCTAATTCCACGTGATTTCTATTGAATTCCACTGACTTCTACAGACTTCCACTGATTTCCATGACTTCTTTAGACTTCCATTGACTTCCACGTGATTTCCATTGAATTCCACAGATTTCCACAGATTTCCACAGACTTCCACTGACTTCCATGACTTCCACGTGATTTCCATTGAATTCCACAGACTTCCATGACTTCCACTGATTTCCATGACTTCCATTGACTTCCACGTGATTTCCACTGACTTCCACGTGATTTCCACGGACTTCCACGGACTTCCACGGACTTCCACGGACTTCCACGGACTTCCACTGTAGTGTACACCAGACTTCCACTGCGGTTTACCCCTCGAAGCTACTAGAAGATTGGGCTAAGTTGCTAACAAACAAATTGGAAATTTGTCAAAACAAATAGGCACATTAATATTACCTATATCATAGGTATATCAAGGTAGAGAGAAATCAGCTGTTATAGCTAGAGCATCACTGTTTAAGAGACATGTGAGCCCTGTCGGAAATTTCGCCAATCGCGATAGGCGACGTGCTAAAAGTGATGATCCTGCGCGTTCCTCTCATATTTTCAATAAATTATGACATTTACTAAACATTTTAAAGACAATTGTAGATAAAATCTTGTAATAAGATACCTACACGCGTTAAAAGTGTCTTGTTAATATGTCACTTTTAATTCTTGTATCGTAAATAGCTATTATATACTTATTCTTTTTTTTGCGTCGATTATTGAAAATGTAACATGCAGAAGAATACACTAACCTGTGAAATGTGGAATCGTGGAGTTCTTATTCGGTCTTCCAGAGGGTCTTTCTCCATAGAAAACTACACCAGCATCGAGCAGAAGAAAACTACACCAGCATCGAGCAGAAACAACATAAACAGTAAACTAAACAAGCATACGGAGCAAACACAGAAATAGACGCCGCGGGGCCAAGAACAGACAGATCGACGCAGAAATGGCTGAGTCAGAGTCACTGGCACTGCTCACTACATTATCGGCAGTTCCCGGGAAATTCAAAATCTTCAAAAGCTATCAGTATTTCATAATAGAAACGCAGGAGACAAATTCTATCAGCATTTGCAAATAAATAATCTATAAGGTTTTCATAATAGGGATTTTTCATGTAAAAACTTGTAGAAATGCAATGATGAATTCCAGATACATTCTAAGTATTATGTTTTCATATAAAAACTTATAGAAATGCAATGATGAATTCCAGATACATTCTAAGTATTATGTTTTCATATAAAAACATATAAAGCTTACTATGTGATTATCTCATAGCTTATATGATATCATATAGGATCCACTACCTTCATATAGAAAAATATAAAAGCAAATAGAATTTTGATCTGAAATTTCCGTCAGGGAGGCAGTTTCAGACAGGGGGTAGCACCCTTAGGGTTCGGATAGGTCAAATTCATTTATGGGTCAGTTTGTAACGGTAAATTATGCATTTTCGAATGCCATTTCTTACATGGACGCAGCATCAAAAAATTCAAACTTCCAAAAAATTATATATATTTTTTAGGAAATGCCTCCTTAGCCGGCCCCGGCTTCATGTATTGTTGCAGCCGGAGCCGGCTATTTGTATGGTAACCGGCACTGCCGGCAGAGCTGTTTCGAGTACAATGGAAAAAGTACTCGAGTACTGAATACAAGTACTCTCGTATAAAAGTACTCAAGTACCAAGTACAAGTATAGAGCCGCTCTAAGTACACAAGTACTCATATGAGTACAAAGTACCACGAGTACCTTCATGTGAGTTACGAAATGTTGGGAGTAACGGTGGAGAAATGGGGCTAAAAGACTTAAAGTTGGCGACTCACAGTGAAGGAGAGACCGTGACATACATACCTACCATGAGTGAGGAAGAGATAGAGATAGAATTTTTTCTTCTGCGGTGTCGGCGCTACCAAGGCTCGAAAAGAAAAAAAGGTATGTCCTAAGTTGAATTGGCCAGTTCAATAGCTATTTTTTTATTTTAATTTTTTTTAATCAATTTATCCGTCAATAAATAGCTATTCGACTAGACAGTCCAATTTCAGATACCTACTCGTTTTCTATAGTTTTTCTTTCGAAGCACTGATAGCAATGGAACCGCAAGAAGGAAAACAACATTTTAGAAGGCCAACTAAACCTCGAGTGGCGAATTTGGAAGCACTAGTGCAAAAACTGGGACAAAAACTGAATACCTACCTACTAGCCGGCCTATTGCCTTCATCAAATACCTATTGATATTTCGCCTCATGCTACCAATAAAATATAAAAATTGCTAACAAGACTGGCTAGTATCTTGTTTTGCTTTGCATTAGCTTTATTTTCGGATTCTCTTTTTGAGGAATTGTGGTAGGTGCGAGGGTAGGTAGTACCCACTTTATTCCGAATTGAAATGAAACACGTTTTCTTAAATTCCGTGATTTGACAAATCTGAGCTTGCATGAAAATGTACTCATTTCGCAAGACAATGTATTCGAGTGCAAAGATCAAAGAAAAGTACTTGGGTACTTTTAAAGTACCTACTCGAGTACACATGCAAGTACTCGAGTACATTCTCGCAATTTAAGAGGTATTAAGTACAAGTATGAGTACATTGAAAATAAAGTAGGTACTTGGGAATGAGTACCGAGTACACTGAAAGTACTTGGAGTACAGTGTTTGAGTACTTGTACTCGAGTACCGCACTACCGCACAACTCTGATTGCCAGCCATCCTTATTGTAGCCGACACCAAGTGAGTGACAGTGCACCCTGCCGATGCCGGCTTTTCGTATCGTAGTCGACACTAAGCGACAGAATTGTGCATCAGATGGCTCCTGAGCTCCGGACAGACTCGAATCTCTGGAAATGGAAGTGTGTAAGCTACAATAGGGTACTTGCCTATTTTTTTTTATTGGCTTAATCGATAGTATGGCTAAAAAAAATAAACCCGTATTTTTTCTTTTTCTCAAATTCGTGTTTTAACAATATATTTGTGACGTCACAATATACTAAGAACTGAACTAACAGCACTGTTGGATTAAAAACTCAAAAAAATGTTGGAGTGGCATCACCATATTTGAAAAATACAGACACAAAAACCCCACTGAAATTTCCGTTGCCCAACCTTTGAAAAAAATGAATTAAAAAAATCTTTCTAACCAATGAATATATTCTCCGGAAATTTTCAGGAAATACCCTTTCAGGAAACGAAAAGCCAGCAGTGTGCATTATGCAATGAGCCTTATGGATAAAGATCAAGCAATTGCTTTTGCTTGATTCTTGTTCCGAGAAAATTCTCAAAAAACTCAGAAACTTCAAGCAACTCATTAATTCAGGTTTCACTGAGCATTTGGTAACTGATTGAAAAAATAACATTGGTTTAAAGTCTCATTTCCAAATGTTTCTCCATTTTTTGCTGCATTGTCACCTACTTGGTGTCGGCTACAATACGGATGGCCGGCAGTGCCGGTTACCATGCAAATAGCCGGCTCCGGTTACAATACATGAAGCCGAGGCCGGCTACGGAGGCGCTTCTATTTTTTTATAAGTATCTTTAGGTTTCAGGCTACTATAACGAAAGTCAAGCATCGCCCGCAGAAGCCAGAGCCTGGATGGGTGACTGGTGGATAGCTGGGCGCGAAGAGAGCGGACGCAGCGTAGTGTACTTGCCCAAGGGGGCTCCATTACCTGTACACGCACATGAACGAGATGATTGTAGGTAGTAGCATAAATCCATAGTGCGGCTCGGTGCGTCCGACACCTCGACACCCAGATGGGTAAAAGAGGTTTCGATTATATATATATATATATATATCTTTAGGTTTTCAATTTTATAAAGTTCTTTTTTGCTACTTAACGTGCAGTATTACAGCTTTGACGCCTAACATCTGTCTGTTCAATCTGATGGCTCAACTAAATATAATACTGTCTCAACCTTGGGCATATGATATACCTACATTTATGTACTATCTAATGCCCCATGTTGTATAGTATAGTCTGCTCAAAACTGCCGCGCCGCGGGCCTGTTCGAAGCTGCCTCCTGCTCGGGACAGTTTAGAACAGTTGCAGACAAGTTCTCAAAAAGTAAATTTCGAATATTTAAAATGATGTTCCCACATATTGAACTATGACTATGCAGGTAAGAGCTTCGTAAACTAATACTTAGAACGCGTTTTCTGTTCAAAGGTAGGTAAATATTGTTCTAAACTGCCCCCTCCAAAACGGGCCATGAGCTTCGCATTTTAAAATTTTTGAATGCGCAGGGAAGTCTAAGAATTCATTATTTCTAAAGCGCCTGGTGTATACTTCGACCGCTCACTCTGGCTCTAGGCCCGGGCCCCGACCGACCCACGCCCTTCCTGTATTATTGTGAAATATTCCTGGCTTTCAGGAACATAAGGCGTAGAGAAGTGTGTGCTACAGTCGTTTATGTGATATAATTCCACTGGCAAGATTTCTCACTTATTTATGTGCAATATAGAGGCCTGATTATACTTTATTTAATGTAGTTTCTGGATTGACGCCAGTGGATTTCTTTTTATCTACCTACCACCGTGTGGTACTGGCCATTTTTCAACACGCAAAGCAAACGCGTGTCGTACTAACGCCGGACTTTTATGACACCAAGGGCCGGTATTTTCATCTCTTGATAAAGTCGCGAAGATGTTACTCGGCAAATAAGTGCTGCGCAGAACATACAGCGCAGCATTTATCCACCGAATAGAGTTATTCGGAGAGCCGGCGGTAGCTCAGCGGTTGGAGCGCTGGGCTGCGAATCTAAGGTAGTGAGTTCGGATCCACACGGCAGCAGTGATGAAAAATTTACTGCTGTCGTTGACCTTCCCGGCAAGCCACCAACCCAGTCGCTATAAATAATTGAGTACCTGCGTTCTGGGTGAACAGAGGGTGATAAGGCGGTTGTCTAAGGCGTGATGCTTACTCCATCACCTGTGGCCTCCAGGGGTAGGGTATCCAATTTCGAGACATAATCGAAATACTGGGATTTTGGGATTAAAAATTTCAAATCCCGGGATTCCGGGATTTTCGGGATTTCTTAAATGATGCAGCTTTTCAGTTTTCACCTCACGTAGGTAAAAAACAGAGTCAATGCAAGAAACTCAGATCATCCAAGTAAGTTAATAGAACATTGTGAAAAGGTAACTGTAAAAATAACAGAAAAACTTTGTAAAAAATAAAATAGGAAAAAGTTCTGTATATAGTTGAACAACTTCACTAAGCACTTCACCAAATGAAACCTCACTCCCGTGCAGCCGGCAAATGTCATGAAAATAAGAAATGTGAGACCATCAAAAGGCCCTGCTGAAATAAGGTTGACGAACTTGGATAAATGTAACCGCCCGCCCGAGCGCCCGCCCATTCCGGAAATTGGTCGAAAAATAATAATCAACTTAAAATATAGTAAATTTCATCGAAAGACTTTTGAGGGGGTAAAGTTGCCAGCACAGATATAGCATTACTCCTCTGAATTTCAAGACTGATTCTTTGACTTAAAAATTCTGTTGATCGAGTTTCTTTCGATTTTTCAAAAATTTTTCGACCAACCTCCGCAATGAAAGACTTGGCTGAAGGACCCCAAGAGCCAAATGTCTCGACACCAAATGGACAAATAATGAAGCGATCTGCCAGCTGAGAGTACTTCACCTTTTTTTTTTCTTCGGCGATAGCTGCAGCACTCCCACCAGCTTTTGATGAGATCGCAATATTACTCTGACACATGGTGTCACAACAAGTGGCGTCCCAGATCAGCTGACGGCCATTTTTCCATGGCCCGTAGGTTAGTCCGTCAGGGCGTTTTCCGTCACTCCTTGACACACCTGAAGGCTCAAGGAGCGATGGAACGCCTGCAGATTTTAGGGCCCGTCGGATTGTTTCGTTTAGTGCTGCGTGTCTACTAAGCCTACCTGTCGAGGTCTTGGTGCAAGCTAAACCATGATATCCAAATTCGTCGACCCTATCCCCACAAACGCAACGATGACTCTCACAAATCCTACTTCCCAGACGCAGACCCACCGCAATCCGGAATGAGACGTCATCAAGCAAAGTGCCTAGTGCAGTGGTCGGCAATGCATTCAAAAATGCTCCTGATTCTGGACATGCTCCCGCCAACAACCGAGCCTTCTCTAAAGGATTTTTTTCAGCAACATTGATCATTGCTTCAAACCTCAACTTTAGAACAGGGTAAATCCAATTACGTTGTATGTTCTTGCTGGTGATCGTATTGCTGGATTGATTACTGTCCAGTTCCCATAGTGTGGTAGCTTCGATATCATCATTTGACACCAATATTGGTATTTTATTGTATTTAGTTGGCATAAATAAAACATCGCAGTTGCATTGCAATAATGCGTACTTTCTTCGAGAAAGTGAAAATTACTTGCTGAGGAAAAAAGAAATCGTTTTTCTCCAATTTATTATAGTTTTGTTTTATTTAATGTATTTGGACATGTTCTTTAGTTTTCAAGGGCCGGTATTTTCATTCCCATATGAAATTATTATGTGCTTACTTCAAGAATCGGTGTTTATCCAATCTTTTTGAATAATGCACGCATTATAACGCGCGTACATGCCTGCATTTTTCAATAAGACTGGATAAAGCATAGTATTCTACTCGCACGTAATGGCTATTACTCATTCGGATGCTTTACGACACTCGCCAAGGCTCGTGTCGGCAAACTGCATCCTCATGAGTAAGAAGCAATCATTACCCGCTTGTTAAATAATATACTATACAATATATCATTGTATTGACGCTATTTTTCATTCAACTAAGGTAAAAAAATGCATCGTTTCAAAAATCCGGAAAATCCCGGGATTTTTCCCTACCGAGATCCCGGGATTTTCGGGATTTTGAACCAACGGGATCCCGCGATTCGGTATCCCGGGATTGGATGCCCTATCCAGGGGTCCGCGACAACCGGGTAGTGGATACAAAGAACGGAAGCTCTAACCTTCCACTTTGTGAGCCAAGTCGGTCAATGGGATGTGGAGCCGCACTTTAGAGTTATTCGAAACTTATCCGGAGATGGAAATACCGGGCCTAAAAGGCATTTCTACCTCTAGGATGTTTCAATTTCTTCAAATATCTGAGGCAAAATAGATAAAATAGTATACACTCGTTTGCCGAAACGTTTGTTTCGTTGCCCCAAAAACAGTCGTGATTGTCAGTCGTGTAACAAACTTCGTCTTATTTAAGGACGGAGTGGAATTGGAAAAATAAAGCGTTGCGCAATCAATCCCTGTGGTCCTTGACAGAATTTTACCATTTAGGTCTCTTTCGAAAGCTACAAGGATGTACTTTGGTTTGAGTTCATTGGCATTCCCAAAATCCAAAAATATTTTTTTGATTTTTGGATTTTGGAAATGTCAATTGGCTCAAACCAAAGTACATACTTGTAGCTTTCGAAAGAGACCTAAATGGTAAAATTCTGTCGAGGAATAAACCCACAAGGATTGATTTCACAACGGTTCATTTTTCCAATTTAACTCCGTAATAATAATAATAATAATTATTATTATACGATTTCGACTTGTGTGCGGTGCGCTATGCATCGTTGAGATCAGCCTGATGAAATCATAATAATTGACAAAGCATATATCGACCCTGTCCTGAAAAAATCACTAACTGCAAAATTGACGATTTTGAATCACTTATATACCATGTTATTGAAAAAAAAATTGATTTTTCGTCGCTCACATAATGAGAGTAAGATATAATAATTATGTGGAATATTTATAATAATTATGGCAACGAATACAACGCATACGGTCTTAATGATCAAGGCTGAGTGATTTAGAGCTCTGCAGAGATTACAACGTAATACACTTGTCAGAAGACGAAGTTGCCGGGATTTGGCTAGACCACATCCGCAGGATCGAGATCCGCCGTATAACCCTCAAATGGAAATGACAATGTGTAATCTGGAACGTTTAATTTGCGACACATATTTACCTGAGGTCTGCCGCCTACGCGTCGCGTGACCCCTCGATCTTCATGTTATTTTAATTAAACTTCTATATGGGTAATCCAATTATTCAATTCCTGTCGTGGATCCGGTTACTTGACAATTAGATGGTGTTATGCAACAGGGATTGGAGATTCAACCAACAAATTGTAGGTACTGATTGTCCAACAGTAATAATAATTGATTTATTAGTAGATGTTTATTCTGTAACCTAATGACAGGAGGGGAAAAATTCAAGTCTTTTTTTCGGAATAAATAAATAGAATGACAATAAACATCTACTCATAAATCAAATTCAAGAGAATGAACAAAGAATAATCATTATTTGATATGGACAGGGAGCTGGTGCCTCAAAAGTTACGTAATAAGGTACATGATTTTAACCCCAAAGGTCAAATGTGCGTTGATAAGGTTGTTGAAAATTGCTTTGTCTTACATGTCAGACTGGGGGCTCTAAGCTGGTATGAGCTTGTCAGTTTTCGAAAAAAAATGGCCAAAAATTTACGTCACAAGGTACATCAATGAAACCAAGGGGATTTTGTAAGTCAACATCCCCTTAAATGAAAATCTGGTCGTAAGACAACATTTTTGGGGGCTTTCGATCCACAAGACAAGTTTAAAATGTTCAAAAAAGGACCAAAAAGTATCAATTTTTTTCCCAGGCGTTTTGTTGACTAACTCATCAAGTGTGATATATAGTTGTAATAAGGATGAAAAACGGAATCTATTTCCATGTTGAAATACAGGGTGCAGGATTTAAGAAAAAAAATTCGATGTAGCACCCTGTAAGCGATGAACCACTAAAAAATGTTGTTGACAGATTCGAAACCTACATAAAAAATCATGTAAGAATTGTTTTTCATTCTTAAAATTATGTCAAAGGGGAAGTCTCCAGGAGAAGGTAAATTTTGGCCTGTTTTAAAAAAATCAAACTTGTCTTATTAGTCCAGGAATTATAGAAAAAAAGAGAACAAAATTGAAACCCATCTCGATTTTTGTATAAAAGCTCAGTTAAGCATGTAGTTCAACATACTAAAAGCCCTCCAGAGGAGAAGATATCAAGCCCAACAAGCAACGAATAATCATTCGCGGCCGAGCCGTAGCTTTGGGGTCGTTTTAAAAAATTTGTTAGTATTGACCGGTGGGTCGTACCGATGTGGAATTTTTATTAAAATAAAGCTTACATTCTCCTCTAAATATAACTCTCTATATGTATCATTGTATAATGTAATTTGATAAGAATGGGTACTTGCCCGCATATCATAACTTCATAGATCTGGCCGCCTTCTGGAATGCAGCACTCATCGGCGATGCCGCACCACACCCACACTAAATTGTTATCAATATAATTTCTTATAATCATTTCGTTAATTCTTCTTGGTTCGGGTCCCAAGATCATGAGCTACCCACTGGAATTCAAATTTTTCGCAAAAAAAAAACAGTAGAACTAACAACGGCAACCTATAGATTTCTGTAGAGACTTTAAAGACCTTATAATATTGTTACGAGCGGCGATCTCATGCATTCTGGTAAACACGCGATCTTTCTTGATTCTTTCATCCATTATGTCGCGGTGTAGATACAAGTGTGAAGCTCTGGACATTCCCAGAAGTATACGCGATGGCTTGGCATTGGGAACCTTCAACGCTCGATCAAGACACATCTGCTCATTTTGGCGGAGGCGCCGGTTCCAGAGCACGACAGAATTATACGGGCAATGTGCAAGATTTTTCGGGAGTCGTATGGAAACCGTATGTCGGGTCACTGTGGAAATTACTGGAGAATGCATGGAATATTCGAGATGAACTATTCGGACCTATACCTATATCGTCCCTTGCCAGGCAAAGCAACGTAAGCGCCATTCTGACAAAAATGAGTTTTTGATCTTGTTGGAAAGGTCTCACTGAGCCGCGTTGAATAAGTGAACCATCACAAAGACTAAAATATACTTGAATAATCATTGCATAACATGACACATGCAAAATTAATATTCTTTCGTGGGCAAATTGCAAACAACACGATTTTTTGTCTCTCCTGCAAAATTGCTGAAATGTCGCTTACGTTGCTTTGCCTGGCAAGGGACGATATAAGGCATCAATCGTCGCATCACGAGCAGTTATGAATTGGAATGCGAAGTGGTAGCGAGCGGATTAAAAGCGAGTAGTAATCACAGCGATATTCCTAAGTAAATAATTGTTGGCGTGTATTTATTGTAGCACGCAGTAGACGGCCTCGTGGCGCAGGTGGTTGTGTGGCTGCTTGCGGCCGCGAGAGCCCCGGATTCGATTCCCGGAAGAAGTGTGGATATTTGTGTTTGTCCAATTTGCAATTTTTCATGTAAATGTGATATGATAATAAAGGGCAAAAACTCCTACGGCCGGTGCAGGCCGATAAGGAAGAAAACATTTATTTATTTATTTATTTATTTATTTATTTATTTATTCATCTATTTATTTATTTATTCATCTATTTATTTATTTATTTGTAGCACGCAGTAATAAACAGTTTGTGTTTTAGAACGATCGTCTCAATTATATTCCTACAGAAAGAATTGAATTTTCTTTCTGAAAAAATATTTCTAAAATTTTTAACCCCACCTCTCTTCCCCCCTAAATTCTTTGAGTGTCCAATTAAATATTCTTGACCTCTCAATTCTCTTCAATGCAGTCAACGTCATCGTGCACAGCATCGGGAGAGAAAATTTTCTATGGAAAAAGTGTCACCCAAATTTTCCCCTTCGCTTCCCCCTCCTCACCTTAAAAATCTAAAACGACAATACCTCCTTTGTGATACATCAAACTAAAGAGAATTGAATTCTCTCCCTGAACACAATTTTTTCGAAATTTTTAAAACCCCCGTTTTCCTACTAAAATACTTCAAATGTCCAGTTAAATGGGGGAGGGGTTGAAAATTTCAAAAAAATTGTTTTTAGGAAGAGAATTTAATTTCCTTCAATTTGATATATCACAAAGTGGGTAGTATTTTGTTAAATTTTTAAGTTGAGGTGGGGGAGAGCATAGGGGTCAATTTGAGCGGCACTTTTTCCACCGAAAACTCTCTTCTTCAAAGCTATTCAGGATGATGCTGACTAAACTGAAGAGAATTGAGGGGTCCAAAATATTGAAAGGGACACTCAGAGAATTCTTAGGGAGAAGGGAGGTAGAGTTAAAAAAAATTAAAATATTTTTTCAAAAAGAGAATTCAATTTTCTTCAATTTGATGTATCGCAAGGTAGGTAGTGTCATTCGAAATTTTATTTTTGGGGTGGGTGGGGGCAAGGGGGCTGAAGATAGAAATTTGCCAATGTATGTTTTAGATGTCCCCCTCGATATAAAAATCGACCTGTTTTTGCTCGAAGAAATATTGACTAGAAATCGGGAGTTGTTGGCAACAGGGCAGCCTCTTTTCGAATTTGAGTTTCGCATCCACTTCTGCACAATCGCTTCTAGTTATTCAAACCTTTGAACTGATTCATTTATTTTCAGTGTTGTAAACATGCGGACGGGTAAAATCGTTTTGATTTTATCCTACTCAGACTACGGGTAATTTCACTTCGCAACGGTGGAATGCTGATGATGGGAGCCATGCCATATTACCCTATACTCGCGGTGTAAAATGGGGAATAGGAGAGTACCTAGGTATAGGTACTGCTTCTTCGCAATCAGCAAAGAGTTGCTTTTACGGTTACGAAGTCGGCACAGCTACAGACTGCATCTTTTGCCATTGACTTTTGAGTAAGGTGCACATCAGAATGCATAAACGTGACATACGAGCGGAATGATTTGATGTGAGCGGAGCATACTTAGCAGCATACGAGCAGGTTTGATAATAACTCGGATGCAGCTCCACTATAGGGAGTATAGAATGCATTTCCAAAACTTTGGCTATTTCATTAGTCGCTCTTGAATGGCAAAAATCATTACTTCTCGTATTTCGAAAGCGCACTCTTATTTCTTCCAACCAACAGTTCCAACAAAGCTTACTAGGGAGCGTTTCGTCCCCATTTTTACCAAACTGAAACTTGAAGATTGTTGATTTTCTTGCTCGGCGGCAAGTGACTCTGAAAATCACCTCCAATCCATGGCAATATCCCAATAGATAATATAAATTGCCTTGTCAACTTTCAAAAGAATGAATCGACTTTGTAAATATTGTACCTACCTAAACTGGCCACTCTAGCGAAAGCAGTTTCACTTACAAAAATTCTAGCATAAGAATTATTGCGTCCGGCGTCTCCCACTATAATACTAATATAAATACCACCTATGCTTATATGTTCGTTAGAACCAATCTCCAAATATTGACCCAACCGAATCGGTTCACGTGGATCAGTTCCTAGCACCTGTTTATATGAACGACTACAATAACCGCTCTTGCGCTCAAATGACCGCTTGAACTCCTCTTGGCTTCCACTAGATCGCTTTACTTGTTTTGTAAGTTGTTTCTTCCGATGCAGGTGGCCGGTGTGCGATGTGAAATAAATAAATGGCGATGCAACTTTTACACTAATTTATTGAAATAAACGGTACACTGCACGTCTGCGTCTGTACCACAGATGTCTGTACGTTACATTTCTGCGGAGCTTCTCGTTCGTTGGTCTGCCATATTGAGATTTGAGAATATTTGTTTCTCTTACTGCTCTCTGGAGCCGAGGGCGCTCTCAGCGCTCGTCCTAACTGCGCACGCAATATACCCCCGCACATTGAAAGATTATCCCATCGTTCAATGTTCAATGAACAAAACAATTCGAAACATATTGAAACAATACAAAATTCAAATAAAAGGCGCGGAACTTATATCTCACTCACACACCACACTGGATAATTCCTCGGCAATCGGCAACGGGTACAGCTTCGAGAAAGCTCGCTGAATAATAATTTCCGATGTAGTCCTGACGGAGGCCACTCTGCTTACATGGTCACGTCCTGGATGTAGCTCCGTGATTCTGCCGAATTTCCAAGTCAAAGGAGGCTGGTTTTCCGAACCGATCAAAACGAGGTCACTTTCCCGCAAAGCGGCTTCCGCTGACTGCCACTTTGGTCTCTTCTGTAACTCAGCGAGGTACTCCCGATGCCACCTCGCCCAGAGGTGCTGCTGGAGTTGTTGAATTTACGCCAACTACGCGGACACAAGGGACGCGAACGGGAAGCGAAATTTTCAGAAAGCTTCCAGTTTGGGTTTACACAGCGTTGGAAAGACGCATGTTTCGACTGACCCTTCACTTGCCTACCAGTTAGCCTTAACCTACAGGGTAACCAGCGTTTGAAATACGGGGCCTAGGAGGCATTTCAGCCAAGGGGGCTATAATTATAGCAGGAGGGACTGAGGGAGCCACAACCCAGCTTCTGCACGAGCCACGAACCATGTCGGCTTGACATTGGAACTCTGTGACTTTAGCCTTGTTCAGGAAATATACCGGGTGGAATTTTTTCTGGACCGACGATACTTTTGAGATTCTAACGACTCTATTTGAACTTGTTCAGATTAAAATTTGGATATTGATGCTTTTAAAATGTTTTCCACTCAATAGAATGCGATTTTACAACCCATTAGGCGGAATTTCAGGTTCAGCAGCAGGCCCCTTCCTTATTCCGTTTCGACACTGTGCACGCTCTGCTTATCTTTGATGTCAAACTGCCATGCCAGTGGCATTACGGGCATCACCGATATTACCAGCGGACAGCCATTCAGCAGGCTTGTCACTTTTGTTTTGGTTCCTATAATAGCGGCTGCTCTTGATGTCACAAGGCTTCACTTTTTCCAGCTTACGCTCTCTCCTGCTATTATAACCTCCTTGATTTAAACCGGTCTAATTCGTTCTTACAAACGCAGTAGGTAATAGAAAACGTTACTGCCTTAGCCGCAACCACCGGAAATCTTCGCATTATTAAGATACATCCGTAAACAAAACCCCAACAACGTCCGATCTACAAAATCGATCACCATAATTGCAGGTGGGGTGGATGGTTGGTCAGATTGGTTGCATTGTTCATTACGTTGGTTAGGAGTCGACGCTGGCCATTTAAACTGAAGCAATCATGTTCAATCATTACATTACGTTGTAATTTACTGATGGAACTTGCAATTAACATTTATTAACAAATGATTGCGCAACCGTTCTAGTTGCGATGAGCTACGAATTCGTTATGCCCAGCGCCAGAGAGAAGGTAGGTATATAGTGCTACAGTCTACACTGGATAATTCCCCAAAATGTCTCCTGGCAATGCTGGCTGGCATACATAGACACGTGAATTGCGTTCACAGCAGCTCCAGCATCGAGCGAAGCTCCACAAATGCGAGTTATTTCCTTTGTTTTTTGATTCGTCTCTTCAGTGGCGCCGAACTCATAAAAAGTTACTATGGCGAAAGAATTTTCAGACCCCCCCCCCTATTGCAACGCAACGGTCGGGCCGGAGGACCCAAGAGCCCCTCAGTTAGCGCCGCAGGCGGAATTCTTCGGAATAATAATGATAATACTAACAATAATAAGCAAAAAATGGGAAGCCGCTGACCAGATTGTCGATAGATCTCATTATCTTTCCAAATTTCGAAATTTTTATAAATCTCTTCAAAAATACCCCTTTGGGCTAAATTTCGTGTGAGAATGGAGTGTTATACTTTTTAAAAAATATTTTGTTTTTGATGGAAACAGAAACTATATGGAAAAATATCTGACCCGTATTTTTTTATTTAGCCAAAAATCGTATCGTTTGGCCGCAATAAATAAACGAAATTCCTATATTCTGCCTATTTCTGACGTCATTTACACTGGCAGTATAGGCGGTGACTCGCTGTGACGTCAGAACTAGTTGATGTTATTTATTTATTACGCCCAAACGGTACGGCTTTTGACTGAATAAAAAAACATGGGTCAATTATTTTTCAATGTAGTTTCCATTTCAATCAAAAAAAATTTTTAGTATAATACTCTATTCTGGCAGAAAATATTGCTGCGTGGTTTGTGGGTAAAAGTAGGTAAGACCCTTATTGAATTGGACCCCAGCTTTAATCGGAGTGATAAAACTAACTTATTTGCTATTCCATATTAATACCGTGTGATCCAAACCATTCCGAATTGGGTTAGGCTGTGACCTGGTCAAGTTCCGGGGTGTGAAGCTGCTTTTCGCCAGGGCACAGCCTACCCCAATTCGGAATGGTTTGGATCACACGGTAGTGTTCAGTGTGCAGTGTGCAGTGTGCAGTGCAGCGCAATGTAGCTGTAGGCACAAAAATTTAAAGCTTTTTGTGGGATCGTAAGATTTTTCCTAATCCATTCAGTTAGCTGTTGAAATACCGGGATCAAAACCTTTTTGCCTCTAGAGTGCTATGAAATTATTATTCTATATTCGATTTGTATATCAAAGGTTGGCCATAATTACTGAGTATACTGTCAAATGTCCCTGTCAGTCTATAAAAATGTTTAAAACTGGATCAAAAGCTTCCATTATCGAAAATTATTTTTGAAATGGCCCAAAATTGGAAACGGAGAGTGGTCGTATTCCTTATCGACATTGATTAATCTAGATTTCCAAATAACATGCAGATGTCACTCTGGAGTAAATTGCAGGGCATACTATAGTATGTTCACCTGTACCGTGATTCTAGTCGGCTGTGAGATTTTGTTTTTAAGTTTCCAAATCTGAGATATAGAAAATCCCAAAACTTTGCGGTTGGCTGCTCTGGCTTTATTTAGCGTTCGTCGTTCGGACCACTTTTGGAACGCATTTTTCACGCATATCCTCTGCAGATAGACAGAATATTTTTGCGGGACGTGATGTCTGACGCTTTTTTCCATTATATTGGAAAATGTAGTAGTTTTTCGACCTGTTTTTAATTTTCGCCAATGAACAAATAAATCAAAGCAGCTTTGACATTTGACAAGTGTCAAAAATATTTCTAACCTCTTGAAGCCGGTTCAACTTTATGTTGATTCAAACTAAAAAAGTACTAGGCCCTCGTCCAAAAAAAGGGATCCCATGGAATCATCAGTCCTTTCACCTCTTGATAGCTAGAGCACCTCTATAGCTCATGAAGAGCTATTGGCAAGACAAGGAACATCCCAGCAGGCCTGCAGTTGCAGCAGGATTTACGTATAAAAAGTTAATTGAACCAAATTTCGAAAACCCAGCCGCTCAAAGTTGCGTATTGGACCGAAATTCATGTAAGTTCCTTCAGTTTGTATCGGCCTTGAATGGCCGGCGTCAAGATGACTTGAATTGAAGGCGGCCCCGTAGGGTTCTGGTGTCTAAATGACGGTAATACAGCTCTGCGCCCCTCCAGTCGCGTCTTCACTTATGACAAGGTCAGTTTTCCGAGATTTCAATATCAATTTGATAAGGAATATAACTTTACTTCCAGAGAAGTCAGTTCCACACCAGGTAAAAAGGCGGCAAGCCTACTCTGCTAAAGTAGAAAATTTGCCCAGCCAACTAGAGTGACAGTAGGTACAAGTGAACCTACTATACCAACAATTGAAACAGGCAAAAAAAAACAGCACTCTTGAGGTAAAATGGTTTTGATCATACGGTACCTATACCTACATCGTAAATAACTTGTCATTCAGATTCAATGTACCTAATAATCGTAATATCCAATGATTTGGTGGGTAAATCTTTCTTCCTCTTCTTTTCCTTCCTTCTTCTCCTTTTTTCCTTTCTCCGTTTTCTTTTTCTTCCCCTTTTCACCCCTCCAACCCCCCCCCCCCTATTTTGAGGTATGGCGAGCGCCACAAAAAAAGGTCTATTCGGCGCCACTGCGTCTCTTCCTTCCGGTCCATATTTCTAAATACTAATTGAATTAAACTAAAGCCGCACATCGCCAAAAAGAATTCAATATAGCGTTGTTAACGGCTCGTTGTCATTGTCAATGATTACGCTTTAGCACGCCAGATCTTATCCATTCCTGCGTTTCCACATTTTGTTCCGGATGGGTATGGAATGGAAAACATATCTATTTTGAAATGGTTTTTCATTTTCCACGGTAGCAGGGGCAGTTCGGTATTATATACAAGTTTCTCGAAAACATTGTTTGCGCCATGGGGCTAACAACCACAAGAGAATTATTAGGATTCCGGGCGGATATCTCTAAGAATGTTTGTTATTCCAGTAATGTATTTTTTCCGAATCCGTTTCGGATAAGCTCCTTTCCAAGTGTGTTAAGGGCTTTAGACTTCTCAACTTAATTACTGTCCCTGGGTAATGGTCTCCTTGTCACATATTAGCTTTCTTTATTTATTATCCAATCAGCCCAAATATAGAGAACGTTCGACCTAAATCAACCACCGCTTCACCTATACGCCATCAGTCGATATTTTCACGTTAACATCGACAGTTATTGAAGGAAAACTTCAGCGCGAACAAATCATGAAGTTCGCAATGCCTATCCAAGTGATTTTTATTATTATTGCTGCGGCAAAATCTGACTCGTGAGAAGCAGTGACAACAACAAAAATGTGGTAACTAGAGACAGCCAATAACCCAATTTATGTACAAGTAATGGCATATTGCTTATTATGATTATTTTGTCTCAATGTTGAATGCATAAAACTGTATTTAGCAACAATGCACTTTTTGTTCATGTGTCCAACCGCTCCTAGAACAAGTCCTTCTCTGTCCTACAAGCTAACAATTAGGTACCTTCTTATGCAGGGTGATTTCTTGCAAAGGACTCACCCTAAATTTCTCGCGGTACAATTTTTTCTAAAAAAAAAAACATACGGTCGATTTTCTTTTCAAGGGGGACATAATTATAACTAGCATATTTCCGATATTTTCGTTCCACCTCTCTAGGCAGGATGCCTGCCCTTACAAGAATTTCAAAGAGGAAAAGGGGTCGAGTTGCACATCATTTTAAAGGTCTTTTAATTCCCTTCGCAATAGTTAGCAAAAAAAAATGGAAATCCAACAGCCTGATCCGGAGTTATAAATTTTTTAAAATCGGATATTTTCTATGTCATCAACATAAAACTAATAAGTTTCACCCCATGGGCATGGTCGAAACTAAAGTACGGAAGGGGGTAGAAGGGGGCTAGGGCTAGGTCTTAATTGAAATTTTGGAAGGGTATTTTCACCCCTACCCAAGCTAAGTGCAACAATGGGGTGAAAAATGATGGCTTTAATTTGGTGTCCGTGTTTTCTCTCAATGTAAGACGTTAACTGAAGAGATCAACTGATTTTTTAGATACAATGTTGCCAAAAAAGGAAAAATTCAATTTTGAAAAATTCGTAACGTAAGAATGGGTTAATGGATTTTATTTTTTTCCAGCTGTTGTGAGGAAATTGAGAGCCGCTCAAAATGGTGTGCAACTCGAGTAGCTCGACCCCTATTCCTATTCCCATTTGAAATTCTT
Source organism: Anaspis maculata (assembly GCA_949128115.1). Classification (NCBI taxonomy): domain Eukaryota; kingdom Metazoa; phylum Arthropoda; class Insecta; order Coleoptera; family Scraptiidae; genus Anaspis; species Anaspis maculata. The sequence continues at coordinate 37,041,447 of OX421968.1, forward strand.
GGAAGGGCAGTCACAGTCACCCTGATGCGTGTACTGTACAGTTTTCCGCCACCAAAGCGAATCACTTTGCACTGATAGTCTGATAGTTAGTGACATGAACCTTGCACTTGGTGACAAAAGCACGAAAATTGGTAGGATGGCACAAATGACCGTGCTCTTTCGATTGAGGAAGAGGGCCACGCAAACTTTTCCTCGGTGGGTCGCCAGGGGGCTCTTGTAATTTGAAAGTGATGGAGCCCCTACGGAACCACTTTTTAATATCGCTATACCCAATGAAAATGAAACGTATGACTCTACCATAAACCTTGACAGCATCAGTCACCAAGTCGCTATCGTTTTTCACTGTTGAAAAAAAAGTCTTCGGCTAGTGCGGAATATTTGTTCTCTTTGTTCTTTTCACTTACAAGAACATGAAAAATTGGCGCGTTAACGTCTTTTCCCACATTTCCGCATCAGCTTATTCCATTTGTGAAATCGAAAATGCGAGAGACATAGAAGCAAAGAAGTGAGCAATTTTCACTGCTCAGTTTAACAGCCGTTTTTTTTTAATATCCCCAATCGATATTACTGATATCATGACTAGGAAAAATAGGTTGGACTGTCCTCTAACAATATTTCAAGACTTAAAATGCGGAACCACACGTAAGAATCCTGTAGAATTTTTTTTATCAAGAGTGGTAAGAAGGTTTTCAGCTCTCAGTTGTACCCATTCCGGGCAAAATGAATCAGGTAGCTGCAAAAGTTTTTTTCACAACTGGTTTTCACGGCAAGCAGTGCTGTTATTATTTTGGACCGGCATTCTACTTTTCAACTTCACTCGAGTAGACGCTTTTATGAGGTCCTGGTCCTTGATAGTGAATTTTTAAACAAAAAAAGTTCTAGGCAGATATCAACATCTTCAGATTTTGAGTTTGAGTTGAGAAGAGTTTTTTTGTAGCTTTTTGACGAACCTACTCCGACAGTAATCGCTTGTGTGCTTCTCATGCTATGACTGTCAGAAAAACGTGTTATTTGACCAATATTGCGGCCACCTTAATGTTGTTAATGGTATGTCTGTTCGTGTTTCGTAGGCCGTTTTGCCTTAATGATAAGTAATTGGCACAATATTGGTTAAAATAAACGATAATTATAACGATTACGGATCCTATTTGCGTATTCGGACTAAGTACGGGGAATTAGCGAGAGGCCCGGCGGCCCTCCGGGGCCTGATTCTGGGTACGCGATGATGATACTATTAGTTCTGGTGGAGTTATGTTTTTTTTTTCTGTTTCAGTGTTCTCCGGCGGTGAGGCGGCCCATGCAGTTAAAAGATTCACGGGATTATACACTGGGCCATACTTTGATCCCACAACGGCCACCAACATAACGACCCAGCTGGGAACGCACGCGTACCTTCCCTGCAGGGTAAAACAGCTGGGCAACAAATCCGTGTCGTGGATCAGGAAAAGGGACGCACACATCCTCACAGTAGATAGGTATACTTTCATTGCCGACGATCGCTTCCAAGCATTCCTAGTGGAGGCTACCGATACATGGACCCTGCAAGTCAAATATGTCCAGCCGAGGGACGCCGGTCAGTACGAATGCCAAGTCAGCACAGAACCCAAAATGAGCCACTTCATCACCCTCAACGTAGTCGGTAAGCACAATAACCATCAAAGAACTACTATCATAGGGAAAAGAGGAAAGTTAGTAGACAGACCCACTGTTTACATTTCTACCCGAAGGCAAGACCCGAGGATTATAGACATGAGTTTCTCGTTTTTACATATTTAGAAACTGAGACGAACGGGAGACCGCAAACACAAACTCTGATGCTGACCCTGAAAAGCTCTCACCAGCAGAAATGTGAGATTTTTGCTTATACCAACGAAATTAAAATTTATCGCACTTCTTGGCTAATGGGATTACTTCCAGACTTGAAGCCATGGCGTTAACTAAAAACAAAGCTCCTTAATGATTAATAAGAACAAAATAAGGATCAATAAAGACTGCGAGCGCACAAGTAACACCCCAACTTACTTTGCACGTCTCCGAGCTTAAAATATTTATTTACAAAACGATGAACAATGAAAATTGCAACCGCAAGAATACGAAGCGAAAAGTCCCCTTTTTTATTATCCGCCGAGTGCGGTTTTGTTTAACTTCTTAAAAGTAAATCATGCGGTGCTTGTGGTGTTAACAACCTGTGGCAATTATAAAAGAAAACTCCGAACGGAGATGTAAACTTCGAACTTTAAACTCTTTCCCCCTCCTGCTTGTGCTTCTTAAATGCTCGAGAAAATGTAAACAATACTTAGCGCATTGAGCCACTGCAGCTCGGCAAAAGCAATAAATTTGTAATGCCCAGCTTTACTTACTTATGCTCGGTTCCAAGGCATTATTACGTTAACTAGAGATTATGACAAAGAAGCGTTTCGTATTTATCAAGGCTAATCGGTGTGCCTTATCAAAATTACTTTCACTGGCAGGCTAAGTTCTAGTATGACCTTACGTCGGCATGTCCCGAAATATCTAGGGCTCTGTGCCGTAAGAACGGTTTTTTGAAATTTCCGCTCTTACCTTAAATAAAAATATTTACGTAAAATTTCATCATGATAAAACCAGTTGCACACTTGATTTTATGTTGAAATGTTGAGCAAATCCGATGAAGCTTCAGGTTCATATATATTATGTAGAACTAAATAGTCTTTAGTCTAATTTCTCGCTCCCAAAAATAGATTTTTCACAAAAAAAGCCGAAGCAAATCAGTTTCATTCCCGAAGATGTTTAGCATAATTTCAATTTTGTCCTACTGGTGGTCGTCGCGAGTGATCACCAGTTTCCCGAAGCCTCTTCAATACTCTTGGATATGGTTGACTGGTCAACTCCACGAGCTGTAGCGATGTAACGCTGACTCCTCCTTTCCTCAGCAAATATTTGCACTCTAACGCATTCATCCCTTGATAAACTTAAATGTGCACGATCCATTTTGGAAAGTTTGAAACTGACAACGCGGAGGATCCATAAACGTGGGTCCGGAAATGGTCAATTAATTGGTTGAAGATGGTTTTTATTTAATATCTCTGAAACCGTTCATAGGGAAATCAATCAAACTTGAGACGTCCACTAACCTTTCTTATGGCCAACAAAATGAGGCAAGAATAATTTCGAAAAACGTGAGTGCGTGACCATAGTCACCCTCGGAAGAAGTGAAACTTCTATACATATGAATCAATCAGCAAACAACGTTCAAAGAGGTGTTCTTTTCGTACTCCCGCTACGCTCCCTCACGGTTTGTATCATCTTGTTTTTCTTATTATATATATATATATATATATATATATATATATATATTCGGGTTTTTTACAAATTATTGTATGCCCGTGCTCGCCCGCCAATAATTTCTATCTTCTGCATCCTCTTCACTCAATCCTCGCTTCTCCATCGCTCTGTTTATCCCATCTCTCCATGTAGTTTTTGGACGTCCAACCGATCTCCTTCCTGGCGCTTTCCAACTCATCATCTCCAGTGGCCATCTCCCGTCTTCCATTCTTTTGACATGTCCAAACCATCTCAAACCCTCATGTTCTACCCTATCGATGATCGTTTGTTCCTCTGCTTCCATTCTTCTTCTTATTTCTTCATTCCTTATGTGTTGTAACCTCGATACCCTTGCACCTCTTCTCAAATAGTCCATCTCAACTGCATTTATTTTTTTGTGGTATTCCGCGTTAACAGTCCAAATCTCTGCACCATAAAGAAGCACCGATTCTACCAGCATTTTCCCAATATATTTTTTGGTTTTGTTGGTTAAATTTTTATCCCACCAGATTGAGTTTAAACATCTCAAAACTTTTCTGCTTTGTTCTAAACGCCTTTTAATTTCATGTGTCCCAAATCCATCTTTGTTGATCTCGACTCCCAAATATTTGAAGTGTTCGACTTGTTTGATTTCGGTATTGTTATCGTCAATCATAATTTTGAATTTTTCATCTGAATTTGTGACCAAATATTCTGTCTTGTTAGTGTTGATTTTCAAACCCCATTCTTGATATTCCTTGTTCAACCTTTTCAACATAAATTCCAAATCAAAGGCATCTTGCGCAATGACAACCTGATCGTCTGCAAAATGTATAGTGAATAAGTACTTGTTATTGATAGGTACTCCCATTCCGATAACTCTCCTTTTCCAGTTCTTTAATGCGCATTCCAAATATATGTTGAATAGGAGAGGTGATACATTACATCCTTGTCTTAATCCTTTTGATGTCTTTATAGGGTTCGACTGTTGATTTTGAGTTTTTATAACTATATAATTGTCTTTATATAATAATTCTCGTATGATCTTTATTAAAATGTGAGAAACTTCAAATTTTGTCAACGCTTTCCACAACATGTTCCTCGGTATAGAGTCATAGACTTTTTCTAGATCTACGAATGCTGCAAACGTGTCCTCTCCTTTTCCTCTTCTTTTCTCCATGAGCTGTTGTAAAACAAACAAATTATCCATACATCCTCGACCTGTCATGAAACCATTTTGTTCTTGGCTAATTCGTGTTTCCGTGTCTTCTTTCAACCGTTTATTTATCGTTCTCCCAAATAATCTACCGAGGGTACTGTTGATGCTCAGTCCTCTGTAATTATTGGTATCATTCCGATTTCCTTTCTTGTGAATCGATATCAACCAAGACAGTTTCCAAATTGCAGGAATTTTGTTTTGTCGAAAACAGTTGTTGATCAATTGATTCAGACGTTTGACTAATGTCTGACCACCATTCTCAATCAATTCGACATATACGTATCCTGGTCCAGGAGCTCTGCCATTTTTCATTGTTTGGATTATCTGTTGTAATTCTTCTTCCGATATTGAAATCATTTCTCCGTAATTTTGTTCCTCATCATTCTCGACCTCATCCTCTAAAAACTCTTGTCTCTGTTCTATTTATAGCTTTTCTTATTGTCAATCTTATTATTATTATTATTATTAGTCACTCAAGGGGCAGAATACTTTCGACATGATTTTTTCCCGATTAGACTTCTTTTATTTCTTTTCTCGCTGCGCTCGGCAGTGGAGAGCCCCACCAAATGCGGGAATGAAAAGAATCCTTCGAAATTCAACTTAATTATTATATTACCGCCCCTATGACTTGCCACCTGCCGTACGCTCGCCTGCGCGCCGGAACGCACTGCACGCCTGCTAGGCCCGGCCCTGAATATACCTCTCTATCCCAATAAATCACATCCGCTCGAATCTATTCAAGCCAAGTCGAGAGCCATTCTTGTCGGGCCAACAGTACGACAACACGAAGAGCAGTCCAGTGTCGGCGATTAGTAAAAAATAGAAGCGAACGCGGCGAACGCTGCAACAGCTTATTCTTTAATTTCCTGGGACGACGCTGGTCACCCCAAGGTCAGACAAGACAACGTTACAGCACATCGTTACAGGCGTTCGTTACAACCACTGATGCTATGAAGCAATTTCACTCCCATGTGTGGTTCTGCGTTAGTGGTGTGTTGTGATCTAGGCGCGAGAATAGAAGTTTCACTTCAATAATTAACCAGGGGTAGGTCAGGCTTCCTGGCCTAGTCGGGACCGTTCTCTAGGTGGTTGCGTTGCCTTATGATATTTCTTGTAGTTCGACATTGTGGTCAACTTTCCCGTACGTCTTGGGCTATAGGCTATAATGTCACGACTTCCGTGCGGAGTACCGATTGGGAGATTTCGTCGTTTTTCGACGTGACGATCGGCGGGATCGGTGCGGATGTTTCTGGTAGGAACTCGACGGGCTCGGGATCTTGAAACAGAGCGGCGGCTAACTCGTTGGCCCTCCCAGGTACATTATGTTCCACTGTAAACGAGTATTCCTGCACAAGAGTAAGCACCAGCGGCTTAGTTTAGCTTTCGAATCCTTGAATTTGTGGAGCCACAATAGCGCATGATTGTCGGTTCTAACAGTGAAATATGTGTCCTCCAGGTAAGGTCTATACAGGGTGATTCATGAGTGACCTCACATAGGCTAATAAGAGAATCAAGAGATAGAGGACATCGAGGCGAATCAGTGTCCACAGAAGAAATTGTGTTTTCTCCATTAGTTACGAAGATACAAGGTGTTTTGTGGGTTTGGTATGAAATTTGACAAGAGATATTTCTGAAACGGCTAGAGATAGGGGAATTGCGCCCAAAGCGGCATACTTTTTGTTTGAAGGCGTGGCAAGGTAAAACCAATAACAATTTGATGAGACCCAAAGCTGCAATAGAATCTATGGTTGTTTCCCTTACCTGCGACAAAAACTTTTATTTGTGTACAAATGAATAGATTTGTAATTTAAGATTTCGAAATATGATGTAAAAGTCCATTTTGCCCCCTGATGTCCGGGGTAAAATGGCATACTGACGAGAGGGTACGCTTTCTGCCGTATTATAATATACATTTTATAATTTCATGTTTTCATTGTTATTCAATAATACAAAAATAACTCTTATAAAATAAGAATAAATTCTCTGGTGGAGTACCTACCTAACAAAAATAGATCTCTCTCATAACGAAACTAAACGAAATTGGTATTTATGGTCGAAGATTACCATGATGCCATGGTATGCCATTTTGAGCCAGCCGTAGAATATGCCATTTTGCCCGTTCTGCATCAATTTGACTTTTGTGTTAGAAAGATTGTATAGGCTGTATATTCAGAGATGAAACTGCACAAAGTACATTCCACTACTATGTATGCCTCCTCGCAGAAAAGCTCTCAAATGAGAAGTGGAATTTATTGCCATAGAGTACATTGATAATTGGTGAAAAAATAGTTTCTTGAACATGATTTTACCTCAATGTCGATGTATCAACCGTCAATGGCGACACACAGTGCAGCCATGTAGATCTGCCGGCAGGTAGTAACGTAACAGTATATTTGTACTAGTGCCGACATCCAAATGTGTACGATAGGATCAAAACCCACAATATGCCGTTTTGCCCAGATATGCCGTTTTGGGCGCAATTCCCCTATTTTGTTGAAATTTACCAGTAATATTCCTCTGTTGGAAGTCACCCCGAAGCCATATCAAACAAGTCAAAATACAGGGCCGGGCCGGGATAGAAAAAATGTGCCCCTTTTTTGTTTGATCAAAATAGCATATCAGCACCATCAGAATTGCTCTTAATGGTGAAAGCACAGTTTATTGGCGGAAAGGGTTTTGGTTGACCTTTCATGACTTTCTTGGGGGCTGGTGATTGCAAGCATGGTGAAGGTTTGGAAGAGAACACGGTAAAGTTTTAAATCGTTTTATTAACACACACACACACACACACACACGCACGCACGCACGCACGCACGCACGCACGCACGCACGCACGCACGCACGCACGCACGCACGCACGCACGCACGCACGCAAGCACGCACGCAAACGCACGCACACGCACACGAACACGCAAACGCACGCGCACGCGCACGCACACGCGCACACACAACGACATCCGAGACGACATGAGATAAGCCCGACTTACATAGTTGGTTAACGCACTTGCTTCTATGATGAATAAAAATGACTATAATTAATAATTTGGACACCGACGTGCATAGCGGCCCGCCGCGACTACAACAATTGATTCTATCAAGAACTATGGGTTCTTCTAGATTTATAGGCAATGGGGAACTTCGACGTCCAATCGGATTGATGCTCGTTTCCTCGTGCTTGGTGAACCCGGCATACCACGGCGGTTATGAACTAAGAATTGTGCTGCCCTTGCCTCGGCCCTTGCAGCATTCAGCATTTCCTGTGGCACCTCGTTCTTTTTGCTGAAGGCGATATAAATGAATTATTATAATTTATACCTAATAAAATAATTCGTACTTGAGGGATGAGCCTTTCCCTATGGTCCTTCTGTCATGTTCATGACATTATCGTCAGAAATGAGACGAATTTTCATGAAATAAAGCCTTTCTGCGAAATGATGTCACCTAATCTGTCACTTCTGTCAGTGAGTGCTGTCATGTCGATCGCATGCCCGCAGATATTGCCAACATTTGGGATTAAAAAGATGCGTATCGAAAAGGAGCCTCTTACGATACCCTTTCTGACCGCTTTTTTGAAAAACTGCTACCGGATTCGAAAAGCTAAGGAAAAATGCCTCAAGAATCACTCTTCAATTTAGATGAGACCCGAACCATTTCGACAATAAAATCAAAAGTAAAATTTGTGGGTGAGTTTCCATTTTCGACCGGACATAATCGACTCATTGTTTAATTGAATTTATTAAAATTCATTTTTCTATCCGATAGAATATTTTTGGAAAAACGGTCAGAAAATGTACCTTTTGATCAAATAGCAAAAGGCCACATTTTTTCTATACCGGCTCTAGATTTTGACTTACCCAGTATGGCTTCGGGGTCAGTTCCAATAGAGAAATATTACTGGTGAATTTCAACTAAATATCTTCGGCCGTTTCAGAATTTTTGAATGAAGTGGGGCCAAGAATAAATTGAAAGGGCGCCAACCGAGGCAGACTTTTCAAGGGACTGCTCCTGGAACACTTAGTTCAGGAGGTAGATTTGGGTGACGTCTGTCAGATTTAAAAAATGATAAAATTGACAACACTTCACTTCCGAATGGCAGGTATAAAATGATGAATGTTACACTCAGGATTATTATTCAAAGGTGAAGGGTGAAGGACCAACACCGACAGAGTGTTCAGGATTTAATCAACGTGTTGCGGTAATATCGTCTACACCAAAAATAAGGAAACCAAGCAGTCAACGACTATACTTATCCGGCTTCCATACGTCAGGTATACAGATGTGTCCTGTAGTCCCGGTCCCGCCGAATGAAGGTATGTCGACTGGATCTCGGTCACACAAGAAGTTGTACTGCTAAGCTGCTATGCTGCAGATCAGGAAGGAGTAGTTCTGCTTCCGCTGAACGGAGAAATGTCGATCAGAAGAATAGGCGTCGCTGCTTTTGAATGCCGCAGTGCTCAGGCTAATTCCGTTCCCGCCGAACAAAGGGATGTTGTCGAGGATGAGCGTTGCATTTCTAGGTGCCGTAGTGCTAAGGCAGATCCCACTCTGGCCGAATGAAGCGATATCATCGAAGACGAGCGTCGCGTTTCGGGGATGCCGCAGAGCACAAGTTGATCTCGCCCCCGCCGAATGAAGCGATGCCGTTCAGACAGCGTCTCAAGTACGTCTCAGCTACTGGGCCAATGGCTAATAGCTAACGAACCAAAAATATTTCTTTTAATTGTCGAAACGAAATTGCTACAAGGTGTAGCAGCGTTTTTTACAAAGCAAATCGGTGAGCAGCGCCCCGAGCTCCGCAAAGCGAGGGATGTATTTGCGTAACCAATTGCAAGTGCCGAGAAAACTCTGTAGTTGACGCTTTGTGGTGGGTACGGTAGGTAATGAACTTGATCGAGGTGTTTTTGTTGAGGTGAATTTCTATCGCTATAGACAACGTGTCCTGGGTATTCGGGGCTTTTCGCTCCGAATTGGCACTTCTCCACATTACGAACCAGCGTGCGATTCTGCAGGCGCTCTAACACTAGACGTCTACAGGTGTTCCAAAAGGTCCTCGTACGAGTCTGAGTATACAACAATGTCATCTAGGTAAACCATACAAAATTTGTGAGGATACCACCCGGTGAGTACCTCCTGGGACATCATCTTTTGGAAGGTAGTTGGCGCATTCTTTAATCCAAAGGGCATGACTTCGGGTGAACTGGCGCGACTCGACCTCCATCGGTATTTGCCAGTATCTTGCTCTCAGGTCAAGCGTAGAGAATACTGTCGCAGAATTTAGATCTTTCGCCGTTTTCGAAAAGGTGCGTCCAGACCTGAGCACTTTTTCGTGGACGGACGTTCGTGCAAACGGTGTTCGTTCGCACACAAATGCTCAGGTTTGGACGTGTATGAACGGAGTTTCAACGCGCACGAACCAGTGGCGGACTAAGGGAATTGGGGGCCCGGGGCGGAATTGTGAGATGGGGCCCCTAAGGAGTGAAAGTTGAGAATATGAAGGGGGGCCGGCAGACTTTTTGGCCCGCCCTGCCCCGCCGTAATTGAGCAAAAGCCTAAGAAACAAAAAATGTGTTGTTAACTTGACTATAAAACACACAGTAGCGCAGTCAGAATTTGAGGGCGTAGAGGGCAAAGGCAACGATGAGGGTGCAAGTCAGGGAAAAGTAGCACCGCAGGCGAAATTTTTTGGGCATGATAATAATAATGATGCTGATGATAATCGGTATATTTCGTGCGTTTTGCGATTTCGGTATTCGACATTTTCACCAAAATTACTTGATATTCAAACTTCTTTTCAGGAAATTTTTGCGCTTCTTGAAAATTTTCGCCAGAATTTTTTTCTGTATCGGTTTAGTGTGGAATGAAGTGACATGGGCGCTTGGGAGGTAGGGAGGTGGTCTCATTCGCCCACTTTCGCCCCCCTTGGCTATGCCACTGACCACCAGACCTACAAGAAGTTTTCGGTTCCAGCTTTGGATGTTGAATTGGATTTGGACTGTTGACTCAATGCTAAAACCTAGTCGTATATAGGAAGTCGCAGAAAGGATCTTCCGAGACCAAACGACCACTTCTAATCTACAATCTACAATCTAGTATACAAAATTAGGAATAATATGAATTTCTACTACCTGCAGCGCGCAGACAAGATAATTTTGTTGTTTTGTCTTTCCCTTCTTTTGAAAAGGAATAATAGAACACAAAATTTCAAAAGGCTTGAGGCCCCCGGCACTGTGATATCCGGAGCCAGGGCCCCTAAAGTCTAAAGTGAAAATAATCCGCAGAGACTCCGTGATACAGACACACCTCTATTGCCTGTGTGTAGGCCCTCAAACCTGTTGTCATGGGGCCTGCCAAGGTAACTTTAAAATGGAAAAAATAGGAAAATAATGTTTCTCACCAAAGTAATATGCGAAAAAAAAAGATCATTGAGGGAAAAAATTGAAATTTTTGGATTTTATCCCAATTTTTTACAGTATTTTTCACAAACAAGAGGAATTGGGGGCCCCATCAGATGATTGAGGCCCCGAGGCCCGGGGCGGAACGCCCCCGCCGCCCCCCCCTTAGTCCGCCACTGGCACGAACACTGTTCGCGGCGGACATTTCGTGGAGGGGGAAAAACAAACACACATTTTGTGTGCGTGCAAACGCTGTTATGTGGGTGCAAAAATTGATACCGAATTTCAGTAATTATTTCGATTCAGCTCGTTTGTGAGAGGTCTGGTGTTATTGATGGGTCTTGAGATTGATTGCCTTGCCTTGATAGAGGTGCCCAGTTTATTCAGTCCGAGGCTTTTTCCAAAATATTGAGCGCATGATGATCTGAAAAAAAAATTTCAAAATATTACCGAAGAGAAAAAATATGAAGCCTACAATATAAGAGTATTTTGATCGGTTTCTTGTCTTTAATTATCGATATGGCGCTTTAATTGAGGACATCTCAATTATCAATCTTCTCGTCTCTCTCTTCATATTATGCCCTTGACTTTGCAATTTTGTATTTTGGTAAACCCTTCCACATCTTGTTTGTGATTGTTAATCTGTATGTTCATTTTTAGCCTGATGAAGCCCTAAATTAGGGCGAAACGTTGCATTATACGACTATAATTCACAAATAAAAAGTCTGATTTTGTCCTATGTCCTCAATTAAAGCGCTATATCGAATATAAGAGTATAGGCAGATCTAAGGCCATGGAGTGATACCTGGCGTCATCTAGATTTGAGACAAGTTAGTGTACATAACCAAGGAAAGCAGAACCAGAGTGGTTTCATCAATTGAACCTTTCGAAAAAGCCAACGGCTGTGAAGAAGAAATAGTCCCCATGAAAAAAGCCATCTGCGGAAGAACTAGGACATGCAGAACTTAACATGGGGTGTTCGACATTATGTACTTAGAAACATAACACGAGTGTCGTCCAAAAAAAACTAGCGATCCTGGAGAGGATGGAGAAGCTGTCAAGGCAGATAATGACCATTTGAAGAAGACTATTATTGGAGGTAAAATAACTGGGTACCGGAAAACACCAACGGCCCTGATAATCAAATTCTGAACATCTCAAGTAAACAATACGATGGCGGTGGAACGCATTGCGGAGCCATGAAATGGACCAGCAAGTCATCAGCGAGTGGTTGAATTTTTCAAGAACACCAATGGCTTAGAAAACTATGTTCCCAATAATTTCAAATGATTGAAAGGCCATCTGACGAATAACATCAGAAACGGTATTCTGTATCCTCCTAGACCATCTGGAGAATACCTTTAGAAACGATATTTTGTGACCTAATAGGCCAGTAATAAGTCATTAGCAATTATTTCGACAATCCAAAGACGCCAACGAACGGGTTTGTAGAAAAAAATAACGTCTTTGATCACCTTCTCCCAAATGGCCATGAAACGATATTATGGAAATGAGAAATGTCAATTATAAATAGCTAGTTGAAGACAAGCGGACATGACAACAATGTTATTCGAATCTTGTTGGAGACCACGACGCGCGAATAAGACACGTACCTACACAATAATTATAAAATGCGGAGCAGCCGTGCATCTGAAACTTGCCTGAATATTCGCGAAGCCGATCGACTTTTCCAGGGCTATTGCGAATGGATTGCCGCTTTATGTTGGAGAATACCGGAACGACATTGTGAGCGACAAGAACTATGAAAGCCTTTCTGAGTAAAGCTGGAATATTCTAGTCCGGACGTTAGTGGGAAATACCCTGCCTTTCATACCAAGCATTGTCACTTGCATTGTCAAGCATGCCTGGTGCTGAGACCACCCTCGACCAATCTGAATGTGGAGCTACCTGCGCAAATCGTGCAGACACGTTATACAGAGTGAAGTAGAAAAAAATTGTTGAAAAATCGTAAATCGTGAACCATAACCAGTGGACGTATTCAAATCAGGATATTGATGACTGATTCCATGCTCATGAAGATGCTGAAAACAGTTTTGAAATATCTTAGGGCGCTTCCGAAATTCGCCGGAGAAGGTAAAGTTTCTTCAAATTCGTTTTTTTTTCTTTTTCAATAATCAGTTGTTTTTGGAGATATCGAGCTACAACTTGATATTCCGACAATTATGTTTTTATTGAAACGCGATGTGGAGCTATCGACAAAGCCTGCTAGATTCGAAACTGAGATCTTCAACTTTTTTCTCATCTTGAGCGCCATCTTCAAATTTTTGAAGCGGTCGTGGCCGAGTGGTATAGGTGATGGCAAGCTGACCCACTCGCGCTGCGCTGTGCAGGTTCGAATCCCGCTACATCCATGGATATTTTGTTCTGTCCCTGAGGTTCCATGGTAGAGCAACTAATAGCTTAATGTCGCCTCGTTGAATAAGTCATAAAAAAAAAGTCCTTCGTGGAATGGTTGAAAGAACAGCAGGTAAATGATTCATTGAACAAACACGATCGTTTTATCATGAAAAATCAGGCCCTGAATGAACTCTTCGCCCAAGAAACGTTATCAAGTTAGTTTTTCTTGATTTCCCTCAACTTACGTGACAACCATGACCAAATAGAACTTTGGATCGTCGTCGTCGAGGTAGACAAGGTAAGTTTCCCACATAAGATTTCGCAAGACGCACTTCATTGTACGTTCAAACGTGGTCGGTGCGTTGCAAAGTCCAAACGGCATCACAGTAAACTGATGAAGGCCGCTCCCGGCGGAAAACGCCGTCTTCTCTTTGTCATCGTGGAGTCCTATTTGCCAGTAACCACTCTTCAGGTGAAGCGTCGAAGACCATCTCGATCCAGACAGCGTGCTTTAAGTGTCATCAATCCGAGACAATGGATAGCTGTCTTTCTTTGTCACATCATTGAGTTTGCGGTAGTCAAAGCAAAATCGCGTACTCCCGTCTTTCTTCGTGACCAAAACAACCGGTGAAAAGCATGGGCTCGTCGATTCTTCTATCACGCCTTCATCTAACATGTTTTTCTAGAGCTTCGACACCTCTTCTTGCTTCGCCAATGGTAGGCGCCTGGGAGCCTGTCGAATCGATGCGATGTTCTCAGTTTTGATCCGATGTTGGATCACGCTGGTCCTCCCGGTAGAATTACCCTCCATCGCCAAGGCTGCAGCTTTTTCTTGTATGAATTGCGTCGCAAGATCCTTCTCCTTGCCACTCAGATGTTTCCATTCAGGCGAGAACATCTCCACTGGCTTTTTCTCCAAGAGCTTGGGAGTCGCAGCCTTTGTCGACACGTCTTCACAGCGCGAGATCCATTCTACGGGTTCACACTTGGCCACTTGGGTCTATCCTTCCTTGATTGTTTTACATGTCTTGTTCGGGTTGGTTAATGACTCTGATCGGAATTTTCGTCTTGTCCATGTTAATCAATGTCTCAGCCATGATGCAGCTGACAGCTGTGTCGGGCTCAGCAATGCCGGCGACATGCACATACTTAAATAGCTATACCGCGCAAGAGAGACGTCCGACACCTGTAATTATGGGCGCCGTCATCTTGATGGTTATTTAGGGACTTTGGGTGGTGTGGACTGGCACTACTTCGCCACTTGGCCACTTGACTAAGTACGACATTATTTTGCTTCTCCCTCAAAGTACGTGGAATCAACACTAATAACATCAAGTGGGAATCAACAGGTGAAGAAAAGGTGTGCGATCATTCCAGCATCCAAAAGTTCGGTTAACTACGTGATGTTTATTTACACTGTCAAAAAGCTGTCACTTGACGTTTCGTTTACTCAGAGTACAGTGACTCCCAACCATCCAACTCGATGTGAGTATTTCGTAATTTCAAGAAAACTAAATACACTTACGTGATGGTACTTGAAAAAACTGGATCGCTATTGTAAAATTGCAGAAGGTTTGATCAGTTTCACGGCCCTTAGGATATTTTGTGGTAGCTATATAGCTCGGTATTTTGAGATACACTGGAAATTAACCATCAAGATGGCGTCATTCTCTAACTCCTTCTGTTACGCGGCGCGGCAGAATGCGCAATAGGTTCATGAGCGGTATAGCTTTTTAAGTATGTGGCGACATGTCCTCCAGGTTGTCCGCTTAGTGTTGTTCACCCGATTTTCTCGGAGTTAGCGGCTACACGAACGGTTTCAGCCGAAAGTGAGCGGATTTCCTCAGCGGCCTTCATGGATGTTCTAAGCGCCACTTCTGCGTTTCCGATCTTCAGCGTCCGCTGTCGTCAGGATAAATCCGTACTTATCCATCAAGTCCAAGCCAAGTATGAAGTCGTCAACAATGTCAGCGACCAGGAACTTTTCTCGCAGAAGAAATCGTCCACAGCGAATGCTTACTTCAGCTTTTCCGTACAATGTAGCAGAATCTCCGGTAGCTGTAGTCAAACAAGCACCGTCCCTCAGTGGTACAATGCGTTGCTTTCGAAGTATCCCTCGTCGAACAATAGACTTCGTGGCTCCGGTATCGATTACGAACACGCAATTGTCCTCGTCAAGCTTTCCACCAAGAAGAAGGCTATTGAGTGACTTCCGCAGCAGTGAGGCGGAGTAACTCCTGGGGCATTGAGGACCGCCAGCTAGCGTGCGCCCCTTAGCGCTAGCTGGAACTAGTTTCCCTGGAAGCGTCAATCAGGTCTGGGAGTTCTCCGTCCTGGTGTGAAACGGTCACTTGAACTCAACTTTTGGCTGCAGTCCCGAAGCAATGTCCCGGTCTTCCATAGCCAAAGCAACGCGGTCTTTCTCCAGCTCTTGGCTCGCCTTGGGGTCTGTTCCGAGACATAGCGCCGAGGAGTTCCTCAAACATCTCCTTCATAGATTTCTCGGAAGTATGTGATGCTCCGAATTAGACTATGAGGGCGCGAAGCATCTCTGGCTGCCTCGATGCGAATAACTTGAATAAGTGCGTCGCTAATGTTGGCTGGATTGCTGATTATGACTTTTTGACGCAGATCTGGATCTCTTAGTCCGCCCACGAAAATTTCTTTTGCGATGTCTTCCAAAACATCAGCTGGATGCGCTGGATAGATTAGATGAACCAGCCTCAGGACTTCGGATTCAAATTCCTGAAGGCTTTCTCCGTTTTTTTGTGTCCTGGCCTTCAGCTGGGATTGATGGATCTGCCGCACATGATTGTCCCCATGTCGGAGCTCCAGGACCATGGTCAGCTTGTCAAAGTCTTTCTGCTCACTCTCCGGAATCGCCTGGAACAGCTCCAATGCTGGGCCTCTGAGAGCCAGGACTAGAGCTGTAGCTCGTCATCCTCACTCCATCCGTTTGCTTCGGCAGCGGCATCGAACTGCCTCGTATAGGTAGTCCATGGGCTTTTTCCATCGAAGTTTGGCAGCTTCACACGATGCGGACACCCGCTGAACTGACCATCGCAGCACTAGCGGCAGTTTTCTGGACCTGTTGCTCTAGCTTCGTCACATTGGCTTTCCACTGCTTCTATTTGTTTCTCAAGCTTGCTCACGCTGCCATCGAAATATGTTTGTTGTTCTACAACAGCAAATATTTCGTCCCTTTGCTCCACGCGTTTTTTTTCCTGTTCTTCCAGCAGGTTCCTAAGTTCTTCTTATTCTACTAGACACTGTTCTTGTAAATGATTCTGCTATTGATGTAGCAGATTTTTCAATCCTTTATCCTGTCCTTCTACGAGATTCTTCAATTTCTGTTTCCCTTCGACGCGTTTATTTTCTTGCTCTAGAAAAAGATTTTTCAATTCTTCTTTTTCTCCCAAACGCTTCTTCTCTTGTTCTTCTTGAAGACTTTCCTGCTGCTGCATCATCGCCATAATGCTCGCCAAACTGTCTTCGACATGCTTCTCGTCTCCGGCATTTACAAATCACGAATGTTCGGAATCTCCTGTATAGTCGCAGGCCGAATTACTCTCAATTATACCGCTTTCTGACACCAAATAATACGTATTTCGCGTACGGGTTCGATTGAAATAATTGAGACGATCGATTTAAAACACACTGTTTATTACTGCGTACTACAATAAATACACGCTAACTATTTACGCTTGGAAATATCGCTATAGGTACTTCGCTTCTATCCGCTCGCTGCCACTTCGCATTCCAATTCAATACTGCCCGTGAGCCGACGATTGATGTCTTATATAGGTCCGACTAATCCATCTCGAATGTTCCATGCGTTCTCCAGTAGTTTCCACAGTGATCCGGCATACGATTTCGCGACGACTCCCGAAAAATTCTATACATTTCGCGTATAATCCTGCCGTGCTCTAGAGTCGGCGCCGCCGCCAATTCGGCTGCTGTTTTCTGATCGGCCGTTCAAGTCTCCCATTCAGTTTCCCTTGGCAAGCCGTATACTCTGGAAAGCATAGAACGCTCCGCACTTGTACACTGCAACACAATGGAAGACTCTAGAAAGATCGCGTGTTTACCAGAATGCACGGAAATCGTTACTCCTAACAATACAATTGTGATGTCTGGCCTCCCTGCTCAGCACATCTTCCTCAACATCAAGTTTCAGACTGTCAGGAGAGTAACTCAGCTGCGTCTGTCTGGTCAAGGGCTCTTGAAGTTTACGGTCAATGGATGTTGTTACATGGTGAAAGCGAATTTATTGTGCGGCGTTTGCAACGTGAAGCGACCAAAGACCATTGAACACATCTTCTTTGCATGCCCGCTTTACAACAGCCTAAAACTGTCATGTGCACAGTTTAGTGGAATCACAGAGCTCAATTTTTCCCTCTTAGAAACCCCAACCCCCCACGGTAGCCACTGGTCTGGATCGCTACCTCCTCAGCTGTCTAGGGCTACGAAAGTTAATATTCAGGTTTATGAAAAAAATAATGATGAAATGAAAAAGTTTTCATTGATATTTTCGTTTAATTAAATATTTTTATAGTCGTCGCTTTCGTCAGGAACTAGTGGTAGAAGACGCTTGCTATTGTACGGTGTTTTGGTTTCAGTACCTATTGTTGTTTCATGGTATAATATGTGACATTATGTGTGAACTATTATATTTATATTGTGTAGTGTTCTATTCATATTGAAGTGCGTTTTTTATGTAGGTACATGCCCGGTTTTGTTATAAGGAAAGCCCCTTTAGAAATAATAAATTATTATTATCATTATTGTGAAACCAGTTTTACAAAATGGGTATTGTTGTTGATCGAACAAACGAATTTGGTTACATTTCTATTTTATTTGCGTCTTAATTGGCACTGACTCAGTCAAGTCGACTTCAAGAGTCCTGTCAAGAGCGACAAACAACGTCTAGCTGAGCTGGTTTCAATGATGATTTAAGTCTACAAATCGCATATTCGGCATGTAATAGGTATGTTGTGTATCACTCGTCCAGAAACGGATTGGCGAGTGCTCGCAGTTATTATAGACTTTGGCGTCCGCGTCGGACTAGAACTTTACTCGCACTCGCAAATGTGCTGTATGTGGTCTAATGATACAAATTAATTACTATTTCGTAATTATTATTAGGTACCTACGTTGGAGCTGTTTGCCGCTCTCTTCACTCAGACACTATGGTCTACACCGAAAAATGGGGGATGACAATCAAGAAGATCGAGTGAGCCGAAATTTGCATTCTGTAACTACCCCGTGGCGTATTTGACTGTTTGATACAGATATTGCATTACCAATCTCTTGGATGTGATTATGTTCGGTTGCTAATGGCAACAAAGCAAACAGCTGCATAGATCCGCAAGCGGATATGGGATGATTAATTGTGATTTTGGCTTGGAGATGATTCTTTATTTCCGGGAGATCCAAATTAGTAGGTATAAGTTAGTACAACTGGAGCAGAAACTCAGAGAGGGGCTCAGAGACAGCCACAGGGACGCGGATTTAATTTAGCTGAAAGTTTTCGTTGCGGTGGTCATGACAACTCCTTTAAAGAGGGAGCTTTGTTTTTGGTGTCCTGTAAAAGTTCGGACACGCCCGCACCCGTGTAATCAGATAAGTTATTACATTACACAGAAGGCGGGGTGGTAACAAGCTGAAATATTCCATGTTGTATACGTTTTCACCCGAGGTAATCATATTTAATTAATAGTGGCATAACAATAATCCCCCTCGCCTCCCAGCAAGGGCAGAGATCTAATTCAATAAGACGGGATGGTACGGGTACTATTGTTAATCCATTGTGCAATACCTCTGATTAAGAACGGTCAAATAGGGGTGAAGTGACTGAAGTGTTGCCCCGTAATTGACCGCACGTCTCAGCATCAGAAAGTAAAGTAATCCGGTGTCTCATATTTTCCAGTGCCCAAGATTGAAATATCGGGGGAGTCCGATATTTACGTGAAGACCGGCAGCACAGTGAGTTTGAAATGCGTGATCACTCAATCTCTGGAGGAGCCAGCCTACATCTTCTGGTATCACGACGGCGAGCGGGTTTTGAAATACGATCGCAATGCAATTGATATACGCAATGATCGCATGGGATCAGACACCACCGTGAGCACACTCATCATTTTCCATGCCAGGACCGAAGATTCCGGAAACTACACGTGCAGCCCCTCCAATCTCGACTCAGCAAGCGTCCTGCTCCATGTTCTCAACGGTGAGTGCTTAATTACCGCCACCTCGTCTTGCTTCCTGCAGTTATTGTCAATTACTCCACCCCAGGTGCGCCTTAAGGCCCTGACTCTCCACTTTTAAAACACACTTCTGCTTTTATTGCATTTGCGTCTCTGTCACCGTTTCGGGCCGAACCCCGTCCTGCCCTTTCGCCGCCCCCGCGGCCCGCGCGCATAATTCATCTCAATTTACATTCATAACCGACTCACAATCCTAATTGCAGTGCACGGACTCGATTTTTCAACTCGTTGCCACCAATTAATCACCCTAAATCAAGCCAATGCTCAATTCAACAAAGCCTATAACTAACTTATTCTCTACTCCACAACCGGTGTGACCGCCGAATCGCTGACGAAATTTGCACCAGGACCAGAGTTCCCCATCGGGTCTGAGTTTCTCGCACTTTCCTGAGTTCAGTGCATGACTAATCAAGCTCGGATCTTCAGGCTCAGGCAAATGTTTAAATTGAGATTTACCTATTAGGTAGGTACAACGTGAGGGGGGATTGGCAGATCCGAACGTGAGGTTGGAATCGAGCCTCTTTTAATCTTTGTTGCAACTAAAAAAAATCGGTTGTGTCACCCCAAAACTTCCCCGACGAGTAGCAAGGAACGGATGGAAATTTTATTATGAGACGTCCCTTCGGTTGGGAATTTAGCATTTGAGAGAAAGATTGAAGAATTGAGATATTTTCTCTGATGAGGGCTTCATTTTTAGCTCCATCATTTGAATCCTGTCTCGATAAGCCAAGCCGGTTACCTACTCATTTTAAAGTGGAAAACTCTCGGAAAAGCCAGAGCTGTTTCCGAGATCAATGATACTAACGGGAGCTTCTTAAGGCTGTATTCTCAGCAGGCCAAAATTATCTTGAGGATTTCTCTCTCAAAAATGAAGATAAAAAAACTAAATTTTTTTACGGTGTACTGACTGTATTCAATAATTTAATACAGAGCATTTTTTTAATTATGTGAAAAAACATTTTTTCTTTTTAAATAAATATCGATGTTCTTCTGTCTCATACACTACTTTATAAAATCGTTGTCTATTTTTTGACCAATATATATTTCGAGCTGATGGCGCTCATCTTCAGGGTTTTTTTGCTACAAATAAATATATAAATGGTATAAACATACAGAAACCAAAATTCAAAATAACTCACTTTTTAGATTTTTGAAAAAAGTTTCATGTCAGGATGGAAAATAATTGTCAGTTTGAATTTTGGTAATTGTTAACAATAATTGCTTAGATACTGAATAATGAATAAAGGTGTTCAGGTGAAGGTAAATAGGTAAAAAAGAAAAGAATTGAATAAACTTGAGTGCCACCTGAAAAAAGGGGGAACAGACTGACCGGCTACTTGAGAGAGACACAAACACACACCAACAGAACCAAGGAACAACTCAAACAAACATCAAGTGAACTGTTTGAAGAAGTCACTCCCTGCCTCAATCAGAATGTCGAAAGTGTCTCTCCCCTGTAGCAACTCAGTCTGTTCGTTCAAGGTGTTTTGTTCACTGTTTTTTAATGATTTTGAAATTTCAAGTGATTCAAAAAGAATTCGTTTTTGATACTTGGATTCATGATGTAAGATTTTGAAGCAAGAGTCTGGATTGAATGTGTGGCCAGATGAAATGATGTGGTAAGCAAACTTTGACTTCGCTTCGATCTTCGAAGTAGCCTATTTTTTTAAACTTGTTTATTTCACTTAAATGCTCTTTAAAGCGTATCTCTCCTTTTCTTCCAATTTCGCCGATATAACACTGTTGCAGTTTTGACATGATAATTGGTATACACCACATTTATCAAATTTATTAAGGGGGTCTTTAGTGTTTGTGAATTAGGAAGAATTCCTGTGGAAAATTTTTTCTTTTTTTTTGTTTACAACTTTTTTCAAAAAACGGCTCTGTACTCAATTTTCTACGTCTCTCAAAATTATAAAACAGTTGATAATTTTTTTGTTTGTCAAAAAATGTCCCAGCAATCCTTTAGAAACTTTTCCAGTGTATTCGGGCTATTCGGCTTCTAAAAAGAAATATGGGGTAAACCAAACGAAAACAAAGTGGACAAACATTCAATAGAATCCCATAAAAATTTTCATATCTCTTCATCTTAATTTTTGAGAGAGAAATATTGATACCCCTCGTATACAGCCTTAACATAAGACGTTGAACTTTCTCTATTCACACAAACAGGGTACGCACGCTCAAGTGCTATTGTCACTTCATGGTGAATTTGTCATTAAATTTTCAGACCAAATAGATTTGCTGTTATGTAAAAAGTAATCAGAGGCTAGAAAAAAATTACTTCTTATCTACATGAACAACAAATATGGCCAGAAGATTAAATGACTTGGTGTGAAGTTGGCAACGACAATGTGTTTTCAGGTCAAGCACAAGCAGTAGTTCGTTATACCTACTAATGCCAAGTCGATTTCTAGGAGAACATCCAGCTGCCATGCAAAGAGGGAAAAATTCCGCATCGCCCATTCCAGCCTGGTCCCACCTTTCGATGGGACTCGGACTCGCAGCCTGCACACCGCCGAGATTCGCCATTGCCGTAGCACTCACCTTGGCAGTTCTAGTGGAACTGTTCGCGACATAAACGTCCTAGTCGAGGCACCTGTAAAGAAAACTCGACTAAACATCGCGCTTACGATCATCATTGTTTTATTCCATTGTATGGCTCCTTCCGTTTCTCATTTTATTTTTACCATTGAATTAAAATAGGTAAATTATTGTTTTATTATTATTAAGTAACATAGATTTTTTAAAACCTATAAAGAAAAGACAAAAACGAAAACTGTACCATAGATCCCTAGATGATAAACAAATCAAAAACAAATATTTTATATGTTAGACTTTGATAAAGTTATTGAATCAATGGTGGTTCCTTTCCATATTTTGCCATCATCATGATTAACATCGAATCAGCCACTCAGCAGCCAGGCAAAAATTAATATTCACAAAAAATAAAGAAAATTGCCCAAAATTCCAAAAATTAAAAAATTATCACCGACTTTTACTCTCGATTGTCTTATGAACGAATTTTAATTGTTTCTGGTTCATATTTTAAAGCTAAAATACATTATGTGTACGTAAACCAGTATCTAAATGTTGTGCGTTTCGAAAATAAAGCATGCACGTATGTACGATAAAAATAAAAAATGTTCATACATTTAACCTTTTTAAAATTTTTGTTTAATTTTTTAACCCATAACAATTATTGATGTAGTATAATATGAGCGTTCGAAACGTAAATGGGTGTTTTGTAACAAACAAAAAAAAAAAGGGAATTTTGGGTGATGAACACTCTGTGTTGCCCTGTTAATGTCATTTCCGTCTTTGTTTGAATGTTTTATTCCTCAATACATTATTGTACATACATGGTAATTGAGAAGCTGTCCTTTTCACCTTACATACATACATACTATAAATGTAATTTTTAAACTAAACATGATCAACTTCATATGAATGTGTGAAGTGAAAACGACTATTTACTGTTGAACTTGCAGTGTTTTGTTTGTAAATATCAAAGTTGTTCAGTGGACATGGACGCATCCTAAAGTGTGAGTTGATAAGCCTAAAAATTCAAGGTGTGATTAATTAGATAAGTTAGTTAGTCATAAATGTAAAATGAATATCATTGCAGTTGTATTTCTGAAGAAAGTGGGAGAGCTGGTGTAAAAAGTATTTTTACTGTAAAGTTTAAATTATTCTCGATTTTTATTGACTGTTTTTCGAAATTTTTGAAAATAACTCGAATGTTTGTTTGCAATGCTGTTATGTTTGATTTTAAAATTGTACATTACTGATGATAAAAGGTCTTACTAGCGTTCATATTTGAAAGAAAAAAAAATAATGTAAATGATCCGCTGTTACTCAATCTGTGAGATTATTAGCCCTAGGACTTACCTTTGTTTTATATCAATTTTATTGATGTATTTTAGGTAAGTACAGAATGTAATCTAACTTTATGTTGAATAAATCGTTATAATAAACTTCATTGCTGAATTTAGTTCTAGGTTTAGTGAATTAAGGTCGTTCTTTGGTCTTGAGGCTATGCTAGTATGAATTTGGTAACTCTCATCCAGAGGGGGTTAAGACTTCAAGAAAGACGGGAAAACCTATTTTATTTTGGTTCTCAGTTCTCACGAATGGAAAGCTCAAGGATTGGTTCTTTGTAAATTGTCATCAAAATCTAGCATACTTTTCAATGAGAGAGGTATGTACCTACCTACAATCGCGCGCAAAAAAAGGATACATCTAAAATTCTTAAGATTTTAGCCTTTGGACTTTTAGTTGTGTGATGGTGATGTATGCAATCAATATACATGCATGGTGCATGCACACTCGTGTGATCTATCAACATGGATGAAACCTATCACATGCATGCATCAACCTTAACAACTAGAAGTCGGGAAAGTTAAGGTTTTGATTTCAATGTCTCCGTTTTTTTTTTGCGCGCGATCGCGAACGTCGTTTCAACAACTAGAAAACCTATATGCAATTTTCTATGAAGTGGTTTATTGACAGTTTATACCCCCGGTTTACACACGAAATTAAGAACTGATAATCTTTATGCAGAAGGTAATAAAAATGAAAAAAAATACTGTGTCATGCATAGTGATGGGTTATTATTCAACAATCTGTTATTTTTCGACTATTATTTCAAAATAATAATAACAACCTGTTACCTCGGTTAAAATATAACAGATACAAAATAACAGACTATCCCAATCCTTGACGCCCGGCGCGATCAACGGTGAACGACTTCTAGTGAGTAACCAGATTGGTAACTGAGCATACCGACACCTAGCTCTCGCAGTGTTTAATATCTGTTTCTGTAATTCTTGTTAGAGTTTATTCACATATAGACCGATTCGTTTCAGGTTGTTAGTTGTTATTACTATCATAGAATCCACAACAGAAGTTGTTATATTATAACAGGTTACGAAATAGCAATCAACCCATCTCTAGCACTCAAGCACTACTCAAGCTTAGGCTCTGACCTATAGTTAGTGCATGGGTGATACTCTGATACCTATATATAATTGAAAGTAGTGGAGTGGACTTAGGAGAATAACGTATGCTCCGAAAGTTTTGGGAATTTTTTTAAAAGCTAATTGTAAGCTAATTTGTAAAAGCTAATAACTTCTTTTGTATTGTTTCAATTTTGAAACTATCGCAAATACTAGCATCATCTTTAACAATACCAAATTCATATTAGGTAACCATATTGAAGATGGACCACTATCTTTGGATGGCTCTCAGTTTTCTTCTGCCATGTTCGATCATTCTCTGGACAACAGCAGGATTAATTTCTCTGAGCTCCTCAGTGGCGGCTGGTGCGGGAGGGCTCAAGGGCGGCGCCCCCCCAACGCTAAAGGCGGCAAGAGATTTTTATCGGTAGGAAGACATGGAATGCATATTTTAATAATTATACTTATTCCAAAAATTTTGTTCAGTGCAATATTAGTCAATTAATATTGTAACAAAATAATTCTAAGCGATAGCACGGTCGAAGAAGTTCGTCTTGGGCTCCGCATTCAGCGCCCACCGCCGATGCGGTGATGCCGGGGTGCGCCCGCGCAAAACATGTGCCGTAACCATGGCAACGCGAGACGCGGCTCCCGCTCTATATGGGCTCCGTCGCTCGAGCCCCCAGCCGATTGAAATAATCGATATAATTATTTATGTACACTTCGATTAGTTAACAGTTTGCAAACATGAAGATAGCTGACCTAAAAAAGGTACATTAAGGTCATCAAGCCTACAAGAAAAAAATAAATGCAAAAGAACAACGGACGTCCGACTACAGCATTGATTTATTGAATATAAAGCAAATCGAACCCGCAAGAATAAAAGTCGTGGTGCATTCACACGTTATTTCGCCATAACAGTAAATGCTAAAACCGAGGCTAAAACTCCATGGTTGTGATGCGGATACGACAAAAAAAAGTTTTTGTCTCGAGTTTCGTCATTTCACGAGCTGAGAACTGTTCTATCTGCACTTTTTGTGGAAAATGTTTTTCGAACTTCGAACCAGCAAAACATGGACGAAATCTTTCATGATATGAACAATAAGATCGGAAACGGAAAAAGAAAAACCTCTTCTCTTCCTCTAGTTTCTGGTCTAATTGT
Organism: Anaspis maculata; assembly: GCA_949128115.1. Classification (NCBI taxonomy): domain Eukaryota; kingdom Metazoa; phylum Arthropoda; class Insecta; order Coleoptera; family Scraptiidae; genus Anaspis; species Anaspis maculata. The sequence goes on from OX421968.1 coordinate 37,067,084, forward strand.
TCATATCAGGAAAAATTTGGTCCATGTTTTGCTGGTTCGAGGTTCGAAAAACATTTTCTACATAAAGTGCAGATAGAACACTATAGTTCTCAGCTCGCGAATTTGTTATTAACTTGAGCCCTCCTTGCATAAAACTCACGAGCCGCCACTGGAGCTCCTGCCTCCCACTGTACCGCAAGCTCGACCAATATAAGATTTTGCAAGAGCAGAATAGTATACAACAAGGGATGGAAAGCTGCAAATGAAGACCAATTACGGCGTCGCATTTCTCAATAATATTAGAGAATTTTGCATTGGAAAAATTGATACAGAAAATTATGGAACATGGCAGAAGAAAATTGAGATCCATCGAAGATGATGGTCCATTATCCATATGTTGAATATGAATTTGTTATTGTGATATATGATGTTGATTCTTTCAATATCAAGTTAAAAAATAAAGACTATTCAGAAAAAGTTATTAGCTTTGAACAATTTTCCAAAACTTTCGGACCATACGTTATACCTAATTAAATAATTATTATCGCTAAAATTCATCAATCAAATCTAGTGGGGGCACTAGGTGAATGAACCTTGCAAATGGTGATGAAAGCATGAAATTCGGTACACATACTCAGAATGAGCACCTCTCTTAGATAAGAGGTGGAGCCACGCCGAATTTTCACCGGAAGGGGGGTCGGGGGGCTCCTGGAAGTTTAAGGTGCTAGGGCTCCCACCAAACCGCTTATCAGTTCGTTTTATCAATTAAAAAGGAAACTCATGAATATATCGTAAAAATTGACGACGTTTATCGCCTTATCCCGGGAATTTTTCATGATGAAAAAAAAAAAGTTCTTCGGCAGAACACACAAATTGGTTTTATTTTATTTTCACCTACAAAGAATCAATAAGGAGATGTGCAACACGTTGTTTCCTACAAATTCGTATCCTCTGAATTCGTTTGTGGAGTCAAAATTTTGATGGCATATCTTCTTTAAGAGGGACATTCCAAAGAATAAGTTATTTTTTCAACACTAAGTTCAAACAGAATTTTTTCAATGTTCTGAATCGAAATTACTGAATTCCTTCCAGCAATGCATACCCCGAACCCTTCTTTGGAAGTACCGCGTGCGATTGAACGTGGAGTAAGTCCTGAAACACTATCAGAATTTTTCTTCTGTGATGCTACTATCCACTCTCGACCGGGGCAATTAGGTTCCTACACAGCATGCGCGGAGTGTATACACGTTCTTTCAATATTATGACACAATTTCAATTATCAAAAATTTGACTGAACCGAGAAAATACCCTGCATCGTGTATACACTCTGCGCATGCTGTGTAGGAACCTAATTGCCCTGGTCGAGAGTGGATAGTAGCATCACAGAAGAAAAATTCTGATAGTGGTTCAGGACTTACTCCACGTTCAATCGCACGCGGTACTTCCAAAGAAGGGTTCAGGGTATGCATTGCTGGAAGGAATTCAGTAATTTCGATTCAGAACATTGAAAAAATTCTGTTTGAACTTAGTGTTGAAAATAGCTTACTCTTTGGAATGCCCCTCTTCAAGAAGATACACCATCAAAATTTTGACTTCACAAACGAATTCAGAGGATACGAATTTGTGGGAATCAATGTGTTGCACATCTCCTTATTATTTCTTTGTAGGTGAAAATAAAATAAAACCAATTTGTGTGTTCTGCTGAAGAACTTATTTTTTTTCATAATGAAAAATTCCCGGGACAATACGATAAACGCCGCCAATGTTCACAAGATATTCATAAGTTTCCTTCTTAATTGTCAAAACGAACTGATAAGCCGTTAAGTGGGAGTCCTAGTACCTTCAACTTCCAGGAGCCCCCCAAGCCCCCTTCCGGTGAAAATTCGGCGTGGCTCCACCTCTTATATGAAAGAGGGGCTCATTCTGAGTACGTGTACCAAATTTCATGCTTTCATCACCATTTGCAAGGTTCATCCCGATTTTGGCTCTTAGCGCCCGCACTAATCGTTGCTTAATCGCAATTAAGAGTCCTCTGTACGCTTAAAGCAGCTCCGGCTAAAAGGTCTCTAAATCGAAGGCGGTGATTTTCTTTCAACTGGTATTTGGTGATTACACTTCATATCTTTATGAAAACATGTGGAAGGAAAAAATCCGAGAAAAACCGATCACAGCCGAAGATAGTAAAATTTTACGGGCGCCATTCTAGGGCCTTTATTTGACTTGAAAGAAAATTTCTTTTTCCAAGGAGGACTCTCTACAGTATTCTGCACCAACGTACCGGGTGATTTTTCAATAAAATATCTGGAGCCCAAGTTATTTGGCTGTGAAAATTATTTAAAAAATGCTCAAAAATTTGGAGCTTCATATCTTCAGCTGAAAATTTTTTACTGAAAAACCACCCGGTACGATTGTGCAGAATACTGTTGAGAGTCCACCCTGGAAAAAAAATTTTTGTTTCAAGTTAAATAAAGGCCCTAGAATGGAGCGCGTAAAATTTGACTATCTTCGGCTGTGATCGGTTTTTCTCGGATTTCTTTCCGTTAACATGTTTATTGTATAGAGATATGAAGTGAAATCTCCAAATGCCAGTTCAAAGAAAATCACTGGCTTCGATTTAGAGGCATTTTAGTTTGAGCCACTCTGAGCGTACAGAAGACTCTTAATCGAAGAAATAATAAAATACCTACCGCAAGTGTCAGTGTGTTTTAACGTAACGTTAACTCTGTTACTTTTGCCGAATGCCGACCCATATTTATTGGGCAATATAACAGTGTTTTGTTTCTAGAATTGAAATGTTTTGACCCAAGGCTTCTTATGTGGATGGGAATTTGTTGGAGAAAATTACAGACTGGTGCAAAAAAAAAATCTCTGGTAGGTATTACTTTTGGGAATGTTACCCCTTATCAGATTATTCGTTCTTGTTTGATAACTATGAACATCCATTCCTGCTGCGAAATCACTTTTATGTTTATGCTTAGAGATTAGGCAATCACAGACATGAAGTGAGATAATAGTGGGTATATTCAATGCTTGAAAATGGTTTCTGCAAGATTCTCTTTGATATAAACCTAATATTGCACGTAGGTATAGCCTTTTTTTGAAGTTTCAATACAGTATTTATGTTATAACTATTTCCCCAAACTCTTAATCCGTACCTATCGAATAACTGAGGCAAAGTATCTACCTATGCATGGTATATAATAAGTAGAGACCGGATTTTAGGCCGTTAACAAGTGGAAATTAGGACACATGTTTAGGCAAATAAAAGCTCTATTTTAGGACGCTTTAGGCCGTAACGACTAAAATAGGCAAAATAGGCCGAAAACATTTTTCGTATGTGAAAAAACAAATTATTGATTTTTTAGTATTGTCTCCCTGGAATAGTCATTTTGCCGACTCTTTTGAGTCCACAAAACACGAATTTTTGCAAACTGTATCTGAAAGATTCTCTCAAGGTGTTGCATTGTTGATTTAGCAGTTTAGTTGTTGTAGTTACATTGTTTCGGAATAGGCAACTTCACTATGGCCGATATAGAAAACACAAATTGGTGTTTGGAAAGCTCATGCCTCGGCTGATGCTAAAAAATGATGTATGCGACAAGTACGCAAAATGCTTCGGCGGCTCATCCGCTTTTAGGGATAACGCGGATTTATCCGCTAAGGATTCATTCTGCGTACTTGTTACATAAATCGAATAATTTAGTGGAAAAATTGGTGTCGAAATGAATAAAAGTTACATACAGTACGGAACAAATAAAACAATGTGAATCATTTCAACCGTAACTTAAAAAAAACTATTGTAGGTTGTTAAAAAAGTACTTTCAGGAGACTAAATCCAAGTTTTGATAATTTTAGAGAAATTAGACTTCAATCGAAGAGATGTGAAAGGCTATTCCTTTCAACATAACCGGAAGCCATTTTGCCTAGAATCCAATATATAGGCCAAATACATTTTCAAATGAATTGAAGTAAGTAAATTATATTAGGGTTGAAATCAATTTACTTCCATAGTTTTAATGAAACAAATCAGAAAATGGATTTTTTTCCAACATTGTGGATCATTTCCACCAAAAAATCGAAAAAGCCCATTTTAGGCCGTTAAAAAGGTTTTTTTAGGACAGTAAATCCGATTTTGTCAGTTTAGGCATTTAGGCAAAAACAAAGGGGTGTCAAAAGCAATGTTTTTTCAACACTAATATTTATTTCAAGGTCTCATGCACATGCCTAAAACAGAAACAAAAAGGCATTGTGCCTAGAATCCGGTCTCTAATAACAAGTAGTGACAAAGGTTTCAATATTTGAGCTATGTCTTAGTTTTCTAAGGCCCAACTGCACCGCTCACCCTTAAATCTTAAATCTCTATTTTAGTAAGCTCGGCTTGAGTTAAGGTTCACCTAAGGGCCATGAGTTCACTGCACCGATTTAGCTTAGGCAAAACTTAGCTAAGCCATGGTTAAGCTTTAGGAAAGATTCAAACCTTGGGGATCTTCAATTTTTGGCCATTTAAGTTGGTTGTTTTTGAATTTACCTCGCTTTTTTTGTCACACAGATTGGTAACAGTGTTGATCACAGGGTGTGAACTGTCAATAGTTTGCGAGGCTATTAGCATTTTGCACCGGGAAGTGTAATGTATGGTGTAATGGCGAATTCCCAGAGCTACTCGACCGCTCTCGTTTTCAGGGAAACTCCAATAGAATCATTGCTTCCTGACAACGAGGGCGGGCGAGCAGCTCTGGAGCAGTAAAGTGAATTCGCCATAAGTGATAGTATATCTACTTTTTTTAAATGTCATTTCATCCAAAGTTTCAAAGTAATTCGATCTGTTGCAAATTTGTCTTGGAACACCGAAGTCCACGATATCCAATGGGGTACTTGCCAATGAAACAGATTTGATTGAAAATACTTTTAATCATCAACAAGAGTAATAAATAGTATTTTCTGAAAATTTCCGGAAAATACAGGGTGTCTAAAAAGTATCGCATTCCGAGTCTATAGCGGTATATAGAATCCACCCAAGAACACAAGAAAAATGTTAAAAATGATTATTTATGTTTTTTTTTTGGAGATGAGGAAGGGGGAGGGGCAAAATGGTGTAACTTCTTCCCCCTGTATTTTCAGTGGGTGTGCAGTGAATTTCTCTGTTCACGATACAGGGTGAGTCATGAGTTAATCCAGTTTTCTACAATTATATCTGAAATATTGCATTGGTTCCCCAAAAAATTTAGAATAAGATATGTTTCTTTTTATTGCCACAGATATAAATAAATTTTCGACGTTTTTGAAGGACAATGAATTCTTGACATTTATGAATCACCCTGTACATCAAATAGAAGTTCAGTGCACATCCATTGGTTGATAATTTTCACTGATTATTATATCACAAATAATTCCCTAAAATCATTTTGACTTATGAAAATAGAGGAGAGCGAAGTCCTACACCTTGATCATACTTCCAAAAATAAACGTCACAAATTTTTTTGAATATTTTTCTCGTATTCTTGAGTGGATTCCATATATTGCTCTGGACTCGGAATGCGATACGTTTTAGACACTGGTTACAAAAATTTTTTTCGTTTTTTTTCCCAAAGAGTTGATAGCTAACAGCGGGGAAACTTCAGTGAAGTTTCCATGTCTGTCTTTTTCTAGTAGACACTCTAACAGTTTTTTGAGTTTTTAATCCAACAGCTCTTAGTATATTTGTGACGTCACAAAAATATTTTTCAAACACGCATTACGGCCGCAATTTTGGGGATTAGGGAAAAATACAAAATACGGGTGTATTATTTTTAACCATACTATCGATTAAGCCAATAAAAAAAATTGGGCAAGTGACCCATTCTCGCCCATTGGTCTAAATCATTATCGAATAACTCCTTCTCCATTGGGATATTGTTATTAACGATATTGTTCATTTTTTGACTGCACGCACAGGTAGATATACCTATTATGATCTCAAATGTTGATAAGTGTTGGCTAAGCCGTACCACACCCTGGGCTTATTTTAGGCAAAGCTTAAGCATCCCTAAGCCATAGTTTGTTGACGGTGCAGTGTACTTAAAAGTTAAGGACCAGTAAAGCTTCACTTTAAGATCAAGTGTTAGCGGTGCAGTTGGGCCTTAGAGCAAATATAACAGAACCAAACCGTGATTTTAAGTAGTCAATATGTTGAACCCATGTTAACTTACTATCTAGAGTTATTCCAGAAAATTTGCATCGCTCTGAAATTTTAAAATTTTCATCGTCGTATATTATATGGCTCAAGGGAAATGCCCCTCCAAAACCAATAATTTTTGTTTTGTTTGTACTGTATGATCAAAAACTTTCCTCCTCTAGGCAGGCTGTGACCTGGCCAAAATCATCCTCGTTTGCCTACCAATGGCCACACCACAGCCTACCTAGAGGAGGAAAGTTTTTGATCATACGGTATTAATGACCATCATGTTATTTCTGAACCATTCAATTGTTACTTTCATAACCAATGTAATCTTTGATCTGAGATCTTCAGCATTATGCCCAGTTATACGAACATATGCTTGTGTCAACCGCATTATATGATCGGCTTACAATCACAATAATTTTGAATACTTATAATTCGGTAAGTCGTTCAAGTATAAAAATATTGAAAAATTGGGCTAAAATGCCCCTGCAGCACGCCTGTGCTAATAACGATTGGGCTGGAAATGTAGATTTGTTGAGATGCTTTTCCTTCCCATTTCACCTCAATCATCTGCCCACGATTAGTTAGGTACGAAGTGATTATTTTATGTACCTTGCCTCTGATTCCATAATTTTCCAGTTTATCCAGAAGCATTTGGTGGTTTACTAGATCGTAGGCTTTCGATTATTCGAAATTGATACAAGCCACTAATAAATTTTGATTCATTGCCTTATAAATTACTGTTAGCATCTCTTCAATTGCCGCAGAGCAGCCTTTTTAGCGCATTTTCCATCTCGATGAAAATCGCTATTGCAACCACTTTGTCCGTCCGTCCGTCCGTCCGTCCGTCCGTTCCTCGAACTCCTCCCAAACTAGACGACCTAGCTTTCTAATTTTTTCACTGTTACATAGCTGCCACTCCCAAAGGAGGGCTAGGCTATATTGGATGTCCATATTGCGCCGCCAACATAGAGAAAACCGCCCCCGATAAACTTGAAATAACATAATATTGCACTTTCTACCAGACCTGATGCTCTGGTTTTCTAATTTTTTGAATAATACATAGTTGCCACTTATAAACGTAAGCCAAGAAACATTCCGTCTTCAATATGCGCCGCCGACATGAAAAAACTGCTAAAAACCGCCCCCAATCACTTTAAAATGAAAAACATGAACCCGAAGACATAGCGATCTGATTTTTTCGGTATATAAATAGCTGACTAAAAATGGGAAAGGATAGGCTACTTTTCGTTAGTCGCCGCCCCCAGATTCCGCCCCCAAACGATAAAAAGTGCAACTTTCATAAATGTTACTGATTGAGATGTTCCCTTAAACATTTAGGAACTGCCAACTCAAATTGTGCAACATTTGCTCAGCGGAACGCTGCCGCTCCCATACGCCGCCCCCAAAGTAAGAGATAAATGAAAAGCATGAGCCCGAAGACATAGCGATCTAAATTTTTCGCTATATGAATAGCTGACTAAAAATGGAAAAGGATAGGCTACTTTTGATATGGCGCCGCCTCCAGCTTCCGCCCCCAAAAGAAAAAAAGTGCAACTTTCAACAATTCTCACTGATTTAGCTGATAATGTTACCTCGAACATTTAACAACTCTTGACTCAAACTGTGCAAGAATTTCTTTGCCAAACTCTGCCGCTCCCACACGCCGCCCCCAAAGTGAGAGATAAATGTAAAACATGAACCTGAAGACATAGCGATCTAATTCTTCCACTATATTGATAGCTGACTGAAATTGGAAAAAGATAGGTCACTTTTGATTAGCCGCCGCCTCCAGCTGCCGCCTCCAAACAAAAAAAAATGTAACTTTCACAATTTTCACTGATTGTCATATTTCCCTTACATTTAGAAACTCCCAACTCAAACTGTGCAACAGTTACTTTGCCGAATGCTGCCGCTCTCACACGCTGCCCTCAAAGTGAGAGATGAATGAAAAACTTAAACCCGAAGACATAACGATCTAATTCTCTCGCTATATGGATGGCTAACTAAAAATGGGAAAGAACAGGCTACTTTTGATATGGCGCCGTCTCCAACTTCCACCCCCAAAAGAAAAAAGTGCAACTTTCAATAATTTCCACTGATTTACATTTTAATGTTACCTCAAACATTCAGAAACTCTAAACTCAAACTGTGGAAGAATTTCTTTGCCAAACTCTGCCGCTCCCACACGCCGCCCCCAATGTAAGAGATAAATGTAAAACATAACCCTGAAGACATAGCGATCCAATTGTTCCGCTATATAGATAGCTGACTAAAAATGGGAAGAGATAGGCCACTTTTGATTAGTCGCCGCCTCCAGCTCCCGCCCCCAAACAAAATAAATGCAACTTTCACAATTTTCACTGATTGTCATATTTTCTTAAACATTTAGAAACTCCTAACTCGAACTGTGCAACAGTTACTTTGCCGAATGCTGCCGCTCCCATACGCTGCCCTCAAAGTAAGAGATAAATGGAAAACATAAATCCGAAGACATAGCGATCTAATTCTTTCGCTATATGGATAGCCGACTAAAAATGGGAAAGAATAGACTACTGTTGATTAGTCGCCGCTCCCAGCTCTCGCCCTCAAACAAAAAAATATTGATGAGTGAAAGAATTTTTATTCAAATCTATTTCATATTGGCAAGTACCCCATTCTGATAACAAAATATCACAATGAGTTTCGAATGAAGAAAGTGGACAAGGAATGGTGTTTCTCCTTCAACCAAATTTCTTAACGTTCATAATATGCCTCTTTGAGAAAATGCGCTACTGAGACTCACGCACGTGAAGGCATACTCACTTGTTTTCGTCTAAATCCATGTAAACCGTTATTAAATAGGGTATGTTTCTCAAAAAAGTTTGTAATAATTTTGTCTGAACAGTTTTCAAAAATTCTCGATTCAACGTTTAGTAAACTTACTGGCCTATAGTTTGATCGATGGGCTCAGCGGTGATGATTATAAAATCTCTTGATTTGTTTCCTCAGGAAGTGTTCTTCGTTGTTGACATCCTGGGGGTCAAGGTTAAGGTCAATTTTCGTACTGTTTACATTATTGTGATCTACATTCCCCCGTCTACCGCTCCCCATCATGATGTTGCCCTCTTTTATTGTATTATGTCTTTACCATTTAGTGCAGTAAAGATAGGTTTTGAGGTTGAAATAATTATTTCATGAAATTTTAAAGCTGTTATCGATTTAGAATTTCATCCTCTACCATGTACTCAAAATCCCCGAAAATCCCACTTGAGCATTTTTCTTGCGGCGCTGTCTAAGTATATCATGTTAGCTGCAGCAAGTCAAAAAATTGTATCCTCGCTTTTGTCACATTAGAGCTATATTGTTAGATCAGAGCTGTTGGTATATACTCCAGGGCATGACCAGAACGTCATCTGAACCGTCGAAATCCTATTTCCCGCAAAAGAAAACACGTCACTTGCTTAATCTGAAATTACCAGTGGTAATTGAGTGTAGTTCGGGGATTAGTGACCAAATTTAATAAAATCTGTTCTTTTTGTGATAAAGACATAAAATTTGGTATTAGTGGTCTTCATGGTCCCCTTTTCAAATGTAGGCATGACGCCTTGCCATATTTTGGTTAGGGGGGCTTAGGGGCTCCCTTGAAGATTGAAGTTGCAGATACTCATACAAACCACCATTAATAATCGTCACGCATCTCAAAAAGTAATGATTTGACTCTACGTTGAATCTTAGCAAGAGGCAGACCAGTTGTCGCCATGTACGCACTGATCTTCATAATGAAAAAAAAAAAATTCTTCGGAATGTCAAAAACAAATCAGGTTTTTATAATTTTTTTATGCAATAGAAGAGTAAATTCATCTTCCGCATATCATTATCCACTAATTAGTATCTGCCGAAGCCGTTGATGAAGGCAATTTCTTGATATTGACATCTTAGAAGCAACAATCCCAGATGAAACCAGCCAATTCAAGTGCTCAGTTCAGCAGCGTTTTTTTTCCAATGTTACCAATCAATATGATGACAATTCATTATTGGGTGGATAGCTTCAACTGTTTCATGAGTTTATGAGTATAACTAAATGAGAAGTGATGCGCGAAAGCCCCGAAAGAAGTTTTTTTAACCGCCACCTGTCACTGTTAGAATTGCACCAAATTCCATGCTACTTTTGCGAAACAACAGCAAATACAGACTAATGAGTATAGACAAACGTCAATACGATCTGCAGTTGTCAAGAAGAAGGCACAAAGAATTAAGATTGAGGCGTGAAATACTTCAAGGCTTTGAGATCGAGTGATAACACGGTATAAAAATAGTTTCAACACACCCTAAGGGCACAAATTTTATGATGGTGGGCGACGTAAAAAAACATTTTTTCCTTGGCTTTTGCGCTTGGTTTTGCGTGTGGTCAAAAGGAATTACGTTACAGAATAGTTTCAGCTATCCATCCATCCATAAATTGTCAATCATATTGATTGGGAACAATAAAAAAACGCTGTTGAACTTCACACTTAAATTGGCTTATTTCTTCAGGAGCTGTCATTCCTAGAGTGACAGTATCAAAAAACAGACTTTATGAATAGTTCGGAAAATACAAATTAATGGATAATGATACACAGCAGATCAATTCACATTCTCTTAGATGGAAAAATCATTAAAAACTGTGTTTTTTTTGACACTCCGAAGAAATTTTTCTTCAACCCGAAGAACAATGCGTACATGGCGACAACTGTTGTGTCTCTTGTCAAGGTTTGGTGTAGAGTCAAATGATTACTTTTTGAAATGTGTGAAGATATTTACCGGTGGTTTGTAGGAGTTCCTGCAACTTCAAACTTTCAAGGGGGTCCTTGGGCCCCCCTAACCAAAATATGGCGAGTCGTCGTGTTTACATTTCAAAAGAAGACCATGAAGACCACTCATACCAAATTTCATGCCTCTATCACAAATCAAACAGATTTTAATTAACTTGGTCATTAACCGTCGGATTATCTTTCATCAACACTGTTAATTGGGAATTAAGGGTCTGGCCACACATACGCTCCACTCACACCACACTCACACCACGCTCACGCTCCGCTCCAAATTCAAAAGTGCTATTTTACATAGGATTTGGCTAATGTGTTCACACATGCGCTCACGCCACACTCACGCTCCACTCCAAGGACGCTCATTTTTTGGGTGGCCACACATGCGCTCCAACGAAATCCACCCGCGCTCAAAATACGGCATGGAAAGTTCACGCTCTCTCTTAAATAGCCATAGCTCGAAGGCCGTAAGCGATACGGCAGTGATTTTTTCACTGTTGCTCAAGTAAAACCCGCCTATAATTTCTGTATAATTTTTTTTCTATTCACTCATGTAGTTTCTGAAATACATATCATCAAACATGAAGATCGCACCACGAAAGTTTTCCGGCATAAAGAGCACCGCGCTCAAACTGCTGGACCGCCGCGCTCGAAATCCGCACGCTTTGACATAAATTCCGATAGCTCGAAGACCGTGAGCGATACAGCAGTGATTTTTTTACTGGTGCATGAGCCAAACCCGCCGATTCGTTCTGTATCAATCGTTTTCCATTTACTTATGTAGTTTCTGGAATATATCAACATACATGAAGGTCGCACAAAAAAGTTTTGCCGCAAAACAGAAAAACTTCAGCATGCGGGGACCGTCATTAAATTTTCAAAATAAGTACATACATATGCGAGAACTAAGAAAGAAAAAACTCGAAATAAATTTTGAGAACTGGAATCACTCAAATCGGACGATCCGTTGGCGAGATAGAATTTTTTTAAGTTGAAGGTAAGTTGAAACTGAAAAATCGACATCTCCGAATTCCAGGCAAAATGAGCTTTTGGGTAGAACATGTTTATAAGTGGCCAAATTTGGGCCAGGTTGGTCCTAAAGGATCTCCTCTACGACATATCAAAAGTCCTCGAGAATCCCGTGTCTGTTTGTCTACTTTTTACGGCCTTTTAACCCTAAGTAAGAATATTACGTACTTTATAACATGATTCAAAACCAATTTATGTAAGCAAGCTCCATGGCACAGTGGGAGAGCCTTTGCTAACCAGTCGGAAGATCGGGGGGTCGAATCCCGTCAAGGGCAACTTCTTTTTTGACGGAATTGAAACTTACCTTTTCAAAAAGTCGTACAAAATTGAATCCTACTCAATTCTAATCATATCTTACTGTTTCGCAAGTACTGTGAGTACGATCGCGCGAATTTTGAGTTTTTCTCCCCAGAAAAAAAATGCAGATTCCTAACTTTTCATCTCCCGAATAGATTTTCACCTTTTTTTTTTGAGGAAACAAAATCAAGAACATTTTCCGACAATTTCAGTGGAAATCTGTCCAATTTTCCGAGAGTTTTCCACTTGAAAACGCATAATCTTTCATATTATGCAGTGCAAATCCATTGTACGAATTCCGGGCTGGTTCGCCCTGCCTGACTGAAACATCGGGGTTGCCTTGGTCTGATAATGACACCACCGGCCTCGGTCGTTATGGATACGAGTGTTTGGGGTTTGAATCAACAAGTTTTTTCCGAGAGTCTCTCAAAACGTTTAAAAAAAGCTACGTACTAAACAATATCTACACATGTTACCTCGTAGTGTCTACCTATACCCAGTTTTTTTGACGAATGCAGTGAATAATTGAATAAATAAGTAAATGTGTAATTGAAGTATTGCTTCCGATTTTCACAATTTTTGCTCGGGAAGCTGCTAGACTTCAAAAAAACGAGCGATAATGCAGCAATTGACACAACAATCGTAGAATGATTTGTATAGGAAGATACCTACGGGGCAGAAAGTAATTAATTAGTCCTTCCAACTATTGCTAGTCCGGCGGCTTAAAACCGTATTTATATGAAATTTTTGAGGGATGGAGCCGTTCTCAATTTTCACCAGGGGGGAGGGGGGCGGAGGACGTGGTTGTTCTAGCGCTTTGTGTCATAACAGATTTTTCATGTGGTGTAAGGTATGTACGTGTAGGTAGGTACCTCTTTCTTCTCTTGGGAGGGGGGGGGGAGAGAGGTGACTGGGGGCTCGCTCAAATAGATAGGTATACAGGGTGTTTCAGGGATGATAGCAGAAAATTTAACTGTGCGGGTAGATCTCGTCAAAATATGGCGAAAACCTATACACCATTTTGCAAAGTTCGGCCTAATGACGAAGATACAGACCTCCAAAGTTCTCTTTTTTCGGATTTCAAAAATTTGTAACTCAGGAACGTTTTGACAAATTTAGCTTCGATTCAGCAAAGGCTGGTTTGTGATAATAATCTATCAACCTGCCAAATTTGGAAGGAATCCAACCAGTGAAGTAGGAGTTATGAGGGTCAATAATTTAGAAGCATCCGAAGAAAAGTTGACTTGAGGTGACCCCTCATAATTTCTACGCCACTGATTGGATTCTCTCCAAATTTGGCAGGTTGATAGATGATTATGACAAACCAGCTTATGCTGAATTAATGCTAAATTTGTCGAAACGTTCCTGAGTTACAAATTTTTGAAATCCGAAAAAAGCGAACTTTGGAGGGCTGTACCTTTGTCATTAAACCGAACTTTGAAAAACAGTATATAGGTTTACGTCATATTTTGACGAGATCTACCCGCACAGTTAAATTTTTTGCTATCATCCCTGAAACACCCTGTATACCTATCTATTTGAGCGAGCCCCCAGTCACCTCTCTCCCCCCCCCCCTCCCAAGAGAAGAAAGAGGTACCTACCTACACGTACATACCTTACACCACATGAAAAATCTGTTATGACACAAAGCGCTAGAACAACCACGTCCTCCGCCCCCCTCCCCCCTGGTGAAAATTGAGAACGGCTCCATCCCTCAAAAATTTCATATAAATACGGTTTTAAGCCGCCGGACTAGCAATAGTTGGAAGGACTAATTAATTACTTTCTGCCCCGTAGGTATCTTCCTATACAAATCATTCTACGATTGTTGTGTCAATTGCTGCAATATCGCTCGTTTTTTTGAAGTCTAGCAGCTTCCCGAGCAAAAATTGTGAAAATCGGAAGCAATACTTCAATTACACATTTACTTATTTATTCAATTATTCACTGCATTCGTCAAAAAAACTGGGTATAGGTAGACACTACGAGGTAACATGTGTAGATATTGGCGAAAATCAGCGGCCACCAGAAGGCGCTGAACGCAGTCAAACATGGTGGCCCAAGGGGCCTTGACAAATAGGTACCCAGCGCACAGCCCAGCGCAGTAGCACTCGACAGTTGACAGTACCTACTCCAAATCATAAGAATATTGACAGTTTTGACAGTTGAAAAAAAATAAATTTTTTTGTCTTCCTTGTTTTCCACATCGTCGTGAATGTGAGCGAGTGAGTGTTGTAGTTTGACTTGAATTACTGCGTTAGTATACGCCGATGGACACAATGCACAATGCAGCAGCAAAAGCCGATACGTAAGTTGGTGAAATGCTGGCCGAAAAATGCAATCTCTGAATGTTTATTTACGTTACAGGTGTTGAGTTGTGTGAGCTTCTTGCACACAAGGTGGAAATACTAAGCCCCCACAAGACAAGGCATAGGTACAACAGGACGCATCACGAAAATAAGCCAACAATTATCGTTTAGGCGAGAAAGATGAACATTCTTTTGGAGTAATCGTACGACTCATACATTGACTGTAAAGTAAAATTTCAGTAGCTAATAAGCATTTACCGCTGTCCAGAATAATAAAAATCATAGTTTATCAATAATAATTGAGTATTCTTCAACCATAAGTTTAATCATAGCTCATCGGCTGATGTTAGTGTTTCTACAATGGAAAATATTTTCATATCGATTAAGGTTCTAAATCTGAACTGATGAAGCGAGTGACGGATTCTGATTTGCAGGCCAGGTATCTTCTCTCAATACCGCTGGCGTTGATCTCCAGGCTCTCCGGCTGCTCTCTCTGGCTTATCGTAGATGGCTTCACGAGTTCACAACACTGTTCTAACAACTGGTCCACAGAACCTGACCTCCAAATGGTTTTCAATTATCCATTTATGAGACATAACAAAGCACAAGAGTCTCAGTCGCAGTGAACCCCAGTCACCCCACACACGATTAAATGACCTGCCTCAATCACTTCTTCGCCTTCGCACTTTGTCGAGAGGGGGCTGATTTGGTCACCAACATGACCATAAATATTGGGCAAATGAATCTGTATTATTGGCATTTTCTAAAACAAAAATAAGTTAAAGATACTGCAACGAAATTCCATTCCCAACAAACCCCCAGTTCTTGGCCCACTGTTACGTTTTCACTGACAGCTATCACTGTTGACAGCTGTTGTGATGTGAATGCGCACTGCGTTTACTACCTATTTGTCAAGGCCCCTTGGGCCACCATGTTTTATTGCGTACAGTGCCACCACGCGGAGAAGATTTTCGCCAATTGTTTAGTACGTAGCTTTTTTTAAACGTTTTGAGAGACTCTCGGAAAAAACTTGTTGATTCAAACCCCAAACACTCGTATCCATAACGACCGAGGCCGGTGGTGTCATTATCAGACCAAGGCAACCCCGATGTTTCAGTCAGGCAGGGCGAACCAGCCCGGAATTCGTACAATGGATTTGCACTGCATAATATGAAAGATTATGCGTTTTCAAGTGGAAAACTCTCGGAAAATTGGACAGATTTCCACTGAAATTGTCGGAAAATGTTCTTGATTTTGTTTCCTCAAAAAAAAAAGGTGAAAATCTATTCGGGAGATGAAAAGTTAGGAATCTGCATTTTTTTTCTGGGGAGAAAAACTCAAAATTCGCGCGATCGTACTCACAGTACTTGCGAAACAGTAAGATATGATTAGAATTGAGTAGGATTCAATTTTGTACGACTTTTTGAAAAGGTAAATTTCAATTCCGTCAAAAAAAAAGTTGCCCTTGACGGGATTCGACCCCCCGATCTTCCGACTGGTTAGCGATAACGATAACGATAACGATAAAAAGGTTCTTTATTGGTCATTAATTGGATGGCAATTGCCGTACATTTGAACTGATTCAAATACTTCCTGGCCTGCTGGCCTCACGTAAGAGCGATGACTAATCCCTGGAGGGTGGCAGGTGATTTTCTTGATCGCTTTCGTTATTGTGCTTCGGTGTGTTCGATTGTCAGGGAAAATTGGACAAAACCCTGCGCCTAGTGATAGTCGTTGTTTGATTTTTACCTGTGACAGGCGATGCCACTTGTTGGCTTGTGCTTCATTTGTTTAGTAGCTATTCGGATAATGATATCGAGCTTCGCGTGTATCGACTGGTTAGCAAAGGCTCTCCCACTGTGCCATGAAGCTTGCTCACATCAATTGGTTTTGAATCATGTTATAAAGTACGTAATATTCTTACTTAAGGTTAAAAGGCCGTAAAAAGTAGACAAACAGACACGGGATTCTCGAGGACTTTTGATATGTCGTAGAGGAGATCCTTTAGGACCAACCTGGCCCAAATTTGGCCACTTATAAACATGTTCTACCCAAAAGCTCATTTTGCCTGGAATTTGGAGATGTCGATTTATCAGTTTCAACTTACCTTCAACTTAAAAAAATTCTATCTCGCCAACGGATCGTCCGATTTGAGTGATTCCAGTTCTCAAAATTTATTTCGAGTTTTTTCTTTCTTAGTTCTCGCATATGTATGTACTTATTTTGAAAATTTAATGACGGTCCCCGCATGCTGAAGTTTTTCTGTTTTGCGGCAAAACTTTTTTGTGCGACCTTCATGTATGTTGATATATCCCAGAAACTACATAAGTAAATGGAAAACGATTGATACAGAACGAATCGGCGGGTTTGGCTCATGCACCAGTAAAAAAATCACTGCTGTATCGCTCACGGTCTTCGAGCTATCGGAATTTATGTCAAAGCGTGCGGAATTTGAGCGCCGCGGTCCAGCAGTTTGAGCGCGGTGCTCTTTATGCCGGAAAACTTTCGTGGTGCGATCTTCATGTTTGATGATATGTATTTCAGAAACTACATGAGTGAATAGAAAAAAATTTATACAGAAATTATAGGCGGGTTTTACTTGAGCAACAGTGAAAAAATCACTGCCGTATCGCTTACGGCCTTCGAGCTATGGCTATTTAAGAGAGAGCGTGAACTTTCCATGCCGTATTTTGAGCGCGGGTGGATTTCGTTGGAGCGCATGTGTGGCCACCCAAAAAATGAGCGTCCCTGGATCGGAGCGTGAGTGTGGTGTGAGTGTGGCGTGAGTGGAGCGTATGTGTGGCCAGACCCTAAGGCGACTTCCGTGTTTTTTTTTTTTCGGGAAATACGAGTTAGAAGTTCAAACGAAGGTCTGGTCATGCCCTGCAGTGTATATCAACAGCTCTGAGCCAACAATGTAGCTCTAGTGTGACAAAAACGAGAATACAATTTTTGGACTAGTTGCAGCAAACATGATATACTTTGACAGCGCCGCAAGAAAAATGCTCAACTGGGATTTTCGGGGATTTTGAGTATGTGGTGGAGGATGAAATTCTGAATCAATATCTGCTATAAAATTTCATGAATTAATTTTTTCAAGGTTTGGGGTCTTTTTTGACTATCTTTACTGCACTAATTCCTCAGCGGCACCGAGGAATTGGTCATCCTGGGTGATTTCAACATTCCCGAATATCCGGAGGACACTCTTTGAAGCGTGTCGCGTCCGACAATCTTGTTAGTTTTTTCGACTTTGAGCAATACAACACCGTTCGGAATGACATGGATAGGACGCTGGATTTGGTTTTTTCCAATGCTGTTTTGCCGCAGGATAGCCATCATCCGGCCCTGGATGTGCTGTTGTCCGTCAGTCTTGCGAGAAGTAGGAGTCCGATCGGCGCCGGCGTGGGTAAGGGTGAGTTTAACTTTAGAAGGAGTAACTATGCTGCGCTTTACTCCGATCTCGCTTTGGTCGATTGGACTTTTCTGTGCGGATTGAAGGACGTTGACACTGTTGTTGAGGCTTTTTATTCCAAACTGTATACCTTGTTTGATAAGCGCATACCTACCTTTGAAGAGGCAGCCGACCCGCAAATATCCACCATGGTTTCACGGCAGAATTATCTCCTGCATTAGACAAAAGGACAGGGCGTGGAGGGGGTTTTTGAGGAGTGGGAGTGATGCTGACGTGGCTCGCTTTAGGGAGTTGCGTGGGCTTCTCAAGCGTGACAGCGACATCAGCTATAAGAGCTACCTCATCCATATCGAAAGAGACATCGTCCATAATCCGTCAACCTTCTGGAGAAACATCAACTCTAGAAGGCAGTGTGGAGACATTCCACCGGTGATAGTTCACGATGGCGTCGAGTACAATACGCCTCAGGGCATCGCCGACGCTTTTGCAGCGCGGTTTTCCTCTGTTTTTGTGAGCCCCTCCTATACATCGCTTCGACGGCCTGCGTGCGCATTCCCTGAGGCCGGTAGCTTGTTGACTGTCAATGAGATAGATGAGAGTGACGTCCTTGCTGCTATGAGAAAACTAAAGTCTGGAATGACAGCTGGTCCCGATTCTGTGCCTGCCTTCCTCATTAGGCACTGCTCCTCAGTCTTCGTGAAGCCTTTGACCGACATGTTTATTCTGATATTAAGGAGATCCATATTTCCCAAAATCTGGAAACGTACACGAATTTGTCCAGTTCATAAGAAAAGCAATAAAATTGTCATGTCAAATTATCGACCAATCTCCCTCTTGAGCAACTTCAGTAAGGTCTTTGAGACTGTGCTGCATTCCTTCCTCTATAATCATACCTCCAGGCTGTTGTCTCCAAATCAGCATGGTTTTGTTAGGGGACGCTCAACTCCATCCAATCTCATGTGTAAGACCCAGTTCATCGGCGGTGTGCTTGATTCTGGTGGTCAGGTGGACGTTGCGTCCCCTCACCTGCCCGGCCGATCTGAGCTGGTCTACCGGTGCCGTCTTGTCCGAATTTGTCCAGTTCATAAGAAAAGCAATAAAATTGTCATGTCAAATTATCGACCAATCTCCCTCTTGAGCAACTTCAGTAAGGTCTTTGAGACTGTGCTGCATTCCTTCCTCTATAATCATACCTCCAGGCTGTTGTCTCCAAATCAGCATGGTTTTGTTAGGGGACGCTCAACTCCATCCAATCTCATGTGTAAGACCCAGTTCATCGGCGGTGTGCTTGATTCTGGTGGTCAGGTGGACGTTATTTACACCGATTTTTCAACAGTTTTTGATACCCTGGACCACGACACTTTACTGCATAAATTATCCGTTTTTGGCTTGTCCCCTTCATTGGTCAGGCTCTCAAAATCATATTTATGTGACAGGCACCTGTTTGTCCAGCATAACGCTTGCAGGTCTGGTGAGTTCCTTAAGCCATCGGGTGTGCCACAGGGTTCTAATCTTGGTCCTGAGCTTTTTGATATATATGACCATATATATATATATATATATATATATATATATATATATATATATATATATATCTTGATGAATGATGTATTTCGGGCTCATTTTTCTACGTCCATATATTACTTTGAGCTCAAAATTATATATTGGGCTCATGAGTCCAAAAACTGGACATATTTATAAAGTATTTTGAGCTCGTCAGTAGTTACACCTCTGGCTTTTCAATAAAAACCAATTATTGTGCTCCGTTGCCACAAATACAACATACCACAGTCTGATATTTTGAAATCAGGCTAGTTGATCCTGAGTTTTTGTTCATCCTCATATTTGACCGGAATCGGGCTCTTATAGCTGTCTAACGCTCTAGTCGCAAGTGCGCACTTGAGATAAGACCATTGGTGACTGCACTGCACTGTGCATGATTGTCAAGTACTTTGATAGGTATGATTTGTTAAGTAGGACCTGTAGTGGGTCTCTGATGCATGAAATAGTTTCGTACGGCCTAAAGGTGCGTTCAGTCAGCTTATTCAGCCGCAATTTTAGTTTTAGCCGTAAGCGCTGCATCGCTTATTGGCTGTTCCGAGGAGGCTGGTTCATAAGAGCCAATGGGCGTCGCTGCGCTTGCGACTAAAATTAAAACTTGCGGCTAAATAAGCTGACTGAACGCACCTTAAGTAAATAGTACTCTGATAGCAATGTGACCGCAAACAGCTCATCTCCTGCTGCCTCTTACGCAAAGCTCCCAATTAAAGACTTTGAGTGCAAGGGAGATGGCATCATTTAACGGCGGATCTTTTCAACTGTTAATTGTGAATTCCGGTTATTTTGAATCTTCAGCCGAAACACTAGGCTGTCGCTGCTTATTATACCAGTTGAAGGGAGAAAGGAGAAACTGTATACAATCGCTTAGTGCGGGAAGCCACGCCCTACGCAGACGCCCAACATCACAACCAATGTCAACTCTAGTCCAAGAACTTGCTCACATGCGCATGCGTCTGAATTATTTTGCACTTTTAACAGGAAATTTTTTTGAAATCTGATACTTATGTATCTAAAAGTCAATCATGACGTGAATCAAGCCCTTGAAAAAAGTTTGGGCGAAAAAAGTGGTATTTGTTGGGAGGCGTATGGCATTTTCGTACAAAATGATATGTTGAGAGCCCATTCTTCACTTTGGATAAGCATGTGAGCCCGAAATACGTCTTGAACATTTTAAACGTGCTCGTGCATAATGTAGATTGGGCTCCCGAAGATTTTCGTAGAAAAAATCAGAAGTGGACAAAAGACGGCCTATAAATTTGTAAAAATGGCACCGTGGGACCGGTTCAACCCAAAAACTAGAAATTATTCAAGAATGGATTTCTGAAGACATCCAAAACTTGAAATAATACCTATTCTGCACTGTTTATTACCATGGGAACCTATCTTTTCTGGAATTTTCGCAGCTGTTCAAATCAAATCTAGAACAAATTTTGAAAAAAGAGACTAAATAACTTTGGAATCACGTTTCATAAGATTGAGAGGTCTTTGAAAACAAAATATGACACCAAATGACATTTTTCTACAAAATATTGTAGACAGCCCAATTCACATTCTTTTCAAGTCCATGCGAGCCCGAAATACATCATGAATTCTTTCGTCGAGCCCGTGCATGACGTAAATAAGTCGAAATTATCAGAATGACAACGTCACGAAAGTAGTATTTGTTGGTAGGCGTCTAACACAATAATAATTTACCAAAATGGCAGGTATGTGCAAAATATGTTGAGAGCCCATTCCTTATTTTGGATAAGCATGTGAGCTCCAAATACGTCTTGAATATTTCAATCGTACTCGTACATAATGTAGATTGGGCTCCCGAAGGTTCTTGTGAGAAAAGTCAGAAGTGGACAAAAACGGACTATATCATTGTAAAAATAGCACCATGGGACCTGTCCAACTAAAAAACTTGGAATTATTCAAGAATGGATTTCTGAAAACATCCAAAACTTGAAATAAAACTTATTCTGCACTTACACACGATAACCTATCTTTTCTGAAATTTTTGCAGCTGTTTAAACCAAATCTAGGATACATTTTTGAAAATGTGACTCAATAACTTGGGAATCACGTTCTAGAAGATTGAAAGGTGTTTGAAAACAAATATTTGTAAACAAATGGCATTTTTTTACAAAATATTGTAGAGAGCCAAATTCACATTCTCGATGAATCCATGTGAGCCCGAAATACATTATGGATTCTTTCGTCGAGCCCGTGCATGACGTTTATCAGGCTCCCGAAAAAAAATTTGGGCGGAAAATAAGTTGAAAAAATTGGAATGACAACATCACGAAAGTAGTATTTTTATTGGTAGGTGTCTCACACAATAATAATTTACAAAATGGCAGGTATATGCAAAATATGTTGATAGCCCATTCCTTATTTTGGATAAGCATGTGAGCTCCAAATACGTCTTGAATATTTCAATCGTACTCGTACATAATGTAGATTGGGCTCCCGAAGGTTCTTGTGAGAAGAGTCAGAAGTGGACAAAAACTGACTATATCATTGTAAAAATAGCACCATGGGACCTGTCCAACTAAAAAACTTGGGATTATTCAAGAATGGATTTCTGAAAACATCCAAAACTTGAAATAAAACTTATTCTGCACTTACACACGATAACCTATCTTTTCTGAAATTTTTGCAGCTGTTCAAACCAAATCTAGGATACATTTTTGAAAATGTGACTCAATAACTTGGGAATCACGTTCTAGAAGATTGAAAGGTGTTTGAAAACAAATATTTGTAAACAAATGGCATTTTTTTACAAAATATTGTAGAGAGCCAAATTCACATTCTCGATGAATCCATGTGAGCCCGAAATACATTATGGATTCTTTCGTCGAGCCCGTGCATGACGTTTATCAGGCTCCCGAAAAAAAATTTGGGCGGAAAATAAGTTGAAAAAATTGGAATGACAACATCACGAAAGTAGTATTTTTATTGGTAGGTGTCTAACAGACTATTAATTTACAAAATGGCAGGTATGTGCAAAATATGTTGAGAGCCCATTCCTCATTTTGCATAAGCATGTGAGCCCGAAATACGTCTTGAATATCTCAATCGTGCTCGTGCATAATGTAGATTAGGCTCCCGAAGGTTTTTGTAAAAAAAGTCGGAAGTGGACAAAAAACGGTCTTTATCATTATAAAAAATAGCACCGTGGGACCTGTTCGACCCAAAAACTCGAAATCATTCAAAAATGGATAACTTGGGAACTTTATTCTCTAAGATTGAAAGACGTCTTAGAACATACATAAGTAAACAAATGGCATTTCCCACAAAAATATTGTAAACATCACAAATTGAATTCTCGATGAGTCCATGTGAGTCCGAAATACATCATGAATTTTTACATCATGCCCATGCGTGACGTTAATCAGACTCCTGAGATTTTTTTGGCGAAAATGAGGTGGAAGAGCCTGTATGGCAACTTCAAGAATGTAGTAGGTATTTGTTGGGAAAAATCTAACACAATCATAATTTACCAAAATGGCAGGTATGTGCAAAATATGTTGACAGCCCATTCCTCATTTTGGATGAGCATGTGAGCCCGAAATACGTCTTGTACACTTCAAGCGTGCTCGTGCATGATTTAGATTCGGCTGCCGAAGGTTTTCATGAAAAAAAGTCTTAAGAGAACAAAAACGGACTATTTTGTTGGAAAAATAGCACCGTGAGACTTGTTTGAATCAAAAACATAAAATTATTCAAGAATGGATTTCTGAAAACATCAGAAACTTCAAATAAAACCCATTCTGCACTTTACAACGGGAACCTATCTTTTTCAAATTTTTTGCAGTTGTTCAAACCAAATTGAGGACAAATTTTGAAAAATGTGACAGAATAACTTGGGACTCACGTTCTAGAAGATTGAGAGGTGTTTGAAACCAAATATTTATGAACAAATGGCATTTTTCCACAAAATATTAAAGAGAGCCCAATTCACATTCTCGGTGAGTCCTAGTGAGTCCAAAATACATCATGAATTTTTCTGTTGGGCCCGTGCATGGCGTTAATCAGGCTCCCGAAAAAATGTTGGCCGGAGAACAAGTTGCAAAACCGGAATGACAACATCCCGAAAGTGGTATTTGTTGGTAGGCCTCTAACACAATAATAATTTGCCAGAATGGCTGTTCTGTGCATATGTCGAAAGCCCATTCCATAGTTTGGATAAGCATGTGAGCATAAAATACATCTTGAACACTTCAATTGTGCTCGTGTATAACGTAGATTGGGCTCCCAAAGGTTTCTGTGAAAAAAAGTCAAAAGTTGCCAGAAAAGCACTATATCATTGTAGAAATAGCACCGTGAGACCAGTTTGACACAAAAACTCAAAATTATTCAAAAATGGATTTTTTAAAACATCCAAAACTTGAAATAAACCCTGTTCTGCACTTTACAACGGGGAACCTATTTTTTCTACAATTTTTGCAGCGGTTCAAAACCAATCAATGATAAATTTTCAAACTGTGACGAAATAACTTGCTTATCACGTCATAGAAGATTGAGAGGTATTTGAAAACAAATTATGTAAACAAATGGCATTTTTCCACAAAATATTGCAGATAGCCCAATTCACATTCTCGGCGAGTCCATGTGAGCCCGAAATACATCATGAATTTTTTTGTCGAGCCCGTGCATGACGTAAATCAGTCTCCCAAAAAAATTTTGGGCGGAGAATTAGTGAAAAAGCCAGAATGACAACATCACGAAAGTAGTATTTGGTGGTAGGCGTCTAACACGATAATAGCTTACCCTCTAATCCACCAGAATGGCAGTTATGTGCAAAATATGTCGAGAGCCCATTTCATATTTTGGATGAGCATGTGAGCCCGAAATACGACGATTGGGCTCGTGAGGGTTTTTGTGAAAAAAAAGTCAAAAGTGGACACAAACTGTCAGAAACCGACTATATCATTGTAGAAATAGCACCGTGAGACCTGTTTGACCCAAAAACTCAAAATTATTCAAAAATGGATTTCTGAAAACATCCAAAACTTGAAATAAACCCTATTCTGCACTTTACAACGGGAACCTATTTT
Source organism: Anaspis maculata (assembly GCA_949128115.1). Taxonomy (NCBI): domain Eukaryota; kingdom Metazoa; phylum Arthropoda; class Insecta; order Coleoptera; family Scraptiidae; genus Anaspis; species Anaspis maculata. The sequence goes on from OX421968.1 coordinate 37,091,659, forward strand.
TTCTACAATTTTTGCAGCAGTTTAAAACACATCTATGATAGATTTTGAAAATGTGACGAAATAACTTGCCTATCACGTTATAGAAGATTGAGAGGTGTTCGAAAACAAATTATGTAAACCAATGGCATTTTTCCACAGAGCTCAATTCACATTCTCGATGTGAGCCCGAAATACATCATGAATTCTTTCATCCAGCCCGCGCAATACGTGATTAGGGCTCCCAATTTTTATTTTTTTTGGGCGGAAATGACGTGGAAAAACCCGAATGGTAACTTCAACAATATGATATTTGTTGGGAAGTATCTGACAAAATAGTTATTGAAAAAATGACATTCATGTACAAAATATGTCGAGAGTCCATTCCACATTTTGAATGAGCATGTGAGCCCGAAATACGTCTTGTACACTTCAATCGTGCTCGTGCATGATGTGGATTGGACTGCGGGAAGTTTTCATGACAAAAGTCTGTAGGGGATAAAAACGGACTATTTCATTGGAAAAATAGCACCGTGAGACCTGTTTGACACAAAAACTTGAAATTATTCAAGAATATGGATTTCTGAAAACATCCAAAACTTGAAATAAAACCCATTCTGCACTTTACAATAAGACCCTATCTTTTTTAAGAATTTTTGCAGCTGTTCAAACCAAATTTAGGACAAATTTTGTGAAATGTGACGGAACAACTTGGGACTAACGTTCTAGAAGATTGAGAGGTGTTCGAAAACAAATAGTTATAAACAAATGGCATTTTTTCACAAAATATCATAGAGAGCCAAATTTACATTCTCGGTGAGTCCATGTGAGCCCAAAATACATCATGAATTTTTTTGTCGAGCCTGTGCATGACGTTATTCAGGCTCCCGAAAAATTTTTGGGCGGAGAATAAGTTGAAAAACCGGAATGACAACATCACGAAAGTAGTATTTGTTGGTAGGCGTCTAACACAATAATAATTTACCAGAATGACAGTTATGTGCAAAATATGTCGAGAGCCCATTTCATATTTTGGATGATCATGTGAGCCCGAAATAGGTCTTGAACACTTCAATAGTGCTCGTGTATAACGTAAATTGGGCTCCCGAAGGTTTTTGTGAAAAAAAGTCAAGAGTGGCCAGAAAACGACTATATCATTACAGAAATAGCACCGTGAGACCTGTTTGACACCAAAACTCAAAATTATTCAAAAATGGATTTCTGAAAACAATCAAAACTTGAAATAAACCCTATTTTGCACTTTACAACTGGGAACCTATTTTTTCTACAATTTTTGCAGCTGTTCAAAACACATCTATGATAAATTTTGAGACTGTGACGAAATAAGTTGCTTATCACGTTATAGAAGATTGAGAGGTGTTTGAAAACAAATTATGTAAACAAATGGCATTTTTCCACAAAACATTGTAGAGAGCTCAATTCACATTCTCGATGAGTCCATGTGAGCCTGAAATACATCATGAACTCTTTCATCCAGCTCGCGCAATATGTAATCAGGGCTCCCGAATTTTTTTGGGCAGAAATGAGGTGGAAAAACCCGGATAGTCCTTCAAAAATGTAATATTTGTTGGGAAGCATCTGACAGAATAATAAATCAAAAAATTACATTCACGTACAAAATATGTCAAGAGCCCATTCCACATTTTGGATTAGCATGAGAGTCCAAAATACGTCTTGAACTTTTCAATCGTGTTCGTGCAGAATGTAGATTGGACTCTCGAGGGTTTTCGTGGAAGAAAGTCAAAAGTGGCCAGAAACGGACTATATCATTGCAGAAATGGCACAGTGAGACCTCTCTGACCCAAAAACTCAAAATTATTCAAGAATGGATTTCTGAAAACATCTAAAACTTGAAATAAAACCTATTCTGTACTTTGCAACGGGAACCTATTTTTTCTAAAATTTTTGCAGCTGTTCAAAACGAATCTATGATAAATTTTGAAAATGTGACAAAATAAGTTGCAAATCACGTCAAAGGAAATTGAGAGGTGTTTGGATACAAATTATGTAAATAAATGTCATTTTTCCATAAAATATTGCAAAGAGCTCAATTCACATTCTCGATGAGTCCATGTGAGCCCGAAATACATCATGAATTCTTTCATCCATCCCGCGCATGACGTAATCAAGGCTCCCAAAATTTTTCTTTGACAGAAATGAGGTGGAAAAACCTGGATGGTAACTTCAAGAATGTAGTATTTGTTGAGGACCATCTAACAAAATAATTATCAAAGAAATGGCATTCATGTACAAGATATGTAGAGAGCTCATTCCACATTTTGGATAAGCATGTGAGCCCGAAATACGTCTTGAACTTTTCAATCATGTTCGTGCTTAATGTGGATTGGGCTCCCGAAGGATTTTGTGGAAATAAGTCAAAAGTGGACAAAAACGGTACATAACATTTTAGAAATAGCAACGTGAGACCTGTTCGACCCAGAAACTCAAAATTATTCAAGAATGGATTACTGAAAACATCCCAACTTCGAAATCGAACCTATTGTGCACTTTACAGGGAGAACTCAGCGTTAAAAAATATTGCGGAGCGCTCATTCACATTCTTGATAAGCCCATGTGAGCCCAAAATACATCATAAATTCTTCTATTATGCCCGTGCATGACGTTCACCGGGCTCCCGAAGAAATTGTGGGCGAAAATGAGGTAGAAAAACTCGGATGGCAGCATCAAGAAAGTGGTATTTGTTGGGAGGCATCTAACAAAATAAGAATTGATCAAATTGACATTCATGTACAAAAGAAAGAATGTAATAAGGAGAGGAATTTGAATTGGATTGAAAGCTGTCGCGAGCCCATTTCACATTTTTTATGAACATGTGAGCCCAAAATACGTTCTGAACGTTTTGGTCGTGCTCGTGTATGACGTAGTTTGGGCTCCCGGAGATTTTTTTGAAAAGACAGTATGGACAAGAACGGACGCGCACATTGTAGAAATGGTGACGTAGGACCTGATTAACCGAGAAATTTGAAGTTATTCAACTATAGAAAAATGGAAACGTCCCAAACTCGAAATAAAAGCTACTGTGCACTTTACGACAGGAACTCGTTTTTTCGACAATTTTCGTAGTTGTTCACCCGAAATATAAATGATACGAGTGCTTTAACAGTCAAATCGTAACAAATTAACTTGAGAATCACGTTCTATGAGGTTGAGAGACATCTGAGAACATAAATTCATAAACAATGGGCGTAATTTCGCAAATTGTTGTATAGAGCCCAATTCACATTCTCGATGAGCCCATGTGAGTCCGAAATACATTATGAACTTTTTGATCATGACCGTGTATGACGTAAATCAGTCTCTCGAAACATTTTCGAGAAAAAATGTAGAGTGGAATAATCCAGACGACAAATCTCAAAAGGAAGTACATTGGAAGGTGACAAATAATATAAATACGTGAACAAATGCATTTTCTTTTCAAATTATGCCGGGAGCTCAAAATACATCATGTACATTTAGAAATATATATATATTTGAAAACCAACATTGGCGATGGGATTACCTGAAAATTACGTCCTAAAATGTCATGAGACGTCCAACAATGTGAATCTGTGTAGAAAATATTTTTTTTTACATTGTTTGTCACAAAATATGCCGCGAGCCCGAAATATCAAGATATATATATATATATATATATATATATCTTGATGGATGATGTATTTCGGGCTCGCGGCATATTTTGTGACAAACAATGTAAAAAAAAATATTTTTCACACAGATTCACATTGTTGGACGTCTCATGACATTTTAGGACGTAGTTTTCAGGTAATTTCATCGCCAATGTTGGTTTTCAAATATATATATATTTCTAAATGTACATGATGTATGTTGAGCTCCCGGCATAATTTGAGAAGAAAATGCATTTGTTCACGTATTTATATTATTTGTCACCTTCCAATGAACTTCCTTTTGAGATTTGTCGTCTGGATTATTCCACTCTACATTTTTTCTCGAAAATGTTTCGAGAGCCTGATTTACGTCATATACGGTCATGATCGAAAAGTGCATAATGTATTTCGGACTCACATGGGCTCATCGAGAATGTGAATTGGGCTCTATACAACAATTTGCGGAATTTCGCCCATTGTTTATGAATTTATGTTCTCAGATGTCTCCTTACCTCATAGAACGTGATTCCCAAGTTAGCTTGTTACGATTTGACTGTTAAAGCACTCGTATCATTTATATTTCGGGTGAACAACAACGAAAATTGTCGAAAAAACGAGTTCCTGTCGTGAAGTGCACAGTAGCTTTTATTTCGAGTTTGGGACGTTTCCATTTTTCTATAGTTGAATAACTTCAAACTTCTGGGTTAATCAGGTCCTACGTCACCATTTCTACAATGTTCGCGTCCGTTCTTGCCCATACTGTCTTTTCAAAAAAATCTTCGGGAGCCCAAACTACATCATACACGAGCACGATCAAAACGTTCAAGACGTATTTTGGGCTCACATGTTCATCAAAAATGTGAAATGGGCTCGAGACAGCTTTCAATCCAATTCAAATTCCTCTCCTTATTACATTCTTTCTTTTGTACATGAATGTCATTTTGATCAATTCTTATTTTGCTAGATGCCTCCCAACAAATACTACTTTCTTGATGCTGCCATCCGAGTTTTTTTACCTCATTTTTGCCCACAATTTCTTCGGGAGCCCGGTGTACGTCATGCACGGGCATAATCGAAGAATTTATTATGTATTTTGGGCTCACATGGGCTCATCAAGAATGTGATTGAGCTCTCCGCAATATTTTTTAACGCTGAGTTCTCCCTGTAAAGTGCACAATAGGTTCGATTTCGAAGTTGGGATGTTTTCAGTAATCCATTCTTGAATAATTTTGAGTTTCTGGGTCGAACAGGTCTCACGTTGCTATTTCTAGAATGTTATGGTCCGTTTTTGTCCACTTTTGACTTTTTTCCACGAAATCCTTCGGGAGCCCAATCCACATTAAGCACGAACATGATTGAGGAGTTCAAGACGTATTTCGGGCTCACATGCTTATCCAAAATGTGGAATGGACTCTCTATATATTTTGTACATAAATGTCATTTCTTTGATAATTATTTTGTTAGATGCTCCCCAACAAATACTACATTCTTGGAGTTACCATCCAGGTTTTTCCACCTCATTTCTGCCAAAGAAAAATTTCGGGAGCCTTAATTACGTCATGCGCGGGATGGATGAAAGAATTCATGATGTATTTCGGGCTCACATGGAATCATCCAGAATGTGAATTGAGCTCTCTACAATATTTTATGGAAAAATGACATTTATTTACATAATTTGTATCCAAACACCTCTCAATTTTCTTTGACGTGATTTACAACTTATTTTGTCACATTTTCAAAATTTATCATAGATTCGTTTTGAACAGCTGCAATAATTTTTGAAAAAATAGGTTCCCGTTGCAAAGTGCAGAATAGGTTTTATTTCAAGTTTTAGATGTTTTCAGAAATCCATTCTTGAATAATTTTGAGTTTTTGGGTCAAAGAGGTCTCACTGTGCCATTTCTGCAATTATATAGTCCGTTTCTGTCCACTTTTGACTTTCTTCCACGAAAACCCTCGAGAGTCCAATCTACATTCTGCACGAACACGATTGAGAAGTTCAAGACGTATTTCGGGCTCTCATGCTTATCCAAAGTGTGGAATGGGCTCTTGACATATTTTGTACGTAAATGTAATTTTTTGATTTATTATTTTGTCAGATGCTTCCCAACAAATATTATATTTTTGAAGGACCATCCGGGTTTTTCCACCTCATTTCCGCCAAAAAAAATTGAGGAGCCCTGATTACATAATGCGCGAGCTGGATGAAAGAATTCATGATGTATTTCAGGCTCACATGGACTCATCGGGAATGTGAATTGAGCTTTCTACAATGTTTTGTGGAAAAATGCCATTTGTTTACATAATTTGTTTTCAAACACCTCTCAATCTTCTATAACGTGATAAGCAACTTATTTCGTCACAGTCTCAAAATTTATCATAGATGTGTTTTGAACAGCTGCAAAAATTGTAGAAAAAATAGGTTCCCAGTTGTAAAGTGCAGAATAGGGTTTATTTCAAGTTTTGATTGTTTTCAGAAATCCATTTTTGAATAATTTTGAGTTTTTGTGTCAAACAGGTCTCACGGTGCTATTTCTGTAATGATATAGTTGTTTTCTGGCCACTCTTGACTTTTTTTCACAAAAACCTTCGGGAGCCCAATTTACGTTATACACGAGCACTATTGAAGTGTTCAAGACCTATTTCGGGCTCACATGCTCATCCAAAATATGAAATGGGCTCTCGACATATTTTGCACATAACTGTCATTCTGGTAAATTATTATTGTGTTAGACGCCTACCAACAAATACTACTTTCGTGATGTTGTCATTCCGGTTTTTCAACTTATTCTCCGCCCAAAAATTTTTCGGGAGCCTGAATAACGTCATGCACAGGCTCGACAAAAAAATTCATGATGTATTTTGGGCTCACATGGACTCACCGAGAATGTGAATTGGGCTCTCCATAATATTTTGTGAAAAAATGCCATTTGTTTATGAATATTTGTTTTCAAACACCTCTCAATCTTCTAGAACGTTAGTCCCAAGTTATTCCGTCACATTTCACAAAATTTGTCCTGAATTTGGTTTGAACAGCTGCAAAAAATTTAAAAAAAGATAGGTTCTTATTGTAAAGTGCAGAATGGGTTTTATTTAGTGATGTAAAATAGCCGCTATTTATATTTGAGGATATATATCCGGAGTTTATAGCTGCTATATAGCAGGCTATTTTGGCTATTTCTGGAATTTTTCCTTGAAGTGATTTTTTGAATTTGTTGTATTTTTCCGGTCATTTTGACACCAAATACAAAGATGTTGGAAGCAATTGAAAAAATATGTATAAAAAGCATTTATTGTGTCCGATATTGCACAAATGTATCAAATTATGTATAAAATTATGGTATCAAATTGTAGTTTGGCACCTATCGAATCAAGACACCAAATAAAGTGAAATTAAAAGAAAAATCTGTTTTCCCAGAGGAAATTGATGTGAAATCAACATAATCAAAATGAAAACGTAGTTTTAGGCTATCATTTTAATATCAAAATAAACGGGATATAATGGTGGCCCTACATTGAGCATGAAATACTGCAGCTTTTTTAGGTGCCGAGCTCTCATTGGTCACATATTGGTCATTGACAGCAATGACAGGCGTCAGGTCCAATCAGAACTCTGCAGCTAAAAAAGCTGCAGCATTTGATGCTCAATGTAAGGCTACCATAAGACTCACTTGTCACTTTTTTTAAATTAATAATTGCGTGGGAAAAATCGGACTTATAGCCGGCTACAAACGTTTATATCTAGCGGCTATTTATGCTATTTTGGATATATATCCTGCGGATATAAATCCGACTCACATCACTAGTTTTATTTCAAGTTTTGGATGTTTTCAGAAATCCATATTCTTGAATAATTTTGAGTTTTTGTGTCAAACAGGTCTCACGGTGCTATTTTTCCAATGAAATAGTCCGTTTTGTCCTCTCCAGACTTTTGTCATTAAAACTTCCCGCAGTCCAATCTACATTATGCACGAGCACGATTGAAGTGTACAAGACGTATTTCGGGCTCACATGCTCATTCAAAATGTGGAATGGACTCTCGACTTATTTTGTACATGAATGTCATTTTTTCAATAACTATTTTGTCAGATGCTTCCCAACAAATATCATATTCTTGAAGTTACCATTCAGGTTTTTCCACGTCATTTCCGCCCAAAAAAAATAAAAAAATCGGGAGCCCTAATTACGTATTGCGCGGGCTGGATGAAAGAATTCATGATGTATTTCGGGCTCACATCGAGAATGTGTATTAAGCTCTGTGGAAAAATGCCACTAGTTTACATAATTTGTTTTCGAACACCTCTCAATCTTCTATAACGTGATAGGCAAGTTATTTCGTCACATTTTCAAAATCTATCATAGATGTGTTTTGAACAGCTGCAAAAATTGTAGAGAAAATAGGTTCCCGTTGTAAAGTGCAGAATGGGGTTTATTCCAAGTTTTGGATGTTTTCAGAAATCCATTTTTAATTAATTTTGAGTTTTTGGGTTAGACAGGTCTCACGGTTCTATTTCTACAATGATATAGTCGGTTTCTGACAGGTTCTGTCCACTTTTGACTTTTTTTTCACAAAAACCTTCAAGAGCCCAATCTACCTTATACACGAGCACGATTGAAGTGTTCAAGACGCATTTCGGGCTCACATGCTCATCCAAAATATGAAATGGGCTCTCGACATATTTTGCACATAACTGCCATTCTGGTAAATTCGAGGGTAAATTATTATCGTGTTAGACGCCTACCACCAAATACTACTTTCGTGATGTTGTCATTCTGGCTTTTTCACTAATTCTCCGCCCAAATTTTTGTCGGGAGACTGATTTACGTCATGCACGGGCTCAACAAAAAAATTCATGATGTATTTCGGGCTCACATGGACTCGCCGAGAATGTGAATCGGGCTATCTGCAATATTTTGTGAAAAAATGCCATTTGTTTAAAAATGTTTGTTTTCAAACACCTCTCAATCTTCTAGAACGTGAGTCCCAAGTTATTCCGTCCTATTTTTCAAAATTTGTCCTGAATTTGGTTTGAACAGCTGCATAAATTTGAAACAAAAAGATAGGTTCCCGTTGTAAAGTGCAGAATGGGTTTTATTTCAAGTTTTGGATGTTTTCAGAAATCCATTCTTGAATAATTTTGAGTTTTTGTGTCATACAAGTCTCACGGTGCTATTTTTTCAATAAAATAGTCCGTTTTTGTTCCCTCCAGACTTTTTCCCATGAAAACCTTCGGCAGCCCAATCTACATCATGCACGAGCACGCTTGAAGTGTACAAGACGTATTTCGGGCTCACATGCTTATCCAAAATGTGGAATGGGCTCTCTACATATTTTGTACATAAATGCCATTTCTTTGATAAATATTTTGTTAGATGGTCCCCAACAAATACTACATTCTTGAAGTTACCATCCAGGTTTTTCCACCTCATTTCTGCCAAAGAAAAATTTCGGGAGCCTTGATTACGTCATGCGCGGGATGGATGAAAGAATTCATGATGTATTTCGGGCTCACATGGACTCATCGAGAATGTGAATTGAGCTCTCTGCAATATTTTATGGAAAAATGACATTTATTTACATAATTCGTATCCAAACACCTCTCAATTTCCTTTGACGTGATTTGCAACTTATTTTGTCACATTTTAAAAATTTATCATAGATTCGTTTTGAACAGCTGCAAAAATTTTAGAAAAAATAGGTTCCCGTTGCAAAGTGCAGAATAGGTTTTATTTCAAAATTTAGATGTTTTCAGAAATCCAGTCTTGAATAATTTTGAGTTTTTGGGTCAGAGAGGTCTCACTGTGCCATTTCTGCAATGATATAGTCCGTTTCTGGCCACTTTTGACTTTTTTCCACGAAAACCCTCGAGAGTCCAATCTAAATTCTGCACGAACACGATTGAAAAGTTCAAGACGTATTTTGGATTCTCATGCTTATCCAAAATGTGGAATGGGCTCTTGACATATTTTGTACGTGAATGTAATTTTTTGATTCATTATTCTGTCAGATGCTTCCCAACAAATATTACATTTTTGAAGGACCATCCGGGTTTTTCCACCTCATTTCTGCCCAAAAAAATTCGGGAGCCCTGATTACATAATGCGCGAACTGGATGGAAGAATTCATGATGTATTTCAGGCTCACATGGACTCATCGAGAATGTGAATTGAGCTCTCTACAATGTTTTGTGGAAAAATGCCATTTGTTTACATAATTTGTTTTCAAACACCTCTCAATCTTCTATAACGTGATAAGCAACTTATTTCGTCACAGTCTCAAAATTTATCATAGATGTGTTTTGAACAGCTGCAAAAATTGTAGAAAAAATAGGTTCCCAGTTGTAAAGTGCAGAATAGGGTTTATTTCAAGTTTTGATTGTTTTCAGAAATCCATTTTTGAATAATTTTAAGTTTTGGTGTCAAACAGGTCTCACGGTGCTATTTCTGTAATGATATAGTCGTTTTCTGGCCACTCTTGACTTTTTTTCACAAAAACCTTCGGGAGCCCAATTTACGTTATACACGAGCACTATTGAAGTGTTCACGACCTATTTCGGGCTCACATGATCATCCAAAGTATGAAATGGGCTCTCGACATATTTTGCACATAACTGTCATTCTTGTAAATTATTATTGTGTTAGACGCCTACCAACAAATACTACTTTCGTGATGTTGTCATTCCGGTTTTTCAACTTATTCTCCGCCCAAAAATTTTTCGGGAGCCTGAATAACGTCATGCACAGGCTCGACAAAAAAATTCATGATGTATTTTGGGCTCACATGGACTCACCGAGAATGTAAATTGGGCTCTCCATGATATTTTGTGAAAAAATGCCATTTGTTTATAACTATTGGTTTTCGAACACCTCTCAATCTTCTAGAACGTTAGTCCCAAGTTATTCCGTCACTTTTCACAAAATTTGTCCTAAATTTGGTTTGAACAGCTGCAAAATTTTTGAAAAAAGATAGGTTCTTATTGTAAAGTGCAGAATGGGTTTTATTTCAAGTTTTGGATGTTTTCAGAAATCCATATTCTTGAATAATTTTGAGTTTTTGTGTCAAACAGGTCTCACGGTGCTATTTTTCCAATGAAATAGTCCGTTTTCATCCCCTCCAGACTTTTGTCATGAAAACTTCCCGCAGTCCAATCTACATTATGCACGAGCACGATTGAAGTGTACAAGACGTATTTCGGGCTCACATGCTCATTCAAAATGTGGAATGGACTCTCGACATATTTTGTACATGAATGTCATTTTTTCAATAACTATTTTGTCAGATGCTTCCCAACAAATATCATATTGTTGAAGTTACCATTAAGGTTTTTCCACGTCATTTCCGCCAAAAAATAATAATTGGGAGCCCTAATCACGTATTGCGCGGGCTGGATGAAAGAATTCATGATGTATTTTGGGCTCACATCGAGAATGTGAATTGAGGTCTGTGGAAAAATGCCATTGGTTTACATAATTTGTTTTCGAACACCTCTCAATCTTCTATAACGTGGCAAGTTATTTCGTCACATTTTCAAAATCTATCATAGATGTGTTTTAAACAGCTGCAAAAATTGTAGAAAAAATAGGTTCCCGTTGTAAAGTGCAGAATAGGGTTTATTTCAAGTTTTGGATGTTTTCAAAAATCCATTTTTGAATAATTTTGAGTTTTTGTGTCAAACAGGTCTCACGGTGCTATTTCTACAATGATATAGAGCTTTTCTGGCAACTTTTGACTTTTTTTTACAGAAACCTTTGGGAGCCCAATCTACGTTATACACGAGCACGATTGAAGTGTTCAAGATGTATTTTATGCTCACATGCTTATCCAAAATATGGAATGGGCTTTCGACATATGCACAAAACAGCCATTCTGGCAAATTATTATTGTGTTAGAGGCCTACCAACAAATACCACTTTCGGGATGTTGTCATTCCGGTTTTGCAACTTGTTCTCCGGCCAACATTTTTTTGGGAGCCTGATCAACGCCATGCACGGGCTCAACAGAAAAATTCATGATGTATTTTGGACTCACTAGGACTCACCGAGAATGTGAATTGGGCTCTCTATAATATTTTGTGGAAAAATGCCATTTGTTCATAAATATTTGGTTTCAAACACCTCTCAATCTTCTAGAACGTGAGTCTCAAGTTATTCTGTCACATTTTTCAAAATTTGTCCTGAATTTGGTTTGAACAACTGCAAAAAATTTGAAAAAGATAGGTTCCCGTTGTAAAGTGCAGAATGGGTTTTATTTCAAGTTTCTGATGTTTTCAGAAATCCATTCTTGAATAATTTTATGTTTTTGATTCAAACAAGTCTCACGGTGCTATTTTTCCAACAAAATAGTCCGTTTTTGTTCTCTTAAGACTTTTTTTCATGAAAACCTTCGGCAGCCGAATCTAAATCATGCACGAGCACGCTTGAAGTGTACAAGACGTATTTCGGGCTCACATGCTCATCCAAAATGAGGAATGGGCTCTTAACATATTTTGCACATACCTGCCATTTTGGTAAATTATGATTGTGTTAGATTTTTGCCAACAAATACCTACTACATTCTTGAAGTTGCCATACAGACTCTTCCACCTCATTTTCGCCAAAAAAATCTCAGGAGTCTGATTTACGTCACGCATGGGCATGATGTAAAAAGTCATGATGTATTTCGGACTCACATGGACTCATCGAGAATTCAATTTGTGATGTTTACAATATTTTTGTGGGAAATGCCATTTGTTTACCTATGTATGTTCTAAGACGTCTTTCAATCTTAGAGAATAAAGTTCCCAAGTTATCCATTTTTGAATGATTTCGAGTTTTTGGGTCGAACAGGTCCCACGGTGCTATTTTTTATAATGATATAGACCGTTTTTTGTCCACTTCCGACTTTTTTTACAAAAACCTTCGGGAGCCCAATCTACATTATGCACGAGCACGATTGAGATATTCAAGACGTATTCCGGGCTCACATGCTTTTGCAAAATGAGGAATGGGCTCTCAACAAATTTTGCACATACCTGCCATTTTGTAAATTATTAGTCTGTTAGACACCTACCAATAAAAATACTACTTTCGTGATGTTGTCATTCCAATTTTTTCAACTTATTTTCCGCCCAAATTTTTTTTCGGGAGCCTGACAAACGTCATGCACGGGCTCGACGAAAGAATCCATAATGTATTTCGGGCTCACATGGATTCATCGAGAATGTGAATTCGGCTCTGTACAATATTTTGTAAAAAAAGCCATTTGTTTACAAATATTTGTTTTCAAACACCTCTCAATCTTCTAGAACGTGATTCTCAAGTTATTGAGTCACATTTTCAAAAATGTATCCTGAATTTGGTTTGAACAGCTGCAAAAATTTCAGAAAAGATAGGTTATCGTGTTAAAGTGCAGAATAAGTTTTATTTCAACTTTTGGATGTTTTCAGAAATCCATTCTTGAATAATTCCAAGTTTTTTAGTTGGACAGGTCCCACGGTGCTATTTTTACAATGATATAGTCCGTTTTTGTCCACTTCTGACTTTTCTCACAAGAACCTTCGGGAGCCCAATCTACATTATGTACGAGTACGATTGAAATATTCAAGACGTATTTGGAGCTCACATGCTTATCCAAAATAAGGAATGGACTCTCAACATATTTTGCACATACCTGCCATTTTGGTGAATTATTATTGTGTTAGACGCCTACCAACAAATACTACTTTCGTGACGTTGTCATTCTGATAATTTCAACTTATTTTTCGCTCAAAATTTTCTAGGGAGCCTAATTTACGTCATGCACGGGCTCGACGAAAGAATTCATGATGTATTTCGGGCTCGCATGGACTTCAAAAGAATGTGAATTGGGCTGTCTACAATATTTTGTAGAAAAATGCCATTTGGTGTCATATTTTGTTTTCAAACACCTCTCAATCTTATGAAACGTGATTCCAAAGTTATTTAGTCTCTTTTTACAAAATTTGTCCTAGATCTGGTTTGAACAGCTGCAAAAATTCCAGAAAAGATAGGTTCCTATGGTAATAAATAGTGCAGAATAGGTATTATTTCAAGTTTTGGATGTCTTCAGAAATCCATTCTTGAATAATTTCCAGTTTTTGGGTCGAACCGGTACCACGGTGCCATTTTTACAAATTTATAGGCTCTTTTTTGTCCACTTCTGACTTTTTCTACGAAAATCTTCGGGAGCCCAATCTACATTATGCACGAGCACGTTTAAAATGTTCAAGACGTATTTCGGGCTCACATGCTTATCCAAAGTGAAGAATGGGCTCTCAACATATCATTTTGTACGAAAATGCCATACGCCTCCCAACAAATACCACTTTTTTTTGCCCAAACTTTTTTCAAGGGCTTGATTCACGTCATGATTGACTTTTAGATACATAAGTATCAGATTTCAAAAAAAGTTCCTGTTAAAAGTGCAAAATAATTCAGACGCATGCGCATGTGAGCAAGTTCTTGGACTAGAGTTGACATTGGTTGTGATGTTGGGCGTCTGCGTAGGGCGTGGCTTCCCGCACTAAGCGATTGTGTTCAGTTTCTCCTTTCTCCCTTCAACTGGTATAATAAGCAGCGACAGCCTAGTGTTTTGGCTGAAGATTCAAAATAACCGGAATTCACAATTAACAGTTGAAAAGATCTACCGTTAAATGGTGCCGTCTCCCTTGCACTCAAAGTGTTTAATTGGGAGCGTTGCGTAAGAGGCAGCAGGAGATGAGCTGTTTGCGGTCACATTGCTATCAGAGTACTATTTACTTAAGGTGCGTTCAGTCAGCTTATTTAGCCGCAAGTTTTAATTTTAGTCGCAAGCGCAGCGACGCCCATTGGCTCTTATGAACCAGCCTCCTCGGAACAGCCAATAAGCGATGCAGCGCTTACGGCTAAAACTAAAATTGCGACTGAATAAGCTGACTGAACGCACCTTTAGGCCGTACGAAACTATTTCATGCATCAGAGACCCACTACAGGTCCTACTTAACAAATCATACCTATCAAAGTACTTGACAATCATGCACAGTGCAGTGCAGTCACCAATGGTCTTATCTCAAGTGCGCACTTGCGACTAGAGCGTTAGACAGCTATAAGAGCCCGATTCCGGTCAAATATGAGGATGAACAAAAACTCAGGATCAACTAGCCTGATTTCAAAATATCAGACTGTGGTATGTTGTATTTGTGGCAACGGAGCACAATAATTGGTTTTTATTAAAAAGCCAGAGGTGTAACTACTGACGAGCTCAAAATACTATATAAATATGTCCAGTTTTTGGGCTCATGAGCCCAATATATAATTTTGAGCTCAAAGTAATATATGGACGTAGAAAAATGAGCCCGAAATACATCATTCATCAAGATATATATATATATATAAAAATCATAAAGTATATATATATCAAAAAGCTCAGGACCAAGATTAGAACCCTGTGGCACACCCGATGACTTAAGGAACTCACCAGACCTGCAAGCGTTATGCTGGACAAACAGGTGCCTGTCACATAAATATGATTTTGAGAGCCTGACCAATGAAGGGGACAAGCCAAAAACGGATAACTTATGCAGTAAAGTGTCGTGGTCCAGGGTATCAAAAACTGTTGAAAAATCGGTGTAAATAACGTCCACCTGACCACCAGAATCAAGCACACCGCCGATGAACTAGGTCTTACACATGAGATTGGATGGAGTTGAGCGTCCCCTAACAAAACCATGCTGATTTGGAGACAACAGCCTGGAGGTATGATTATAGAGGAAGGAATGCAGCACAGTCTCAAAGACCTAACTGAAGTTGCTCAAGAGGGAGATTGGTCGATAATTTGACATTACAATTTTATTGCTTTTCTTATGAACTGGACAAATTCGTGTACGTTTCCAGATTTTAGGAAATATGGATCTCCTTAATATCAGAATAAACATGTCGGTCAAAGGCTTCACGAAGACTGAGGAGCAGTGCCTAATGAGGAAGGCAGGCACAGAATCGGGACCAGCTGTCATTCCGGACTTTAGTTTTCTCACAGCAGCAAGGACGTCACTCTCATCTATCTCATTGACAGTCAACAAGCTACCGGCCTCAGGGAATGCGCACGCAGGCCGTCTAAGCGATATATATATATATGCTGACGACATAGTAGCTAATCTATCTGTGGAACATTTATTGTATGCCGATGATCTGATGATATTTTGCAGAATTGATGATCGCGCTGACTGTCAGTTACTTCAGGCAAACCTTGACATGGTTGATGAGTGGTGCAAGGCTAATTTTCTGTCACTAAATGCCTCGAAGTGCTACGTGTAGTCTTACACTCGGAAGCGCAACCCAACTTTCTATGACTACAACCTGGGCGCGTACACTCTTTCTAGACCTGGCAGCGTTAGAGATCTTGGTGTTTGTTTTGACCCAGAGCTTTCCTTCAGGATGCACATGAACGATGTCGTCAAATCGGCGTTCAGGAGTCTGGGTTTTGTCATCCGGAACTCAAGGGACTTTGCGGATGTCGCTACGCTTCGTCTGCTGTACTGCACGTTTGTCAGGTCGAAGCTTGAGTATGCTTCTATTATTTGGAGCCCCTTATATAAAACTCATATTAACAGCCTAGAGAGAGTACAACGGAGATTTTTGAAATTTTTGTCCTTCAGGTTGGACGGCGTCTATCCTCCTAGGGGTTTCCCTAACAAAGAGCTGCAGAACAGGTTCCACTTACAGAGTTTGAACAATCGCAGGGCTGCCCACTCCATTATTTACCTACACAAGATTCTTTTTGGAGGAGTTGACTGCGCTGAGATTCTGAGCAAGATTGACTTTGGCGTGCCTGGTGCTCATTTGAGGTCAAAGCCTCTGTTTCTGCTGCCTTTTGCCAGAAACAGCATCTTCTCCTCTTAGCAGGATGTAGGTACTCAAATCACAGCTTGATCGAGAATGAAGTCGACATCCTGTTCTGCACTCCTGCTTCTGTACATACTGCCTTCTCTAAACTCGACCTGTAATTGGGCTTAAGCCTGTTGGTCGTTTTAATCACTAATAATAATAATAATAATAATAATAATAATAATAATAATAATAATTGATCTGACATATATGCTGTATTTTATGTTCAGTATATGTATTCAGCCCCTAACTTATATGCCCTAGTTGGAATGTCATCTATTCCCACAGACAGACATTGAGTTATTTAATGAATAAATAATTTCACTAATGTCTTCAGTTATAAAAGGTTTTAAAAATATTGTAGGCTTTTCTATGTTCAGAGTATTTTTGGTTCTATTATTTTAAGGTAATTTTGGAATTAGTTTCTCAGAAATATCACGGAAGTATCCATTAAAAGCATTTGCTACATCCTGCTTTTCCAAACATTTATTATTTCTATCTTTCAGATATATATTTTCTCTTTCCTTAGTTTTGTTACATCATTTTGCTATCAAAGACCAAGTTGTTCTTATTTTATTTATAGACTTTGATATAATGTTCTGTAGGTATATTCTTTTGGCTTCTCTAATTGTTTTCTTGAAAATTATAAAAACATTTTTGTGGTATCGTATGATTTCAGGACTAGGAAATATTTTATACAGCTGAAAAAGTTCAGGTTTTGTTTTACTAGATTTTTTGATACTCTGAGTAATCCAGCCCTTATTTGACTGTATGTTGTTGACTTTCTTTAACGGGAAAGAAGTTTTGTATATCATTGTGAAAATATTGTAAAATTCTTCGATTTTATTATCGTTTTGATATACAGGGTGATTTTTTGAAAAGTTTCCACCTCCAATATTTTCCCGCACAAATTTTTTTTGCAAAAAAGCCAAAACAGGTCGATTTTCTTTTCGAGGGGGACATCTAACCAGCGTATTTTCAATCTTACTGTTTCATCCCCCTAGGCAGGGTGACTACCCCTTCCAAAATCTTAAATGGGACTAGGGGTCAAGATACACATTGTTTTGAAGGTCATTCAATTCTCTTTATACTGGTGCATCTAAAATGAAAATCTAACCATCCGTTCTCAAACTATGAATTTTTTAAGCCAGGAACCTTCGCTGAATAAATTTTTGTTTTTATTATGCATTGGCGTATCAAGAACCGCCAACACACGTCTATTTCAATCAAGTATTAGGGGAAGGGGCATTTTTTGACAGATCGTTGAGATACGTAGGTACCTCTCACCCACTCCTTCGCCCCCATCAACAACCCCTTGGAAATCTGAAATGGGATATGAGCCATCTTGTGATACCTCATTTGAAAAGTTCATCAATAATTCGCCAGTGCATTCGATTCTAATAAACTCGTCAACAGGTGCCTAAAACTCAACGATCATTTTGGAAAAATTATTCAGAAGCATTTTTATTCAAATAATTTCTTTTATTCTGAAAATGCAAACGTTTCAACAGACAGAAGCAAGTGGAACTGAAAGAAGTCAGTAGTCACAATCACAAAAGATGCTCAAAGTGACCACCGTTATTCTCCATGCAGTAGTAGAGACGATTTTCGAATTCCTGTCTCACTCTAGAGAACGTTTCTCTAGGAATCCTTCTGCATTCGTCAACTATCCGCTGTCGTAAATCTACCAAATCCACTGGCTGAGTTTTGAAGACAACAGATTTAAGATGACCCCAGAGGAAGAAGTCGGGACTTGTCAAATCTGGTGATCGAGGTGGCCATTCTATCGCTCCACGCCTGCCAATCCAATGATTCGGAAATCTCTGGTCGAGCCAGTTTCGCACATTGACAGCGTAATGAGGCGGGGCTCCATCTTGCTGAAAGAATAGCCCATTTTCATCCAGGATCGGATTTCCACCTTGATCACGTTGATTTTCAACTTCATCGGTTATTAAAGGATCGATGGTATTCTCCAGCAAGTCCAAATACACATCACCATTCAATGTTTGTTCAATGAATAGGGGACCGACTACCGCATCTCCAAGTATTCCTGCCCAAACATTCAATTTTTGAGGAGCTTGCGTATGTCCCTCTCTGAAAATGCGTGGATTTTCATCACTCCAATAACGCACATTTTGTTTATTTACACAGCCGTTTAAATAGAAACTGCATTCATCACTGAAGCATATGTTCTTGACCAGATTTGGGTTTGCAGTGATCATTTCTGTCATGGTCTCGCAAAACTCTAGTCTCCGATCAGGATCTTCTTCAACAAGCTCCTGCAGCATTTTCATTTTGTATGGACGGAATTTATGAAGTTTTGTCACTTTGCGCACGGATGAGTACGAAAGTCCTGTAGTTGCAGAAATCCGACGCAAAGAGTTAGTTGGATCCAAAGCCAGATGACCTAGTACTTCAATCTGAGCCATTTCATCTACCACCACGTTACCTCTTCTATTCACATTCTTCACCGACCCCGTTTCCTGGAATTTTCGTAAAAGCTTTCTGACGTACATATGGCTCATTTGTCTATCTGGATGTCTTTCACTGAAAACTCTGGCCGTGGCTCGGTAACAGTTCATTGCACCATAAATCAAAATTACTTCAACCCTCTCGGCAACAGCGTAAGCCATTTTTTACATGTAACAATTCAACCGACGTCGAATACGGTACACTCAGTGTATTGTAGAAAACAAAATAATGTACCTGAAAAACTGGGAAAAACTGAAGTAAAAAAATTATCTTATCTTTTGTGATTGTAACTACTGACTTCTTTCAGTTCCACTTGCTTCTGTCTGTTGAAACGTTTGCATTTTCAGAATAAAAGAAATTATTTGAATAAAAATGCTTTCTGAATAATTTTTCCAAAATGATCGTTGAGTTTTAGGCACCTGTTGACGAGTTTATTAGAATCGAATGCACTGGCGAATTATTGATGAACCTTTCAAATGAGGTATCACAAGATGGCTCATATCCCATTTCAGATTTCCAAGGGGTTGTTGATGGGGGCGAAGGAGTGGGTGAGAGGTACCTACGTATCTCAACGATCTGTCAAAAAATGCCCCTTCCCCTAATACTTGATTGAAATAGACGTGTGTTGGCGGTTCTTGATACGCCAATGCATAATAAAAACAAAAATTTATTCAGCGAAGGTTCCTGGCTTAAAAAATTCATAGTTTGAGAACGGATGGTTAGATTTTCATTTTAGATGCACCAGTATAAAGAGAATTGAATGACCTTCAAAACAATGTGTATCTTGACCCCTAGTCCCATTTAAGATTTTGGAAGGGGTAGTCACCCTGCCTAGGGGGATGAAACAGTAAGATTGAAAATACGCTGGTTAGATGTCCCCCTCGAAAAGAAAATCGACCTGTTTTGGCTTTTTTGCAAAAAAAATTTGTGCGGGAAAATATTGGAGGTGGAAACTTTTCAAAAAATCACCCTGTAGGTATGTTTGACCAATCAGCTTTTGACAGTAGTTGCTTGAATCGATCTAGATTGCTTTTATTCGTTAGATTTCGCTGAAACGAATATCTCCTATAAGGTTTAGTATCTTGCTCTGATTTTACACCATATAAAGTTAACTGTATGTCATGATCAGTAAAGTCAGCTGGTATGTTTGTTACGTCACTATAGTATGGTGCGTTATGTTTGAAATGATATTGGGCAGCATTAATAAAAAACTAGCATAAGCATTTGCTTAGATTTTTGAGAAGTTGCTAAGCAGACTTTCCCTGGCAACGCCTATGGAATCCAAGCAAATGATTATGCTTATTTTTTATTAATACTACCCATTATCTATCCATTTTGATGAAATATTTGTCGTTCTCGAGGTCGTTCTTGTAGGTTCTGTGATATGTGCATGTAACTTGTACTGATTATTACATACAACGCCCTTGATTATTAGACCTACAAGGATAATAATCACTTATCTAAATCACACTGTCAAAAGCAACGGAATAAAATTCATGTAAACAACAAAATCTGACAGCTGTCACTTCGGACTTCTTTTATGTAATAATCTTCAAAATATCACTCGTGCTCGAGATTTTCCCAGATAATTTTGGCCAGGCGTTTCCCTCGGGCTGATTGTCCCTGGATAAATGCCCTTCTCCTACGGAGTCGGGCATTTATCGCTACAATCAGCACTCGCGATCGCCTGACCAAAATTATCGTGAAAATCTAAGCACTTGTGATATTACTGTTGATTATTACATACAACGCCCTTGATTATTAGACCTACAAGGATCATATTCACTTATCTCCGCGAGTCCGATCTCCCCAGACGCGTTTAACGAGCACTTTGCCAGGGTGGCGGGTAACTTGGTGAACGGCATAACTGTGGACAATACGGCCTACGTTGATTCATTTGGTTCTCGCACGTGCGCTCGATCTTTCTTCTTACGTCCTATTGCTGGAGATGAGATGATGAGTATTATTCAAGGTTTAACAAACTCTAGCAACAGAGATGTGTATGAGCTTAACACCGAAGCTAAAACTTGTCGGTGACTTGTTGTGTGAACCACTGGTACATCTAGTCAATTTATGTTTTTTGCACGGCGTCTTCCCGGAAAATTTAAAACCGGCAAAAGTGGTCCCTGTCTTCAAAAAGGGTGACAAGTCCAACCTGGATAATTACCGTCCTATTTCAATCTTGCCTGTGGTTTCTAAGATTCTGGAGATAGCTTTTTGGAGCAGATTGGTTGATTTTCTGGAGAGATTCAGGATTGTGACGTCGGCTCAGTTCGGATTTGTTAGGGGTGGTTCCACGGTCCGTGCCCTCATGGAGATGGTGACTGCGATCACTGAGGCTTGGGAGAGAGGTCAGATGGCTGCGGCCTCTTTCTGTGACTTGTCAAAGGCCTTCGATTGCGTGTCACATGACGTATTAATCGCCAAATTACGGAGTTACGGTGTGAGAGGCCCTCCCCTGCTTTTTATCGAGTCATTTTTGAGGGGACGCTCACAATGCGTTGGTTTGGGGGGAAAGATGTCCTCTTTCCGCAACCTGAGTCATGGCGTTCCGCAGGGATCCATCTTAGGGCCTCTCCTCTTTATATTATATATCAACGACATTGGGAGCTTTCTGTCCACGAACTGTGGGATATATGCTGATGACACCACTTTCCTGACTACGAGCGGCGACTTGCAGACACTCGGGGCTCTTCGTGATGAGGCACTGACAGTCACAGAAAATTTCTTTTCCATATTCATATTCATATTCATATTCATGTTTATTGCACCATCCATATATACATAAAATATCACAGGCTTCGTCAGTCTAAGAACAAAATTCACAATAAATAAATAAATCTTATGTTTTAAAACACAACACAATAATAAATAACATTGATACGGAAGTACCTTTTCACAAACAAAAACATTACACTAAAAATTCCTGTAATCTGTAGATAGTTTTTTCTAACAGAATGGCGACGACTCGACTCTTGAATTTAGTGCGTCTACCACAGTCTTTGACAGAGTCCGGCAGCTTGTTGAAGAGCTTTATACAAATGTGGTTTATGCCGTGCTGGCTGGAACTTATGCGATTTCCTGGGATTGCAAGGTCGTTCTGGTTGCGCGTATTATAGCTGTGGAAGTCACTATTTCGCTTGAATTTGCTGGGGTTGTCAAAAACGTAGAGAACACAGGTAAGAATGTATAGAGATGTTACCGTTAAAATATTTAGGTTCTTGAAAAGCTCTCTACAGCTCACGTTCTCTCTTGTATCACACTTGCATATAATTCGGATGCATTTTTTTTGTAGTTTCAGCACTGCTTCTACTTGTGGACTGTTTCCCCAGATGATGATGCCGTAGGAAATTCTGCTGTGAACGTTGCTGTAGTAAGCCGTCAATGCGGTCTCCACGTTACCGAACTGCATCATTCTTCTCACCGTAAACACCGCCCATGACAGCCTCCTGGTGAGAGCCTCGATGTGTTTGTTCCATTTTAGATTCCCTTGGAAGGTTACGCCCAGAAACTCGATAGATGTTTTTTCTGCTCTAGGATCTGGCGTGAAGTGTATAGTTTGTGTTTTGTTTGGGTTCAGCAGGAGCATGTTTGTGCTGAACCATTTTGTGGCCATCTCAAGGGATGAGTCTGTTTTTTCTGTTGTTGAAGGTACGTCCGTTCCCCGATTCACAACTGTTGTGTCATCTGCGAACTGGCACACTCCCAAGCAATCTATGTTCGATGACAAATCATTTACGTATATGAGGAACAACACAGGACCAAGCACCGATCCTTGGGGAACTCCACACGTCATTTCTCTTTCCGAAGAGCCACTTCCATTGAAAGTAACCATTTGTTTTCTTTCCTTCAGGTAAGATGCAAACACTCTCAGAGGTAAACCCCTTATTCCATAATACTCCATTTTTTCAAGCAATATGTTGTGGTCGACGCTGTCAAAAGCTTTGCTCAGGTCGCAGCAAGCTATCTGGGTCACACTTTTCTCATTGAATCCATCCAGAATGTGTTCCATCAAACCTATCATGGCAGTTACTGTGGATTTTTTTGTTCTATACCCATGCTGACACGGCGCGAATAAGCCGTGCTTCTCGAAGAAGATGATCAGTCTGTTTTTCAACAACATTTCAAGCACCTTTGATAGAGCGGGCAAAATTGAAATGGGTCTATAATTTTGAGTTTCGTTTCTGTTTCCTTTTTTGAATAATGGTATCACCTTGGCCACCTTCATGTACTTGGGAAAGACTCCCTCACTGAAACATTTGTTGATTAATAGTGCTAAGGGGGTAACAATGTGTGGTAAAATTTTCTTTAACATGATTGTGTTGTGATCATAAATATCTCTCGTACTTTTTCCCTTCATGTCCTTTCCTATATTCAACAATTCATTTTCATCTGTGTCATATAGGAAGAATGAATCACTTGTGTTTCTCTGCTTTCTCAAATAATCTTTTGGACAGAACTTTGTTCGGGCAATTTTTTCTTTTACCGTACACCCAACGTTCACAAAAAAATTGTTGAAATCGTCTGCAGACAAAGAACTATTCACCTGTGTACGCTTTGATTTAGAACTCTCTAGTTTGATGATTTCTGATATTGCTCTTTGTTTGTTTGGCGCTCTTAGTATGTAACTGTTATTTGCTTGTTTCTTATTCTTCACAATTTCTTGTTTGTATTCTCTTTTTAACATTTTATAATAATTCGCCACTTCAGAATCATCTCTATTAGATTTTCTAATCATTTCCACCGCATCTAAATGTTCCTTTAAACGTTTTAAACCTGGATTATACCATTTTATGTTTCCGTGTTCTCTTACTTTTATTGTTTTTATAGGACATGCTTGCAAAAATTCTTTATTCAGGGCCTCGAAAAACTGGTTGAATGCATCCTCAGGGTTGCCAATCTCAAGCACGCCATCCCAGTTCAGGTTACTTAGCTTATCGGTGAGTACTTTCAACGTATCTTCGTTAATTACTCTGATTTCTTTCTTTTTAGATGATGTGTTAGCTCCATCTACGATTGTCTTGACTTCTATATGCTGAGCTTTATGGTCACTGATGTGTGGTTCGAAAGTGCGGGCAGAATACTCCTTTTCATTTGTAAATACATTGTCAAGACATGACAAATTTCTTGTAGGTGCTCCAAAACAAGGAATCAATCCAAATTCGCTCATGGTGTTGAGGAGTCTATCTTTTAAGGGGGAATCCCGCAATATATCTATGTTGTAGTCGCCACACAAGTAGATACTCTTGTTTTTATATTTTTTGCTTAGTGCAGTCAGCATAATATATAGCTTATTAAAGAAAATATCTATATCAGCCATCTGTGTTTTATATAACCCGATTATCACCATATTTGCTTTCGACAGCTCAACTCCTGCGACTTCAAAATGTAGTTCTTCATTCATTTGCTTGAGCCAGTCCAGCTCTTTACTGGGTGAACCATCTCTAAGAAATATGGCGACTCCCCCATGCCTGAACGTTCTTCTCGAGAAGGAAGATACAACACTGTAGTTTGGTAAATTAATATTTTTCAGGACCTCCTCAGGAATCCATGTCTCAGTCAATACTGCAACATTATAGCTATACTCATCCAAAAGCGCAGAAAGCATTTCAATTTTGTTTCCCAAGCTTTGTATGTTTAGGTTGAGAACTTTAAATTTCGAATTTCTAGAATATAGCACATTTTCACAATCTCGATTTATTCGATTCTCTATTTGCTGCAAATTTTGGGTCGCAAGGGCGTCGAAATCTACGTCGATCAATTTATGGACTCTTTCTTCTTTCCAGACCGGAAAAAAGATCTGACCACAAGACACCCCGCCGGCCATATCGATGGATTTAGAGCCTTTTCCAGTTCTTCTTGGTTGACTATCACCCTGAAAGATGCGTAATGGTCCGGGTGTTTGGATTTTTGGACTTCGCAAATAGCATTTGGTAGATCCTCCCTCAAGAACTCCATCAGATTTTCCGGCTTAGTTCTTGGTGATAATCGCGACACAAATATGACGGCCTTCTTACTTATAGCCGTCAAAAGTTCGCTCGTTTTTTCTCCCGTGATTGGAGGAAAGCTTCGTCTTCGCTGCTGTCTGCGCTGCACCGACACCCATGCTGGTTCCGGCATTTCCGAGGCATCCGCTTTTGCATAAATTTGTTGTTCTTCGTTGTTTTGATTTTTTTCCTTGTTTTCTTTGTTTACTAGTGGGCTGTTATCTATCAGGCAAGGTTTTGGCGAGACTTTTTTTGTGGATCCTCGCTGCTTTGTGTTTTTGACCTTGGGCTGTTTCACTTCTTTTCTATCAACAGTGCCATCTTCCGGCTCTGCTATCCTTTGGGTGGCAGATCTCGTTACAACCGCGTAGGGATCTGCGAGCACCTTCGCAGTGCTGCCGGCGGGCGAGATCAGCCTTCCACTACCACTATCAACAATTTTTAAAATGTTTTCGATTTTGCAATTCTGCTCTTCTGATGTATTTTCTAATGCCGATAATTGTTTACCGATTTGTTGCAACTGCGTTTCGATACGTTCCATCATCGACACAAGCCCGTCCACCGGTTTCGCCGACTTCGTCCATTCCTCGCTGCACTGCTCGCAAATCCATTTTACTGCTCTGGGATGGGTCTCCAGCATCTTCAGCTCCGCAGGTTTGAAAGCGCTGCACGCATAATGCATTCCATGTTTTATGCATCTTGTACAACTCAGAAACTTGTCACTTTCCGGCTTTGAGCAATGTAAACACAGTCTACCTGTCGCCATCTTGCCGTGCCGTGTCTTGCCGTTGAACAAACTTTGCCTAAACGTGACCAAGACCCAGAACCTCCTTTTCTCACTTGGTAGGGCTCTTTCGCCTCAGGACCCTGTGAAATGCCTTGGCCTGCTTTTTGACGGCAGACTCTCCTTTGAGGCGCATGTGGACTGGCTGGAACGCAGATTGTCCAAGGTGATTTATCTTTTGCGCTGTTTGACCTGTCAGCTATCTGGGGATACATTGATGCTATGTTACTACGCTCTGTTTCATTGTGTGATGTCGTACGGGATTTTGGTCTGGGGGGGCTCGTCACACGCCGGCCGGATTCTCATTCTGCAAAAGCGCGCCATTAGAACAATAACGGGAGCGGGTCAGAAAGTCTCTTGCAGACCTCTTTTCACTGAAATAGGAATACTTACTTGTACCAACCAGTATGTTTATGAGTGTGTAATGTATGCTCGCAAAACCTTCACCATCCACAAGGGGTTGTATAATACCAGATCTAATTTTGTTTTAGCTCCAAGATTTCGTCTAGAGAAAACCAAATCTACGTTCAGATATCTGTCTATTAAGTTTTTTAATTTGTTGCCGGATGAATGGAAGTGTCTAACTGTCAGCAGCCTGGAAAGAAAACTCAAGCGCTTTCTGAAGACACACTGTTTCTACACAACTGATGAGTTTGTTGATTTTTGGAAAACATCTGATCTGAACAGTGTGCTGTCGGCCATGTGAAAGTTTTAAAGTTTTATTATTGTATAGATTCAATGTATTTTATCTCTGTTTGTTATATTTATATTTTATTTTATTTTTACAAGAGGGAATAGTGGAAGATCGGCCAGAGCTGAACTATCTCCCTAGCTTATCTGTACCTTCACGGTCATGTACACTTAAGTTTAAATACATCTATCTATCTATCTATCTATCTAAATCCCACTGTCAATAGCAACGGAATAAAATTGATGTAAACAACAAAATCTGACAGCTGTCACTTCGGACTTCTTTTTTGTAATAATCATCAAAATATCACTCGTGCTCGAGATTTTCCCAGATAATTTTGGCCAAGCGTGAAAATCTAAGCACTTGTACGGAAGCGTAGAAGGGCCATGTGTTTTTTTTTCGTATAATGTCATAGATAATTTATTAAATGCCGACTTTTAATCACAGCAAATAGTAAATGCCAACTTTCAAACCCAACATTTATTAAATGCCGACTTCTTAACTCAGCATTTATTAAATGCCGACTTTCAAACTCAGCATTTGATAAATGCCGATCTTTTCATCATGTGCCATGTTGGTATGCTATAAGCTGCGATATTCAGGAGCACGGTCCATCAGTGAAGCAGATGAATCAGAAAACCTATGAACTATTTTGCAAAGTTCGGCTTAATAACAAATAAGATATAACCCTTGAACCCTTCAAAGTTCACTTTCTTCAGATTTCAAAAATTTGTAACTAACTCAGGAACGCTCTGACAAATTTAGCTTTAGTTTAGCATAAACTGGTTTGTGGTAATTGTCTATCAACCTGTCAAATTTTGAAAGAATCCAATCAGTGGCGTAGAAGTTATAAGGGGTCACCTTGAGTCAACTTTCCTTCAGATGCTTCTAAATTATTGACCCTAATAATCCCACACTATTGGTTGTATTCTTTCAAAATTTTGCAGGTCGGTAGATAGTTTTGACTAATCACTCTATTCTTAATTTAAGTTATTTTGATCAAAACGTCACTGAGTTACACATTTTTCTTATCCGGAAAAAGTCAAGTTTGAAGGGCTGTATCTTTGTTATTATACCGAACTTTGCAAAATGGTATACAGGGTGTCCCAGCTAAAGCAATCCAGCGTGATTTGCTCAAAAAATATCAAGGCAACAAAAACAAACAATTTCAATTGGGGGGAAGCCTGAGGTTTTAGCTTCCTTTTGAGGGGAGGCCGATGCTTGTAGGTGCTCTACTTTCCAATAAATTTGCAATTTTAATCGGACGAGTCACAAGAATTCGAAAATTCATGACCGACAAAACAAAGTACATACTTCAGATGAAGAAAAATTTTCTTTCTTTGCGCTTTCCATTGATGTATCGCTGATGTCCTGTACCTGGTTCAGTAAGCCAGATATTCTGTCTTACAGTCCAGCAACCACAATAATCGGAGTTCATGACGTCACCGATCACACACTTGTTGATTTTAACACTGGCCGTTCCTAAGACTTTTTCACTTACCATGCCTGGACTCACCAATGAATACTGGCTGATGTTAAAATCCACAAGTGTGTGATCGGTCACGTCATGAGCTCCGATTATTGTGGTTGCTGGACTGTAAGACAAAATATCTGGCTTACTGGACCAGGTACAGACATCAGCGACACACCAATGGAAAGCCCAAAGAAAGAGGATTTCTTTTCAACTGAAGTATTTTGTTATTGTAGAACTTGTATATACAAGTGAAGAGACATTTTTAACTTTCTACAATAATTTACAAAGACTTCACATAGTTATATTATGGAGAACTTCATCAGAAGATATGAAGTATTTTGTTCTGTCGGGCATGAATTTTTGAATTATTGTGACTCGCCCGATTAAAATTGCATTTTCTTGGAAACTAAAGCACCTACAAGTATCGACGCCCCCTTAAAAGCCTTTAAAAGCTTAAAGGTCAGACTTTCCCCCAATCGAAATTTTTTTTTTGTTGCTTTGATATTTTCTGAGGGAATCGCGCTGGATTGTTTTAGCTGGAACACCATGTATAGGTTTTCGTCATATTTTGACGGGATCCATCATCCACAGTTAGATTTTTTGCTATCATCGCTGAAACACCCTGTAGATAATATCGATATTCAGATCGCCGAGCACAGCTCCGTTCGAATGCTCCGGCACTGATGAGGACCCAAGTAGATCCGAAGCACGTGTCTGTTGGATTTCGATGGTTGTTGCTCGGTCGGTTCGTTTCCTTTGGATTACTTCTTTGAAGTAATATGTAATGCCTTTTTCAAGACGGGCTGATTTTCTCCGAGATATTCTTATTAGAAGAGAAGCGAAATTTTTGAATGACTCAGTTCAATTGTTAATCAGCTGAGATTGATCAAATTCTTTTGTTTTTATTTCATCAACTTTATGCTCAAGTAACTACCTGATGTCGTCACCATATAGCTAACAGGTAGGTACTTATGTACCTACTCGTCGATACGGAAACCAATACAATATTACAATCAGTCCGGTACAAGAAAAGCAATCTCGATGTACGGCTCCTCCGCCAGTTATGCAGATGTGTGTCTTATTCTTGCGTCAAAGTTTCCTGCAATCTGCAAATCTCGTTACTCCGACCATTTTGCAATCTAATAAATGCTGAGTTTAAGAGTCGGCATTTAATAAATGCTGGGTTTGAAAGTCGGCATTCACTATTTGCTGAGATTAAAAGTCGGCATTTATCAAATGCTGAGTTTGAAAGCCAGCAAAAAATCAAAGTTCTAAGAGCTGTACGTGTCTCCTTTACGCCGGATACGAAGCCGAATTTTCTGGAACCAACTTGTCAGGAGTCACGTGTTTCTGACAAAATTTCTGTTTTCCGAAAGTATGGCTACATCGTGCATTTTAGGGTGGAATTAGATGCTTTCCTTTCACCACAAAACTCACTGATCTGATCCAAGTTTGAGAGAGAAAAAGCGAAAATTACATAAATTACATGCGTGAAAGTGAGATACCAGTAACAACTTAATAGGTCAGAATACTTATAGTCGTAGCGGTACAGAAAAAAATTGGGTATATTTGAGTAGAATTGTGCAACTTGGCACAGTTGTTCCTGAGAGTATTTAAAACGATTTGACCCGCAGGAACAACTACCCAGCCCGTTGGGTTCCAAAATGGCGGCCATTTTGTCAAAAAAATTTGAAAAATACGGATTTTCGAATTTTTGGTGTTTACTGTCGTGTTTGGTGTCGATTTTGACTAATTCCAGGATGAGAAATGCAATGGTGACTACTACTTTGCTTTTTGATGTGCCGTTCACGACTTTGAGCCGCCATTTTGAATTTTGGGTCCAAATGCTACGTTGATGTAAAACCTCACAAGTATGCACGTGTGGGGTGTCGTTTCTCACTAATATGAGGTCTCTGTAGACGTATGTACCTTTTAAAATGCAAAAAAATATACCTGCACAAGTCTACGACGTAATTTTCTAATATGTTAGCATTGTAAGCTGATTCAAGAGGAAAAAAAATCACCAATTTCATAGAACGCTCGTGTTGGGTGCCGTTTCCGCATAATCGGGGTCGAAAAATACATTGCTGAACATTACAATCGTCTTTTCTAAGCCATTTAGTTATTAGAGCTGCCATTTTGAATCTTGAGGTTCAAATAATATGTTGATGGGAAGCCCCACCTATGCATGCATGAGGTGTCGTTTCTAAGACGTTTGCATCACTTATATTAGGAATATCAACTTGTACTCAATTTAATTTGATTAGTCCCATACAGAAAATCATATGGTCAAGATCCATTTTTCATGATTGAAGATCATCATCCAAGTTTCGATCCACATCCTCATCAGGTTCATCTCCATCATGTTGCCTAAAAATAAAGAAATACTTCGTAAGTCAAAGGATCTGTGGGAAATTTAGGGTCTGTGTCAAAATTATCATCTTGTACATTATCCATCTACCTCTTGTTACTGCACTCGCCCTTGCATAATTTGCAGGCGAGAAAGCAAGGGAGGCAGCAAGAACAGTGTTACCTTTGGGTACTGTATTACATATATTTTGCATGATGATTTGACAAATAACCAGTGCTGGCTTTGTGGCTTGATTTCCTGTGGTGACCGCGGACCCATATAGAAGCAAGTTCGTCAGTGCCAGTAACGCAAAAGGAACGCTCCTTCCTTGACAGTCTTCTTCAAACCTGCCCTGAAATGTAACTGACGATGTCAGTACAGCTTTGCGAAGTTTTTTTAATGAATCGATTTGTCGCCAGAGCGTCAATATCCTCATCCATGTCAGCAACAATGTTATAAAATAAATTGGCTTTGTCAGACATTAATATATATTCCCGTCCAGATAGGTGCTCTTCTAATTCGGGAAAGTGAGCCAAAATTTTTGTCCGAAGTCTGGTTGATTGCTCCCGGGGAAGAGTGATTGGACTAATGCGCAATAGCTGAGCGAGCCTGTCACTGTATTGTTTACTCAGTTGCCCCATTTTGAACACCGTTTTATTGTTGCTTTGTTTCAATTCTTCCTTCATTAACAAAATTAAATCGGCAAAAGCTATACTTTCGCAGATTGAAGTGTCGTCGTTCTCATAGTCAGCATTTTGCGTCTTTCTGTTTGCGTTTCTATAAAGAAGACTAAGGCACGCGTTGTGATATTTGGCATCCTGACTAGGCAGGTCGCCTTGACTGAGAACTCCATCCAGTCGAGAATCACCAAGAATTGCGATGCACCTCCTAACCATATCGTGTATTTGTTTAGTCATGCCATTGTGCACAAATGAAGTGGTTTCCTGGCAGATCCCGGTAATGTGCAGAAAATACAGACTCTTCTTTGGGATTAACTAGAGGTGCTCTGGACCGAGTTTCTCGACTGGTATTTTCGTCATGAATTGGTTCTGCATTCAGTTCTACAGGTTCCAGGCATTCTGTACTTACTGTCAGATTTCGCCAGAATTTTGTTGAAGTATGTGCCTCTGTATTTCACACAACATTTGCTGTGCCATTTTGCCGATCTTGTTATAAAAGTTGTTTCAATCCCCTGGCCTTCATCTAACGCTTCTACATTTCGCCCACTCTCAAGTTTATGATCTGTGCCTTTCAATTTTTCCAAATTTTCAGCATAAAATATGTATCCCTTATTCTTTGCAGCTTTATTGGGATTGTTCGCAGAGCATGTCAAAATACCGCCATTCTTCTGGCAGAAGCAACATTTCTCCCAATTCATGTTTGTGCTGGACAGACACTGGAGAGGTAGAGGTGCTGCGACTGAAAGCCTGGATTTCTCCTTCACCATTGCCATTTTTATTGCTACAATCCAAAAAAAAACTATCCAGATTT
Source organism: Anaspis maculata (assembly GCA_949128115.1). Classification (NCBI taxonomy): domain Eukaryota; kingdom Metazoa; phylum Arthropoda; class Insecta; order Coleoptera; family Scraptiidae; genus Anaspis; species Anaspis maculata. The sequence continues at coordinate 37,123,389 of OX421968.1, forward strand.
GCATACGATGGAATTAGACAGCTTTACCCGTGAAATGTCACACAACACAAAAATAATTTAGTAACAAAAACGTTCGTGTTCGGGAGCTCGGCAGATTTCCTGAAAAGCATGCCAACACTCACGCGCTGCAGAGAAATGAGCGTTACAGTAGGTACCTAACTCTATAAAACTGGACGACAAAAAAGTCTATTTTTTTAAATCATATCAAGTGGCTACTTGAATTTTGTACTTACAGCCATCGGTAATCAGTCGCTATATTCAAATAATAATATAAATGCTTGACACAATATTTGAAACAAATCCGCCCTAAGCATACCTACCATGTAATCTGAGATTTTGAGTTATCAGGTACCTATTCATTAATAGTAAAGCAAGTAGCTATTTCAGAAGCTTCATGTACCTAACTTGGTCAATAACTTAATCAATTGCCAAAAAGTACACCCAACACATTTATCGTAGACTTGAGCAGGTATGTTTTTCTGTATTTTAAATGGGACAGACGTCTATAGAGACTTCATTTTAGTGAGAAACGACTCATCACACTTGCATAGAAGTGGGATTTCATCAAAGGTTTCCTCGGTTTCACATCAACATTAGCATTTGAACTCAAAAATTTGAAATAGTGGCTCTGGGGCTCAACTTGCTCACCAAAGATGTTTTTGGTGAGCATCAATGTATTTCTTGACCTCTATTTATATGGAAACGACACCCAACATGGACATTTTATGATGTGAACTATTTTTCGACTCCTTAAGTCAGCCGCCATATTTGAAAATCACGTCCTGAACTCAAGCAGGTTTTTTTTTTTGTATTTTGAATGGCACAGAAGCTATAAAATGCTTTATGTAAGTGAGAAACGACACCTCACACGGGCATATTGGTGCTGGCATAAGATTTTTTCATCAACACAGCATTTAGACCCAAAAATTCAGAATGGCGGCTCTGGAGCCTGAATGGCACATCAGCGAGAGAAGTCATGTTAACCATTGCATTTCTCATCCTGAAATTAGTCGAAATCGACACCAAACACGACAGTAAACACCAAAAATTCGAAAATCCGTATTTTTCAATTTTTTTTGACAAAATGGCCGCTATTTTGTAACACAACGGGCTGGGTAGTTATTCCTGCGGGTCAAATCGTTCTAAATACTCTCAGGAACAACTGTGCCAAGTTGCACAAATCTACTCAAATATGCCCAATTCTGTCAGATAATTGCTTGTACCGCTTCGACTATTAGTTTGGGTTGTAAAAGGAAAGCACCTATTAATGGAGTGCTAGGCGCTGTAGTCTATATATACATATATATCCTTGACATATAGCTCAAGGATAAGGTCCAGTTTTTCCAGGCGAACCAGGAACTGACTTTGAAATTTCTCTAACGCTATTCGTTATTAGTTACACGGTGATTCCATTATTTTGTCGAATTTTTTGATGAGCCATATTTTTAGAATGGCCGCATGGATTCGATTGAAATTTTGTGGGTTTATTCTTCTTCTTCTACTGATAACTGACACATCACCCTATCAAGCAGTTTTGCAATTTCCAGGGCGAGTCTTGAAAAAACTTCAAAGTTTTTTTTAAAAACAAAGACATTTTGTATGCACATTTTTTAAAACTCATTCTTCTATTTAAAAACTAACATGGAACATGTTATTCATATTGCAAAAAAAATTGATTGGCACCATTGAGCTAACAAGGAAATTCTGTAAATCCTGAAGATTTTTGATGTTAGGATTTTTTGTAAAATATATTCAAATATTTTTTGCAAATGATCTATTATGGCCTTAAATTCTAGCCGTTTCATCAGAAAAAAAAAGTTTTCTCGTTTTCTTAGTAGGAATGATAAGTTTCAGCAGAATTCTTAAAATTTGGTTGTTACGTCCCTCAACTTCTCTTCCATCCCACATTGAACTGGAGTTACAATACAATACAATACAATCTTTATTCAGCGCAAGAAGACCTTAAAAGGTATATCGCTAAGTCATTGTTGAGGAACGTAACAAAAAAAAAATTGCAATGTTGCTACAACTTTTCGTTACTACTAAGAAAACGAGAACAAATTCTGTTTTTGATGGAACGGCTGAAATTTGAGGCCATAATAGATCATTCGCAGCTGCATTTGCATAGATCATAATAGCTGATCATAGCAATAGTCAATTTTAGCGAGAGCGCAGCGCCAAAATTTCAAAGGAGTGGACCCAACAATAAGGCACTATTTTGGAAATAGGAAATACAGGCACTCGCACTATACGCCAAAAATCCACACAAACTACCATACACAAACTACGCACACTGTACTGTAGTTGCAGTGGCGAGGCGCAAAGAAACACATTTTCAGCAGGTAGTAAAGTGCATCGGGCATGTACATACTGGGCGCTTTACATTTAAAACATTTGTGTCGGTTTGTGTCAGCTTGTGTTAGCTTGTGTCGATGAAACAAAGGAACACAGATCAAATGGAACGCATTTGTGTCGATTTGTGTCGACACAAGTCACTTATTGTGTCGGTACTTGTGTAGGTAAATGGAAAACGCCCACTGTGCACTTGATTATTCATAATGGGCCGTAGGCGGAGCCAATTAGTTCTCCAACAAGCCTCATCGCTTGTGAAAGCCGGGCAGCGCACCTTATTTCATTTTTCTAACGCCAAAATGCTTGTCACTTCCAAATATTTGGATTTTTATTAACGGTTTTCACATCATTCTGAAGTTTATAACTATTTTAGGAGAAGGAGAAGTGAATAAAATGGCGGAGCTCTGCATTTGGGCCATATAATACGCTGTTCGGGTTATATGGCCCATGGCCTGGAAATCTCAAGAAATAAAGAATATAACTGTTTTTGCACTACCTATATTAAATGCGTTATTTTACGACCTCAAAACAGGGCCTAAAGTGACTCTTTTTAGCCCTTGGGCAAAAAAGGCGTCATGACAACGAGCGCGCTCTTGATCCGTCAGAGGAGACGTCACCTTCTATTTTGTCGTAACTACTTGATGCGATGCAAAATAGACTTCAATAGGCGAAATTCAGTGCCATTTCTGCGCTGGCGCAACCATGCTAGGGGATTTGAGAATTGTGCCGTATGCTAACACATGTAAAAAGCGTAATTTCAACATGGTATATTATTCAAACGGCTGGAAATGAAACTTTCAAATAAGCTATGGAAAAAAGAGTGTCTCTTGATCTTTCATTGTGTTCAAGACCAGCAATGATTTTTCCTCTTGTGCTTGCTTCCCTCGGCCTACGGCCTCGGTCGCAATCTCGCACAGCGGGGAAAAAAGTGGCACTCAAACACGTAACACAAGAAAAAAATTTAAAATTTACGCTCCTGGCGATAAAATAAGAATTAGTAAACAGTTCTAAATAAGTATGTAGTGTTGTGTGGCACATAAAATGAAATAAATCTGTAAAACGCAAATGCTGTTCTGCTATTCTGTTCAAATGCCCGGGGCACTGGCGTAGCCAGAGGCCTCGGGGCCCTGGTTCTAAATTTGAAAGCGGGCCCCTCGGAGGTGTATGGGGGGGGTACGTCGCAGGCAATTTTTTTGCAGATAATAATAATTCCGTTGATGATAATAGGTTTTTTCGTCAATATTTAACACAAATCAGATTTAATTCGAAATTTATTTTCATGAACTAAACTTACCTACCTTTAGATTAATTAGATTCCTGAGGCAGGTTTTGATTTTCAGTACCTAGTCGTACTAGTCGCACTTGCAGTCGAAAAAGCTACTGGCTTAAAAAGTGTATCAATTTTCACCAGCTTTTTCACTTTTTCCTCCCGTTCGAAATTTTGTTTTCGCTTTGCCGCACCTGACTTACGAATATATACACCGTTTTGAACTCATTTTACAAATCTAAATGAGATGTGTTCGCCAGGGTTGTTTTCTGCCTACTGATTTCCCATCGCAGCCAAAACTTCGTAAATACGCAGTTTACGAAAATAAAAGGTCATAAAATTTTTGGGTCCATCTCCTTTATAATCTTGAAACATCCCAGCAAAACATCACACCATAGTACCTTTCATTATCCAGCGCACCATCAGCGCGCATACTCGTCTTCTGAAGTAATGGCGTCAAATACAAAATTTGCGAACAAATGCTAGAAAATGGCGTGAAAAACCGCCATAGAGTTGAAAAATACGCGCCGCAGCGAACAGGGTAATAGGCTAGAGGTTAATACACACTAGTGATTACTTATTTTTCATCAAAAAGTCCGCATTGTTCATTAAATTATAAATAACTGCGTTTTACATCGATCGGATGTGCGTACGCAACCCATAATGCAACCCCCAACAACTCTATTTTCAGTTTGACTAGCGAAAGTTGCCTAAAAACCACGATTTTAGGCAACATTCGCTACATCAGTGTACTGCGGAATGTATTTTACTCTCAGGGACTTTTCCCACACGATTCAAGAATAGCGGCCCTGTGCTCTTCAAAGTATAAGAATCCGTTTTTTTCAAAACTAAATAAGCGGTGTTATCCTTCCAAAAATCATGGAAAAACAAGTGAAAGGGGCCGTGAAACATTGTGCTCATGGGAATTGGCACAGTGATAGTCGGTAATAATGACAAAAATATGTATTTCTTTATCCGATTCCCAAAAACGTGCTTAAAATACCATAAAAACTTGGTAGGTACTGGAGAAATTTGAAAAACATGTAAAGTCTTGCGGGGAATGTGACAATGTGCACGGTGGGTGAAGCTGTGTAACCGGAAAAATTTCACTCTGAAACGGGTCACCAAGGATAAATTCAATACATTCATCCACAATACATTCCGCAGTACACTGATGGAGCGAATGTTGCCCAAAATCGTGGTTTTTAGGCAACTTTCGCTACAGAAGTGTAGTACTGATTATATAAAACTCCCAGGGACTTTCCTCACACGATTCAAGAATAGCGGCCCACTTGTTTACAAACGTACGACACTCGGAGCGAACTTCAAAATGGCGAATAAATAGTTGACGTTGACAGCAGACAGCAGCGAAAAGTCACGGCCGTTGCTTGTCAAACTGAAAATAGAGTTGGTGGGGGTTGCATTATGGGTTGCGTACGCACATCCGATCAATGTAAAACGCAGTTATTTATAATTTAATGAACAATGCGGACTTTTTGATGAAACATAAGTAATCACTAGTGTGTATTGACCTCTAGCCTATTACCCTGTTCGCTGCGGCGCGTATTTTTCAACTTGATGGCGGTTTTTCTTGCGATTTTGTAGCATTTGTTCGCAAATTTTGTATTTGACGCCATTCGAGCATGCGCGCATGTTGAAATTTGGCGCAAGCGTTGGGTATACCACTATAATGAAAGTTACTATTCCTGGTAAGTAAATAGCCGACACTTATTGCGACACATCTGGCGCACGCCAGCGGTCACATGGAACACGGACCCATCCAAATACAACCAACCCACCAACACCCCAAACACACAATAACTATCCAGTTAGCAATGAAATACCTAAATAAATGCTACATTTTATTTTTTACTGTTCCAAGTTTGCGAGAGCTGAAAAGTGGGAATTTTGTGGATATTATCACGACCAACCGCCATTTCAGTTCGATCATTCGCGATGTAAGTACGGAATGTCGCAAAATGTCGAGTTTAAAAAAGAAAAAGCTCTCTGGTGCTTATGCTTCAGCTCAAGGATTTTTCGAAGCTAGAGGCCAGGGCCCCAACCCCAATGTGTAGGCATATATTAGCGGTATATAAGCGGGCCCCGCGAATGCCACAAATAATAAATCGAGGCAATCGGGCCCTAACCTTCCAATCCAACACTAGTCTAGGTATACCTACAACCTACAACCAAATCCTGCACCGGCAGCAAGAAAAATATAACAGGAAAATATGTTTAGTTAAAATATGTTAGTTAGGTAGGTACTGGAGATATGTGAATTCATTAACGGAAAATTGTGGGGCCCAAGGAAAATCGCTTGAAGACCTACTCTTCATTTTGACTTTTTTTCTAAAGAGAAAAAAATTGTGAAACAAGATTTTTTTTTTTGAAATTCATTAAAAAAAACTCGGGCCTCCGGCGGGCCCCATGGAGCCGCAGAACCCCCGTCAGTACGCCACTGGCCGGGGGCCATATAACCCGCCGATCTAGTGAGCCATAATAATAATAATCTTTATTAATGTTTTACACACATAAGTATGTTTACACACGTCAAATTGTAGGTACATATAAGTATAAGATAAAATATTATTCAAAACTAGAAACATATTAACAAACATCATTACAAACAAACCAAGCAAACGAAAAACAAGATCACTGTCGTGGGGTGAAGCTACATGTCATGAATTCACTTATTGAATAAAATGCACCGTCGATGAGGTACTCTCTTATAATTTTTTTAAACGTTTGACGTTCTAGTGTTCTGACTGTGGATGGAATAGAATTAAAGAACTTCACTCCATAATAGCTGACACCATCGCGGGTCTTGCTCAACCTCAAAAATTTCAGGTGGATGTCTTCCCTGTTCCTGATTTCGTAGCGGTGGGTCTCACCCCTGGACACGCTACTCTCGAGTTGATGGTCCCTCACGTAGAGCAAGCATTCCAAGATGTACATAGACGGTAATGTCAAAATACGCAGCGACCTGAAGGCCTCCCTGCAGTCGTCACGATATCCCAGGCCTGCAACCACACGAACGGCTCTCCGTTGTATCGCAAATACAGAAGAGGCGTGGGGGGAGTGGCCCCAGATCAGGAGCGCATATGACATAATAGGGTGTACTGAGCCGAAGTATGCCGTTCTCAAAGTTTGTCTAGATACCCTACCCGCCAGACCTCTCAGAAGAAAGATCCTTCTTGAGGCTGTCGAGCAGACCGACCCCGTGTGGGTCTCCCAGCCAAGCCGCGGGCATATAGTGATTCCCAGGAACTTCACAGACGCAGCAGCATCCGAAGTCTCCCCGACCCCATTTCGCAGTCCAAAAACCATGAGTTCTGTCTTAGCAGCATTCAGACATAATCTGTTTGCAAGACACCATTCGGTCATGGCAAACTTGACGCTATCCGCCCCGGACACAAGGCGACTCAAGTTGCGATCACTCTGCACAAGTGTCGTGTCATCCGCGTACAGGATAAACCTCAACTCGGAATCAACACCCGCACAGGGAAGATCATTCACATAGATAAGGAAGAGGCTGGGGCCCAAGATGGACCCCTGCCGAACGCCGTCGTGTAGTCCCGCCGTGTCCGAGGCAACGCCGCCGTGATAGACGAATTGACGCCCCCCACCAAGGTATGACTCCATCACATCCAAACTGCCAGCGTCAAAGCCGTAGAACTTCAACTTCTTGAGCAGGATGGAATGTGAGACGCAATCAAATGCTTTTGTGAGGTCAAAAAATTGAGCCCGTGTGAAGTGGCCTCTCTCGAATCCCGTGTTGACCTGTTCCACGAGAGACGCCATGGCAAGAGTCGTGGACTTTCCCGAACGGAAACCGAATTGACACTCGTTGAAAAGCTTTTGTTTCTCGAAATAATCCGTGATTTGAACATTTAAAACCGACTCGAAAATTTTACCAAGAATTGGTATTATTGAGATCGGTCTGTAATCTGAAGGATTCTCCGGATTGCCTTTCTTGAAAATTGGGATGACTTTAGCTGTCTTCAAAACTCCCGGGAATATGCCGGCCCGCAAACAAGCATTTAAAAGTTTCGTCAACGGCACAAGAATTATATATCTGATAGTCGTGATAATTTTTTTATTCATTCCGTATGGATCGCGGGCATCAGAGTTTCCGAGTTTACCAATTATGTCATTGATTTGGATGTATGAAACCTCCGTAAAGGAGAATTGATCAGTGTAACCGTTTCGTGGCATTTTGTTTAAATATTCCTCGTAGGTTCCGTCCGCGTTAGGCAAGTCTCCAACCAAGGTGCTGGCAATATTGGAAAAATACTCGTTGAAATCACTGGCTGATGGCCCGCCGGTTTTGTTTCGACTGTGGTCTCTCGAACTACCATGGTTAATCAAAGACCACATGGCTTTCTGACGGTTTTGAGCTTCCCGAATAAACCTATCGTGAGCGCTTATTTTGGCTCTGCGCAATTCAGCCCTATATGCCGATCTCTGTTGTCTAACTTCGTCGCCCAGGCCGGCATCCGGATGCAGCCTGTGCATATCGCGCAAGCTCTGAAGCTCGTCGCGCTTGAATCTGAGCTCATCAGAAAACCAATTTATTTTATCTCGAGAAACCCCCACAATTCTTGACCTGGCTGGGAAACTTCGATTCATTCCATCTGAAATAATATTAATCAATGATTGGAATCTAATCTCTACATGAACGTCACTGTCAATGAAGGACCAGTCAACTCCCTGCATGAAGAGGTTGAGGTTGAACAGACCCACGTCAGTCAGCGGCTGATAACTGACCCGTCGTGGCATCGTCGGTCTGAAACTACAAAAGAAGAAAACACCCAAGTGATCGGAGAAGCCGGTGTCAACAATTCGCAATCCACAATCACACACCAGTGCATTACTGACAAATATATTGTCTAAACAATTTCTCAGTCTAGTAGGCATATTATTTAACTGTGACATCCCGAAGGATTCAAACAAACACACCAGCGAAATTGCGCCTCGAGCACTGGTTCCGAAAAGAACATTAAAGTCGCCCGTTGCGATTATATTTTTATTTTTTACAAACAGCACATTAAGCGCTCGGGAGAGACGCTCAATGAACTGGTCAAAGTCACCGCCCGGCGGTCTATAAACTGTTAAAATGAACGCATCAGGAGTCTCGATGGCAGCCATCTCACAAACAGTCTCCACCGAGAGTTCTTTCACCCGCGCAAGCTCTTCAAAATCGCCCGGGAGGTTCGTTCTTTGAAAAATTGCCACTCCTCCATGGATGTGATGGGATCTGGAAAAGCCGGCGGCAAGGCTATAGTTCTTCAGTTGAAGATGTCTCAGCTCGTCCTCGACCAACCAGTGTTCGTTCACACAGAGGAAAAGTGGATTGCTTTCATTTAGGAAAAATTCCAGTTCGTCGCTCTTGTTCCGGAGGCACTGGATATTTATGTGTAGAAGGGTTGGTGTTCCACTCAAGCCTCGGCCGACCCCTGCGTCAGCTGCGGCGGTTTTACTCGCCAGTGGAAAAAACGAGTGACCTGCGCTCCTGCTGGCCAGTTGTCGGGTTGCATTGCCCTTTCTAAGCTGGAAAAGTTGACTGTAACCTTAAATGGAGTGTACGTTCCCTGGCGAGCCGTAGGAACAGTTTCGCATATCACTTCGGGAATAACTGGGCGAAGCATGCTGATAACGTCTCGCTCTCCGGTCCCCGGAGCGAGTCTTGTGACAAAAAGGTAGGCCTTTCTTGCGACTGCCTTCAGTTGCGTACCACAGTTCGTGCCTACGACAACAGGCTGCTGCTGCCGTTTCTTCTTTGGACGCGTTCTCTTGCCGGTGACAGTGCTCCAGACACCGGGTTGGGAGGCCGGAGCCGACACAGATACACGGTGCACGGCTGGCTGATCGTTCTGTGAAGTCTGCCGTGATACAGTTGGTTGGTTCCCATGTCCCGGTGCTGCTCGGCTCCTGGAGGTGTTTGTTTGTTTGTGGTTTTTGTGTCGTCTCTCGGCTGTGTTGTTATCTGGCTTCCACAGCGATGATGGGTTGACTTTTTTGTGAGCAGTGCTATCTTTCTTCAATAGGTCGATATGTTCGCGTAATAATTTTATTTCATTTCTCAATAAAATAATTTGGAAATTCTTTTGCTTGACGATGTAGTTCACGAGTCGTCCTTCCACCCTGTCGTCGTTCGCCACCAACTCATCCTCTGCTTTGTAAAAGGTCTCGGTTTCGGCCTCGGTTTCAGTATCGCACCTATTCTCTGTGTCAAGGTCGTTCTCGTCACAACAAACGATTCGACCGTCGTCAAAAAATCTGACACTGGGGACTAGTTTGGCACAACTTGGGTGAAAATGATTATCGCACGAACTGCACTTTACCGCGATAGCTCTATTCATTCCTCTTTTCTTGCATTTTCTGCATACAAGTGGAAGAGGAGCACTCGATGCGTCCTCACCTGTCGGCGCCATCTTGATATCTCGATTACCAGAGTCTTGAGATCTTGATATCATATTACCCAGAGTGACAATGAAATGAATTGTAGGGCTCTAAGGGACCCCTCTATAGTATCCATTCATATGTATATGCAAATATAAACCATAAAATGGCTCTTACCTTTAAAAAAATCGGTTGTGTCACCCCAAAACTTCCCCGACTAGTATCCAGGAACCTATGGAAATTTTTGTTCGAAACGTCCCTTCGGGTGGGAACGAGGGTGGAGGTTGGAATTACAGAAAAAAGATTGAAAATAATTTGGAGAAAATTATTTTCAGCCGGAAAATTCCCGGGAAATTTGAAAAAGTTGTTGGAAAATGTTCAAAAACCAGTTACCTCTTGTTTAGGGGAAAGTGGTTAAAATCGGTCACCGGAATAAAAAGTTGGAAAATTCGCAGTTTTTCCAGAGAGGAAAACTCGGCAACTGTTGATCCAATTTCGAAAATTTTTCCTCCAAAAATTAGCTCAATCTTTTCTCCAACTTTTATTTACAGCATGTTTGCACCTAAAATTGATATTTCGTGGGGCCTACCGCATGTAGAAGTTTGCATTGCGTTTTTCTCAAATTCACGGAATGTGCAAATTTCATTTTGAAAAAAATACAGTCGGAAAACTGGAACCGTGTCGACTTTGAAAATAGACCTGCACGACGCTCAATCCAATCTACTTTCGATATCAGTTGAAATTTTCCAAAAAAAGTCGATCCCCAAACAGGAATGAGTTTTTGAGTGGAGTCCTGCTACAAAAGCTGCACCGGCGAGAACCCCTCTTGAGTGGCAACGGCCAGGAAAAATTTTGAAAATTCATTACGCCCGACTGGAGAATGGCGGAAAACTGCAACTCCGGCCTTAACTTGACTCTTTTGTTGTGTTGCTTCCTGCCAAATTTGGTTCCAATCCATCGAATAGATTTTGAATAATTAATTGGTAAAGTTTTGAACTTTAACATTTTTTATTATTTGACAGGTGACAGATAAGGCAATGTTTTCAATTGTTCTGAATACAGTTTTTTGAGGGCTTTCAAATGACATATTGCAAGTTGAGTTCCGTGAGATATAGCTTTTGACATTTGATGATAGTGACAGTTATGTTTAACAGATGACAGCCAAAAACTAATGGGCTCTTTTCAGGAAACAACCATGTTTGTGTACCAGATTTCAAGTCGTAAATTTGTTTCTGATTTGCTCCTGAAAGTTAGACAACACTAATTTCAAGCCGAATGGCTTCACAAAGGTATTTGAAATAGGTCCCTTCGTTTCGGTTTTTTTGAGTGCGCATGTCTGGCGCGAATTTCATAGTTTCGTACACCAATATTGAAAATTAACACACAAAAATATTGTAGTGCACCTAAAATTTCACAAATAATTTAAAGTGCTCGCCAATTGAAATGGTCCACCCAAAAAAATTAGTCGCATTCAAAGTGACATAACTCTTGAATGAATGAATTATTTTGAATCCTTTTATGTTTTCTGATTAGCTCACGGATTGGATTACAACATGTCATGGGTGGTTTTTGGTACAGGTGTTTCGTATCAATTATACAGGACGCTCAATCAGGTACTGCAAAAATGGAAAAGTTCGAACTGGTCCCATTTCACAAAAAATGGTTTTTGGTTTTTTCCAAGTGTTTTAGGAAAGATGTTGTTCCGATACCTTGAGGTAGTTTTCAAAATTTTGAGTTGATCTTCTCCAGTTACACAGTGATCTCAAAAATGCAACCTTCTGGTCTGGCATTTATATCTATTCCAATTGTTGATCGATTTTGGAAAATAAGGACTCTTGTTGAAGCTTAAGACTCAGATGAGAAGGTTTGAGGATCGGAACTGACTGGAGACAAAAATTTTGAAAAAGCGAAGGAATCAAAAGTGACCTAAATATGAAGCACCCTAGAAATCAGGTTCAGGGAAAAAACTAAATAAAAGTCAACCTGCCTTCAAACAGACTTTTATTTCCGAACATTTTGAGGCATTTTCCGATTTTAAGTGATGAAAATTGTCGATGCGGGACCCATTTTACAGATTCACTTTTCAGAAGATAATACCGGACCTCCCTCGACTAAAAATGCACGTAACCTAGGCTACCTTATTATTGTCGAATGTTTCCTTCACATTTAAAGAGATAGGCACCAGTTCTGATCTTCATAACCCAGGTTACGTCTATTTTTAGGTGAAAAACGTCCAGAATTTTTCGTTGGGAGCATCCATTTCTAATTTGGATTCATTGCCACAATTTTTGCCCCATACAAATGGGAAACACCTCAAAATGTTCAGAAAGAATGATTTGTTTGAAGACAGGTTGTTATTTGTTTAATACCTTCTCTGAACCGGATCTCTAGCAAGTTTGTCATTTGAGTCACTTTTGATTCAATCCCTTTTCCAGAATTTTTCATCTAAAGTCAATTCTGATCCTCGATCCTTCTGACCTGAGCCTTCAGCTTCAACAAGAGCCCTCATTTTCCAAAATCGGCCAACAACGAATAAAGTTATTAGGTACTGCAGAACTAAAAGGTTACATTTTGGAGATCACCCTGTAATTAAAGCAGATTTACGAAAAATTTTGAAAACGATTCGAGTTATGGTTATAATAACTTCCCTGAAACACTTGGAGAAAACCAAAAATTATTTTTCGTGAAATGGGACCAGTTCAAACTTTTCCATTTTTGCGGTACCTGATTGAGCGCCCTGTATAATTGATACGAAACACCTGTACCAAAAACGGCCCACGACATGTTGTAGTCCAATACGTGAGCTAATAGACCATATTAATTATTCTCACTTTCCCCTTCCACTAGTCATTTGTAAGTTAGGTATGTGCCTGTGACCATGCGCACTGCAGTAGAAGATCTCGCGCGCCACAGCATGCAAAGGGTGCTTTCCACCTAGACGGTACAAATACCACCAGACGGCACATGTTCCATGGTGTGGCACAAAATTTTACGTGATCCAATGAACGGCGCAGAACCGAGTAGAAACACGTAGATGGAAAGCACCGTTTGGAACCCGCACATGCGTAAATGGTAGGTGTACCGAACTTGAGGCTAGGTGGAAAGCACGCATAGAAAACGGAACTTTGCTGTCGCTGTCAGAATTTACGATTTCAAGGTGTTTTCTTGATTCTTGGGACGTTTTAACATTTTTAACCATACTATTACGTGACGGCTAACGCTCGGTTCGCTTTCAAGCGCTGTCAAAATTCTCGTTAGCGGAAGTTGTGCAAAAAAATATGGCGGGTAATTTGAAATTGTTTTGGATTCAAAAACCTCATTCTAAATTGCTTCGCATAAACTTCACAGCAAGATTTTCCATTTCATTATGGTGAAAAGTAGATCAGGTATTTCTTTTTACACACTTGCTATGTTATACATTCGTTGAAATTGTCAATTTGCAGCTTGAATTGATCATTTTACAAAGTCATTCAACATGCATATTCTTATGGGAGTTTCAACCCAGCACATGTGGTTGTCTCTCTCCCCGATCTGCGACTGCGCATTGAATAATTAATATGGTCAATTAGAAAACATAAAACGATTCAAAATAGTTTATTTATTCAAAAGGTATGACACTTTGAATGTGACTGTATTTTTTGGGTGGACCATTTCAATTGGCGAGCACTTTAGTTGAATGTTAGATACCATTTTTTATATCCAAAGGAAATGTTTCATTGAAATTTAATTCAATGATTATTTGTGGAAGTTCAGGAACAACGAAAATGGCAACAGCGCTCAAAACAACAAGACATCGGCGCCAACTGTCACTTGTGACAATTATGATCACACTTCTCGTTTCTACCTGACCTACATTTCATTTGCTCATGTTTTGACGAAAGAACAGAACCTGTTGAAAATGGCTGTACCGAGAAGGAAGTTCAAAGAAGCTACGAAGAGATGCATTTACGGTATGTATAAAAGTGACAGCCAGGAACCAGTTGTTGGTCAGGCGGCTAGACAGAGCATGCAGCGTTGCCATTCAACTGACAGGTGTACGAAAGTTTTCAAAATTTGGAGCCTTCACCTTCAATAAGCATGCGCACCATCCCAAACAAAGTAGCCTATTGGCCTTATCATCTTCTACGACCCCGGAAACATAAGAATAGAACCAATTTTGAGGAAAATCGGGCTGGAAATAAGCTTTTTATGCGCGCACCCAGTTTTTACCCTCAACTTTCCGCTATCTTGGATTTAAGGGACAAGGGATGAAATTTCGAAAAGATAACACCCAGTCGTGTTCAGCGGGGTCTAAAACTAAGAAACAACCTGTTAATCAATTGTTACATGATTTGCTTCTAGGAAGTCTTTTTTGAGATTTTCTGCCTAGTCTATAACATTATTTGGTTGAAATTTGGCGGGCGATTCTGGACAGTTGGCAACACTGCTGTGACGTCAATGGAAATGCCTACTACACGTGTATATGACATGTCGCGAAAAATTTCTGAATGTTTACTTACGTACAAATGTCAAGTTACCTTTACCTACTCAAGTCATTCCATTCCTCATTCAACTATCAAAGCATAGGAGCACGTTTTGAAATTTGGATTCGGCTTTGCCCCCTTTGCCAAGTTGAAAATCCACATCCGTCAGCTGTCAGCACAGCACCTCGCTGACCTCGCAAAACAAAAAACAACTGACAGTACTGAAACTTCAAAAGATTCAAACAGAACAGAAACAGAGACGGTCTGCTGCTCAAGAATCCCAAGATGTTTAGCAAGCCCTTCCGAGTTAAAAGCAACAATCAAGTGAAAGGATCAGAAAGGTAGTTGTCATCGGCTTATCAGGAGAACACATTTCTCATGCTTCAGTTGCAGGAAAAACGTCAAAGAATTAATTCAGAAGTCCTTTCCATCTTTGAGTGAATCAGACCTCGAAACCTTGATGCCAAAAAAAGAAGTCCTGAATAGCGTGAAAGTTGTACTGTCAAATGAGGAAACTGTCCAAGTCTTCACTGTCCAGAAACGCCCCATCGTATTTTCCATACGCAATAACAATGCTCTGTTTCCTACTGTTTACATGTTATGGAAATTCCCTGACTTGTTGCATGCATTCACGACACATACTCAAGTGCTTCGCAATATCATCAATGGCGCCGACTTGATGTTGCCTGGAGTTATGACACCTCCATCACAGCCCAAGTATGGAAACTTGGCCCAAAATCAGGCCGCTGCTATAAATACGTCCGATAATGTAGCAGCTTTTGCAGTAGGAGTAACTGTCATGGATTCGGCTTCTATGGCTTCAGGACGGGGACGATGTTTGACCGTTTACCACTATCATGGTGACAAGTTGTGCTGCTTAGAGGGTCTGGCGGCGCTTCCCATTCCCCAGCTAGGCCCGCCACAGTGGCTGCAGCGCAGAGTATACAACGAGGACTTTCCAGCACTCGGGGAACGTCCTAGATCAAGCCAATCTTTGACCAACCCTGTTTCGGTCAACATCGAGACTTTGGAACAACCTTCAAATGAAGCGGCAGAAAATGTAGACGATTCACCAACAGAACCAGTACCCAAATGCACAGCACTGAGCACCGAAGAAATGGATCAACTCTTGACTAATTGTTTTTTTGCTGCAATAAAATACTCCAAAACGCTCACGTTGCCAATACTGACATCCAATTTCTACAAGCTTCAAATGATACCGGCGTGCCCCGAAGACAAGACGCTAGATCTGAAAAAAACATCCTACAAGAAGCTGAAGCCATTTCTCGATTACATGTGTAAAGTTTGTATGAAATTGTACCAAATTGTCTATGCATATACGAGCCCCGTCTCAGTGAAATTGGCACAATGTCTTTTCAAAAATATCTCGAAAATTCACCCTTTTAATCAAAATCTTGCAAGATAACTTTTTCTGAGTTGAATAAGAAATTTAAAATTGCATTTCGCTTCGAAAAATTTTCACTGGCATAAAAGATAAGGGTCAACAAGAGAGCCCCCCCCCCCTCTACTTGCGCAACTGAGCACTTATGAGCAAATATGCTATTTTATTGAATAGTGACATATTTAAGGAAACAATGATGAAAATTTGAGGTAACTCAGTCAAGCGGTTCAAAAGTTATACAGGGTGTTTCAATGAAAACGAGCCACCCTGAATGAATTTTTGTCAGGTGAAATTCAGAAAATTTCCCGAGACCCGTCGATTCTTGTTTCGAGGGGGACATCTAAAGCACACATTGGCGAATTTCTATTTTGAACCCCTTCACCTCCACCCACCTCAACTTCGAAATTTTAAATGACACTACCTACTTTGTGATGTGTCAAATCAAAGAGAATTTTTTTTTCTAAAAAAATAATTCTAAATTTTTTAACCCCACCCCCTTTTCTCCTACAATTCTCTGAATGTCCAATTTGATAATAATTACTACGTTTCCATGAAGAATTGAAATCGATTTGAAAACGGTATCGGGATTGAAAACTGCATGTAAACGCTTGCAACATAGTATTCAAATCGATTTGAGTCTCAAGGTCGATTCGGCAAATTCTGGGATCGTATCGGGATTGGATCGAAACATCAACAAACAGAAACTGATTCATAGCAATGAGTAAAACCGCTGTTCTGGTCGCATCGAGGATCGCATTCATACTTGCACCTGTTGTCTGCACTTCTGCCTTCTGCACACTTGCAGTTTGCAGAGTACTTGCACTTTCTTTGATACGTTAGGTTGGGATAGTTTTAGGTTAGGGTTAGACTTACGTGACAGATATGTGAACAGAATTCAAATCGATTTGAATACCAAGTTCGAACCACTCATGTGAACACTTCCGTATTCAATCCCGACACCGTTTTCAAATCGATTTCAATTCTCCATGGAAACGTAGTAATGTTTCACAAGATGGTGGTGTCTTGGTAAATTTAGAAGTTGGGGTGGGGAAGAGCAAGGGGGTGAGCTTGGGTAGCACTTTTTCCATCAAAAATTCCCTCCTTCGATGCTATTTAGGATGAAACTGACTAAATAAAGAGAATTAAGGGGTCGAGAATATTAAATTGGACACTGCACTCAGTAGAATTTTAGGAAATTTGGAGAGAAAAGAGAGAAAAGAGAGAAGAGAAAAT
Organism: Anaspis maculata; assembly: GCA_949128115.1. Taxonomy (NCBI): domain Eukaryota; kingdom Metazoa; phylum Arthropoda; class Insecta; order Coleoptera; family Scraptiidae; genus Anaspis; species Anaspis maculata. The sequence continues at coordinate 37,140,508 of OX421968.1, forward strand.
AATGTAATTCTCTTTAATTTGATATATCGCAAGATAGGTGGTGTCATTTGAAATTTTGAAGTTAGGGTGGGTGGAGGTGAAGGGGTTCAAGGTAAAAATTTTCCAATGTATGTTTTAGATGTTCCTCTCAAAACAAAAATCGACGGGTCTCGGGAAATTTTATAAATTCCATCAGGCAGAAAATTTATTCAGGGTGGCTCGTTTCCAATTGAACACCCTGTCGATGGCGAAGAACAGCAACCTTCTATGTCACCGTTTGCAGAAATTCAGCAAGCTCCTATGTCAAAAAGGGGTACTTTTCAGGAGGAACAAAATTGTACTTTGAACATGATGTACTATACTTTCTTTCATTTTATGTTGAAACAATAGACCATATTAATTATTCTCACTTTCCCCTTCCACTAGTCATTTGTAAGTTAGGTATGTGCCTGTGACCATGCGCACTGCAGTAGAAGATCTCGCGCGCCACAGCATGCATAGAAAACGGAACTTTGCTGTCGCTGTCAGAATTTACGATTTCAAGGTGTTTTCTTTATTCTTGGGACGTTTTAACCTTTTTAACCATACTTTTACGTGACGGCTGACGCTCGGTTCGCTCTCAAGCGCTGTCAAAATTCTCGTTAGCAGAAGTTGTGCAATAAAATATGGCGGGTAATTTGAAATTGTTTTGGATTCACAAACCCCATTCTAAATTGCTTCGCATAAACTTCACAGCAAGATTTTCCATTTCATTATGGTGAAAAGTAGATCAGGTGTTTCTTTTTACACACTTGCTATGTTATACATTCGTTGAAATTGTCAATTTGCACCTTGAATTGATCATTTTACAAAGTCATTCAACATGCATATTCTTATGGGAGTTTCAACCCAGCACATGTGGTTGTCTCTCTCCCCGATCTGCGACTGCGCTCTGAATAAATAATATGGTCAATATTCACTATAAATTAAGGTGACATAATGGGATATGAAATTTGATATTATTCACTAGAGTTGGCTATAAAACTTGACATAGACGGTTTTATCAGCAATATATTAATAATTTTTGAACATAAAAGCTTATGGCATCTTTTTTTGTCTGACATAGAAGACTGTTTTTCATCTGGTCGTTGAAATTTTGTGCAACAACCTTCCATCTTTGATATAGAAGGTTATTTTATGTTATCATCATTATCTTCTGCCTTGTCATCTTATTTTCTACAAAAACTTTTGTCTGACATAGAAGGTTGCTATTCTCCACTTGACATAAAAGTGTAGTGGTCTAGATTCGTAATAAGTCTTTATTGGAATCGGAGGTTTTGTCAGTCGATTGAAGGCTGGAGTGTCGATTGTTTGATTCATTGTTTTCGACCCTGCTGAAATTGAAAAATAGGAGGTTGTTGATTTACCGCAAATGGTGACATAGAAGTGGGTTGCTGTTCTTCGCCATCGCTGTATAAAAAACGATTTTTTTTCATTTCAACATTGAAGAGCTATGTTTTTTCACAAGTCCCTCCGTTTTTGATGCCATGTCAACCTTGAAAATGTTTGGAATTGATACTTAACATCCTGTATAAGGAAAACTGAGTTTATCTAACTGTTCCAACTTCACTGAGCCGGGGTTTGTAGTAGTACCAGCGGTTCGCGAAATTTTTGTTGCTCTTTTTACGGATGGTAAAACTCTAATGAGTCGAAGGTATTACCCTGTGATGTATCACGACATTTGAAAACTTTCGGAAAACTATACAGATGTTCCTAAATTGACCTGCCAAACTTCAGCAGCAGATTATACAAGATGCGGCGCAGCAAACGGACACATTTGAAATCGAGATATCTCGAAAAGTACTGGCCCCATTTCAACCAAATTAGCACCAAATTGAAAAGAAAAGGATGCGTTTGTACCGGGTGGGCTATAAAAAACCGTACTCGGAATTTTTCCTTCTAACACTTTTATTTCGCCACCGATTTTATCGAGCTTTCCAGCATTGACTAGCCAATTGAATAGGCTATGATTTCCGTATTTCAAAATGGCCGACATGTCAAAATTCAAGATGGCAGAAACAATTGAAAATAGGCCTTCTTTTGTTCTCGTTGCGTTTTATTAAAAGTTATCAGAAAGTCAAAACCATTAATGTATTATGAAGGAATAGACCTTTATTGTCAATTCAAGACCACAACCAATAAAATCGAGTCATCTGCTGAGGAGCTATTGCGAGCTGAAGCGAAGCCTACTTTCCGCTTTTTTCATTTTCGCATAATTGACCCAAATTTAGGTATCCTGCCTGCTTATCCGCCATATGCTCATTTCTCAACCGATTTTCTAAAATTTGGTATCAATGGCTAGCCAATTAGACAGGCTATCTTTTCCATATGAGAAAATGACCGACAGGTCAAAGTCCATAATGGCAGAAGCAATGAAAATAAAATTTCATTTGTCCTCAATACTTTTTTATAAAAATTAGCACAAAGTCAAAACTAATTATTATTATGGAGGAATAGAACCTTCCTCGACAATTCAAGACCGCAATCAATCAAATCGGGTCATCTGCTGAGGAACTCTGCGAGTTGAAGCGAAGCCTACTTTCCGTTTTTCTATTCCAACAAAGACGAATAAGGCCCACTTTCAATAGATTCTTGCATCTATCGCCATCTTGAATTTTGACATGTCGGTCATTTTCTCATATGAAAATGGTAGCCTGTCCAATTGGCTAGTCATTGATACCAAATTCGAAAAAATCGGATGAAAAATAGGGATATGGCGGGCAGGATTCCTAAATTTGGATCATTTATGCGGGAATAAGGAACCGGTAGGCTTGACTTCAACTCGGAATAGCTCCTCAGCAGATGACTCGATTTTATTGGTTGTGGTCTTGAATTGACAAGAAAAGTCTATTCCTTCATAGCACATTATTGGCTTTGATTTCTGATAATTTTCAATAAAAAGCAACGAGAACAAAAGAAGGCCTATTTTCAATTGTTTCTGCCATCTTGAATTTTGATATGTGGGTCATTTTGAAACACGGAGATCATAGCTTATTTGATTGGCTAGCAAATGCTGAAAAGTTCGATAGAATCGGTGGCGAAATAAAAATTTTAGAAGGAAAGATTCCGAGCACGGTTTTTTATGGCCCACCCGGTATGTGTGGGTACCTGAGTTGCTCAAAATCTTGACAATTCATATCCATCAGTTCAAGTAAAATCGTAAAAAATTGGACATATTAAATCAAACTACACAACAAAAGTTGCTTTTTTCATGTTTAAATATTATGATAGTCTATTGAATACATTAAATGCGGAACTGCCAAACTAAGTCTTGAAGATGAAATCCTTAAAAAATCCTGAAACATCCTTCAAATGTTACCCACCATGGACGTTGAAGTGACGCCGAAATTCTCGCATTGATAAAAGATAATATCCTAGACAGACTGCACGTCAATGATCATTAATGATCATCAACGTTAAATGACGATTGCGAATTTGGAGGTGACACACTACAAATCGTAATAGCCGATTGCGCGTAAATAAACGTGGCGATCAATTTTCCCCTAAAATGCCAATGTCAAATTGTCGAATGATCCGAAGTATTGGGCTATTATTGCCCTTATTATCTATAATTATAATAATTTCATATTTTCGGTGAGGTGTGAGGTGGTATTTAGCTTAGATTCCATTTAATCAAGAAAGCAATAATTACTTTATCAATGCTTGCAATGCTCACACCACACCATACTATCTTTATTTGTTGTCAAAATATATGTTGAATTTGCATTGAGTCGAAAGGAATAGAGGAAAAAAAGAATAAGAGACTGATGATTTAGTCAATAACCTGATCAAATCGCATAGTCTCATAGTCTAAGTAGTCTAACCAACTTTTAATTTCGCGCGGCCTTGGTTTATGTGCGCGGCTAGCAAGTGGCAAGGCAACTGACATATGCATGTTATAGTTCATTATGTTCGTATCTATCTGTGGTCATTCCAACTTTTTTGCAATTTTTCAACTGCTTTTGCGATTGGTATGGAATAAGAATAAGTATTTATGAAAATAAACACTTATATAGGTACCAACCTATCTCACGGATACTCACAGAAAAACCTATTCCCTCATCAATTAATTCGACTTTGCCAGAAATAGAGTACCGCCAACCGATATCCAGCTACAAGTTCGCAATGTTCGTATCATCCAACTTTCGCGAACAGGCGGTCATTTCTCATGTAAAGCGAGAAGATTTTTCAATTTTTCGTATGTGCTTATACCTACGTGCACGCTACGGGCATTATATACCTCCCTGTCTCACGGATACTTACGGAAACCTATCTCCTCATCAATAAATTCGACTTTGCTCAAAAATGAAGTGCCGCCAATCGATATTGTGCTGCACGTTTGCAATGCTTATACGTGCACGCTACGGGCATTATATCATAATTTGGTACAAGAAATGTTGTTGCAAGAGGCAAGACACAAAATCCAGTTCCTCCATTACAGAAATACGTGTCTGACACTCAGAATGGCGTACTAAAATGACAGACCTGATGACAGATATCGCGATTCATTGCAGAAACGCTGGCCAATGGTATTCAAAAATCACGGCGATGATGCACGACCACCGGCGATTATTCGGCGATTATGGTTACTCCTAGTTAATGATCATCAAGGTCCTAAATGACGTTCTAAATGATCATTAAGTAAATGACGACGTGACCCACTAGTAATTTATATCGTAATTTCCGCTTAATGATAATTAAGTTTTCTAGTCTGTCAAGGGTATAAGGGTGGGTTTACTTTAGTCAGCTTATTTAGCCGTAAGTTTTAATTTTAGTCAAAAGCGCAGCGACGCTCATTGGCTCTTATGAGCAAGCCTCCTCAGAACAGCCAATAAACAATGCAGTGCTTACGGCTAAAACTAAAACCGCGGCTAAATAAGCTGACTGAACCCACTCTAAGATCCAGTTCGAATCATTGAGTTTACCACAAAGACTTTTTGCTTTCTGTTCCACTGAACCATGGGAGCACAATGACGAATAAAGGTTTACTTCCATAAATATTGGAAAAAGTCCCAAATGTGCCCATTTTTCATGTTTTCAATATATCTGGTAAATACGAATAGTCAGGACAAATTTTAGCAGCTCAACTACTCACACATAAAAATGCAACCTTTCCTTTTCAATTTGGTGCTGATTTGGTTAAAATGGGGCCAGTACTTTTCGAGGTATCCCAATTTCAAAATGTGTCCGTTTGCTGCGCCTCACCCTGTAGATACAATAAAAAATAATGATGATGATTCATGATATAATGATGAAATTACTTTAGTCCGGTGGTTGAGCGTTCTAACTATGCATTTTGAGCTTAAGCAATGCGCTTTTGGGATTCGATTGGGGGTCCCTCAGCCTCAATTTGAAGAGTTGGAGACATCGGCGCACTCGACGCGGAGTGGGTCTGGGGGGGGGGCTTTGAAAGCTGAATGTGCGAGGATTCTTGAGGGCTCTTGGGTGGACCACTTCATCTCTTGATGTGTTTTATTTCAATACTATAGGTGCGTGGGCCAAGTCATTTTATTTTGGTTTGGCCAGAAACGATCAACAGTTGTTGCCTTTCTGCTGTTTACCGTGAACCGCTAGTATATACATCAAAACCCAGCATGTGGCGGTTTTCCGACCAGTTTTCCACTCTGCAGAATATTGTGAAATGTTTTTAGGAAAATTTGCTCACCATCAAGGAAGCTAAGAAAGGCGTCGAATCAATAACGGCCATCAACAGGGACCATCCTAGCTTCAGCGAGTTCTATCTGGAACCGGCAAACCGTCCAAAAGTGAAAGTGGAAGAGGAGAACAACGACCACGCAACCAATGTGACTGAATCTTACGTAATCACACAGGTTATGCTGCCGTTATTTTCCGATTCGAATTTGAGGTTAATGTCTTATAGATACTATTTAAAATTATTTTAAATCTTTGATGTTTATTTTTCAGAAAAGGAGATACTGTACAGCACGCCGATATCTACAGACACGTCACTGATTTTGTGAGAAAACATCAGTGCCAAGACGAAACCAATCAAAGGTGAGTGTGTTTTTTTCATTCAATGGCTTCAAAGTCTTACGTGCATATCTTCGTCAGCTTGCGAAATTGTCAGCTTGACAAAAAGTCCTTATAATAGGGCAATTGCATGATGTTGGTTCAGCCTGTCGCCACTTGGTAGTTTTGGTTCGGTGGCACAGCGCGCTTGCGCCAGATCCAGATTATCGATTAGTTTCGTTTATTTATGTTTTGCAAATTGCAAATGAAAGTCGAACAACGGTCCATCGCTTCTTCAGGGCTTCATTGGTGGGGAACTTGTGGAATTTTATGCCAATTCTATTTTTTTTTTATTTTTTTTTTTTTTGTTGAATTTTGAGCGCGGTGTGACACACAACATTTATAGGGCATTTTTCAGCGTCGACAATATAGAAAGATGAGAAGAGAACTAATGACAGCGGACAATTCGTGTGTCGAGATAAATGTTAATTTATTGAAGTGCCAAAATCACGCGATTGACAGTTATGACACACGATTTGGCGATTTGCAATACCAATTGATAAACCCAAAGTCCCCAGGTGGCAAACGGCGCCGCGCAAGCGCCCCCTACATGCAATCACCCTATTCTTCCTCAAAATCTGCTACTGTTTTGTCGCCTTGTTTGGCGCGATGTTCTCTATGTGATTTCTGTGATAAAAAATGACATCGTATGTCGCAAACTAAATAATTATCGACGGTCGCGTAAGTATTGTTGAGCCGTATTGTTGCACTGCTCGATAACCGTGTTCTCAATACGAAACTTAGGTATCAGTTGCGCCTAGGCAGTACCTATCTTTAATCATTGACTGATACAGCTCTATAACATCAATCAATTTATAAATCTTCTCATATAGGCGGTTCCCTTTGCTCGCAGCTCGTGCGCAGGTCTTCAAATATACAAGCTCACTGGTTCAATCGGCTGTTTAACCGGGAGCGCTTTTCGCTTTATCGATCGGGCTGGTTAGGGTTGGGGTTGGCGACGGCGCCAATATAGGTGAACCTGCGCCCCGAGGTCCCCAGGTAAATGAGAATGGCTATTGGTTGTCTCTCCACTGTCATCTAAGGCTGGCATCAAAGATAAAGCTACTCTGACCAGCTAAGAGCTAATATCGAAATTCATAACTGTGGCAAAATCAAAATTTGTTCTTTCTGTAATAGGCCATTCCGTTTGGACAAGTGGGGATGCGTGAAGGCGCTAAATTTAAAAAAATGCATACATTTGTCAATAGGCGGAAATTCAGTGCCATTTCTGCGCTTGCGCAACCATGCTAGGGGATTTGAGAATAGTGCCGTGTGCTAACACATGTAAAAAGCGTAATTTCAACATTGTATATTACTGACACGGCTGGAAATGAAACTTTCAAATAAGCTATGGAAAAAAGAGCGTTTCTTGATCTTTCATTGTGTTCCCAGCAATGATGGATCAGTTTTAGATACACAATGAGCGAAAATATGATAACGTGTTTATCAGTTGGTGTTTTTTTGAAAATACCGCCCTACTTCTAGTTTTCTTCTCTGCCTTCTTACAGTAAATACATCTGTATTCTATATACCGATACCTGAGCTCGGCATCTCTTAGCAACGTAGAATCTGCCGGCATTTTCCAGAGCGATCGGAACCCGTATTTTCTGGACTGCTCCTGGCATGTCCTGACTCGCAAGAAGTGGGGCAAGAGTTTATGTATGATTTTTGTGAACTGTTTGAAACAAACGAAAAAGCATCTTTTTTCAACTGTTGAATCTGCTTTGAATTTTATTTACTATACCGGGTGAGTGATGAATTTTGAAAATGCGAGGACGACTTGAAGGTTTATAGTGGTTATAGCGAGGGTGTCTTCCCTCGCAGACTGCGGCCGCTTGCAGGCGGATCTCAACATTCTCAACACAGTTGTCGCTTGGTGCGATGGGAAAGGCTTGCTGATCAAATGTGGGTAAGTGCAGCGTTATGTCCTACAGCAGAAAACATGCAAACGTCATTTTCGACTATACTTTGGGGGGAGAGATATTGCAGAGACCTCGGACGGTGAAGGACCTTGGGGTAGTTTTCGACAGCGGTCTATTCTCCAAAGAGCACATCAGTTCTATTTCGAGCCCGGCATACAAGAGCCAAGAGGCTTTGTGCTGAGAAACTCGAAAGCATTTTACAACGTTGAAACACTGAAAGCCTTGTATGTTTCTTCCGTCCGGTCTAAGCTTGAATACGCCTCTCTTGTCTGGAGTCCGATTTATGATTCTTTCATCAATTATTTGGAGAGAGTTCAGAGGAGTTCTTTTGAAAGAGGCTCACTTTATACTGGATAACCAATACCCTCCACGTGGTTTCTCTCAGGAGATCATGTTGGAGCGGTTCAATTTGTAATCTTGAAGTCTCGAAGAGTGTTCCACGACTCAATCCATTTTCTCTTTGGACTGTTTAGCAACGCGTTGGATTGCCCTGATTTTCTTGGCGCTGTGGGTCTCAGTGTCCCTCGGCTTTCCTCTAGGTCACACAATTTATTCCACCTTCCCACAGCTAGAACCAACATCCTAGTGGCATCTTCTCTCTATCAGATGATTGTTAATTACTCTGCTTGTTGCGAAGTTGATCTTTTCAACTGTTCTCTATCCGACATAAAGACCAAAGTTCTTACCCAAGTATGTACCCCCCTGGATTTGTCTATGGTATCCCTCACCCTTTAACTGGGCTGTTCTACCTCTTCGGTGTAGTACAATAATAAATAAACGAAATCCAGTTTTCTTCAGAAATACAGTTTGGTAATTTTAGGGTTAAAATACCTTGTAATTGTAAAAAAGCCTGTACCTTATTAAATCTGTTTATCTGTCTATCTAAATATGTATGGAAACGAATCATGATATTCGTTGCTTTGCAACAGTTCGATAAACCTTTGGAACTTTCTGCGTGTGCTTTTGAAGAATACGGGTTTCCAAAATTTATAACTCGCCCTGTAGTAAATGAAATTTCAAAATACATTCAACATTAAAAAAATATGCTTTTTTTTGCTCTGCATCAACAGCTAGGTTATTAGCAGGTTTTTTCCGTCGGGGTTTTTCTATATAACGATAGCATTGTTGACGATAACAATACGAAGTACTGAGGGATTTACATCTTTGGATCAGTGGAGGATTTATCGGTGGGGTTTTATTTCGATGACTTTCTCGTTTCATCCCTCTTCCTGGGGCATCACCGCACGATAGTATATGCCCCAGTACTAAGGGACGCGTGAAAGAGTCCATCTGGCCCAGTGAGGATTCGAATCCGGGACCTTCGCCTTTGAAAGCGGGGCCGAGCTCACCGTGCTACCGACTGGGTTGGTATATGCTTTTTGTTGGTTGCAAAGAGTCCGCTCATTGGCTCCCCCATATTTCCAAAAATCAAAAGCCGAAAATGTTTTCAATATTTTTATGGCACTTTTGAAGCATCTCCCTAAATTGGCCTGGACTTTTTTGTATAAGAGACTTGATTTGATTTGAGATATTGCAACTTACTAATACTAATATTGTATTAAATATTTGGAAAAAAAATCCTTTAGTGGTGTATGAGTGTATGAGTAGGGTAACACAGTAGTTGAATAGAAATCAAATCGTTTGTAGCAATGCAAAGTTATCATTTTTCAGGGGAGGGCAAATTTTGAAGGTTGACACTTGTTTTGAGTGGCCTTTAATTAGATCGAGGCTGTTTCAATGTGGACAGATTAGATCCAGGAGCCGGAACCAGAATCGTTGAGAACCAGAACCAAATAAAAAATTTGAACCGGAAGCTGAACCGTTATTTTGATCAAACATATTATTTTGTAAGAACCGGACCGATTTTTTTTTTCAGTTTTTAATTTATACTTTTTTAGCTTTATTATTATTCAATATGCGATATTCAAAGGCACGACTTGCGCTGTAGGTTCGCAAAGCTAGGGGATGGAACTCATGCGTCTGCGCGAGCTAGGAAAAGTCAAAACCTGCAGATTTTTAGACATCGATTTAACAAAGGAAAATAGATAACAAGAAACTCCTGATTTCCATGCTAGATTATGCGGAATGATGTTGTCCATGTGCATTGCTGTCGAAAAAATTAATTCCGCGCGTATAGTGCTCCGAAAAGAACGAAAAAGCCGTTTTCAGTGTATAACTGGTTGCCTAGAAGGTGATGTTTTTTGGGAACACATGAAATGGAACTGTAATGTTCTTTTCGTACGGTTTTTGCAGCCAGGCACTCAACAAACTGCCTGTCATTTTTGAAAAAAAAAAACAGAAAACACAAAACCTCTGATATATTATACATATAACCCGATAAAATTTTATAGCGTTTTCCACTGGGAGTTTTAGTGCGCACTTTTTGCACCGAGGCAGTGGAATCGTTTTCCACTGGCGAGAGTGCATCGTACCAAATTAAAAGTGTACGTTCCACTGGAAAGATGAACTTGCATTAAATGCGCATTTTTCACACGACCTCTGGGAGCTCGTGCGTCCAGTGCAGTGCAATGCAATATGGCGTCAATTCGAAGTAAACAGAGTAAACTGCAGTTTAAATTAGCAGTTGATCAATTTGTTAGGGAATTTGTAGAGTCCAGCGATTGTTCGGACTCAGACATAGAAATTATTGCACTGATGAAGAAAAACAAAAGAGTGAAACCGAAAATTCACAACTTTATTGAACATGTTGCTCATAAATTTTCGGATTTAGTTTAATATTTTGGTTTGGTTTTATTTTTTATTGTAAGAAAATTACTTCATCTTCTAATTTAAAGCGAATTTTCGAGTGGGAAAAGGCACTTGCGCCAAATTGTCGCAAGTGCACGCTGCATCATATTCCACTGAATTTTAACGCATTGCGCACTCCGGCGCATGAGGGTGGTTCCAATGCAAAGCTCGTGGAGTGCGTGACGTCATTGCACTTCCACGATTTGCACAAAAGTGCAAGCCAGTGGAAAACGCTATTAGTTACCATTTGTTTACATGCAGTTTTATGCCATTGACAGACAGGACGGCAACCGTAAGGCAGAGAAGAATACTAGAAGTAGGGCGGTATTTTCAAAAACACACCAACTGATAAACACGTCACCATATTTTCGCTCCTTGTGTATCTAAAACTGATCCATCATTGCTGGTCTTGAACACAATGAAAGATCAAGAAACACTCTTTTTTCCATAGCTTATTTGAAAGTTTCATTTCCAGCTGTTTCAATAATATACAATGTTGAAATTACGCTTTTTACATGTGTTAGCATACGGCACTATTCTCAAATCCCCTAGCATGGTTGCGCCAGCGCAGAAATGGCACTGAATTTCGCCTATTGAATGTTGAATTATTATAGTGTACCAAACATATATTAGAATGCGGAGAACTGAAATACAAAAAAAAAATATTTACGTAATGCTTTCCAAAATTTCACGATTTCCATGATTGAAATTAATTCATGGATTGACAGATGAAAAAATCAATCTAATAAGTTTTAATAAACTTTTCACTGGAATGTTAGTTCTCAGAGACTTTTCTTAGGATGAAAGAAGAGTGAAACTGTTTTCACTGACGGAACAGGTGACTTTTCAGATGAAAAGTACATACTAGAAGGTGGTAGTTTTCTTTAGAAATGGAAGCTGTAGACACAGTGTTTCGCTATATTGCTTTAGCTCTTCAGTACAACATACCAGACATGAAATTTTCTGTAAAACTACGAAGAGAGTTGTAATGATCTCCAAACTCTGCTGGTTCTTTTACACATTTCGGCAAGCTCAATGTTAATTTATAAACGTTATTTTTTCTCAAAGAACTATTTCTGAAGAAAACTACCACCTTCTAATATGTACTTTCCATTCGAAAAGTCACTTGTTCCGTCACTGAAAACATGTCCACACTGCCTTCATCTTATGAACTAAGTTGACGGTTCTTTGAGAAAAATCAACGTTTATAAATTAACATAGAGATTTTTCTGTTAACACACTCTTTGATAATACGTAAACTTTTGACTTTACAGATTTGTGAAGCCGAAAGGCGCCCTAGTTGGCATATGCGGAACCGAAAATCTCATAACACGGGAAGAATTGATGGAAAAGGTATGTGCCGCCATGAAATCGTGTTATAAAGTATCCTCGGGTGCGGAAACGACTGTGAATAAGGGAAAGGTGTCTCCTATCAACATAAGCGTCAGCCAACGGGCGGGCAACAAAAAAGTAACTCTCGTCGACAATTTGGAGCTCTTTGGAATCAACATTGGTGAATTCGCCAAGGAGTGCCAGCACGGGGTGGCCGCTAGCACTAGTATCAGCAAGCTGTTGGGAAAGAAATGCGATCAGCTCTTAGTTCAAGGCAACCAAGTCAATTTCGTTTATAAATTGCTAACAGGTACGTACGATCAGTAATCTAATTTGGCTCTCAACACCTCTACCACCTCATTTTCTTTCTATTTTAAAAAGTAAATTCTCGGTTTTTCAAATTGTGTCCCTCCTTAGCTCCTCTTTTTAACGCTATTACTGGCGTTTTGTGTCTGTCCGTCTTGTCGAACTCCTTCTAAACTAAAAGTTGAAGTGAAAATTGTACGTGAAGTTTTGATTTGATTTCACTTTGAACATGATAGTAAAGAGCTAAAATTTCAAGTCCGACTTGCAACTCGTGCAGCGGCGCAATCAGTGTCACGTGATCTTTTTCAGCTGGCCGTCAGTGACGCAGCTTATCGCGGCGGGTTGCAAGTCAGACTTGAAATTAATCCCTAAAAAAGTTAGCAATGAAAACAATTGAACTTGTTAGTGTCAATCAGTAGTATACAACTATACAAGTGTCCCAGAATGAACGGCCCCGTGGCGCAGGTGGTTGTGTGGCTGCCTGCGGCCACGGGAGCCCCGGGTTCGATTCCCGGACGAAGTCCGGATGTTTGTGCTGTCTAAATACACAATATTGCGCGGAAGTGGCGCTCCGACACGGATGTCATGCGAACTAAGAAGACGGTGATAAGTTATCATCGCGCATGTTCAGGGCCGCTATTCTTGAATCGTGTGAGAAAAGTCCCTGGGAGTTTTATATAATCCATACTACACTTCTGTAGCGAAAGTTGCCTAAAAACCACGATTTTAGGCAACATTCGCTACATCAGTGATTCAGTGTACTGCGGAATGTATTTTACTCCCAGGGACTTTTCTCACACAATTCAAGAATAGCGGCCCTGAACTCGACAATGACATTGGCCCGTATTCATATCCCCCTTTTAGTGTTAAAAGCGGTTTTAAAGATGCGCCTCTAACATTTCCGTATTCATACGTGGTTTTAGCGCGCCTCTATCATCACTTTAAACAGGCGTCTCTAAAGTCGTCTTAATAGGGGATGTTTAGAGACGGGCCTATTCATATGTCTCTTTTACGTGTCTTTAAGCGACTTTGGATGGTCTCACGCATGCGTCAAGTTAGATGGGATCCAAATGTGCCAACAGGCGTGTTTTGAGTCCATTTAACCTACAAGCTGTGCCGTGTGTTCTTGGGAAGTGTGACGAAAATCACATTTTCTTTCTAAAATATTGATTTAATTGAATTAATGGAGCATGCCGCCGAAATGCGGGAAGTGCGCAGTGCTCTGGATATCCGCCCCGAAACCGCCAAGCCAGCTCTTCCTATTTTTTTTCATGACCGCGTGTCATTTTGGCGTTGCTGGACTTGTCCTCGATTACGACTTGTTTACCAACACAATGTCTGATTTGTTTTCTTCGCTAAAATTCTTAGCGCGCTTTCAGTCATACTCCCTCACTATTTACTGTACTCAAGACGGGGACGACTTACACAAAACAGTCGAAACAGGTGTTCACTTCTTAAGTTAACAGATCCAGGCCGCTCTTCTTGAAACTGTGGAAGAAACTCCCTGAAACTTTTATGCGAGGTTTTATGCAATCCGCAGTACATCAATGTAGCAAAAGTTGCCAGCGCTTCCGTTTTGCCAGGGGGAGCTGCTCGGCTGCTCGGGGTAAATCACTAGACAAAGAAAACAGATCCAGCTGGGCTGTGATTGGTGTATGTATTTACTTTCTCTATCTAGTGATCTACCCGGAGCGGCTCCCGGCGCAAAACGAAAGCGGTTTGGGGTTCTTGCCTACCTGCGTCTACCTTCGGGTAGGTAGTTTTGAGTACATTTCACAACGTTGCCAAATCAACACCCCCTTTAGTTAGATGGGCCCTAACAGGACGTAAAAGGTGGCCTATGAATACGACCGCTCTTATCAGGTAGCCGAGCGCTTTTTGTTAGAGGCATGCTAAATGTGGCTTAAATGTGGGATATGAATACGGGCCATTGACTTCAGTGTTTGACGTTGACGTTTTGTACAGTTCTATCAGCAACTTGTGAAGTCTTCCGATTTAAAATGCATATTCGGCGGTCGAAAAAGTGTGTACCACTCAGAGGACCGACTGTCGCCACGCCATGCTGTCGTCAATACAATACAGCACTGATTAAATGAAATATCCCCAGACAATTTCACGGTAAATTTGAATGTTATGGTTGAAGCTCGGGTTGAAGAGTTCCATGTTTTTTTTATTTCGTAATTTGGGGCATTTGGGAATGATCCCTAACATATGTGCTTTCATGAATAGATTGCGAGGGTTACTCCGATTTTTCTATGTAACCACTTCTACTTGAAAACGACGCATAATCCATTGAGCTTATTTTGAGAATCACCTATTTTACAGCGTAACATATGGAAGACTTAGAACGAATCACCTCGTGTTTTAGCGCATGCGCTAAGCGGTCACGCAATATTGTGTATTAGCAATTTTTTACTGTTGTAGAGGTTAATAAATGAAGGCATGGCTAATGTGGGCCGATGAAGAGGTAACAAAATTAAAAAAAAAATTCAAGTGTCCCAGAATAAACTGGACAACGCTCAACTATAAATTTCTCTCATTAAATCATCGTAAAAACCAAAATCGCTTTGCGAAATTCAGCCTTATAAGGAAGATATATCCCTGTTGTAAATGACCCAAAGTAATAATAAATATTGATTGGTTTTATTTTGGTTCAAACTACATATTTTAGATCAGAGTTTTCTGCCGGAAAATAACCTAAAACCAGTGTAGATTTAGTTGGGAATATTTTCTGTGAAATTATTTGGTTTATGAGGGTTCGAAGCTGGACTTCCTGCCGAGAAATAACAAAAATTCAATGTAGATTTTGTTGGGGATATCCGATATACATTTATTTTGTTTATGTGGGCTCAAAGCTGGTTCGCCTGCCGGCGCATAACCAATGGAGTGTTGAACTTTAAAAAAAATATTTTGTTTTCGATGGAAACAGAAACTAAACTGCTCAACGAAAAATAAGGATATTGAAAATTGTCGCTCAAGTTTAAATAAAGATAACTGAAGGAAAAATTGACCAATTTGGAAAAAATCAACACTGCCTGATAGAACTATTCTTTGGCTACAAGGTGCTATCCTTAGTTTGATCATACATCGCATTTTGCAAGATATACAGGGTGCCAAGGGAAGAGGTGAAAATTAGTGAATTTTCGAAGTGGTCTACCTGTTTTAGAAAAAATGTCAGATTTTTTCTCAGTTCATTTTTTGAAAGCCCGCATCAATCTGTCAACTAAATAGTAAATTTTTTTTAATCAGGTTTTTTTTTCAAAAAGTTTTGATTTTTTTTCATGAAATCAAATAAAAATTGATGTCGATTCTGTAAACGGCTTCTATTGAAATTTGATAGTAAAGTATGATTTCACTTCACAAACCGTCTCATTGAATCATTAAACCAACCGATACAAGTGACTTCCCAAGGAGGTATCCGTCAATACTTTGTTACATGTTGGATTTATCAGATCAGGATAGTTAGATCAGAGAAACATCACAAAGCCTAATTTCTAGACTTTTATGGAAGTACAACATGGACACTGCTGGTGTCGCTAGAAGACCTGGCTCAAGTCAAAGACAAAAGACAACTGCACTGCAAGGCAAGATCGTTCAATCGTTCAGTGCTCGAATAAATCCCTTCGAGAATGCTACGATTTTGAGAAGTCGATTATGCAAGTTATTGATTGTTTGATGTTCTTTCATTGTATAGGTTTATTGTTGCAATAAATTTCTTCCCAAGCATCACCAGTATAATTTTGGACATATTTGTCTTGTCCTTTGGACAGCAGGCATAAAAATGTTTGCTGATTGAAAATGTCCAAACCATCCTCCATCCCAGTCGGGTTTGCTCTGAGAAACATCCTTGCTATGAGAATATGGGTATGCGCCTTCTGTCCTGTGATTCAAAACAAATTTCGATTCTAGGCCCATGTGTTCATCAGCTATAGATTTCTCAAACAAACATAAGTGAAATCATACCTTATTACCAAATTTCAGTAGAAGCCGTTTGCAGAATCGACATCAAATTTTTTCGATTTCATGAAAAAATTCTAAAATGTTTGAAAAAAAGAAAACTGAATAAAAAAATTACTTATAGTCGACAGATTTTGATGCAGACTTTCTAAAAATTAACTCAGAAAAAAACTGACATTTTTTCTGAAGCAGGTAGATGACTTCGAAAATTCACCAATTTTCACTTCTTCCTTTGGCACCCTGTATATCTTGCAAAATGCGATGGATGATTAAACTAATGGAACCACCTTGTAGCCAAAGAATAGTCCTATGAGGCAATGTTGATTTTTTTTGAATTGGGTAATTTTTCCTTGAGTTATCTCTATTTGAACTTGAGCAACAATTTTCAATATCCTTATTTTTCGTTGAGCAGTTTATATGGAAAAATAACTGACCCGTATTTTTTTATTTAGCCAAAAATCGTATCGTTTGGCCGCAATAAATAAACGAAATTCATATATTCTGCCTATTTCTGACGTCATTTACACAAGCAGTATAGGCGGTGACTCGCTGTGACGTCAGAACTAGTTGATGTTATTTATTTATTACGCCCAAACGATACGGTTTTTGACGGAATAAAAAAAACACGGGTCAATTGTTTTCCAATGTAGTTTCCATTTCAATCAAAAGATTTTTTTAGTATAATACTCTATTTTAACTATACAGGGTGTCCGTTTTTCGAGGCTAAGCATGGGTATCTCGCTTATCTCAAGAGATACAAAGTCGGTTAAATTAGGAAAAAGTTGCGCATTTTCATGACGATCAATAATCCAAAAAGAAATTTGACGTATCGATTTTAGTTTTTGAGATATCGTGAAAAAACATGAATTTAAATTTTTGTTTTAATTTTGTATTCAAAAAATGGTTCAAGGTGGCCTTTTCTAATCTAGACATTGCCAGGGCACTTTTTCAAGAGGAATTCAAAGCTGCCAAAATCTTTATTCTAGCTTTCAAATCAACCGAGATACGACATTCAACTTTTTTCTCCAATGAGCGCCATATTGGATTTTGATATTTTTGAATACGGTATTCTTTTCTGGTTACAACGATGTGCTACATGTCACTGTTGAATAAATGTTCAACATTTACGTTTTTTTTTTTATTGTTGGTGCTGATTTTGTTTCCAAAGCACTCTTTGAAAAATAAAAAAAAAAAATTTTGCTCAAAAGCATGAATCCAACAGTGACATGTGACACATCGTTGTAACCAGAAAAGAATATTGTATTTAAAAATATCAAAATCCAATATGGCGCTCTTGAGAGAAAAAAAAGTTGAATGTTATATCTCGGTTGTTTTGAAAGCTAGAATGAAGATTCTGGCAACAATGAATTTCCCTTAGAAAAGTGCCTCCACAATGTTTTAGTTAGAAAAGGCTATCTTCAACCGTTTTTCAAATAAAAAATAAAAACAAAAATTACAAATTTCTGTTTTTTCTCGATATCTCGAAAACTAAAACTGACAAGTCAAATATTTTTTTGGATCATTGATCGTCATGAAACTTCGCAACTTTTAACCGACTCTGTATCTATAAAGATAAGCGAGATACCCATGCTTAGCCTCGAAAAACGGACAGCCTGTATTTGGTTATGTGTGTTCAAACCTGGGTTTTCTGCCAGAAAATTACCACTTTCAACAAACGTAAATCTTGTTGAACATTACCATCATAGAATTGTAAAGAAAAACATCAGGTTGTGAGATTAACGTTTAGTCCTTGCCTTTTATTGACTTGATTCCAGAACTTCATACAGTTCGTGCTTCCTCTTCGGCTGTCTCCTCTCCAGTCCCCCGTCCCTCCCGTTGTGTGCGCTTCCTCTCCACCGCCGGAAGGCCAGGACCATACTCTCGGTTTACACGGCCTTTCCTGAATCTCGAGTGTCCTCACTCGATCATGGTGTCCACCGAGGTGTCCACTCTAGGAGCTGCTTGATGCATGTCCGTCGCTATGCACAGCGGTTGATTGTGTCTATGTTCTGACTGCTCTGATTGTGCGGTCATTGTAGATATGTCTTCGCGGTCACCGGTGGGGAACTAGTCGAAAATTCGTATTGTTGTGTTCGACTTTGAAAAAATTCACATGCAAAAAAGTTGGAGGAGATTTTACTTCTTATTCAATCAGTTTGACACCCCCTGAAGTGAAATTTTGGAACGGACGTGAAGTCATATTGTGAAGCATAAAAACTTGAGTGACTGTACAAAATTCTGTTTTTATATCACGAACGGTTTTGGAGATATGCCATAAAAACTACATCAAAAAATCAACTTTATAGGCCTGTATCTCTCTTAAGAAGCATTTTGGTATAGAGGTAAGTTTGGTTGAATCGACCTATTTTGTTGTCAGGAATATGTGACACCTTTTTGTGTACTCATTTCTGGGACACCTGTATGTCTAGGAACAAAAAGTATAAATTCACCTCTAAACAAAAAAGTTATTCAAAGTTTCATGGCCACTAAGGTACCTACCTAACCGGACGGTCGGCGCACCAGACACTCCCTCTTATTTAAATCGAAAGTAAAAAGTATCTGATTGAGAAAGGACTTACGGTTTCCAAGTTACGGCTAGCTCCAAATAATGTGTACCTATGTCATTTTAATAATGAACACTCTTATGTGCAGGTATAGGTATTATTTTGACAATATCCATATATTAACGAACTTTTTTTTCCAGAAAAGTACAAGATTCCGCAGAAGTACGTAAAGGGTTTGGAAAATGCACCAAAGAAAAAGAAATAAAATACATTTTGTACTGACTAACAATAAAGCATTTTGAAATTTTCTTTTCTCTTCAACTTCTCATCCATTGATCGAAAAAATGAAGTATGGTAATCGCGAAAAAAAAGTTTATTTGTTTTTTTGGTCTCCCCGTATGCTAAAACGTGGAGATCTGTCAAAACAAAACAAAAATTCCGTGTCGCTCGGTCTGTTACTGTGTATATGTTTGTGTTTTTTTTGACCCCCCCCCCATTTATTTCTAAACCCTCGGACCGCTCTCGACCAAATTCGGTATGCGCGTAGGGTTCATGGTAGAGAAGAAAGAAAGAAAGAAAGAAAATAAGATTTTTAACGTGATCTGTCAATGGGAAATGTCACTGTCAAACAAAAAGTGACAGGAAATTTTGACAGCGATTTTGATTTTTGATAGCTCTCATTTTGTGCCCTTGGAAAACTATTCAAAATGTGTAAAAGTGATGACATATCTGTCATCTGTCAAAAGTTATAAGCTGTCAAAATAAAAATTTTGAGGTTGAATAACTCGAGAAGTACCGACGGATTTCAACCAAATTTGGTTTGCAGCAAGAGTACCGGCCAGGGACTTGATAGAGCATGTGCAGCTCTGATTAAACTCAGGCGTGCAACTTGAATTCAAAAGAAATAAAATTTCTTTGGAAAATAGGTAAAAATGGGCTTGTCCCACGTTTTTTTTTCCGAGGTTTTTGGATCGATTGCAATACAACTTTGTGAACATGCGCCTGGTAGTGTGCAGATGTAAAAATAAGCTATTGGCTCTGAAACGTCAGTCAGGTGTACCACAGAACAA
The DNA here is from genome assembly GCA_949128115.1 of Anaspis maculata. Taxonomy (NCBI): domain Eukaryota; kingdom Metazoa; phylum Arthropoda; class Insecta; order Coleoptera; family Scraptiidae; genus Anaspis; species Anaspis maculata. Next base: position 37,160,395 of record OX421968.1, read on the forward strand.
TTTAATAGAAACGTCTGTTTTTACTTTTTTTTCGCAATTTTTTCAAATTATTGGGAAAATTCCACCGATTTTGATGAAACTTGGTGCATAGGTAGTATCTGACGAGTGGAACGTCTGGTTAAAATTTTGTTGACATCAGGCAATCGCGGCCGCCGGAACTGGAAAAAATAATTGTCGAAGATACTCGATACATCGAAGTATGATGTATTTAAGTGCCTTCGAGGAACATGGAAGATTTTGGTTCTTTTACAGTTCTGGATGGCTCCTGATGAGGTCACATCTGCCACACCAAATTCGTTGGCGCTATTTCTGGAATTGTCAAGTTCAGTCTCAAGAATGTAAATCGAGAAGCCCTTTGCTTTATCAGAAAATGCATAGTTTATGGACAGGGAGCTGGTGCCTCAAAACTCACGTCATAAGGTACATGATTAACCCTACTGTAGGTCTAATGTGCGTTGCTAAGGTTCTTTGAAATGTCTTTGTCTTTTTGTTTCACATGTCAGGCCGGGGGCTTTAGGCTGGTATGAGCTTGTCAATTTTCGAAAAAATGGCCAAAAATTTACGTCATGAGGTGCATGAATGAAACCAACGGGATTTTGTGTGAGAACATCCCCTTAATCAAAAATCGGGTCATAACACAAGATTTTTGGTAGTCCGGATGCTAGTTGCATAAAATGGAATGAACCTTGCATTTTTTGATGAGAAGATGCTACTTGGTGAAAATGTTCTTTGCATCATACTCTTCCGATCCAGAAAGGTAGCCATCAGTGCCATCCATGCCGTCAGCGTATACAGGGTGAAACAGAAAAAAAAAGTTGGAAAATTATATTTGAATAACCGAAGCATGTGAAGACGTGTAATTTACCACATACATCAACTGTTTCATGCTCATAAAGTCACAGCAAACCATTCTTGATTTGCTTGAACCGTCTTTAAAATGGAGGGGAAAAACAGAAAAAAAAACAAAAACACTCGTTTTTCCATAAATAAGTGATTCTTGGAGATATTGACACAATACTTGGTATTTCTACAAAAAGTAATGTTAGAAATGATATGAGCTGGGTAGCCAATTCCTAAGCCAACTATCTCCAGAAATACGATTGTCAACTTTTTTTTCCTCTTGAGCACCATCTTGAATCTGCCCTGTAAGGTATCGTTGAAAAAGTGATTGGTTATCATAATAATGGTAATATGTAATCATTGCATCGTGAAAACAACCTCCTCATCATAATTTAGTGACCTCTTCGGCGGGAAGGAATTGCCATTCACGTATTTTCTGGCTATTTAAAGCTTTAGTGCCCATGATGGCATTTGCAACATCTGGAATGGTGAAATATGTTACGCATTATGAACCTTGATATACTTTGACCAAGTTTTGCAATCATCAATTGAAAGGTTTGTTCTTAAAAGCTGTTTGAACAAAATTTGTTTAACTTTTTTATGGAAAATGCTAAATATTGAATCTTTCACCCTTATTTGATTCCTCGTTGAGGAAAGCCTGAAACCGAAAGTCGCCAAAATTTTTATGCCAATGGTTCACTGAGAACTGCTCTTCAATGTGTAGTTTTCAAAATCTGCATAGTTGCGTTCAGATTTCAGACAGAGAGCGACAAAGAAGTTCATGCAGTGAAAAAAGACACAACTTTCAATGCAACGGAGAAATCCCGGAAATCTCCCTTTTAGATAGGCTTCCCGCGATACACAGGTTCTGTGAGACTCTCAAGCGTGTGTGAAAGGCTTAAAAACATAACTCACTCAAGGCTATAACAGTGTACCAAATTGCACATTCATGTTATGAAAAGCAAGTTCTCCAGATAGCTTTTAGTCTAGCTCTGGACTAGTTTTTTCTTGCCAGTAATTTATGTCTTTTTTTACTGCATGAACTTCTTTGTCGCCCTCTGTCTAGAATCTGAACGCAACTATGCAATTTTTGACAACTAAATGTTGAAGAGCCCTTCCCACTGAACCATTATCATGAAAAATTCAGAGATTTTCGGTTTCAGGCTATCCTCAGTGAGGGATCAAGTAAGGGTAAGAGACCCAATATCTTGTATTTTTCATAAAAAAAACGACACAAATTTTGTTCAAACAGCTTTTAAGAACAAACCTCTCAATTGATGATAGTGAAACTTGGTAAGCTACCTCGAAGTACATCAAGGTTCATGATACGTAACATATTTCACCATTCAAATGTTGCAAATGCCATCATGGGCACTAAAGCTTTGAAGAGCCAAAAAATACGTGAATGACAATTCTTTCCCGCCGAAGAAGTCACTAAATTATGATGGGGAGGTTGTTTTTGCGATGCAATGATTTCATGTTACCATTATTATAATAACCAATCACTTTTTCAACGATGCCTCACAGGACAGATTCAAGATGGTGCCCAAGGGAAAAAAAAAGTTGACAATCGTATTTCTGGAAATAGTTGGCTTAGGAATTGGCTACCCAGCTCATATCATTTCTAACATTACTTCTTGTAAAAATACCAAGTATTGTGTCAATATCTCTAAGAATCACTTATTTATAGAAAAAAAGAGTGTTTTTGTTCTTTTTTCTGGTTTTCCCCTACATTTCAAAAACGGTTCAAGGTAATCAAGAACAGTTTGCTGTGAGTTCATAAGCATAAAATATTTAATGTTACGTGGTGAGTTACACGTCTCCACATGTTTCGGTTAAATAAATATAATTTTTCAACTTTTTTTTTCTGTATCACCCTGTATACGCCGCTGGCATGAATGGCGCTGATGGCTACCTTTCTGGATCGGAAGAGTACGATGCAAAGAACATTTCCACCGAGTGGCATCTTCTCATCAAAAAATGCAAGGTACTATCAACTAGCATCCGGACTATGGGGGCTCTCGGTCCATAAGACAAGTTTGAAATTTTCAAAAAGGGCTAAACTTCATCTCCTTCTGGAGACTTCTCCTTTTACAAAATTTCAGGAATGAAAAACGATTCTTATAAGATTTCTTAAGTAGGCTTCGAATCTGTCCACAAAAATGTTTAATGGTGCATCGCTTACAGGGTGCAACATCGAAAATGTTTTCTCAAATCGTACACCCTGTATTTTAACATGGAAATCGATTCCGTCTTCCATCCTGACTACAAATATATATATATATATATATATATATATATATATATATCACACTTAGTGGGTTAAGTCAACAAGACGCCTGTGAAAAAATTGATCAATTTTGGTCCTTTTTTGAAAATTTCAAACTTGTCTTATGGACCGAAAATTTTGTCTTACGACTAGATTTTCGATTAAAGGGGTGTTCCCACAAATAATTCAGTTGGTTTCATTCTAGTATCTTATGACGTAAATTTTTGGCCATTTTTTCGAAAATCGACAAGCTCATACAAGCTCAAAGCCCCCGGTCTGACATGTAAGACAAAGCAATTTTTAACAACTTTATCAACGCACATAAGACCTGCAGGGTTAAAATCATGTACCTTATGATTATGACGTAAGTTTTGAGGCACCAGCTCCCTATCCATTAGGCGCTAATCCATCGGATTAATCATTAATTTCTCGATACATTTTTATTTTATTTTATTCTATTTCTCCGGAAATATTTGACCGATGCTGATGTAACTCAGTAGAGTGGTGAAAGTCGATGGTGGAAAGGTAAAAATGACATTTTCACTGTGATCTGTCCGACAGAAATGTCACTGTCGAAGTGACAGGAGATTTAGATGTAACGATTTTGACATTTGACAGCTCTTTTTAAAGCTCTTCAAAAACTATCTACCTACTTAAAACATGCAGAATGCAGAAATCATGACATTATGTGATCTGTGATAAGCTTTACAGGGTGTTTCAGATTGAAATCGCGTCCTTTCAGGAAGTGATGAAAAACGTCAAAAGAAGTAGACTTTCTCAAAAGAAATATACGTCAGAAACGAATAAATACGCAGATATGGGCGTTCAAAGTTGAACCTTGAAAATCGATTTTTCTTCATAGGTTTGGAACCTTTCAACCGATTTTGTTCCAATTTGAACCAAAGCTCACTGAGATGAGTCTGTATCAAACAATAATAACGCGTTCCATCAAAAATTTACAGGGGCGTGGATAATTGGGGGTGTCCCCACTTTTTCACCCCTATTTTTTCAACCCTAGGGTAATTTGGTGAATTGATCATATTTTCGAATTTGACGTTCAATTCTAAAGGAATAGTTATTCTTGCGAAATTTTGATTAGAGGCTTCGTTCTCAAGATATTTGAGGTTGAAACTTCGGAAAACATCTCGAAAACACCACTTTCAAAGCCCTGCAAATTAAAATCCAAGATAACTGATGATTCTTTTATTGGGATAAGTTTTTTAGGCGTTTCAAGTTGCTAAATCATGAGTTTTTGTAGAAAACGAGTTTTCAGGAAAAATATTTTTTTGACTCTTGAAGTGGATATTTTGGTGTTTTCTGGAGTTTCAAACGCAAAAATCTTGAAAACGAAGCCTTCAATCAAAATTTTGCAAAGGTAATTTTTTCTTTGAAATTGAACTTAAAATTCAAAAATGTGAACAATCTTTAAAATTACCTCAAGGGGTGAAAAATAGGGGTAAAAAAGCAAAGGCATTTCCCATTATCTACGCCCCTGAGAAATTTTAATGGACTGCGTTATTATCGTTAGATACCGACTTATTTCAGCAAGCTTCGGTTCTAATTTGAACAAAATCAGTTGAGAAGTTATGACGAAAAATCGATTATTAAAGTTCAACTTGGAACGCCTATATCTCCGTTATTATTCGTTTCTGACATATATATTTTTTAAGTAGTCTACTTCTTTTGACGTTTCCCATCACTTCCTGGAAGGACGCGATTTAAATCTGAAACACCCTGTATAAGCTGTCAACTCAAAGCTGAAACTTTGATGTCCATCAATAGCTCTCGAGAAGTACTGAACGGGTTTCGATTAAATTTGGTATGCACGTAAGGTGTACACCTACGTAGGGTTTATAGTAGAAAACAGAAAGTGCGATTTTCAACGTGATCTATCAGCGGGAAGTGTCACTTTCAATGAAAAATTTGACCGAATGATTTTGATTTTTGATAGCTCATTTTGAAGCCCTTGGAAAACTCTATTCAAAACATGTAAAAGATTCAACGGTAAAAGTCATGACAAATCTGTCATCTGTCAAAAGCTATAAACTGTCAAAGCCAAAACTTTGACGTTCAATAACTCAAGAATAAGTATACGTACAGGTGTCCCGTTTTTCAACGCTCACTATTGGTATCTCGGAAACGGTAAGAGATACAAAGTCGGTTGAATCACAAAAAAGCTGCGCAATTTTATGGCTATTTCAAAAATGTCAAAATATCAAAGATATCTTTGGTCATTTTTGAAATATCCCAAAAAAAACTGAAAAATGCCGAATTCCAAAAATTTAAATAACTTTTTTATTATGACAGCTATCAATTTGAAAATTGAAATCCTGACATTTTTCAAGGTCCTTGATCGACTGACGTCAATAATTTCTTCCTGCACTTACTAGTTTTTGAGATATGACAGTCAACTCCATTCGTCCGGAGTTCATTCGTCAACTTTTTTCTTATGGACACCATGATATTTGTTCACCCCATAAAACTCATCTTTTCTTTCTCTTTACAAAGATATAAAACACTTGTAGCATTTTTGTCAAAATAACCTGTAAAAATTGGAAAACCCATTTTTGGGGCGAATAAATCTAGTTACCGGTTCTGTTGCCATGCTCTCGTGGCATGATAACAATGGCATTCGGTTGCCATGGTCGGTTGATTTTGGAAAAAGTTGAATTACATTCGGTTTTCATGTATTTGATAATGGTAATAAATAACAATAAAACAAATACAAAACCAAGTATAACCCAAAATAACACCGCCATAGCAATAAACATTTATAATTTACTATTACTCGAAATGGGGTTCATTTTGCAAGGAACGCTCAAAGATCGAATTTGTGGTTCATGACAGAACATCACAAAGCAACCAAGAGCTGGAAGCAAGGAGTTGATGATGCGTTTCAGTCAATTAAGGACGGAGTCCAGTTGGTAAAATAAGCGTTGCGAAATCAATCAGTCTGGGTTTATTCCTTGACGGATTTTCACCATTTTGGTCTCTTTCGAAAGCTACAAGGATGTACTTTGGTTTGAGCCTATTCGCATTTCCAAAATCCAAAAATAATTTTTTCAAATGTCAAAATTAATTTTTTTGGATTTCGGAAATGCCAATAGGCTCAAACCAAACTACATCCTTGTAGCTTTCAAAAGAGACCAAAATGGTAAGAATCCGTCAAGGAATAAATCCAGACGGATTGATTTCGCAACGCTTATTTCACCAATATGACTCCGTCCCTAATAACCCGCACGATATCAGCGCAGCCGTTGAAAACATGGCTAAAAGGCACACAACTCTGCATAGAGCAGAATGGACTCCAATTCGAGCAATTGTAAATTATGAATGTTTATGGCTATTGCTATGTTTTTTGTGTTATACTTGGTTCTGTATTTGTTTTATTGTTATTTATTATCATTATCAAATACACAAAAACGGAATGTAACCAAACTTTTTCCAAAATCAACAGACCATAGCAACAAAATGCCATCCTTTATTATGCCACAAGAGCATGGCAACCGAAGCGGTAACTCGATTTTTTCGCCTCAAAAACAGTTTTTTCAATTTTTACAGGTTATTTTGACAAAAATGCTACAAGTGTTTTATATTTTTGTAAAGAGAAAGAGAAGGTGAGTTTTATGGGATGGATAAATGATATGGTGTCCATAAGAAAAAATGAAGTTAACTGTCATATCTCAAAAACTAGTAAGTGCAGGAAAAAATTATCAACGTCAGTCGATCAAGGACCTTCAAAAATGTCAGGATACCAAGTTTCAAATTGATAGCTGTCATAATAAAGAAATGATTTGAAATTTTCGAATTCGGCATTTTTCAGTTTTTTTTTGTTGGGATATTTCTGAAATGACCAAATATATCTTGGATATCTTGACATATTTGAGATAGTCATAAAATTGCGCAGCTTTTTTGTATTTTAACCGACTTTGTATCTCTCACCGTTTCCGAGATACCAATAGTGAGCGTTGAAAAACGGGACACCTGTAGACTGTCTGATTTCTACATGATTCTAGTGGGCAGCAATTCAGGCCGCGATTGGCCTATGGCGACCAGAAACACAGTCCTCTAGAGTCATGTAGAAATCAGACAGCTTATACTGACTGAACCGATTTCATTCGGTCAGTTATTGCTTATAGGTAGGTACTTTCACCGTGGGTTCCACAAAATAGATAATACGAGATTAGTTGATTCGCGATTTTTATTTGTCAATTTGTAGCTGACTGATCGATGGAAATGCTGGTTTATCCCTCAATAATGAATAGAATATGGGTCTAGTACAGATTTCAGGCATTTTTTGTAGGTAATCGCCTAGCATTCAGCAGAAAAAAGTTCAGTTAATCTGCAATCAGCCTTGATCGCTGATCATCTTTTTTGTGGAACTGACGGTTAAACTAATTAGGCATTTCCACATGACGTCACGAGCTCGTCAGTGTTGCCAACCTAGTTGAATTTATAACGTCAAAAAAGTGTTGGGGAACAACCCGCGTTGTTATGATTGTAAAAAAGTACTTTTTTGAGATTTTGGATACAGTAGGAAGCAAGTTTGCGCGTGATAATTGTTCACGAAACTCTGGCGCTTCGATCAATACTGATAGTTGGAGATGTGCTGCCCCAAATAGCTCAATAAACAAGAAAGTTTGGTGGAGTGCTTAAATCATTTTCGTCGAAAAAAAAAAGAAATCCGTGGCTTTTTCGGAAAACTAGATTCCTGGAAGAAAAGAGCATCTCAGGAAGTATCTCAAAGTGCCAAGAAATGCGACTCAAAGACATCTGGGAAGGAGAAAATATGCCAGTTTATATGCCTGCCAATAAGGTAAAAAGCTGACAAAGTTGTTAGAATACAGAATAAATGTGAGATGATTTTACAAATTATCCATTACTAAGCGCCCTTCTGATTTCAGAAAGTATGGCTGTGGCAAAAACTGTGACCTGTGGCGATCGTGAAATGGGAAAATCCAGCGACCAAGGAATTTCTAAGCAAGTTAGGACATTGTGGAGTTGACCACAATGTTACCTCAAATCCTGCTTACAAGAAGAAATTTCAGGATTTTTTAAGCAATGTGTCTTGCCGCGATGAAGCCATCAACTGAAAATTCAAGATTGTCAAGTCAGGTGTACGATTTGGTCAACAGAAGATGAAGATACTCGGAGCCGATCGCCGATCTAGGGTTACCATAAGTCTTTTCCAGTTTCCAGGACAATAAATCCTTGAAATCCGGACAAAATCCGGACACACTTACGTAGGTGCACATAGCATGACCTTTTTTATTTTTTTATTTTTTTTTCTCCCTTTTTTTTATGAAATTATGAGACATACTGCAAGGTTAGCAAAAGAAATCGTGCCACAAGGATTGGAAGATCAAAATAAGAAATAAATTGAGGACTTGCCGACTTGATCATTATCGGTTATGGTGGTACGACTGCTTTAATAAGTTACTGCGCGCAACGCGATGCGCCAAATTCGGAATAGCAAAATCAGTTGTTGGGTACGGCCAGCCAGCGTTGTCCGATAGGCAATAACCCGATGAATGCGTGATAATTTAATTTTTCCGGACGCTATCTACTTTCCCGGCCGGACTTCCCCGGACGCCTCAAAAACCCAAACATGTCCGGGTAAATCCGGACGTATGGTAACCCTACGATCCCATCTGGTTCACATGTGCTTATATCACAGCAAGTATTACAACTACAGTGAAGTAGAAAATGGAAACTATTGTCAATTCAAACATCTAGGCTTGTGAAAGCAATGGAGAAAGCATGACTAGAGATGTAGAGGGCTCAATGAACGTGAACGTTGGGTTGGAGTTTCGAGTGGTTGAATCTTTTTTTTTGAGGAAAAAGTGAGAAATTCATGGTTTTCTCGAAACGCTGGGGCTCGTGGAAGTACGAGGCATCACAGAATGTATCTAGTTTCAGAAAGTACCTGTGTCAAGAATTGTGGCCTTCGGCAATCTAAAAATGGGAAAATCTACGGACTGAGGAATTGCTACGTCGACCACAATTTGGAGCCTAGAATCCTCAATAGAACAATAAATATTTGTATTTTTAAGAAATGTGTCATGACACAATCAGGTTGTAGTTGAAAATTCAATATCGTTAAATCAGGTGTAAAATTTCTGTCAAGGAGGGCTCCGGTGACCGAATACATCTTCGGTGGCCGAACAGCTGTTCGAGTTAAACTTCCATGTTTTGCCTCTGTCCATATTCTACAACCGAAGTGAAGACATTCCTGCACTTTTAAAATATAAAATATAAACAAAAACTATTGTTTGTTTCTTTAATCCAGCGGTAAAAGCTGGGCCTCAAGTATTTGGGTGATTGGGAAGCACAAACCGAAGAGGTATATACCTAGCCCCACACAAGGCATATCACTCCAGCAATGCCGGGAACGTAAACCCCTAACATTCAGGTGAGGTTTGGTGGCAAAGTTCATGCCCAATTTTGTCGGAAAATATGAATTTTCACCACTACCCTGACCCTGTGCAGTTAACCTAACATGTTTGGCTTGCTTTTTCACAAAAAACACACTTTTCCACGAGAACTTATTTTGCAGGCGCATAAGGACATTGCTTAAAACTTGATACAAAAGTTTCAAACTCAAACTCAAAAAGGTAGCCGAGGAAAAAAATGCAGAAACTGGAACTCCATAAGCGCCCTGTAGTTTGGTTGTTCCCTAACATTATTTGGTTCAAATTTGGCGGGCAATTCTGGACAGTTGGCAACACTGCTGTGACGTCAATGGAAATGCCTAATACATTTTATTAGGTACCTACGTATAATTGAAACAGTAAAAATGCAGCACAACACAAATAATACAAAAATAGTACAGAAATAATATTGTATTATCAAGGCAACTTCGCAGATCATTTTAATTATCTTCAAAGACGGTGCAGGAAGGAACGCTACGATGAGAAGTCCCGCGGCAGACATGACGACGACTTTTGAATTCGAATTTCGCGCCGCGGCTTGCAACTAGTTTGGGTTGGAGTGGTAGTGGTGCACAAGCTGGCCGCACTGTGCTGCACAGTGGCGCTGTTGCAGACTCTTGGGCTCTTGATTTGTAAACGTCAATGAAATTTTGTCGTCGTATTTTGAATAACATCTCTTAATTTTTGGTAGTTTTTTTTACAAAGTAGGCAAGTCTTGCAAAAACCGCCACATGGGTCTGACCATTTCCAGTGTATTGACCCGCCTGTTTGGCAAGAAACAGATGCGCATACTGATGGGTGAGGTTATCTCTATCCTCTGATGTGGATTGTGGACATGCACATTGCACATAATGATCATGGAAAGTACCAACCTACCTGATCCGTTTTTTTTTTTTTTTTTTAGTCGGACTGGATGCCGCCGGAAAGACCACAATCTTGTATAAACTGAAACTGGGCGAAATCGTGACCACCATTCCCACAATCGGATTCAATGTTGAGACTGTCGAATACAAAAATATCTGTTTTACGGTTTGGGATGTGGGTGGACAGAGCAAAATTCGGAGACTGTGGCGTCATTACTTCCAGAACACGCAGGGCTTAATTTTCGTCGTCGACTCCAATGACCGGGAGCGAATTGCTGAAGCCGAAACAGAACTTCAAAATATGGTAAGAGAGCCTTGTTATTGTGGAACACTTGCCATCTTCTGTGAAATTTCGTACAAACCCGTCGCTTAAGTTAGGGAAAAAAAATCAATATAACCACAGGATTTCCATTTTGTCACCATCAAAACATTGGCAACATCATTAAGTATCTAAAGTGACTGCTAACTAGTGCTACTGCTAACCCTAACCCAGAACACACCCAGAACCCACCTGCCTGTCCTGTCATTTATGTTGTGTCAACGTCAAGGATTTTTGTTATTAGGTGGGGGGTTTTTTATGGGAAGTTTACATGTTTATAAACTTGACGTGGCATTCAGTTGTTTTCAATATTTACAATGGGGTTGGTGCTCTCTAACGTTTTTAAAAGACTTTTTGGTAAAAAAAATGTCCGCATTCTGATGGGTAAGCATTTCAACCATGCATTGCAAATTGGTAATTCTCTGCTTATTTTATTATTATAGTCGGCCTCGATGCAGCTGGCAAGACGACGATACTTTTCAAGTTTAAATTCGGCGAAGTCGTCAGCACAATACCGACAATAGGTTTTAACGTAGACACGTTAGAGTACAAAAATGTTTCATTCACCGTCTGGGATGTCGGTGGTCAAGACAAAATTCGAAAGCTGTGGTCTTATTATTACCAGAACACGCAGGGGCTTATATTTGTTGTTGATTCAAGTGACAGGGCTCGAATCGAAACAGCTGAAAAAGAACTGACAAGCATGGCAAGTGCTTTTTCCTTAATATTATTTCTGTGGGATACAGGGTGATTCAAACTCAAAGCACCTTCGTGGGGTGCTTGTAAACTGTAAGTAAGTAAATTATTAGTGAAAAGTTGCGAAATCTTGCGTTTAGTAGCCGTATGAAAAGTATCTATTCGACATGACTATCTGTTACAGTCGTTGAGCCAGGAGCCAAAAATCACGATTTTGGTTTCCACCCTGGGGACTTGATGTGTCATACCTTTTTGGATTCCACACAACACCAGCATGAAAATAAGATAAGCCATGATACGTTTCTGTATCGAGTAGCTTAAAGCCGGCACCACACATGGGTCATTCCATGCCAAAACAATCACTTTCTGCACTCATGGTGACCGATTTCCATAAATTTTGGATATGTTGTAGAGACATGAAAATGAGTCGACCCGTATTCGCCGGTTTTTCTTGATAATTTTTTTTTTCGGAATTACATTTTTTTTACAAATTTGCCACTTTTCACTTGCATCCTACTCTGAGAAAAATCATAGCTCTTCAGTCCAATGTCCGATCTTGAATATTTTTGTTTTGATTTAACCACAAAAGATAAGGAATTTTGGACATTGCATTCTTTTTTTGACAGATGTTGAAGAAAAGTATGGAAAGACACTTTTCCGAACAGAAAACGGTTTACTGAAAAATGGTACCGGGTGATCACGCGAGAATTGCCCCCCTGCTGGAGGTTTACCCTTTGAAATAATTTGGAAGTGAAAAAGCACCCTGAACAATTTTTTCCGTACATTTCGAAATTGTAAACTGCAATTTTTTACAACCTATAATATACCTACAGGTGTCGCAAAAAAATGCGACACCCTGTATGTATTGATTTGGGATCTATTGCAGTTTTTTATTCTGAATACATTTGTATTCAGATATGTACAAATACAGGGTGTTTCGGTGACCTTGCATAAAACTTCGTGAGGTGATTCCTCTCAAGAAAATAAGTCGAAAAGTGAGAGTAACATTTTACCCTGAAATGCTCCCTAAGGGAGTTACAGCCCCTCAAAGGTACGAAGTTGAACAAAGTTTTTAATTATTTGCTGAAAAACCGTCAAAGGTAGGAACTTCAAATTTGGTATAGAGAAGTTTTTCAACAGTGCAAATGTACATGCAAAGTTCTAAACAAATCTAACAAGTGGCAGCGAAATTAGAGGGGATTGGGATTATGTTGAAAATTATTCATGGCACGTCCGTGTTTTTTCACTTTTACTTCAGAACGATGCATCCTACGAAAGAAATGCAAGAGGAATTAAAAGTTTTGGATTGAACGAATCTATCGAAAACATCAAATTTGAAGCTCTCAAGGTGCGTTCAGTCAGCTTATTTAGCCGCAATTTTAATTTTAACCGTAAGCGCTGCACCGCTTATTGGCTGTTCCGAGGAGGCTGGTTCATAAGAGCCAATGGGCGTCGCCGCGCTTGCGACTAAAATTAAAACTTGCGGCTAAATAAGCTGACTGAACGCACCTTTACCTTTGACAATTCCTTAGCAAATAATTGAAAACTTTGTTGCATTTTGTACCTTTGAGGAGCTGTAACTCCCTCAGGGAGCACTTTAGGAAACAATTTTACTCTTACTTTTCGACTTATTTTTTTGGGAGAAATCACCTCCCGAAGTATTATGCAAGGTCACTGAAACACCCTGTATACAGGGTGTCCCAATATTCCATGGACATAGAGCAACCACAGATCCCTGAGGTCAAAATAAGTCGATCGGACCGAACTTACCTCTATACCAAAATGCTTCATTTGTCCTCCCCTTTGAAGTAATTTGGAAGTGAAAAAACTTATCCTGAACAATTGTTTCCGTAGATTTCGAAATTGCAAACTACGATTTTTTTGCAACCCATAATATACAGGGTGTCGCAAAAAGAAATTTGCTTATGCGATACCCTGTATGTTTTGATTTGGAATCGATGCAGTTTTTTATTCTGAATACAAATATACATACAGGGTGTTTCATGACTTATACGACATAGCTTAAGGATAGATCCAGTTTTTTGAGGCGGATCCAGATCTGGCTTCGAAATTTTTCTAAGATCCTGCGTTTCAAAGTTACAGGGTGATTTATGTATTTTGGTCAAAACTTTGATAAGTCATAACTTTGGAGCAAATTAATGGAATCGAATGAAATTTGACAGGAAATGTCTCTTACCACGAACAATTACAATGACCAACAAGGCATGAAAAAATCCAGGGCCGGACTAAAAAAAATGGCCCCCATCAATTCTTGGGGCAAAAAAGCCATTTTCGCATCGGATTCCAAAAAAAATGCCATTGTATTTGGAAAGTTGAGAAAAAATGCTACAGAATCAGCTATCCAATACGAACGGCACACCTCAGTAGGTTTAGTAAAAAAATTAAATAAAAAAAATTGAAAATTTTAATAGCGATATTTCCTGAATGATTTGAGATAATTCATCGCAATTACTACTTTTCAAACAGGAAACGAGCAACATTTGGAAAAAAAATCAAAACTCCTAACAATAGGTGATAAATACATTACATGTTATTAACAAATGGTTTTCAAAATACCCTCCCCCAACTTCGACGCATTTTCCACATCTCGTCACTAAATGTCTAGTGGCTTTTCGAATGGTTGGTGTATTGTTCCGCGTTTCATTAGCAGCTGCAATGATCTTTTCTCTACAATCCTTCCTGGTATTCATTTCCGTCTTGTAGACCTCTAGATCTGTCATGCGGCCCCATACATAGTAATCTAGGACTGTGAGATCAGGAGATCTGGTAGCCAGGAATGAGGACCTCCGCGACCAATCCAGCGATTGGGGTATTCTGCATCCAAGTATTCTCTGGCGTTTGATGGAAAATTAAGAAAATGCTCCAATTGCATTCTGATGTAGAATTGTTCTTCTTGCTAATCATAAATCTCCATAATTATGTGCCTGTTGTTTCGGGGCCTGTTCAAATTGCCATATTTTGGGAAGTAGAACAGCTGCAGACACCGGCACCTCTCTAATTGAAGCTCAGATTTAGGACTTATTTCCACAAAAAAAGAAGAATTGTATTGGTTGAACGGTTTCTGAGAAAATCACGCCGAGATGTTTTAGCTGGGATGCACTGTCTTGGGTATTGGAGTAAAAAATGAAAAAGGACCTACCTTGTGACGTCCAGCGCCGTGAGATGGAGAGAGCGCTCTCTGTGCATGGTCCGCTGATGACCGCGCGTCACGGTAGGGTAGGTTGTGGGTTGAAAAATGGAGTGATACACAATAACAATAATGAGAAGTCCGAAATCGCCCTCGCACAACGCGGGTGGCGAAACGGAACCGAGAAGAAACGATAAAAATAAAGAGAACCTTCAAAACTGAAACTGAAAAATTCCCACTTATGGGCACACGGAAACCCTCATGCCACGGTACAAAAGAACTCTCAGCGGAGGTTTTCACTGAATTTGTGGTGCGGAGTGGTTGACGACACTTTACTTGGGCTACCTTTATTTGAGGAACGGCTGACGGGGGAAGGCTATCTAAACTTCCTCCAAAATGTTTTGCCTATTTTCAACAAAATGGGGCACCGCCTCATTCTCCATTAAACGTCAGAGAACATTTTTACGCAGAATACCCCCATGGCTGGATTGGTCGCGGGGGTCCTCATTCCTGGCTCCCAGATCTCCTGATCTTACAGTCCTAGATTACTAAGTATGGGGCCGCATGAAAGATCTAGAGGTCTACAAGACGGAAATGAATACCAGGAAGGATTGTAGAGAAAAGATCATTGCAGCTGCTAATGAAACGCGGAACAATACACCAACCATTCGAAAAGCCACTAGACATTTAGTGACGAGATGTGGAAAATGCGTCGAAGTTGGGGGAGGGTATTTTGAAAACCATTTGTTAATAACATGTAATGTATTTATCACCTATTGTTAGGAGTTTTGATTTTTTTTCCCAAATGTTGCTCGTTTGCTGTTTGAAAAGTAGTAATTGCGATGAATTATCTCAAATCATTCAGGAAATATCGCTATTAAAATTTTCAATTTTTTTTTATTTTATTTTTTTACTAAACCTACTGAGGTGTGCCGTTCGTATTGGATAGCTGATTCTGTAGCATTTTTTCTCAACTTTCCAAATACAATGGCATTTTTTTAGGAATCCGATGCGAAAATGGCTTTTTTGTCCCAAGAATTGATGGGGGCCATTTTTTTTAGTCCGGCCCTGGATTTTTTCATGCCTTGTTGGTCATTGTGATTGTTCGTGGTAAGAGACATTTCCTGTCAAATTTCATTCGATTCCATTCATTTGCTCCAAAGTTATGACCTATCAAAGTTTTGACCAAAATACATGAATCACCCTGTAACTTTGAAACGCAGGATCTTAGAAAAATTTCGAAGCCAGATCCGGATCCGCCTCAAAAAACTGGATCTATCCTTAAGCTATGTCGTATAAGTCATGAAACACCCTGTATATCATAGTTTGAAGTTATCACACTGGGTACAGGGTGATCACGCAAGAATCCATCCCTACTGAAGGGTGAACGCGAGAATTCACCCCCCTGGCCCTGTTGGAGGTTTCCCTTGTATATTATAGGTTGTAAAAAATTGCAGTTTACAATTTCGAAATCTACGGAAAAATTGTTCAGGATAAGTTTTTTCACTTCCAAATTATTTCAAAGAGGCAACCCCTCCAGCGGGGGGGGGGGGGGTTAATTCTCGCGTGATCACCCTGGACATCTTAGATTTTCTCACTTTTTTGATATATTGTTCTCTGAACTTTTCTGAATCGATGAATAATGGTCGCCTGATGCTGAATGAACATCGTCCAAAAACCCACGGAACAATTTCTTTAAGCGAGCCGCGCAATTTGATTTGGCGCTCAGAAGTCCAGTAAAATGAGGCGATTTTTGATCTCGATGAAAAAAATATGGCAATGTAGAGAATTAAAAACTGGATTAGAAAAACTAAAGTTTCATTTCTAACCACCCCAGTGGTGGAAGCACGCCGTCAATCGGTTACGAAATTCGTGTTCGTATACAGCATAATACAGGGTGTTTCAGTGACCTTGCATAATATTTCGGGAGGTGATTCCTCTCAAAAACTAAGTCGAAAAGTAAGACTAACATTTTTTCCTAAATTGCTTCCTAAGGGAGTTACAGCCCCTCAAAGGTACGAAGTGAAACAAAGTTTTTAATTATTTGCTCAAGAACCGTCAAGAGGAACCACTTCAAATTTGGTGTAGGAAGGTTCCTCAACAATGTAAATGTACATGCAATATTTTGAACAAATCTGCCCAGTGGTGGCGAAGTTAGAGGGGGTTGGGGTAGGTTGAACTGTCAGAAAAAAAATGTCTGCAATCCGTTTGTATTTTTGTTTGCACATTTGGATAGACTTGTTCAAGACTAAACTTTTATGCCCCTTGTATTTTTTTCGTAGGATGCACCATTCACGAGTAAAAGTGAAAAAACCAGGAACGTGTCGAATAATTTTCTTCTGGTGGTTAACCGACCCCAACCCCCAACTCCACTGATGATGGTTGAATTTGTTCTAAATCTCACACTTGTTTTATTTGCACTGTGAAGAAATCTCCCTATGCCAAAAAAATTAAACAAAACCAAACAAATCTGACCAGTGGGGTCGAAATAAGGGGTTAAGTTGAATTGTTAGAAAAAAAGTCTACGTTCCGGTCGTATTTTTGTTTGCACATTAAAATAGTCTCTTACTTTCATTTACACGTTAGATAGGTACCTACTTACAACTTTCTGACAAAAAAAATTAAAAAATGAAAACCGCATGTCATGTCGCACGTTCCTGGTTTTTTCACTTTTACTCGTGAATGGTGCATCCTACGAAAAAAATGCAAGGGACATAAAAGTTTAGTCTTGAACAAGTATATCCAAATGTGCAAACAGAAATACGAACAGATTGCAAACATTTTTTTTCAGACAGTTCAACCTACCCCAACCCCCTCTCAACTCCGCCGCCACTGGCCAGATTTGTTTGAAATTTTGCGTGAACATCTGCAATGTTGATTAACCATTCTACACCAAATTTGAAGTTCTCCACCTTGACGGTTCTTGAGCAAATAATTAAAAACTCTGTTTCACTTCGTACCTTTGAGGGGCTGTAACTCCCTTAGGAAGCAATTTGGGAAAACATGTTATTCCTACTTTTTGACTTATTTTTTTGAGAGAAATCACCTCCAAAAATTTTATGCAAGGTCACTGAAACACCCTGTATATCTGCATCTTCACGAAATCTCAACAATATGGCGGCCTTCATCCACGGGCACGACTTTTTACGATCGTTTCCGATTGCAAAGACGAATGACAATACGCAAGTTTATACAATAGAAAAAAAATTGAGAAGATTGAGAAACATGCGCCGCGATTTTTCTTCTAAAACGGTGAGAGATGTGTGAAAACTGTAAAGGACAAAGTTGTAGGGAATTCAATAATCTACAGAAAATTCCCCGGGAGCATATGTCCAACTTCTTCAGTTAAACCGTTAATCGCGGTCAAAGTTGCGCGCCGGTCCAGTGAAGTGGAAAAACTGTCCGCGTGACATTCCATCTTGAATGCTGCGAGAATGGCTAGAGATATCGGAGAATTGTAAGCGACACAGTTGCAGAGAATTGAATGTTCAACTGGAAAATTTTCGAGGCCAGTTATTAGCTCTTATGGTTTGAGTAAGTATCTTTTATTCTGTGTAAAAATATGTATACACATTAAAACGTTTGCGAGAAGAAGTCCTCCAGGCTATATAGAGATTCTTTAAGTAGAACCGTAGCCGTTTAGCCGTAAGTTTTCCAAAAAAAAACACTTTATCAACAAGACTTTCGCGCAACTTCGAACGTGGTTCACGACTAAACTAGAAGAGCTAATAATTGACCTCGAGAATTTGCTAGAGTAACTTTCAATTCTCTACAACTTCGTCGCTTACAATTTTGGGATATCTCTAGCCATTCTCGCAGCATTCAAGGAGGAATGTCACGCGTACTTCACTGGACCGGCGCGCGACTTTTCTGTAGATTATTAAACTCCCTACAGCGTTGTCCCTTACAGTTCTCACACATCTCTCACCGTTCTCTCACCGTTCCAGAAGAAAGATCGCGGCGCATGTTTTTTAATCTTCTCCATTTTTCCCATGGTTCTCGGGGTGGTTGGAAATGAAACTTTGGTTTTTCTAGTTCAGTTTTTCATTCTCTACATTGCCATATTTTTTTCATCGAGCCCTCAGTTAGTTCCCACTTCAGCATAAAAATCGCCTCATATTACTGGACTCCTGAGCGCCGAATCAGCTTGCGCGGCTCGCTTAAAAAGATTATTCCGTGGGTTTTTGTGCGATGTCCATTCTGGCGAACATTATTTATCCATTCAGAAAAGTTCAGAGAGCAATCTATCAAAAAATTTGGAAAATCGAAGATGCACCATTTTTCAGTACATACCGTTTTATTCTGTTCGGAAAAGTGACTTTCCATGCTTTTCCTCAACATCTGTCAAAAAAAGAATGCAATGCCAAAATTCCTTATCTTTTGTGGTTGAATCAAAACAAAAATATTCAAGATTGGACATTGGACTGGAGAGCTATGATTTTTCTCAGAGTAGGATGCAAGTCAAAAGTGGAAAATTTGAAAAAATTGTAATTCCGAAAAAAAAATGAGAAAAAAAAACCGGCGAACACGGGTCGACTTATTTTCATGTCTCTACAACATATCCAAAATTTATGGAAATCGGTCACCATGAGTGCAGAAAGAGATCGTTTTGGCATGGAATGACCCATGTGGTATTTGTCGAATGCCGAATAACAAATGCTCGTTATTCGCCAAACTTCGAATGTTTCCCATCGATTGTCGGTAAATGTCCCGAGTCAAAGGCGACGAATGTTTGCCTTATTGAAAATTCGGCGCCGATACACACATACGCCAAACATTCATGTTTGAGCCTGTATAGGAGTAACGTCTAGGAAACGGTACCTACTTGGTGAAAACCATTAAATTGAACAACGAATTAGTTTTGGAATTTCTGGACATTAACGAAAATAAGCCGGTACTGTGGAATTCTCCTCACAATGTACAGTTGGGAGCGAAATGATTCTAACGGCACCGCTAGGAAGTCGGCTCGATTTCGGAAATGTTAGCTGCTTGGATCGTTCTTGAATGCCAGTCTTGATTATAATCAATCTCTAATCAAAACTGGCATTCAAGAATGATCCAAGAAGCCAACATTTCTGAAATCCAGCCGACTTCTTAGCGGTGCCGTATGAATAATTTCGCTCCCAACTGTACATTAAAACCATAACGAGGGCTATGACTCCTGGAAACGAATTCAAGAGCAGTTGAGTACTCCTGCTTCCTGCTACTATAATTGAATATTGAATTAAAAAACAAAAAAGGCTTCTTGATGGCTTCATTCAGAACATGTTCACAAATTTTCACACTATCCATGCCGAGGTTCATGATGGTATATGTTCGCCAAAGGAATCGCCTTTTCCCGTTTTCTCGTATTTCGACAAATAAAGACACATGTGTGGGCCAAGGGTTTTGTTATTTGGCAAATAGTTTGACGCCTAGCGAATGTTTGGCTAATGTACGGCATTCGGCAAATATCGCATGTGTGGTGCCGGCTCAAGACCGCCATCTTGGAAAAACCGTGCCAAATATGTAGTTCTTGTAATCTGTAGTTTTTTTCGCGTCAACGGCATCAGCACCTCCAATTAGAAAAATGAAACTGGATAAAAAAAAGCAACAAAATTCACTATAAATATCATTCAGCACCGTTTTTTGACAAGTCTCGTTACTCCAAATATGACAGTTCACAGTTCAGCCATAGCAGATTTCTTTATTTAACATTTTCGAGTACACCCGATGATATTTATACAAACTGAACCTTACGTCATTGTCTTTCTAGCGTACTTTACTAGAAATGCTGCTGCTAGCGGCATTTTGATGTCCGTCTGCCCACTGGTCTAACTGTCTGTCTTATCAATTAATTGCTCCTGAACGAGAAGACGAAAGGAAATGAGATTTTTTTCCTCAAACCGCGCCGTCTTGATCCGCAATGTCAAATTGTCTCAAAAGTGATCCGATTTTCATCAAACTTGAAATACACTTATGGTTTTTTATGTGAAGTATCCTAATGCTTTCTTTTTGATCCGCCGCCATTTTGTCCGCCATGTTGAAACGACCCCGCACGTTTTCTATGAAAAAGTGGTTTCGGTGAATTTGGCTAAATTTTTTATATGTTGTAGATCTTGATTCAAGAAATATATTCCTGAAAAATTGGACCCCTCTTATGAACAGTTTTTCCCCTACACCCCTAATAAGGCCAAAATTAGGAATAGTCTCAAATTTTTTGAAATTCATGAAACTGGTTCAAATCAAACTCGTGATCATGGAAAAAATAATTAAAAAACCCAAGTTGGGAATTGGGGTAGTTATCAAGGGGGTTGGGGGTCGAAATTGAGAAAATAAATTAAAATTCCGAATCTGTTCATCATTATATAATCTGAACAGAGTAATAATTGAGAAATAATTTTGGAAAATCTGAATCAATCAATTGGGGGTTATTCTAAATGGGGCTGGGGGTCTAAATCAAGAAAACGCGGTGAAATTCCGGAATTTGCGGTTGCCATAATGTATGATTTCACGAGCAATGGAGAAATTGCTCGAAAAAATCTAAACCAATGAATTCGGGTGTTATTGAGGGGGTAGAGGGTCGAAATTGAGAAAACAGTGGAGTTCTGGAACTTCCAGTTCATCAAGGAAGATCTGGGCGAATGACAAAATGATAATAAAACCAATGTGAATAAGGACTGAATTCATCGTTTCTCGATCATCCTTACCCTTTACCTCCTTAACGTATGGTCCGAAAGTTTTGGGAATTTTTTTAAAAGCTAATAGCCTTATTTAGATAGTTTCATTTTGTAACTTAATATCGAAAAAACTAGCATCATCTTCAACAATTTCAAATTCGTATTCAACATATTGAAGATGGGCCATTATCTTTGATGGCTCGCGGTTTTCTTCTGCCATGTTCGATCATTCTCTGGACATCAACAGGATTGATTTCTCTGAGCTCCTGCCTCCCAGTGTACCGCAAGCTCGACCAATATAAGATTTTTGGTAAGTATTGAGCAGGATAGTATACGACAAGACATGGGAAGCTGCGAATGAAGACCAATTACGGAGTCACATTTTTTAATACCATTGGAGAATTTCGCATTTGAGAAATTGATACAGAAAATCATGGAACATGGCAGAAGATAATTGAGAGCCAGCGAAGATAATGGTCCATTTTCAATATGTTGAATATGAATTTGTTATTGTTATATATGATGGTGATTTTTGCAATATCAAGTACGAAAATGAAGACTATCCAGAAAAAGTTATTAGCTTAGAACTATTTCCCAAAACTTACGGACCATACGTTAGTTGTACCTGGGTACAACCATTGTATAAGTACTCCTAGTAGGCCAGCCGTCGTTTAAATTGTGCAAGTAGGCCAGCCGTCGTTTAAATTGTGCAATTTTCGGAAAGCACGGGCAGGTGGCGTGTTCAGCATTTGTCGTTTGGTCGCTCAAATTAGTTATCAATCACGCTGTCTTCAAATTTCAACGTGGCGCCCAACTTACTGATAGATGTTGATGGTTTGGTACAGAAATTTTAATTTTTCCCATATGCGCTGATAATTTCTTGCGAGCTGATTGCTCTAGGCGACATCTAGCGACAAAATCCCAAATTTGAGGCTGACCTACTAGTAATAGTTATACAATGGTACAACCATCATGATACCTACCAACCTACCCACAACCACAACGAAGGCTGGGGGGGGGGGGGGGGTTGATTGACTGGACTGTCTTTTTTCAAATAAACATAAATCCTGTTTTTGGTCCTGGTTGGTGGTTGATTCAATGGGATTCCAAAAATAGATCGATATTGAAAGTTAGGCTCAATTATCTGAATTTTCAGTTCTAAAGGGTCTTTCAATAAGAGTGATAGAACTTTGATAAGATTAAGATTTTACTGTTACTAAAAACTTCCAAGGAAGAACAATTTCGCGGAACGGCGATTTCAATTGGCCAGCGAGATCATGCGATATTACGTCCCTTGACGTTTTTCTGTGGGGATATGTGAAGCCTCGATAGAACCATTGAAACCCTGAGGGACAATATTGTGCGTGTTATTATTGGAATATAGCCCGATATCTTTCAGAAAGTTATTTCAAATTGGACTTACCGTCTGCACGCCGGCCGTTAGACAAAGTCGAGGAGGCCATTTACTAGATGCTATTTTCCACACATAATGTTAAAAACTGTTCTTTCACATAAAGTCAATTAGATATCGTTAACCCCGACATAATTTGTTCCAATTTGAAGTTTTATCATTCTTATTGAAAGACCCTATACATGAATTTAAAGTTTCAGAATTTCTTCCTTTTTCTAGATTTTGACCACTGTCCCTCCAGTAGGTAACCATCTCAATTTATTGATCTAGATTTTTCAAATTATTTCTCCATTGCCCTTTTCCTGGAATGCTAATTTCTTCACTCGATTTCGACCCCCGCCCCCTCGATAAATACTCCAATTCACAACTAATATTTCTTATTCTTCAACTTAATTTGACCCAGTTTCATGAATTTTAAAATGCTTGAGACAAATTCTTATTTGGACTAGGACATGGCTGTAGGCAGATATTATGGTGGATGGGAAAAGGGATGGTCGAGAAATGAAGAACTCAATCCTTATGCAGATTGGTTTTCATATCATTTTGTCATTCACCCAGATCAATTCCTAGATAAACTGTAAGGTCCAGAATTTCATTGTTGTCTTGATTTCGACCCTCTACTTCCTCAATAACACCAAAACTCATTGGTTTATATTTTTTTAAATTGTTTCCCCAATAATGGGAATCGCAAGTTTCGGAATGTTACTCCGTTCCCTTGATTTTGACCCCCAGACCCCTTAGAATAACCCCCAAATATTGATTTAGATTTTCCTTAATTATTTCTCGATTATTATTATGTTCAGATTTTATGAGAATGAAAAAATCCGGAATTTGAATTTATTTTCTCAATTTTGACCCCCAACCCCCTTGATAGCTACCCCAATTCACAACTTGGATTTTTTTGATTATTTTTCCCATAATCACGAGTTCGATCAAAACCAGTTTCATGAATTTCAAATAATTTGAGACTATTCCTAATTTTGGCCTTATTAGGGGTGTAGGGGAAAAACTGTTCATAGGAGGGGTCCAATTTTTCAGGAATATATTTCTTGAATCAAGATCTGCAACATATGAAAAATTTAGCCAAATTCAACGAAACCACTTTTTCATAGAAAACTTTGTTAAAATGGCCCGATTTTGATGAAATTTGGAACCTACTCGTGTCTTCTGTATGCATTGACTGCGTTTCCATCGCAGCTTTCGATCCGCTCAGAACTCAGAACCCTATCCGATCGGGTCGATCCGCTTGGAAGTGCCGATATAAACTACAGTCGGGATTGAGACTTCGATCGGATCGAGCAGTTCAAGTCGGTCCGGTGCTTTGGCCGGCTTGACTTGATTCGAGCGGATCGAGGCTTGCATCCGTTCGTATTTTACACGATGTAAACGGGATCGGATCGAAGTGACAGAGCTGACAGATGACCAACTTGTAAATAAAGCGTAATTTTCACAAAATCAAGGGATGCCTTCCATCCAGTAATTGTAAATAAAATACACCAAGAAAATCAAAATTGATTTTTTTTTTCGGTTTGGCGCAGTTTGATGCGTTTTAATTCATGTTGGTGTCTCTCGTCAATTCTAACTTAATTCTAAAGGAGTAAAACAGGATTGAGTAAAGCAGATCGAACGTGCGACGATAAAAACGCGCTTGACTGAAGCCACTCTGGATCCGATCGAAATTCGAGCGGATCGAAAGCTGCGAAAGACACACAGTCGACCGTTTATATAGGCAGTTTCGAGCGGATCGACCCGATCGGATAGAGTTTCGATCGGATCCAAAGCTGCGATAGAAACGCAGTCATTGACAGAATGTCAAAATTTCTTGGAGTACACTTCCCGCATGATTCGTGATTACGCAACTTTTTTTATTCAATCCACCTCGTATCTCTTGCCTACTATTTATGAGCTTACCAATGGTGCTTCTTGAATTTCAATCACCCTGTAGATATGTGAATATATAGGAAATTATTGTTTCGATTCCAGCTGAAAGAGGACGAACTTCGAGATGCTGTGCTTTTAGTTTTTGCCAATAAACAGGACTTACCAAATGCTATGACTGCAGCTGAATTGACTGATAAACTGTGTTTGAACCAGCTTCACAACCGTCGCGTGAGTATTATTAAATTTTTCATTTGTAAAAATTCGAAATCCGTCTGAATGCTCATTCTATTTTCAGTGGTACATCCAGGCCACTTGTGCTACGCATGGTGATGGTTTATATGAAGGTTTGGACTGGTTGTCGAACGAATTAGCGAAGTAAGAGTATACATGTTTTGTAGCACAGAGTTGTAAACTAATTTAGATTATTAATGTAAGTTTTCCAAGTTATTATTATTATTATTATTATTATTATGTTTTATTAACTTAGTTATCCCAGTTTGTGATTTAAAAAAAAAGTAAATAATAAAGTCAAGTTCTTGTATAATATCAAGTTTATACTTTTTAATGTGTAATATTGCACAGGTGCATGATGTATGGCACAAACATTGCATGGGTATTGCAAGATGTATCGCATCAGATTTGCAGGGCATTGCAATAACCCACCTACTACCAACTTGTTACATGGATATTGTTTACCCGTGATTCAATAAAGAACAACTTCAAAATGCTCCTGAAAATACATAGGACCGTATTCATACTTCGCTTTTAAGCTAAAAGCGCTATTAGAGCGGTGCGCATTAGGGGCATTTCTCATATTTCAGGTGTTCAAAAATACAAATTATGCCCCGAAATGCGCATCGGTCTAATAGCGCTTTTAGCTTAAAAGCGAGGTATGAATACGGCCCCTAATATCTAGAGCACTGACTATATCGGTATTGTTTCAAATTCACCCATTGAAATAGGTAGATAGTGAGATATTATATTATCATCACCTCATAATAGTAGTTTTCATTAGCACTAGAGCGCATGCTCACGTTCCTTGCTGGTCGGCAAAAATTCGACCTTCCCATGCTTGCCAGACTCTCGCTCTCGCAGCTCTGTAATCATTCTCCCCATTCTATACCTCTGGTGCTGGCCGACCCGAGCTGTCATATCTTGCGCATGCCCACTGAAGCACAAAATCCTCATGAAAACACCTATTACTCCCAAACTCACGCTGCTAGGAGCAATGGTAATTTCTGCAAAGTTCACTCGTTCACGTTCATAAAATAAAAGTCGCGCTGCTATGAGCAACCACCAGTGATGTCAAACCCCTAGATCATGATTATAAAATAGCCTCACCATTATCTGAATCCTCCAGGAATTCCGTCAACGCGTAAAATCCCTTTTCAATTAAATGGATCTTGAGAGCTTTTCTGAGTGCTGCGGGCAAAATTTCCTTGAATTTCGTTGGAAGACGATTAAAAATCCTTAGTGACTGCTGGCAGACGCTCTAGTTGAGTATACCCTGGCTTAGACACAGTAGAGAGCTTATAAAGATCATCGACTATGGACTGTCAGACTCCAGGGGCCTTATTCTTGAAACGGGGAACAAAGTTCTCATGCGGTGTTGCTATGCAAGGAGAGCTATGATTGGTCTTTCCCTAGCAACTACACAATATGTGAACTCTGTTCCCCGTTTCAGGAATAGGGCCCCTGTAGACTACTTACGCAGTGTACCTAAGTGTGTGAAATTTAAATTTCAATAATTTTCATCAAACTGTCATTATAGGGCAGCATTATGCCTTGTTCTTACGCTGTTCCACATCTAAATTCTATCACAGTCAACTGCAATTATTGTGAAAACTCGTTTTTGAAAATTCGTAACCTATTTAACTGTTCGTTGTATCGATGTGCGTATTTTTTTTTCAAAGAACTTCAAAGTTTTCTCGTATTATAATGTGTCATGGACGATTGTAGGTACGTACGTTCTTCCACAAGATCAGATCAACTATCTGTCCGCTTGACGAAAAATTCATTTCATAAATTCACAAGTTCCAAATTAGAAACCCATATATCTTGAAAACAAAGTCGCTAAACGAAATTTTGCAAGAGGTTTTTCTTCTAAATTGGACGTTCTATTCAAAAATATCAACAATTTTCAAAACACTGTCTGGCTGTTGGATTTATTCCGTGCAATGTGCACGTGGTTAGTTTAAAGGTGCAAATCACCAGAGAATTTGTGTAGGTACATGAAACTCGTCAGGTTCTCCCGGTTGTTTTTTTTTATGAGTCTGAGAAACTGCGATTCGCTAGAAAAGCTGTGTAGTGTAGATGGAATTCGTCAGGTCCCTAGGTTTTCTTATGAGCTCTCTAATCTCCAAGTCATCCGAAAAAGCTGTATCATGGACGTCGTCAGGTTCCTACTTGTTTTTTCATGAGCCCAAAAAGCTGTGACATGGGCCTCGTCAGGTCCCTAGGTGTTTTTTCATGAGCCCGAAAAGTCCAATTCACCCGAAAAGCTGTGTACATGGACCTCGTCAGGCCCTAGATTTTTCTTTTTTTCCATCTTTGTCCGTCTTTATGCTAATCTGTCTTATCCAACCCATCGCCCCTTTTCGCTCTTCGGTCCCGTTGTTGGAAAATCAACAAAAGTTTATTTCTTTCCAATTTCTTTTTTTTTCCGTAATCTTTATTTATTTTTTATTCTTTCACAATCACAGCTGTTCTTTGTGAAAGCCATTTTGTCCGTTCTGTCACTTCATGAGCCCGAAAAGTCCAATTCGCCCGAAAAGCTGTGTACATGGACCTCGTCAGGTCCCTAGATTTTTCTTTTTTCTATCTTTGTCCGTCTTTTTGCTAATCTGTCTTTCCTATCGAGGATTTTCGAGTGCGATTCAACCATTTTTATCCAACCCATCGCCCCTTTTCGCTCTTCGGTCCCGTTCTTGGAAAATCAACAAAAATTTCTTTCTTTCCAATTTCCTTTTTTTTTCGTAATCTTCATTTCTTTTTTATTCTTTCACAATCACAGCTTTTTTTGTGAAAGCCATTTTGTCTGTTCTATCACTCTTTCTCGCGTGTTGTTCAAGCTTCTTACCCACCCAGCACCCCAGTTCGCTCCCCGGTCCCGGAACTAGAAATGTGGTAAAACAGAAAAATGCATGGATGATCCGCATTTCACTCTTTGAATTTGTATTTCACATGGCATTTTGTGTGTGTGAAACGGCCCGGTCCAGTCAAACGGCACTTACGTCCCGCGTTGCTGATCCAACAGTGTCGAATTGGAAATTATTTCCAATGTTTTCGTGCGGACATTGTTCATTATTAACGTATTTTATAGCTAAGAAGCTTTCTACTTTAGGAACTGATGAACGATCTATATCTATTATCTATCTATTTTATAACTTTGTTATCACAGATTGTGATAAAAAAATTGATAGGTACCTAAATAATAAAGGCAAGGGCTTTGTATAATATAAAGTTTATTCTTTTAATGCCACCACCAAAAACCAAGTGATTGAATAAATACTAAAATTTCAACAAACTGCACTTCATTCAGTTTCGCACTTTAGTTCTACCAAAAACAATTATACACTGTTCATCTGCTACCACTATCATGGGAACATTTCCATTTGGGGAACTAGACCGTCAGTCAGACAGCCAATCCTGTTACTCCAAATGATACATATTTCTCATGTTACAGAAGTAGTATCTACCAGAGAGCAGGTACTTAAAAGAAACCACGTAATAGACATTTTGATACCTGAAATCTAGCCAGCTCCGTTCAAGTGAATACTTTGATATAAACGTTAAATTAGCTGAAATAATCAGAATCAAATCAGGACGCTCGTAACAAAAAAAAAACTATCTTTGAACTCGGATCATAACGTAACATAACTCAGAAGAAAACGTTCCAAGTTCTTTGTTAGGTAGGTACACAGTGAATAAGTGCATTGTAACACACCATTCAATGTTGAAATGCAAATAAGATCTTGAAATGTGGGCTATGGACTTTTCGTAACATCAAGCAATGCTGAAAAAAAACTACAAAGTAGGCAAAACAAGTTGGATAAAATCAACTACAAAATATTTACAGTATCTTGGCATAGGTCTAAACATCATAGCTTATCAAGTTGTTAGTATTCATTTCAATAGTCCCCAAATTACCCTGCCAAAATTCAGCGGCAGTTTCTACAATCAAAAGCTAAACTACGCAACGAAATTAATGTTGTGCTCCAAAATTTCACCATTTTTCAAAACAAGAAAACTCCCGACTGGTTCAAACAATTTCAATTCTGTTTCAAGCATTTGAGAGCTTGATCTTCTAGCTATAAAATCGTATCAATTCGAAAGTCGATAGATGTCAACATAAGTTTTTACGGGGTGTTTAAGAAAGTAGTGCAACATTTCTAAAAGTGTGACATAGACCCATTTGAAGCAAAACTTTTTTTATTTCAACATCGAAGGCATTTAGCTAAAGTTCATATCTCGAAACGGTTTTTGATTTATCTTTCTATCCCTTCTATTTACAGAGTGGTATCGAAAAATTTACTTTTTGGTCTTATCGTAAAAACATTTCCCCGTTTTGACCAATTTTCAAAATCCGGGGCTCACATTGAAGCTGAAACCTTAGGTAAGAAATGGGAAAAGGGGAGGGGCCTCCCCACTCCCTACCACTGCAAGCAGCTCCGTCACACTTATGTTTCATGATTGATTGTGGCAAAAACTTTGGATGGAGAGCGTAAATTCAGCTTTATGTTTTCCAAGGAAAAACGGCCTTACTCACCTATACATGCCATAACCGATGTTACGGAAATCAAAGCGAAGAGCACGGTCTGTCTTTGATTGTTCCGATTTTCGTAACGTTGGTTACAAGCCTTTGCAGGTGAGTAACGCGCTGTTTTTCTTGAAAAACATGCAGTTGTAATTTGATTCCTCCAACAAAAGTTCTTATCACACTCAATCGGAAAACATTGAAGAGTGTTCAGAATAAATACTTCGTCTGAAGACGCCTGATTTCCATTCAATTCTCCTCCCGACAGGATTCCAGGACCAATATATACCTATGTAACTTTTGACGCCATCCTATATTTTGAATGTTGGCATTGAGTCGATTCTGCTTCTGAAGATTTCTTACCTGGATCTTTAGGTCCAATATGATACCTGGAATTTGGAAATCGGTCAAAAAGGAAAAATGTTATCACTGGAAGACCAAAAAGTTGATTTTTTTATATTACCCTGTAAATACAAGGGATAGCATGAAAAATCAAGAACCGTCTCGAGATAAGAACTATATCTCCATGCCTTTGATGCTGAAATCCAGAAAAAACATTTATTCTTCAAACCATAGTGTCAAATTTTATAAATGTTGCACATTTTATTCAACACTTTGTGAAATTCAGGTTGACATTTTTCGATTGATACTGTTCTGTTCCCAGAGGATCAAGCTATCAAATGAACAGAATAGAAATTGTTTGGACCAGTGAGTTTTCCTGCATCAAAAAAGGGATGCAATTTTGGAGCACGTCTATCTTGTTACGTAGTTTAGCTAAGGTAAAATGATAAGATTTAGCACATCCACTAATCTCTTTATGTTGAACATAATGTGGTTAGAATTAGAATAAATGAAAAATTTCACCAGAAGTGGGCCCAACCTGAAGGGAGAGTGTGAAAGGGACCCCGGCTTTTGTTGCATATAATTTTTCTTTCTATTTTGATATGAGTACGAAATGTTTGGAGTTTACCTTTACAAAAGACTGGTCTTTGCCTTCCATGTTGTACAAAAAATTTTATCGTCGATTTTAGACAAGCAGAAAACTCATTCTAGTGGGGAAAAAATCGAAAAGTAAAACTTTTATATGAGCTATCAAAATGCATTTTATGTTTATGGCATGCATCCAAACGTTAAAATAGAAATTACTCGAAAACAGTTGATGCTATTGATGTTCATAAATAGCAACTTTTTTTCAAAGAAGACTTCAAGATTTCATTTCATAATATCATGTCAAATAGGAAGAAAAAAATACCTACACGCAGAAAAGTCGGGGTCTATTTTACTCCCGACGTTACGTTGGACCCTCCCCCAGTGGATTTTTTCAAATTATTTATCACAAATCTTTTGGAATTTTACCTCAAGTAGTTCTAGAAATGTCAAATAATAACCATCTTCGGGGATCCACTTTTAGGGGGGTGTGAAGCATTTTTCGACCCATGTTTATAGGAACTTCATTATTTTTATCCAATCCTATTGAATAATGCACGCATTATCACGCGCATACATGCCTGCATTCTTCAATAAGACTGGATAAAGCATAGTATTCTACTCGCGGGTAATGGCTATTACTCATTCGGATGCTTTACGACACTCGCCAAGGCTCGTGTCGGCAAACTGCATCCTCATGAGTAAGAAGCAATCATTACCCGCTTGTTGAATAATATACTATTGATCATAGAATCTCCTGCTGAAGTTTGACTAAGGCTAATTCAGGGACGCTCTGTATATTCACATTCTCTTTAGGATACTTCCAACAAAGAAAATGTCAACAGTAAAAACACCAAATGAAGCTTGGCATGTGATTTCAAGGTTTATGTTATACAGTACTTTCAAAAAATCAAAAGGCCTTTCGTCGGTCTTCTTACAACTTTTTCCTGTGTTTCAATGAAAATAATTAATTCACTGATGAAACAAAAATAATTTTTTGGGTGGAACAAAGTAAGGGCAGATGAAATGCTTTTCACAGTCTTTGTCTGAAAAACATGATGAACTTGGGGAAATGAAACGAAGATAAAGAATTAATTCGTTCGCAGCTGATAGTCACCGTTTTGAGTGATATACCGTACCCATGGCAGAGCCTGATAACCGCTCTTCTCTATGATCTTCAAGTAGCGAACCTGAAAAAAAAAGGTCATAATTAGTTTGTCTGTGCAATACTGGGTGTCTAGTTGAAAATTGACAGTCTTTATTTTCTTGATACTCCACATATTTTAGTGCTGGATGGAAAGGACGATTATACACGATTATAGGACACACTGTAGAAGTTGTAAAAAATAATTAATTTTACTTGTATGCCAGACGTGGTGAAGTAGGGAATTTCGAATTTGACTTGGATCGGCGGTTTGCCCTCGGTGTCTTCGCATTCGACGCTGGGCAGTCCGAAGTGGGCCCTCATCAAGTACTCTTTGCCGCCAGGGAAGGATTTAATGGTCCACGTGATGGCGTTCTGTTCGGGGGCGTACTTGACGCTGCCAATGGTGGTTTTAAATTTTGGTGAATCCGCGTCGTGTGGCACCGGAATCACTATTTCGACATTGTTGGCCGTCGACCTCCTCTTGAACTGAGACTTGGCCTTGATCATGTACTCCACCCGGCTGTGCGCATGCCGCTCGATCACAGATTCGATCCAAATCAGGGGTTTCACCTGGAAAATGAAAATAATTAAGGCATGCTTAATGTTGCTGCCATCATTCGGTTTTTCTTGGACCTGTTAGTTTCAATGTCCTTGTTTGTTTTGTTTGTTATTACCGTGGCTAGAGTACGCGTTTCCATTTCAAGTTGTATACGATTCCTAGCCGTTTTCACGACAAGAATCGGTCCTGGTACTACCAGATCGGTAAAATAAAACGCTATTCAATTGAGCCATGAGCTATTTGTCAAACGACAGTGCAACTTGCGAACTTGATGTGTGGTCGCACGGATATATTACACAGGGTGTTTTACTTCTTTTGTCAATATTTTAAGAGATGGTAGGACACAAAAAAATAAGTGGACTTTCTCAAAAAAATTTACATCGGTAACGCATTATAACAGAGATAGAGGCTTTCAAAGTTGAGATTTGAAAATGTTTTTTTTTGTTATAACTTCGAATTTAATTGCATGATTTTGAACAAATTTGGTACACAAAGTAAGTTGGAGCATGGGTTTTGATTTTTTTTCATTCCTTGTTTTTTTTTACCTGAAGCACTTCTTTTTCGATGCTCTACCATCTCCTGAAATATTGAAAAAAGTGAAACACCCTATATATAAAAAACTATACTCATCAGAGCGATATGTAATTTCAGGCAGCTCCGTTGTTACGCAAAAATTATCTGGGAAAGGTAGTTGAAGAGAGTTCATAATCGTGAGGGTTGTCAGAACAAAAATGGTTATTTAGAAAAAGAGGAAAAACGTCATTATGAGAAAAAGTGTGACAGAAACATCAAGAGACGAGATTTCAAACAATTCCAAAGCGTGAAGATTAGTAAACAGATATTTTTCCCAAGTCTACACTTTTTCCTCCAATACACCGTTTTTCTACGACCATCGAACGAACCGAGGTATGCCTGACAACCAATCCTATACTGTCGCAGAGCTGTTTCCAACTCAATCCTTTCTACAGGTCCTAGTACTCGAAGTACTTCTAAAACTGCTAATACTCTTCGTTTCAAGTTCCAACCTTCAAGTTACCGGGTCAACTCCACGTCAGTGAGCCCTCCAGTCGGTCCCCACCGCACTGTGACATCACCAGCAAACTTCCCATGGACGAAACGTTCAATAACTGTTACTGATTCATCGACTTCTAGATAATCTCTCATCTCCTCATTCCTCATATCTAGGTACATCAGATCATCAGTATAATTTTTTTTTGCTTGAGCAGAAAGTTCAATGAAAATAAATACTACGTATTTTTTGTTCGTTGTTTGTGTGAAATGTGATGTGTTGCCACCGTCCCCGCCTACTATTTTCGAAAATATGACACACGACTCCTTTTTTTATCATGGCCGCCATTTGGAATTCGCTCATAATGGAATAAGTGAGAAATTAATTGGAACTGGTAGTAATTGTCATAGTCAATAATCTAGATGCAAAAAAAACCGTTCTCAGTAACTCTTTGG
Source organism: Anaspis maculata (assembly GCA_949128115.1). Classification (NCBI taxonomy): domain Eukaryota; kingdom Metazoa; phylum Arthropoda; class Insecta; order Coleoptera; family Scraptiidae; genus Anaspis; species Anaspis maculata. The sequence continues at coordinate 37,193,765 of OX421968.1, forward strand.
AAAAGGGCGTAGCGTGTAGTAGGCCGCTCCGGTCGGGTGATAACTCAACTGCAGCAACGTTGGCTGCTGCCAAGAATTGGATGGGTGACTAGGCGTTTTTCATCTGATTCGAAGCCGGTCTTGAACTCCTCCTCGGGTGGTCTTAGGCAAACCCCCCAAGTATACATGCCTTCAGCCGGCGGTACGGCAATGTGTAGAGGAAAACCGGCAGCGTGGTCGGGAGGCAGTCGAAGTCAGGAACACCGGCGCAGGGAACGTGGATGTATCGGACATCCGCACCTGCCTGCCGTTCGGGGGTGAAAGGAGAAGTCAAGGTCAACCGTGCGCTTGTCGGCCCCAGTGCTTGGATGGACCGACCATCAAACATCCAGGCACCACATTGCGGCTCGGTGAGTCCGGCTGGTCTGGGACAGGGGTGAAATGGGCCAAATAATGAGGCCTACGTGCCAGGTGAAACTCTGTTCCACCAACTCCCCAAAATGGAATCCAGAAAGTAACTCTTTGTTATAGACCATAAGAAAATGTTGACCCATTTTTACGAGTTTTACAGCTCTTCAGCGCTTACCACGACCGAAGGTGAATATGGGGTATTGAAACAATCCAGTATCTTGTTCGAGATGAATTACGTTCCCGAAATATGCTGAAAATACCCTGAAAAAATGGGACAAGTTTTAGAAATACGTTTATTTGATCCATTTTTCGTTTTTGAATCGCCGTTTTTTTTGTCGGTTTGGTATTAGAATTTTTTTTCGAACATGCACAATTGCCAAACAGACCAAACAAGATGATGAATTGTTTCAAAACCCCATATTCATCCTTACAATGGTGGTTTTGGTCGTGACTTCTTGCGAAATTTTGATTAGAGGCTTGGTTTTCGAGATATTTGCATCTGAACGTTTGAAACACATGTCGAAAACAACACGTTCAAGAGAATAAAAAATTAATTTCCTGTAAACTTTCTGTTTTTCAGCTGAAATATTGGTATCTTAATATAAAACGCCTACTAAATCTATTTCAGTGGAGAAATCAAGAATTTTTTTTAATTCAAATTTTTATTTTCTAGAAAATGGTGTTTTCGACATGTTTTTCAAGCATTTAATTGCCAATATCTCGAAAACTAAGCCTACAATAAAAATTTTGCAACAATATCTTTTTTTTCTGAATTGGACGCGGGTCTAAAAATATGGACAATTTTCAAAAAAATGTAAAGGGGTAAAATACCGGGTGGGCCATAAAAAACCGTACTGTTTTATTTTTCTCGCCGATTTCTTGTTTCTTGACCGATTTTGACAAGCTTGATATCATTGTATAGCTAATTGAAGAGGCTACCAGAACCATATACAAATGATTCCTAAGTGTCAAAATTCAAAATGGCGGAAACAACTGAAAATAGACCTTCTTTTGCAGTCGTTTTTTTAAATTAAAATTTGACAGAATAACCCAACTAAAGACGTTTTCTGAAAGAATGGACTATTTTCTACATTTTGAGACCACAACTAGCTCAATTGGTTCATTCATTGGGGAGATGTGGCAAATTGAAAACAAGCTTATTAGCTATTGTTTCAATCCAAAATGAATGATAAAAAATATTGTTTTGCCTGTCAAATTTTTATTTTTGGAACGATTTTGACAGGTTTAGTATCATTAGGTAACCAATTAAATAGGCTCCAAGTGTCATATACGAATATGATTGAAATGTCAAAATTCAAAATGGCGGACACAACTGAAAATAAGCCTTCTTTCGCAGTCCTTTTTTTAAATTGAAATTTGACAAAATGACAGAACTAGACACGTTTTTGAAGAACGAACTGTTTTTTAGATTTTGACACCACAACTAACTCAATTGATGAATTCGTTGAGGAGATGTGGCAAATTAAAAAAAAAGCTTGTTTGCCATTGTTTCAATCCAAAACGAATAGAAGTAAAAAATATTATTTTGTCTGTAAAATTTATTCAAGGGGTGGCTGCCTGAGATATAATCACCGTTTTTTCAAAATATAATTCAAAATTATTTCACAGGGTGAGTTTCACTTGGTAGGCTCCTATCTATGGACGCGGACTCTCTGGATGCAAACATTTGAGGACTATCCTAGTTTGTGTAATTGTGTTGGTCAAAGTTGTTGTTGATTACTTGAATCCATTGTTAACCTCAAAATAGACATGTAAGATAGGTTTTAATTTCACTGATGGTAGAAACATATTCTGATAGTCTTTTCCACAACATTTGCACATCGTTTTTTTTCAAAAAGCCCCTTTAATTCTGTCAAATTTCAATGAAAAAAAAAGACTGCAAAAGAAGGATTGTTTTCAGTTGTGTCCGCTATTTGGAATTTGAACATTTCGATCATATTCGTATATGACACTTGTAGCCTAGTTATCCGCTACATAATAACATCAAATCTATCATAATCGCTTCAGAAGCAAAAATTTTACAGACAAAATAATATTTTTTATTATTCGTTTTGGATTGAAACAATGGCAAATAAGCTTTTTCTCAATTTGCCACATCTCCTCAACGAATGATCCAATTGAGCTAGTTGTGGTGTCAAAATGTGAAAAATAGTTCATTCTTTAAAAAACGCTTCTAGTTCTGTCATTTTGTCGAATTTCAATTTAAAAAAACGACCGCGAAAGATGGCTCATTTTTAGTTGTGTCGGCCATTTTGAATTTTGACATTTCAATCATATTGGTATATGACATTTCAAGCCTATTCATTTGGTTACATAATGATACTAAACCTGTCAAAATCGCTCCAGAAACAAAAATTTGGCAGGCAAAACAATATTTTTTATTATTCATTTTGGATTAAAACAATGGAAAATAAGCTTCTTCCGAATTTGCCACATCTTCCCAACGAATAAACCAATTGAGCTGATTGTGGTCTCAAAATGTAGAAAACAGTTCATTCTTTCAGAAAACGTCTTTAGTTCGATTATTTTGTGAAATTTTAATTTAAAAAAACGACTGCAAAAGAAGGCCTACTTTCAGTTGTTTCCGCCATTTTGAATTTTGACACTTAGGAATCATTTGTATATGGTTCTGGTAGCCTCTTCAATTAGCTACACAATGATACAAAGCTTGTCAAAATCGGTCAAGAAACAAAAAATCGGCGCGGAAAATAAAACAGTACGGTTTTTTATGGCCCACCCGGTATAGGAAAGAGAAAGTGGTAGCACCCCTTATTATCTAGGACTCTGAAATTTTTTGAAGATACACATTTCGGTAAACTTAGCTTCAAGTTTGAACAAAATCGGTTACGGTTCAAAGGTTATCTCAATAAATCGATTTTGAAAATTCAACTTGAACATCCTGTAACTTTTGAACGGAGCATTTTAGGACATCGAAGTTACATTTTTTCTTGGTTCATTTTTGATAGGGAATCTCCCCTAGAAGTTTGTATCACCATTTGGGAAACACCCTGTAGAACCAGAGGAGTTAACAACCAAACCCATTAGTTCGTACTCAACTTCTTTAAGGCAACGGGGCTTATGTATGAAGTGAATATTCAAGGGTCACAAAAAACTTTTGTTTCAGTGCAAGAGGTACGAACCTAAATCCAAGATGATAATAATAATAATTATTATAGAATGAGAGTAGAGTGGTTTACACTCAGGTAATGTGAGAGTGAACCAGAGTTTTCACGGAGTGTTTTTAGTATCGGAACGATCATCGCGACATCCGAGGCTCTATTTTTCGGGAAACGTGTGATCCGTTCCTATGCGAAGTTGCTAGGCAAAGGCTACCAGGGCTGTGATTGGCTGTCACCTAGGCAACATCGCCTGATGATCTGTTCCCCGGTTCCAAAAATAGGGCCCCAGGGCCCTTATTTCTAAAGGGGAGCGATCACCGGGCGTTAACGGTGCAGCCAATGACAGGCAGGCCTGGTTGCCTAGCAACTTCACATATCGTGAACGATCACCACTTCTGTCACTTGTCGCTTTATTTTTCTGTTTACGTAAACTTTGAACCTATGGGTGGGAGACGGGACGAACCATTCATTATTATTACTTCTAGATCCACAAAAAATATATACCGGGTGATCATTTGAAAACTATCCACCTGCATAGCTCCCAATTTCTAGAGAATACTCCTTCCAGCAAAACAGGTCGATTTTTATATCTTTGGCGAATTTATATCTTTAGCCCTCTCGCCCCCACCCACCCCAACTTCGAAATTTCAAATGACCAAAGAAAAGAAATATTTCAATAGCATAAAATTACCACGGAGAAAGGTGAAACATATCCAAACCAAAATAATAAGAAATTCTTCTCATTAATGAAAAACAAGTCTATAATTTATTAAAAATAATTGAACCATAAAAATTCATCCGTACCTTGCGATACATCAAATTGATTGAAGAGAATTCAATTCCCTTTCTGAAAAAAAATATTTCCAAAAATTCCAATTCCAAGCCTTGTGCTAATTGAATATTGGATGGGTCGAAAAGGTGCAAGCACTGCAAACGGGGACGATCCGTTGCTTAGAAAGTCCATAGCTTAGAATGTTCGTAGCTTAGAAAGTTCTTAGCTTAGAGTGGTCCATAGTTTAGAAAGCTCACAGCTTAGAATGGTTCGTAGCTTAGAATGTTCACTGCTTAGAACGTTCATAGCTTAGAAAATGCATAGGTTAGAATGTTCTTAGCTTAGAAGGTTCTTAGCTTAGAATGGTCCATAGCTTAGAATGGGTCGCAGCTTGGGAAATTCGCACCTCAGATTAGTTCGTAGCTCAAAATGTTGACTGCGTGGATATGTCTGTTTAGAAAGATCATATCTTCGAATGATCCGTAGCTAAAAAGTTCATAGCTTAGAATCCGATGGAAACTTGCGCGCACAGAGTGGGTATACTAGAAATTGAAATTCTCAAAAGTTCTCAGCAATTTGGCACACCGAGCTGTGTACATGGATGTCGTCAGGTTCAGTAGTTTTTTTTTTGTAGACCCGCAATCGGAATACCTAGCAATGAGATTGGGTGCTTTCCACCTAGCTCCAAGTTTGGTACACCTTCCATTTGCGCACGTGCGGGTTCCAAACGGTGCTTTCCATCTACGTGTTCTTACCTGGTTTTGTGCCGTCCGGTGGATCACCTAAAATTTTGTGCCGTCGGAAGGCACACCGGAAACGGATGCGACAAATGACGTACCGTCAGCTGTAATCCAGCACTCCGTTGTCATATATCTCTCTCTGTGTCGTTTCATCCATGCATCCGTGTTTTATTTTATTTCTCTGCAGGGATAACGTACGATCGATTAGGATTTACGCTGCCATTTATTTATTTCTGAATGCCATAGTCATCTTACGCCTCCAGACCAGAGATGTCGCGTCGGTCAACGATGCCGGTGCTTTCCATCTAGGTGTACCCAATCGTGGAACATGTTCCGTCTGGTGGTATTTGTACCGTCTAGGTGGAAAGCACCCATTGTTTACTTTCTCAACAATTTTGCACACCAATCTGTCTAGATGAAACGTCATCTTCAGTAGTCTGGACGCTATGGACATTCTAAGCTACGAACCATTCTAAGCTAAGAACCTTCTAAGCTAAGAACATTCTTACCTATGAATTTTCTAAACTATGAACTTTCTAAGCTATGGACATTCTAAGCTACGAGCCATTCTAAGCTGTGAGCTTTCTAAGCTACGGACCATTCTAAGCTAAGAACTTTCTAAGCTACGAACATTCTAAGCTATAGACTTTCTAAGCTACGGACCATTCTAAGCTAAGGATTTTCTAAGCTATGGACATTCTAAGCTATGGACTTTCTAAGCTACGTACTAGGCCCCTGCAAACTTTCGAAAACAACGCAAGGCGCGGCACATGCGTAGAAAATTTATCCGGGAGCTCAAGCTTCTTCAAAAACCTCCCACCACCCAACGAAACCGAGCGCGCCCACCGCCCAAAATCCACAGCAAGGTAATACCTTAATGGAACGGTACAAATGTTGCTCTGGCTGCTTGATTTTCGAATATCTGAACGCGACTCTAAATTCCAAACTCTAAACTCTCAGCGCTGTTAATCACAGATAGAAAAAAAACGGGTCTTGAGTCATAAGGGGCAACAGGATTTTGATAATTCCAAAAGAAGGAATCAACTAAAGACAGTGTCCAATAATGTTCAGTGAAAGAAAATTTGCGGATTATCTACTAGGAACCCACACAGTGTATTTTCGGCGGTCGACTCGATTTGAAACATTTCAAAAGTAGGAATGGACTGAAAACAGTGTCCAAGGTTATGCAAAAGAAGATTGACAGTTTATTCACTAGATATAATTATTTTCTGCGCCGGGCGGGTATGCAACTTGACAAACAAAAAGCAGGTCAAGACAGAAGGTGGTGGTGGTAGTCATGACGCCTCTTACGTGAAAACGTTCAAGTTCTAGTGCTGAAATGGAATATTTAATGTAAGTAAACCGCATTCGTCCGTACCTAAATTGACCCACAATTGCATAAGAAAGAGAATGGTGGTAGAATGATTACTGTAAAATGTGCGGTTTCAGTTTGCCCTTCATGACTCAAGCACCAAAAAAACAATCGACCCTTCCTATGTATGGTACATACATGGGTGTTCAGGCGGTAAGACATCAATTCAAATTCGCCATCAGGTGGGATGAATGAGATGGTCCTGTCGATTTCAAACCTCGACAGCCGTACGCACTGGTGGAACTTGACGTCTTCCAGCTCAACCGACTTGGATTTCCCACGGCCGGTGCTCTCAAACAGCACTTTATCATTCAATCCTAGCCTCAGCTCTGGCATTCCGCTCAAATAGACACGCATCTTGATGGCGCCAACTATCTCACTTCGCAACACATTGCCGTTGGCGTTGGCTAGCAGGTTGACAGACTCTATGACATCCAAGAACACTTCATTTTTCCGATACTTGATGCCTTCCGACCTCCAGGATACGGCATTGGTAACGGCGACCGGAATCCGTGGCTGGATTTCCAGTTTGTGTCCCTCCTGTGTGATATACTCTTGCAGGATCTTGCTGTCTGTTGTTTGCGGGTAACCAAAATCGAGCAGCTCGTCAAGCAATTCGTATATGACAACGAAATTGTCGCGTATGCTCTCCTCTTCCAGCTCCTTGAAGTATTCTGTCATGACCTGCACGATCTTGTGCAAGAACACAAATACTAGGGCAATGTTGGCGTTTTTCTTCGTCGTGCTGACTATGTACAAGTTATTGGTCTTTATGTAAGCAAAAGTGCAATCGTTGGTATGCAAGAGCGGCGTCAACAGACCTTCTTCTTCCTTTTCCATGAGCAAGGGCATGAATTTTTCGATCACACCAAGGTCTATGTCGCCACGGTAGTTCCGGGATATCAAGACCTGCAACGAAAAACATGAGACAATTACCTACTTATGTTGATTTTGACAAAATGTTGGGGATGAAAAAAGCTCTGGTGCCGTGCCAGCCTAGTGCCTACCTTGCCCTTGACGTCCAAAATGTAAATAGCTGACGATGACATTTTGCTGTTGGAATCTATGTAAATGTACCTAGAAGAACTCTACGAGCGAGCGGTTTTAGATTATAACATGGGGATGTGATCGGTCATCAGTTCAATCATTGCGCACCGGCCCAGAGGGGTGCGGTGCGACTTTCTGGAGTCGTGGTCGTCAAAGAGTCAATCACAGCACCGCAACACTCGTCACTCGTCACTTAACAGAACACGAACAGAACAGACAGTGAGTCAGTGACAATGTGAGAAATGAAAACTCCCTGAGTCCCTGTCCCTGCCCTAACCTCCATGTAAAGTGTAGTGTGAGTGTGTAGTGACAGTAAATAAAATGACAGGTGAACGTCGCGCCCTCTGAGCATGAAATCTGCCGAACGCAGATATTTTTTCCTTAAGCATCCGCCCGAGTTCTCCCGCCTTACCGAGTGCTCGCTATACCAAGTCCTCCGCCTTACCAAGTCCTCATTGGGGACGCGCTGTGGTGCGCCAGGCTCCGCGAGCCGGCACCATGATGCAGTTTCATTATCACAAGTTTGCGCGCCAAATCAGAGTGTTGTAGTAGATATACGACTGTCGTAATTACATATTATAAATTGTGATAGCCTGTAGTTTTAAATTCACTTCACTCTGCTGCTATCAGCGTTGTGTGCTCTTTGTCTCTGTGTTTTTTTTTCAGTTCTGCCTAGATAGATGTCGTTTGTTTGTAGGTTTTGTTTTTGCCATCGAGGAAACAAAAGTGATTGACAATGAAATGATATACGACTCGATATACGAGTATATATTTCAAACTATACGAGCCGAATGCGAAGCAGGAGACTTTGAGGCATGGGAGAAAGATTTTGAATTTTAATCCAAGATGAACCAGACTGTATAGGTGGTCCATCCTAGCGTAATCATCCCATAGCAGTCTTACCGTTCAAGATAGAGAAAAAGATGTAGGATAAAAGTTATATGGTTTGATGAGACCTATAACCTTAAATTATTTCCAGCTATACAGGTGTCCCATTTTGACGGGATTAACGGAACGTCATTTTTTTAAAATGAAACATCTATATTTTTTGGCATTTTTCTGTTCAGCTTCTTCAACTGTCTTATGCCTGTATTTTCGTTTTTCAATTGTGTGGCAGTGCTACCAACTAAAAATATAAAACTGGAAAAAATCGCTTTTTCACGGTTTTCTTAAAAAAATCGTAGCGACCTTGCTTTTCGAAATTAAGGGATGAAACTTGACATGGTGAAAGTCAAGTCAAAGACCAAAATCTCAATGTCAAAAAATTGCGGTTTCTTGTTACAGGGCGTTCACAAAAAAAATCAAACTTTATAATTTTCAAAGTATCATAACTAAACTGCTCAACAATGAAAGTGTTACAAAACAGAAATTCACCCAATTTTGAACCGCTATAACTTATGATTGGCATATATGATTCTGATTTTGTTTTAAGTACTGAATAGCCCAATCTTTTGGCCATCTTCCTTGTCAATATAAAATGCATAGAGCTTTTCATAAATTTTCTACAGGGTGATGAACAGAGCAGTGCAAAATTGATGGAAGTTCAACATACCCCCGTTTTTGCACAAAATTTTTTTTGGGAGTATTAACACCAAATTTATGAAGAATGATGTGTTCCCTCGAAACGGTTTTTACATTTTCGAGATTCCAGTTGAAACAGCCAAAATGTGATCTTTTATTGTGAATACTGCACCGGGTGATCATTTGAAAACTATCCACCTGCAATAACTCCCGATTCCTAGTGAATATTTCTTCCAGCAAAAACAGGTCGATTTTTATATCACAGGGAACATCTAAAACATAAATTGGTAAATTTCTATCTTAAGCCCCCTCGCTCCCACTCACCCCAACTTTGAAATTTCGAACGACATGACCTACCTTGCGATACATCAAATTGAAGAGAATTAAATTTTCTTTCTGAAAAAAATATTTACAAAAATGTTAACCCCGCCTTCCTTCGCCCTAAAAATTCTCTAACTGTCTTATTTTCCTCTCTGGACCTCTCAATTGTTTTTAATTCAGTCAGTGTCATCATAGAAAACATCGAAGGAAACAATTTCCGGTGGAAAAAGTGCTACCCAAATTGACCCACCTCTCCCCCACCTCAGCTTCAAAATTTAACGAAACACCACCTACTTTGTGAAACATCAAATTAAAGGGAATTGAATTCTCTTTCCGAAAACAATTTTTTTGAAATTTTCAACCCCTCTCCAAACAAATTGGACATTTGGGGTGTTTTGTGAAAAAAATGGGGGTTTTAAAAAATTTGAAAATTTTTTGTTCATGTAGAGAATTTAATTTCCTTCAATTTGATGTATCACAAAGTAGGTATTGCCATTTTAGATTTTTGAGATGAGGTGGGGGGAGCGAAAGGGTGAAATTTGGGTGTCATCTTTTCCACAGAAAATTATCTCTTCCGATGCTATGCAGGATGACGTTGACTGCATTGAAAAGAATTGAGAGGTCAAGAATATTAAATTGGACACTCAGAGAATTTCAGGAAGAAGGGGGGGTGGGGTTAAAAATTCTATAAATATTTTTTCGGGAAGAGATAGACAGATAAACAAACAGATAGACAGATCTTATTAACAGAATCCCATTTAGGGGACCAACATTTCAAGAAATGTTGCCAAACATGCTCATGTTTTAAAATTCAAGGTAAAGGCAAAAAATTCCAAAATGGCGGAAATGTGGTTAATCCAATTCTAATGACGTAGTCCCATGTTGACTGAAGAGAGTAAAAATTAACCTTTTTTCAATGCTAAAAACCCGAATTTTAGGAGTAGTACCAAAAAGGACACTGCCAATTGGGCTTTTTTTCACCCCTGCACTAGACAATAGGAACGTGTTGCAAGTCAAATTACTCAGAATTGTTCAGTAAACAAGCCTACCAAGTGGCGTCATCTTGATATAAAAAATTCTAATGTTTTTGCGTTGCTACATAAATAATATACAGTATTCATATTAAAAAATCACATTTTAGCTGTTTCGACTGGAATCCCGAAAATTCAAAAACCGTTTCGAGGGAACACCTCATTCTTCATCAATTTGGTGTTGTTACTCCTGAAAACTTTTTTTAACGAAAACGGGAGGATGTTGAACTTTCATCAATTTTGCACTGCTCTGTTTATCACCCTGTATAAGTTTTATCAGGGGCTTTATGGATTTCATATTGACAAGAAAGATGGCTAAAAGATTGGGCTCTTCAGTACTTGCAACAGAATCAGAATCGTTTGTGTCAATCAAAAGTTACAGCGGTTCAAAATTGGTGAATTTTTGCTTTGTAACACTTTCATTGTTGAGCAGTTTATTTTGTTTTTAAATGGCATGCCCCTAATTCCATAACGTTATCTGATAGCTTTTTTCATCCTTTTATTTTTACTAGGGGCACCCCACCCTAAACTTTTTTTGAGAAAATCGAAAATTTTCACAAAATTTTGCAATTTTTTTTTGTTTTTTTTTCAAAAACTGACTTGGCCGTGATGAATGACAGAAAAGCCAAATGGTACGCAGCTGTCAGTTAGTCAGTCTGAATATTGTCGAACAAAAAAAAATGGCTTCAACGCAAAAAGACAACAAAGTGGAATCCTGGATATCTAGATTAATACCAGATTATCATATCAATCATTGCCTCTCGCGTAAAGTCATTTTTCTTAGTTCGAAAATATTCGGACTAACTGAGAGCTGCGTACTATTTGGCTTGTCTGTCATTCATCACGGCCAACTCAATTTTTGGGAAAAAGCCAAAAAAAATTGCAAATTTTGTGAAAAATTCCGTTTATCTCGAAAAAATGGAGTATAAGGTATAAGGTATGAGGCTTAGTAAAAAAAAAGAGGATAAAAAAGCTATCAGATAACGTTATGAAATTAGGGGCATGACGAAAAAAAAAAGAAATTGCTATGATATGTACTTTGAAAATTATAAAGTTTGATTTTTTTTTGTATCAAAACATCGCATATTTTGACATTGAGATTCTAGTCTTTGACTTGACTATCACCATGTCAAGTTTCATCCCTTAGTTTCAAAAAGCAAGGCCGCTACGATTTTTTTAAGAAAACTGTGAAAATGCGATTTTTTCCAGTTTTCTATCTTTAGTTGGTAGCACACACAATGGAAACACAAAAATACAAGAATAAGACAGTTGAAAAAGCTGAATAGGAAAATGCAAAAAAATAGGGTGTTCCATATAAAAAAAAGGACGTTCCTTAGTCCCGTCAAAATGGAACACCTGTATAGCTGGAAATAATTTTAGGTTATAGGTCTCATCAAACCATATAACTTTTCTCCTACATCTTTTTCTCTATCTTAAACGGTAAGACCGTTATGGGATGATTACGCTAGGATGGACCACCTGTACAGTCTGGTTCATCTTGGATTAAAGTTCAAAATCTTTCTTCCATTCCTCGAAGTCTCCTGCTTCGCATTCGGCTCGTATAGTTTGAAATACCGGGTGTTTATAAACGTTTGTGATCACATCACCTTTGGAATCCGCTTTCGATCACTACAATTGCGCCTGTTACTACGTTTTTCGGCCTGACCCATGCCTGCCGCGATCACAGTTCCTTATAAACACCCCGTATAACTCGTATATCATTTCATTGCCAATTACTTTTGTTTCCTCGGTGGTAAAAGGAAAACCTACAACCAATAAACGACATCTACGCAGGACTGAAAAAAAAACACAGAGACAGAGAGCACACAACGCTGATAGCAGCAGAGTGAATTTAAAACTACAGGCTATCACAAATTTTTAGCTCTTCTCAGCTTGTAACAAACAATTTTTGTGAGAATGTGCTCTTCACCCTCTCTCTTAAGAAAACATGAAGTTTGAATGAGAGAGTTTGGGAAAAATCAGGATTTTATTCGACACAGTCTGCTGGGTCTCTACGCAAATTTTCAGCCTTCCTCGGCGCCAACTGCAATATGTACCTACTGCGATAAGAGATTTTTTACCCCTCTCTCTAAAAAGACATGACACTTACAAAAAAAAGTATCGAAACTTTCACATATTGTTCGGCACGCTTTATCAAGTGTGTATACTAAATTTCAACTTTCTCCGAGTCAAACTGGATGTTTCTAGCAAGAATGTGCATCAGATCTTTACCCTAAAAAAAAACCATGACGCGCACATGGGAAAGTTTGGGAGTTTCAGTGGGATGTTCAGGACACCTTAGAGAGCCTGTATGCAAAAATCCAGCTCCTTTCCAGTTTTATTGAGGTTTAAAACCTAAAATTCCTGGGCTATATCTACTACAACACTCTACCTGTTTGATTTGGCGCGCAAACTTGCGATACGTATTAAACTGCATGGTACCGGCTCGCGCAGCCTGGCGCACAGCGCGTCCCCAATGAGGACTTGGTAAGGCGGAGGACTTGATATAGAGAGCACTCGGAAAGGCGGGAGAACTCGGGCGGATGCTTAAGGAAAAAATATCTGCGGTCCGCAGACCAAACTCTCGAACTAAAATAAATACTGGCGCGCGATTCAAACGTGGCCTCTCACGATTATATTCGAATTAGGGACAGAGTTGAGGTCAAGTCAGGTAACTGGGACCATGGGGTAAGTGGGGACCACCCCATTCAGTTTTAAACAATGAGACTTTGGGCAATGATTTGTTACTCTAATGTAAGATGGGTTGCCAAACTTTATAAAACAACGGATGCGAGAGCAATCCACGTTTACCATCACGTACATCACTTCAGCGCATACATGAGAACGCATACCTGCAGAGTGCGGTAATTTCAATTTTAACGCACGAAGTGTCACTGTCAATGGCAACTGTCAATCAATAATCGAAATGTAAACAAACAACAAACATAACCTCCTAACCATTCAACATTTAATATTGTTCAGAATGGAATGTACGTATGGCAGAAAGACGCAGAAAAGATATAGGTGATACGAAACACAACGAGCTGCAAGGCGATCGACAAAACAAGAGCGTTATTTGGTTAGATCTGTCGAAACGTCAAATCGACGTCAAGCGCCGTCAGCTGAAATTTGCGAGACATTACACACGCACACCGTATTACAGTGTTGTCAACTTGTTGTCGTGATATAGATATGGCAACGTCCTACTTTCACAGGTATGCGCAGAAGCCTTTCGGGAAACGTGGATTACGTGTCTATGGGATTACGTGTCTATGGGATTACGGTCTCCAATTTTCCGTTGTCTCTCTTTACTGTGCGTATATACTTTATATACTATGCTTTACTTCTTATACGTCATGCGTATAAGAGATGGTTAATTGCGGTCATGGGGCGCTTTCCAATAAGGCGTATATGGACACAATTCGACACATATGGACACAATTTGACACAGCTAGCGTTCCAATAGCAGTAGGTAATAGGCGCACCACATGTCGACACAATCGAAACATTGGCGAGGCTGAGTTTGTTGTACTCGAGTACAAAAAAAAGTACTCATGCACAACCCTGTCTACAACGCATGTACCCGCCAACAGCAAAAATTCGTACTATTCAGAAAAGGTAAGTTAATTTGAACCTAATATATTTTGGAACAAGTGAATAGGCTATTGATGATATCTTCCATGACAAACTTTACAAATTACTTCCGTGGTTAAAATAATCGGTGAGGTCCCAGTTGTAATCAAAATACAATGGTTTACTATTTATTCAAGTATTTAGTTTATAGACATTTTCATCGGCTATGAATGCATCATGATTTTCAATCAGCGAGGGAAATTTTTGTTTTCTCAGTTTATACAGGGTGTTTCCAAAATGATGATACAAACTTCTAGGGGACATTCCCCATCAAAAATGGACAAGGAAAAAATATACCTTTGATTTCCTAAAATGCTACGTTGAAAAGTTGCAGGGTGTTCAAGTTGAATCTTCAAAATCGATTTTTTGAAATAACTTTTGAACCGTTCAACCGATTTTGTTCAAATTTGAACCAAAGTTTAATGAAATAGGTCTCTATTGAACAACCGTAACGTGTTTGAAAAAATATATTCAGAAGCGTAGATAATGGGGGGTGTCTTCATATTTCTCCCCCTATTTTTCACCCCCTAGCTTTCCCAAATTGGTCTAATTTTTGGATTCTACGTCCAATTTAGAAAAAAAGCTACTCTTGCAAAACTTTGATTAGAGGCTTCATTCTCGAGATATTTGGGTTTCAAACTTTGAAAAACATCTCGAAATCGCCACTTTCAATGAGCACAATTTTTTTTCCCTGAAAAGTTCTCGTTTCTCAGAAAAAATAGTGGTTGATCAACTTAGAAATTCTAGAGACCTATTTCTGCTGAGAAATCATGAGTTTTTTTGAATTCTAATTTTTAGGCCTTTGAAAGTGTCAATTTCGAGATGTTTTCCAAAGTTTCAAACCCAGATATCTCGAAAACAAAGGCCCGTATTCATATCCCCCTTTTAGCGTTAGAAGCGGTTTTAAAGATGCGCCTCTAACATTTCCGTATTCATACGTGGTTTTAGCGCGCCTCTATCATCACTTTAAACAGGCGTCTCTAAAGTCGTCCTAAAAGGGGATGTTTAGAGACGCGTCTATTCATATGTCTCTTTTACGTGTCTTTAAGCGATTTTGGATGGTCTCACGCATGCGTCAAGTTAGATGGGATCCAAATGTGCCAACAGGCGTGTTTTGAGTCCATTTAACCTACAAGCTGTGCCGTGTGTTCTTGGGAAGTGTGACGAAAATCACATTTTCTTTCTAAAATATTGATTTAATTGAATTAATGAAGCATGACGCCAAAATGCAGGAAGTGCGCAATGCTCTGGATTTCCCCTTCGGTCATACTCCTTTACTATTAACTGTACTCAAGGCGGGGACGACTTGCACAAAACAGTCGAAACAGGTGTTCACTTGTTAAGTTAACAGATCCAGGCCGCTATTTTTGAAACTGTGGAAGAAACTCCCTGAAAGTTTTTTGCGAGGTTTTATGCAATCCGCAGTACATCAATGTAGCAAAAGTTGCCAGCACTTCCGTTTTGCCAGGCGGAGCTGCTCGGGGTAAATCACTAGACAAAGAAAACAGATCCAGCTGGGCCGTGATTGGTGTATGTATCTACTTTCTCTATCTACTGATCTACCCGGAGCGGCTCCCGGCGCAAAACGAAAGCGGCTTGGGGTTCTTGCCTACCTGCGTCCACCTTCGGGTAGGTAGTTTTGAGTACATTTCACAACGTTGCCAAATCAACACCCCCTTTAGTTAGATGGGCCCTAACAGGACGTAAAAGGTGGTCTATGAATACGACCTCTTTTATCAGGTAGCCGAGCGCTTTTTGTTAGAGACATGCTAAATGTGGCTTAAAAGTGGGATATGAATGTGGGCCAAAGCCTCTAATCAAAATTTAGCAAGAGTAACTTCTTTCTCCAAATTGAACGTAGCATCAAAAAATTAGAACAATTTGGGAAAATAGCTAGGGGTATAAAAAATAGGGGGGGAAATATGAGGACAACCCCCATTATCTACGCCCCTGAACTTTTTTCCTCAACACGTTACTATTATTAAATAAATAAATAAATAAATAAATATAGTTTATTACCATAAATTCTACAAGGGACAAAGATATATCGTCAACAAAAAAAAATAATTACATAATGCATAACAATCCACGTTTCCCGAAAGGCTTCTGCGCATACCTGTGAAAGTAGGACGTTGCCATATCTATATCACGACAACAAGTTGACAACACTGTAATACCATTGTATAACTACTCCTAGTAGGCCAGCCGCCATTCAAATTGTGCAGTTTTCGGAAAGCACGGGCAGATGGCGTGTTCAGCATTTGTCGTTAGGTCGCTCAAATTAGTTATAAATCACGCTGTCTTCAAATTTCAACGTGGCGCCCAACTTACTGATAGATGTTGATGGTTTGGTACAGAAATTATAATTTTTCTCATATGCGCTGATAATTTCTTGCGAGCTAATTGCTCTAGGCGACATCTAGCGACAAAATTCCAAATTCGAGGCTGACCTACTAGTAATAGTTATACAATGGTAATACGGTGTGCTCGTGTAATGTCACGCAAATTTCAGCTGACAGCGCTTGACGTCGATTTGACGTTTCGACAGATCTAACCAAATAATTAACGCTCTTGTTTCGTCGATCCCCTTGCAGCTCGTTGTGTCTCGTATCACCTGAATCTTTTCTGCGTCTTTCTGCCATACGTGCGTCTTCCGTCTTTCTGGCGCGTAACATTTCATTCTGAACAATATTAAATGTTGAATGGTTAGGAGGTTATGTTTGTTGTTTGTTTACATTTCGATTATTGATTGAGAGATGCCATTGACAGTGACACTTTCGTGCGTCAAAATTGAAATTACCGCGCTCTGCAGGTATGCGTTCTCATGTATGCGCTGAAGTGATGTACGTGATGGTAAACGTGGATTACACAGATACAAAACATGAACATGAAATACACTCAAGCAACAGAGTCATTCAAATACTCATCGAGGCTGTAAAACGACCTAGATGTCAGAAAATCTTTCAAGTTAGATTTGAACTCGTTTTTATTTTGAATTTGTTTCAAACGGAGAGGCAAAGCATTATAAACCAGAATTGCACAGTATTGTGGCCCTTTTTCAAACTTAGCAGTTTTGTGTCTTGGAATGCTCAAATCATTGTGCCCCCGCAACTTCATATGTCCATTGACATCGGAGTTTTTCAAGAACAGATCATGTCCGCGAAGAAACATCAACAACTTATAAATATACAGCGAAGGCAGTGTCATAATCTGATGTTGCCGAAAGTACGGCCTGCATGAAGTCCTACGAGGAAGCCTCAGCATCGCTCTCAAAATTCTTTTCTGGGCAACAAAAACGCGATGCTGTAGTACCGAAGGATACCAAAAGATCAAACCGTACGAGAGAACGGTCTGAATGTAGGCAAAATAAAAAACTTTTACAGATTGAAGAGCCATGTGATGACTCACAATTCTGATCACGTGGCAAGAGCTATTGAGCCGCGGTAGAATACCGGTTACGTGAGAGTACCAGTCAAGGCTTTGGTCAACAGTTACACCCAAGAATTTAACAGATTCACACTTATCAATACTATTACTCACTGCAAATTCACTAAAAGCACCCTCATCACAATCTCCAAACATTAGGGCCCGTATTCATATCCCACTTTTAAGCCACATTTAGCATGCCTCTAACAAAAAGTGCTCGGCTACCTGATAAAAGCGGTCGTATCCATAGGCCACCTTTTACGTCCTGTTAGGGTCCATCTAACTAAAGGGGGTGTTGATTTGGCAACGTTGTGAAATGTACTCAAAACTACCTACCCGAAGGTAGATGCAGGTAGGCAAAAACCCCAAGCCGCTTTCGTTTTGCGCCGGGAGCCGCTCCGGGTAGATCACTAGACAGAGAAAGTAGATACATACACCAATCACGGCCCAGCTGGATCTGTTTTCTTTGTCTAGTGATTAACCCCGAGCAGCTCCCCCTGGCAAAACGGAAGTGCTGGCAACTCTTGTTACATTGATGTACTGCGGATTGCATAAAACCTCGCATAAAACTTTCAGGGAGTTTCTTCCACATTTTCAAGAATAGCGGCCTGGATCTGTCAACTTAAGAAGTGTAAGTATTTGTACTGTCATAAACACATCAGTAGGTTGATACATAATCCAAAAACTCACACTTATAATTGAACAATAAAAGTGAATTCAAACACATACGTCGGTTGAAATCGACATAAATAAGAAACAAATTTCTAACTTCAGGTTTTTATTTGTGGGCGCAGCCACCGTTATACATACCGTATGATGAAAAACTTTTCTCCTCTAGGAGGTAGGCTGTGGTCTGGTCATCGGCAGGCAAACAAGGCTGATTTTGGCCAGGCCACAGCCTTCCTAGAGGAGGAAAGTTTTTGATCATACAGTACAAATTTAACTATATTCAATTCGCTATAAAATCGGCATTTTCCATCATAGGGAATTTCTAAGACCACCACTGTGTCGATAGAAAAAATCTCTACTTATCCGAACATCGAAAAATATACAGGTGTTTCATTTGAAACTCAAAAGTTGATGTCGCTTCTTGTTACTTCCGGAAGTGAGAGCAGCTTCATGATCAATGCAAAAAATAGCGAAGTACCTACTCTCAAATATGTACCTCATAAAAATTTCAAGTCTATTTATATCCCATAGGAGGGCGTAGCGTGCGTAGTAGGCCCTCCAGTCGGGTGATGACTACAGCAACGTTGGCCGTTGCCGTTGCCAAGAGTTGGATGGGAGACAAGGCGTCTTTCATCTGATTCGAAACCGATCTGGAACTCCTTCTCCGGTGCTCTTAGGCAAACCCCCCGAGTATATATGCCTCCAGCCGGCGGTACGGCAATGTGTCGAGGAAAACCGGCGGCGTGGTCAGAAGGCAGACGAAGTCAGGAACACCGGCGCAGGGAGCGTGGATGTATCGGACATCCGTCCAGTGGCGCCGAATAGACCTTTTTTTGTGGCGCTCGCCATACCTCAAAATTAGGGGGGGGGGTCTGGAGGGGAAGAAAAGGAAAAGAAGAGAAGAAAAAAGGAGAAGAGGAAAGAGGGAGGAAGAGAAGAGGAAGAGAGATTTACCCAGCAAATCATTGGATATTATGATTATTAGGTACACTGAATCTGAATGACAGTTATTTACGATGTACCTAGGTAATAGCTGTACCGGTGTACCTGGGTATTGGCGAGTAACATTACCGATGGTGGCGCTGCTGATGCGCTTCGCATGTAAACAAACATGTCGGATAGGGCACGGATTGTTGCCCGCGCGTTCAAAAATCTTATCAGTAGTAAGCGGTTTTTAATGTCCTCCAGACGTGAAACGTGGTTAATAGGCTACTTAGTTTGGGCAGGTGCGCATGCTTGAAGGCTCCAAATTTTGAAAACTTTCGTACACCTGTCAGTTGAATGGCAACGCTGCATGCTCTGTCTAGCCGTCTGACCAACTACTGATTCCTAGCTGTCACTTTTACACATACCGTAAATGCATCTCTTCGTAGCTTCTTCGAACTTCCTTCTCGGTACAGCCATTTTCAACAAGTTGTGTTCTTTCGTCAAAACATGAGCAAATGAAATGTAGGTCAGGTAGAAACGAGAAGTGTGATCATAATTGTCACAAGTGACAGTTGGCACCGATGTCTTGTTGTTTTGAGCGCTGTTGCCATTTTCGTTGTTCCTGAACTTCCATAAATGATCATTGAACTTAATTTCAATGAAACATTTCCCTTGAATATAAAAAATGGTATCTAACATTCAACCAAACTATTTGTGGAATTTTAGGTGCACTACAATATTTTTTAGTGTAAATTTTCAATATTGGTGTACGAAACTATGAAATTCGCGCCAGACATGCGCACTCAAAAAAACCGAAACGAAGGGACCTATTAGTACCTATTGCGGTGGAACTCGAAAATGGCAGGAGCGAATTGAGTGTTATGAAGGTTTTCAATCACTGGATGGCCTCAAGCCTCAACGGATTCTCGATCTATCGTGATGGGATACTGATGGGAGAGGAAATTCTGAAGTCACAATTTCTTGTGTTGTGTGGTCGAAAGCGAACCGAATCAAGTTTCAGTTCAAACATAGACATATTTGGATTGTGTTTACAAACAAGCGCATTGTATGAATCTCCTCACGAGGCAACTGAGATTGTAATTAAAAGAAATAGTAGTAGCAGTTCCTGCGAGAGTTCCTGTGAAATTGGAACGTTTAAATGCACTTGCAAAGCAGGCCAGTCCGGGACATGCAAACATATCGCAGCTGTGCTTCTTCGATGCAGCCATTTTAAGTTCCTATTTTCAGCGACACTTCCCAGGCTTTTCTCGTAGTCATATTTTCCACAGTGCCAAGTTTGTTTGTCATCTTGACTACCCAACTTGCGTCTTTCGCTTTCGACGGGAAACGGTGAAAATGTAACTCTTCCTTTTTCCGGTTTCCACAGCGCGACTCGCACTCGGAAACGCAACAAATTCTCCGCCACTTTTTGTCACTATGACAAAATCACAAATCTTACCACCTCCCATTCTGATGCCACTTTTGCTTGCCAGTCGTCGTACACGTGTCACTCTTATTTAAAAATGCAATGCTTTTGCAACCGACGACACCTAGTATATTCAAGATAATGAAACGTGCGTGGCTCACGTACTTTGTTGGAAAAAATCAACGCCGCGTTAAGTCAGATGGAATCAATTGAAGTCATCAAACACCGCAACGCTCATAAGAGCCCACACAAATCTGCGGTTGATCCGTGCACAAACGTCGTTTACACGTTGGCCGTCAGATGGCGTATTCAATCTTGAAACTCGCCAATAGGTACAGTATATGATTAAAACCATTTTACTTTGAGTGCTATGACTTTTTTTTACCTTTTTCAATTGTTGGTATTTATGATGTCCTGCAATTCACTTCAGACTTCAGAGTGACATCTGCATGTTGTTTGGAAATCTTCGATGCATGTCGGTAAGGAATACGACCACTCTCCGTTTCCCCAGTTTTGTGCCATTTCAGAAATAACTTTTGATAACGAAAGCTTTTTATTCAGTTTTCAAACATTTTTAGAGACCGACATCGGCATTCAACAGTTTATTCAGGCACTATGGTCGCAATAGGGCCGTTGCATGAATTTTATATGTATTGAGACGATTACTTCATGAAATCATTCAAAACGTTATCCACGATAATTTCCGCCCAAAAAAAATTTCAAAAGAATTGGTCCATCCTTTAAATAAAGATCAAAGTTTGAATTTTTTTTTCGTGCCAAAAACGCAGTCGCCTCTACAATGACCTTGTATGACTACAATGACGTCATCCCGTGACGTCAACAAATAGAGTTCTATTTTTCGTTTGCAAGTTTTTTTCTTTGCGAGGTTGCAGCCCTGGGCCCTGAAACCTCGCGAAAATGTAAATCTTTATTTTTTTACAGACCTATTTCAATTTTGGAGCCGCGAACAGCGCCGTCGCCCTTGCTCACGTGTCAGGGCCATCCCCAAGCTCGTGCGGTGACAGTGAGATATGTCAAACATTTAAAATTCGTAGTCGCAATCTGTTAGTGTAGAATCAAGTAGCCCCAGCCCGGGGCACGATGACGTCATCCTGCAGCTGACACATCGGTGCATGGAAGTTGCATGCCTAACAGTTTTTGTGTTTTAAAACAAAATAAAATAATATATCAGGATTTTCGAAAAACCGTTCAGTCTGTGGTGCTATTTGGCTACCAAAGCTTAATTGAAGGCAATAAAAAAAATCGTGCAAGGACCTTATTATGGCCAACCTTTGATATACAAGGTGTTACAATTTTGTTTGTCAGTACTTCAGGAGATGATAGAGCATTGAAAAATAAGTAAAGAGTGATCGAATCAATTTCTCCTCAAAGTAGGCCCCGGTCTCCTTGGTAGCCATGTTTTTCGCCAGATTTTCAGGAACCATAAGCGACTTGAGAAATTTATTCGATCATTCGTTACTTCTGCCAAAAAAAAAACAAAAAAAACAAAAAAAATTAAAAAAATCAATAAAAAATAACAAATTTCACAAATGTGACACAAGTCAATATGATCAGTTTGTAGGTATGCATCAACTTACTTTGTGTACTGAATTTGGTCAAAATCAAAGTGTTTAAATTTGGAGTTCTAACAAAAAAACCATTTTCAAAACTCAACTTTGAAAGCCTCTATCCCCGTTATAATGCGTTCCCGATATTAGTTTTCTGGAGAAAGTCCACCTATTTTTTTATGCTCTACCATCTCCTAGAATATTGACAAAAAAATGTAACACCCTGTATAAAATAATAATTTCATAGCACTCTGGACCAGAGGCAAAAAGGTTTTGATCATACAGACTTCAACAGCCAACTAACTGGACTAGGAAAATCTCACGATCCACTAATAATATGGAATGGCAGGTAAGTCAGTTTTATTACTCTTTATAGAACTGGGGCCTAATTTAACAAGAGGGTCTTACCTACTTCTTCCCACAAACTTTGTAGCAATATTTTCTGCCACAGTTCCTAAACTTGAAATTCAGCCTGATGTCATGTAGGTAGGTACATTTGGGAACTAAATAATTCATACGGGCCAGCATTGATAAGAGATTGATATAATCAAAACTAACATGGATAACATTTCTGAAATCCAGCAGACTTCCTAGCGGAGACGTATGGATTATTTCGCTCCCAACTGTACCTAAAGGGGTATTTTTAAGAGTTTTCGAAAATTTCTAAATTTGAAAAGATAATGAAATCTATGGACAATTTGGTCAGCACCTTCCCTTTTTTTGCTTATTATTGTTAATATTATCATTATTATTTCGAAAAAGTTTCGTCTGCGGCGCCAACTGCATAAGGGGCTCTTAGGCCCATCGACCCGACCGTAGCGTGGTAATAAGGGGGGGGGTCTAAAATTTTCTTCGCCATAGTAACTTTTTATGAGTTCGGCGCCCCGTACCTGCGGTTCGGGGGTGAAAGACGGAGTGTAGGTCAACCGTGCGCTTGTCGGCCCCAGTGCTTGGATGGACCGACCATCAAACATCCAGGCACTACATTGCGGCTCGGTGAGTCCGGCTGGTCTCGGAGAGGGGTACAATGGGCCCAAAAATGAGGCCTACGTGCCAGGTGAAACTATGCTCCACCAACTCCCCAAATGGAATCCAGAATCCAGCGCATGTATTACGCAACGAAATTTTCAATATCAAATCAAAAGCTTAGCTACCTATATTTTTGTGGCCATTTCAGATTTTCTCTTTTTGCAATATTACCAGAGCCATCAACTCCTATAGCTCCAGGGTTGACCAGTCGCAGTACGCCCACTTTTTGCGAGGTCAATACTGACTTATAAATTGAGGTAGAGGTAGAGAGATGAATCAAAAAGAAAGCTAAAAGAAAGCTTATTCCATGCCATGTTTCACCATATGATAGATTTTGGGAAATATTATTTTTTGCAATGCACACTGCAACGCAATACAAAGGGTTTCAAAATATCTCGTTTTTCAACTCACCCTGCAATAAACCTCGCTTGTTTGGGCTATTTTCGTCGAGATTTTCGTCCGAATTCATTCCGAATAATTTGAGACTGTTTTGGAAATTTGACAGGTTTAATTTCACATGTCAGGATGGTGAACGTGAATGTCCGGTCTGTGTACTGTTTTTTGGGTCTTCTTTCTTGTTTGTGTTTCTGTCATGATTTGAAGTGGCTAAAATTCACGAAACTGTGCCATCAGTGACGGCACACATCCCTCTGTGATCTGGTGATTTCGAGCGAGCTTTGGAGCTTCTTTTTGGGCAAAGTTCGACCGACCGCGTGTTGGAGCACGCCATTGTTGTTGTTGAATTTGATCGTTCTTATCTTTGGATAGCCCGGACTCCGGAGCTCCTTCCCAGTAGGGGCCACCAGAGGGGGCCACTGGGGCCTCTGCGTTGTGAGCGCCGGGGTACCACACTCTCACTATGGCAAACCTCCCCCCTTCCTATCGTCAGGCAAGTGCGTCACCTGCGGATTCGGGCAGACCAAAGAAAAAATTCAAGGATGACACCCAGCTAAACTCTGGCGATCCAGCAGCTGCGGACTTGACCGCGATTAACCTTCTGATCGATGGTACTCAAAATACTGATGTTTTCGAGGATGTTTTGGAACGCTCGATGGATGAAAGTCGGTATGTATCCGCCCCAGAGTTGAGATGGTGGGACGAAGAGACCGAGTTCAAGAAGAATGAAAGTGAAATGCTTAACGAGATAATACAGGCATTAAATGTAGTCAAATATGCCACAGATAGCGTTGCAATGGATGAAGCTGGGGTTCAAAGATACAAAGAGCTGACCAACGCTAGGGAAACTATCTACCAAAACATAATTCTGCTCAACTCTCGCTCTAAACAAATCGAAACTGAGAACTCCAAACTAAAAATGGAACTCCAGGGACTGCACCATGAACAAAAACACCATCGTTTTAATCAGCAAACACAACAACGAGATCTTATCAAATTAGACCAGCGGAAAAGATCCTACGCACAGACAGCAGCAACAACCAAGCTGGAAAAGGAAAAAACGTACGGTACACAACACACGCGAGAAAAACAAGACACAAAAGAAGCCTGGACATCACCCAAGTTAGAAAAAAATTTGAAGTGATGATAAAATCCATCAACGAAGAAAGCATAAAAGAAACTTGGAATAAACTCAAGAAAGGCATTAAAATCTCAGACATACAGGTGGTCTCAAAAGTGTAAGAACATTGCGAAATGGCAATGTTATTATAGAGAGTCAGAATGAGGAACAGAGAAACAAACTGAGAAACGAACTCAAAGATTTCACGGAGATAACTGTAAATGAGGTCCAAAACTCCGACCCCATGCTCGTTATAACCGGAGTAGAAAAAGGATACGAAGATTCAGATTTCAAAAAAATAATAATTGAGCAGAATGAGGAATTCCGATCGAAGTTTGGCGGCCAAAGATTGTTGGAGACAATCCGCATAATTGGAAAGAAGAACTGCAGAAATCCTGGCAAAGAAAATTGGATAATACAAACACCCCCTGATGTTTTCAAATATCTGGTGAAGCAGGAGCGCATCAATTTCGATCTTTTGAAGCTATACGTACAAGAACATATAAACTTGGCTATATGTTTCCAATGCTGTGCTTTTGCTCACGTGGCCAAGTACTGTAGTGATGAAATATGCTGTCATCTATGCGGAGAAAAACATGAACCGAAGGAATGTAAAGCCGAAGAATTGAATTGTCCGAACTGTGAAAAAATGGGGATAATGGAACGAAAGCATTCAGCGAGGGATCTTAATTGTCCAAGCTTTAAACGGAAGATTGACATAGTCCGACGATCGATCAACTACAGCGATAACACGCCTTCATAGCAACCAGGCAATCAGAGATCATTCACGGGGAAGGGCCAGTGGCGGCCTGCTGGCGTTCTTCCCCAGACACTTCCACAGAGAGTTTTCAACATGGCGGGCGAAGCAGGCGGCACGCTTGCTGCGCTCTGCGGAAAATGTAACAGGAAGGTAGTTAACGGAATAAAGTGTTCGATCTGCGGATTGTTGTTCCATGCAAGTTGTGCAAGGCTTCGGGCATCGGCCAGAATCGTTGGAAACTCCTTCACATGCTGTGAGGGACCGGAGACCGGCGACGGCGAGGACACCGAAGAGGAGCCACTTTTCGACGACAGCGGCAGTGACAATGAGTTTTGTGATGCCCTCGAGGCTGTGCCTGCTCAGAAGTCCGCAGTGATCTTCAAGTACATCATCAAGCAGAAGAATATGTTGATAAATGAGCTGAGAAAGCGTATACAAGACTTGGAACTTCGCCAAACGAAGAACAAAAACATTCCGACCGGAGCGTCCGGACAGTTTTTAGAAGCAAAAACGTTGGCTGTCGGCGATAGGAACCACCAGCCGTGTGTAACCGAAAACCAGGGAAAAATTGTTAAAAGGAAAACCAGGCCAAACCTTCGGAAGGACGATAAGAAAAGTGAGAACAATACGCCATCCAGCACCGCCCGGTCTTACGCTCATGCTGCAAAGACTAGTGCAATTGAGGAAAAAGCAAGGGTCAATGATATAAAAGTAAAAGCAATCAAGGCAAAAAAACCATCTCGGTCAAAAAATGAATTTATCATTGGCGGAGCCATTTCAGACACCAGCTCTATAAAAGCAATACCAAAGAAGGCCTATTTCTACCTCTCTCGACTCGACCCAAGCACTGAAAGGGACTCAGTTGTAAATTTTCTGAAAACCGCATTCCCTGAAGTCGTATGCGAGGACATAGAAGAAAGGCCAAATCAAAACCACAAAGCATTTAAAGTTACCATTGACTTAGCAAATCTAGAAAAAGGAAAAATAGCAAATATTGGCCTGTGGGTGCTGTTGTAAGACGGTTTTTCCACCGACGCCGGGACGAGCCGAATCGAAAGTAGCAGAACAACACGGCCTTAAAATGATTCATTTAAATGTACAAAGCATTACTAACAAGATCCTTAACATGGAGTCTTTCCTGCTACAAGAAAAACCCGAATTGCTACTTGTATAAGTGAGCATTGGCTAACTGCCGACACCGTCAATCTTGTCCGGCTGGAGGGATACAACTTGTGCGCCCACTATTGCCGCACTACGTTCAAGCACGGTGGTGTCGCCATATATTCAAACAAGTGAGTATGCCTTCACGTGCGTGAGTCTCAGTAGCGCATTTTCTCAAAGAGGCATATTGTGAACGTAAAGAAATTTGGTTGAAGGAGAAACACCATTCCTTGCCCACTTTCTTCATTCGAAACTCATTGTGATATTATGTTATCAGAATGGGGTACTTGCCAATGGAATAGATTTGAATGAAAATTCTTTTACCCATCAATATATTTTTTTGTTTGAGGGCGGGAGCTGGGAGCGGCGACTAATCAACAGTAGTCTATTCTTTCCCATTTTTAGTCGGCTATCCATATAGCGAAAGAATTGGATCGCTATGTCTTCGGGTTCATGTTTTCCAATTATCTCTTACTTTTAGGGCAGCGTGTGGGGGTGGCAGCATTCTGCAAAGTAACTGTTGCACAGTTTGAGTTGAGAGTTTCTGAATGTTTAAGGAAATATGACAATCAATGAAATTGTAGAAGTTGCATTTTTTGTTTGGGGGCGGGAGCTGGAGGCGGCGACTAATCAAAAGTGGCCTATCTCTTCCCATTTTTAGTCAGATATCTATATAGCGGAACAATTTAATCGCTATGTCTTCAGGGTTATGTTTTACATTCATCTCTTACTTTGGGGGCGGCGTGTGGGAGCGGCAGAGTTTGGCAAAGAAATTCTTCCACAGTTTGAGTTGGGAGTTTCTGAATGTTTGAGGTAACATTAAAATGTAATTCAGTGGAAATTATTGGAAGTTGCACTTTTTCTCTTTTGGGGGTGGAAGTTGGAGGCGGCGCCATGTCAAAGGTAGCCTATTCTTTCCCATTTTTAGTTAGCTATCCATATAGCGAAAGAATTAGATCGTTATGTCTTCGGGTTTATGTTTTTCATTCATCTCTCACTTTGAGGGCAGCGTGTGGGGGCGGCAGCATTCGGCAAAGTAACTGCTGCACAGTTTGAGTTGGGAGTTTCTAAATGTGAGGAAAATATGACAATCAGTGAAAATTGTGAAAGTTGCATTTTTCGTTTGTTTGGAGGCGGCAGCTGGAGGCGGCGGCTAATTAAAAGTGGCCTATATTTTTCCAATTTCAGTCAGCTATCAATATAGTGAAAGAATTAGATCGCTATGTCTTCAGGTTCATGTTTTACATTCATCTCTCACTTTGGGGGCGGCGTGTGGGAGCGGCAGAGTTTGGCAAAGAAATTCTTGCACAGTTTGAGTCAAGAGTTTCTGAATGTTCGAGGTAACAGTATCAGCTGAATCAGTGAAAATTGTTGAAAGTTGCACTTTTTTTCTTTTGGGGGCGGAATCTGGGGGCGGCGACTAACTAAAAGTAGCCTATCCTTTCCCATTTTCAGTCAGCTATTTAATACCGAAGAATCAGATCGCTATGTCTTCGGGTTTATGTTTTTCATTTTAAAGTGATTGGGGGCGGTTTTTAGCAGTTTTTTCATGTCGGCGGCGCATATTAATGACGGAATGTTTCTTGGCTTACGTTTATAAGTGGCAACTATGTATTATTCAAAAAATGAAAACACCAGAGCATCAGGTCTGGTAGAAAGTGCAATATTATGTTATTTCAAGTTTATCGGGGGCGGTTTTCTCTATGTTGGCGGCGCAATATAGACATCCAATATAGCCTAGCCCTCCTTTGGGAGTGGCAGCTATGTAACAGCGAAAAAATTAGAAAGCTAGGTCGTCTAGTTTGGGAGGAGTTCGAGGAACGGACGGACGGACGGACAAAGCGGTTGCAATAGCGATTTTCATCAAGATGGAAAATGCGCTAAAAATACAATCACAGCGAGACCGATAGAACTGCCCCGTGAGGTGAACATCGACAAGGATTTCGAGTGTTGCGGACTGGAACTGAACTTATCATATGGTGCGGTCTGCGTCTTGTGTGTGTACCGATCGCCGGACGGTTCTTGGGACAGTTTTATGCGTCGAATGACCCAGGTGCTCCAAAGCGTATACTCTGGGTTTAAGTACATTGTTATATGCGGCGACCTAAACGTGGACTCGCTAAAAGGTAGCCAAAGACTGGACCTTCTAATGGACCTGCTCGATGCTTTTGGGCTAAGGTGCGCGCTACATGGTGCTACACGTGTGACTGCGGGTCCCGAGGGGACGGTGACAGCTACGGGGTTGGACTACGTTATTACGGACTACCCAGATAATATGTTCGACGCCGAAGTGCTTGACGCGGGTTTTTCCGATCATTTGGCTCAAGTTCTGGCGGTCTGTCGGGGCGCCCCTCGGCGAGACGCTCCCGAGCCGCCCGGCTACCGATGGACGCGAATAATATCGGATAAGGGCATGTGTGACTTGGCGGATGCGCTTCGGAACACGGACTGGGGTTTTTTGTGCCGGATTCAGGACGTTGACATGGCATCCAGCACATTCATTGAAACGTTGATTCTCAAGTTGAATGAACATTTGCCAGTGGTACAAAAAAAAGTAAAAACAAGTACGCGACATCAGGACAAAAAGTGGCTAACCTGTGACCTGAAGCGCGAGGGCAAAATCCTTAGGGATATGCACCGCGAATTGAGGGGTTCAAGTGATATTCGGCTGAGGAAAGACTACGTTGAAAGAAGAAAGCTGCATAATAAGGCGATAATCCGAACAAAACACCATTACTACAAGAACTTCATTGATAACGCACACAACAAAAACAAAGCCATCTGGAGAATAGTAAACAAACGACTTGGGAAACCTGAAAAAAGACTAAAGCCGGTAAAGCTTTGTGTCGACGGCGAGAGCGTTGAGGACGATGCTGCGGTGGCTGAGGCGTTTGCTACGCATTTCACTACATCGGTGAAGAACAGGGTAGTGGACACATTTGGAGAGTTCAGCGGACATATTGAGAGCGGGCAGAGCGGCGCGTATGTGACGGGTTCGTTTTTCTGCGGACCGATTACGTCGGAAGAGGTCGAGATTGTCCTGGGAAGCCTGTCGTCGGGGGGATCGTCGGGAATCGACCACGTCCCAAACAGTGTGATAAAAAAGATAGGTGCTCTTATCAGTGCACCCCTGTCCTATGTGTTTAGTTTGGCAGTTGATGTTGGTCGGTTTCCGGACGGGCTCAAGACGGCTCGAGTGATACCACTCCACAAGAGAAACGACCCGCAGTGTACCGGAAATTCGAGACCTATCTCTATGCTTAATGTGTTTTCAAAGTTGTTCGAAAAAATTATCCACAGACGAATGATGAAATATTTATTAAAGTATAAACTGATTAACAACTCGCAGCATGGATTTGTGCCGGGGGGCTCAACCGAGTCGGCCTGTACTTGTGGATTTTGTACATCGTGAACTGGACGAAGGAAGACGTGTGATGGCCTTGTTCTTTGATTTTAGCGCGGCATTCGACTCGGTTGAG
Source organism: Anaspis maculata (assembly GCA_949128115.1). NCBI lineage: Eukaryota > Metazoa > Arthropoda > Insecta > Coleoptera > Scraptiidae > Anaspis > Anaspis maculata. Next base: position 37,223,693 of record OX421968.1, read on the forward strand.
CCCTGCATACTGTTCGAGAGGCTCGGGTGTCTCGGTTTTAGAGGGACTTTTCTGTCCCTGCTGAAGTCTTTTCTGACGGACCGAAAGGTCGTTATCAGGGTGAATGGGGCGGAGTCTCGCCCTCGCGAGCTGAGGCTTGGGGTGGTCCAGGGGTCGGTCCTGGGGCCATTGCTGTTTGTTCTGTTCATTAACGATTTATTTGAACATCTCACACAGGGAAAAACGGTGTTGTACGCCGATGACTCGACCATTCTGGTATCGGCCCGCGGGGAGGGAGAATTACGTCAGGCGGTTGCGCGCGTAGTGTCCGAGTTCACGAGTTGGGCAAAAAGAAATCGACTTCTTTTGAATGTCGATAAGACGGAACTTGTGACATTTTTTAACAGGAGGCCTCTGACGGGAAACGACTTGAATTTTAACTTTGACCTTCAGCTCCCAGCACCCTCGGAATGTATTAAGTATTTGGGTACGGTTCTGGACTCTCGCCTGGATTGGTCCGAGCAGATCCAGAGCGTGACGAAAAAACTCAACGCGGCATTTTTTGCAATATTGAACCTAAAATCGTGTTTGGGAGCGGAAAGTTTGATGAGTGTCTATTACTCGTTGGCACACTCCGCTCTCAATCATAACGTCTGTGTATGGGGAGCTGCCGTTAACATGAATCGTGCTTTCATTGGACAAAAACGCATAATACGTTTACTGTTTGGCCTTAACGCCCGACAGTCGTGTAGACCGCTGTTTAAGACTCACATGATTTTCACTGCTCCATGTATGTTTATTTATAAGCTCATCTTGTTTATTAAGAGAAATGTCAATAATTTTGCCACGAACAACAGCGGCCACGAGTACCCTACTCGGGGCGGAGGCCTTTTGCGACCTGACAAGCATCATACATCAATGTACGAAAGATCTCCAAGTTACCTCGGCGTAAAACTGTTCAATGCTTTGCCACCTGCAATCAAAGATATTCAGAATGTTAGATCCTTCAAGATCAGGCTCAGGAGTGTCCTCGCCGAGGGGGCGTATTATAGCTTATCGGAGTATTTTGCTGCGACTATTATGTGATTAATAATACCTAGTACTGTATTATAGTGTGAGTCTTGTTTTTCTGTATTGTTTTGTTATCTATGTCAAAGTCTACATTCTTGTATATGAATCAGAGACAAATATATTTCTATTCTATTCTATTCTATTCTATTCTATTCTATTCTATTCTATTCTATTCTATTCTATTCTATTCCATTCTATTCTATTATATTCTATTCTTCTCAAAACTTGTTAAAATAATCGACATATCACCGCATTGGATTGTCTGTAGGCTTGCGTTGAGAAATTTTAATATTTTGCTATGTTCAGTTTATTTTAGGCCGTCACTTGATATCACTAATATGTTGGAACTTTTTCAGATCTGTTTGGATGACCTGAAATTAATGTATCCTGATGACATGTTGGTAGTAGGGGGTGATTTCAACTGCAGGTTGGGTGAGCTGGGTAACTTTCCCTTGGAGGCCTTGAAGGATTGCAACCTGTATCAAGACAGGAGTTCCAGGGACAGGATCATTAACGATTGGGGACGTTCTTTACTTGAGTTCATGAGTGAAAACGCGTTGATTCTCATTAACGGCAGATCCAAGAGTGACGAACTGGGAGAGTTCACGTTTTGCGGTCCATCAGATAGTAGCAGTATAGATTACGTCTGGGGTTCAGTTCTTGACTTGCATAGAGTGAATGATTTCCTTGTTATGAACGATGTAGTTGAATCTGACCATTTTCCCATCAGACTAGAATTACAAATTTCGTTTCATTGGTGGACGGATCGATCCTCACCGAAAGGCAGGACTAGCCGCACAGTGCGTCTGAGATGGAGGAATGAGTTAGGTACGGAGTTTAAGGTTGAAATGCAACATTCACCAAACGTAGCTAGGGGTGGCTCTGCTCAAGAAATGTATGACAATTTATGCCGAACAATAACTAAAATTGGGAAAAAAGTTGATCTCGTGAAATATGTCTCGGATGGTAAAAAAGCAGTTAGCCCAAAGAAATGGTTCGACCGGGATTGCGTTTCAGCTAGGAGAGAACTTAAGACAAAGTTAAATATTTGTAAACATAACCATTTTTCGTCTTTGTAAACAAATACCTCACAGCAAAAAAGCAATACAACAGATTACTAAAATTCAAAAAGTCTGAATTTGAGAAACTACACATCGAAGCCTTAAGCAATGTTAGGAACTCGGCACTTTTCTGGAAAACTCTTAGATCGTTCCGTGGAACAACCTGTAATAAGGACATAATACCTCTCGAAACCTGGGAAGAGTTTTACCAATCGATTTACATTTCGGAAACACGTATTTCCTCAAACATTTTTTTTTACGACGCGCGCAGGCTGTCAGATCTTGGATATCCCGATCACGACTGATGAACTTTTCTGCGCACTTTGTAAATCTAAATCTGGAAAGGCACCGGGTATTGACGGGGTCACTTACGAGTTTTTTGGAGGGTGTCCTCAGAATTGGCTGCTTTACATACAGGGGTTGTTCAATCGCATTCTAATTGAGGAAGAGTTGCCAAGCCAGTAGAGTGAGGTCATTCTGACGATGCTTCATAAAAAGGGACCCATCGTAGATCCGTCGAATTATAGAGGGATAGCATTAGTGAACTGTTGTACGAAGCTTTTTACACAGATATTACTGCAGCGACTAATCCAGTGGGATGAGAAAACTTGTACGATACCTGAATGTCAATCTGGCTTCAGAAGAGGTAGAGGCTGTATGGACAATATATTTGTGCTGAATTCTTTAATCCAGATCCATTTAAGGTCGAGGGGACGACGTGTTTACGCAACTTTTATCGATTTCAGACGCGCCTTCGATTCTGTTAAGCATACGTTGTTATGGCAGAAGATCTATCATTTGAGGATCAGTGCCAAGTTTATTAGGTTGATGAGGGGTCTGTATGAGAGTGCTACTATGGGAGTGAGAGTCGGCTCGGAGTTTACGCGAAAGTTTGAGGTTGAGTCGGGAGTTTTGCAGGGAGAATCTCTTAGCCCGTATTTATTTGCGCTGTTTTTATCTGATATCGACGTATATTTTCGCGAGGCTGGTTCGGTGGGACTTAATATTGACAATAAAGTGGATGTCTGCGTGCTCCTGTACGCCGATGACTTGGTTATTCTGGGAGAGTCTCCAATTGACTTGGCGCGGAAGATATCAGTCCTTGAGAAGTACTGCTTGGTCAATGATTTAGCTGTCAACACGGAAAAATCAAAGATCGTTTGTTTCAGTAAAAGCCCTGCTAGTTCAACAAGTGGGATGAACTTTTTTTACAACAAACAACAGATCTCGGTGGTGAAAAAGTATACGTACCTGGGAATATCTTTCACCTCTTCATCAGTGTTTCTTCAGGCGGCGAGAGAGTCGGTGGCTAGAGCCAAGATTGCGAGCGGGGCGGTATTGTCATTGATCATTGATGTCTCGAACTGGGTTAATTTGTTGGGAGTCTCGCATGAAACTTTATGATTCCGCTATTGTCAATTCACTGTCCCACTGCATTGCTCTGTATGGAGTCCGATATACCGACCTTCTCGAGCGAGTTCAAGTTTGTTTTTTCAAGCGACTGTATGCTTTGGCGAAAAATACGCTTAAACTGGTTGGAGAAACTCTTTCTGATGGACTCGAGCCGTTTTCCAGTGATATGTTTTAAGCGTTTGGTACAACTTGATTTGGAGGAAGCTAAATACAGTTGGGCTACTCAGATGAAGCTGCTCTTCCGGTCCGTTGGTTTTGGTGATTTGTGGCCGCGTCTAAACTTGCAAAGCTTGATGAGACACAGGGAGGAGATTCTTGCTCGTTATGCGGAACGTCTTCATCACAATGATCTGAATAGGGTGCAATCCTCCAATTTCTCCACATTGTACAGTTCTTTCGCCTTCAGTTCTGGCTGCCCATCATACCTGCGGTTGGATTTGCCTATTCGTGCCACTAAGGTAATAGCCCAGTTAAGGCTAGGAAGTGATCGGTACTTGAAATTTACGTGGAAGGGGTCATGCTATCGAATATTAACCGAAGAACTGTGTTCTGTTTGTAATCTGAACAAAAAAGAAACCTTAGATCACCTTCTTTTTCAGTGTCCAATTTACAGACCTTTGAGATCACATTACATGAGCAATATTGACAATCTGGCGGTGCTTCTACGTGTCATTAAGAATAATGATAAGAGTGATATCATGAAAATTGTTAATTTCATTGTGGGAATGCTCAAGTTAAGACCATTCAGTAGGAATGAATAATTAGTCTTTTTACATCCTTTTTTATTTTTTTTTCCTCTATGCCATACTGCACTATTGTAATATTTTTAGTTATTTTACCTAATTTTATTGAATTATTCGATTTTTGTTCTACTTCCTTGTTCATAGTGTTACCACTGAAAGAACAATAAACAGTATTATTATTATTATTATTATTAATGTTATTATTATTATTATTATTATTATTATTATTATTATTATGTCAAGTCTTACATCGAGTCTTACATCAAAGGTAGGGAGCGAACAGTTATCGAATACACCAGCGCAGGGACGAAACTTCAATCTGAAAGGCAGTTCATTAAAAAGGGCGTTCCGCAGGGCTCCATCCTAGGCCCATTACTATACATTATTCATACAAACGACTTACTCTCAGTCCTAAACAAAAAAATAATACAGTATGCTGATGACACCTCTATTGTCTTCAGTAAAACATCTTTGTCAGATTTAGAATCAGATATCTGTGACTCATTCATTGCTCTGGACGGTTGGTTCACGTACAATAACCTGAAGCTCAATATACAGGGTGATTTTTTGAAAAGTTTCCACCCCTTGTTTCTCGCCGCCAAAATGTTTTACAGGAAAACGCCGAAACAGGTCAATTTTTGTTTCGAGGGGGTCATCTAGAGCACATATCACCAAATTTTTATCTTGAACCCCTTCGCCCCCGCCCCACCCTGCTTTAAAATTTCAAATAGCATGACCTACTTTGTGATACATCAAATTGAAGGCAATAAAATTCTCTTTCCGTTAAACATATTTCAAATTTTTTTAAACCACCCGTCAACCCTTCTGAAAATCCTCTTTTCGTTAATGGAAGGACAATGTTCCCCCTATAAACTCTTGATTCCTGAGAAATAGACTTCCCAGCAAAAACAGGTCGATTCTTATTTCAATGGGGTCATCTTAGACACGAGTGGCCAAATTTTTATCTTCAACCCCTTCGCCCCCACCCTACCCTACTTTAAAGGGGTGGTTTAAAAAAAATAGAAATATGTTTGACGGAAAGAGTTTTATTGCCTTCAATTTCATGTATCACAAGATAGATAATGCTATTCGAAATTTCAAAGTAAGGTAGGGTGAGGGCGAAGGGGTTGAAGATAAAAATTTGGCCACTCGTGTCTAAGATGACCCCATTGAAATAAGAATCGACCTGTTTTTGCTGGGAAGTCTATTTCTCAGGAATCAAGAGTTTATAGGGGGAACATTGTCCTTCCATTAACGAAAAGAGGATTTTCAGAAGGGTTGACGGGTGGTTTAAAAAAATTTGAAATATGTTTAACGGAAAGAGAATTTTATTGCCTTCAATTTGATGTATCACAAAGTAGGTCATGCTATTTGAAATTTTAAAGCAGGGTGGGGCGGGGGCGAAGGGGTTCAAGATAAAAATTTGGTGATATGTGCTCTAGATGACCCCCTCGAAACAAAAATTGACCTGTTTCGGCGTTTTCCTGTAAAACATTTTGGCGGCGAGAAACAAGGGGTGGAAACTTTTCAAAAAATCACCCTGTATAAACAAGACCAGTGTCATAAAGTTTGACTACATGAATAATGAGCTACTCCAGCTATTTTACGTAAAGTGTCAACAGGCTGCCCCGTTCCTTGGTATAACGGTGGACTTGCGGTTAGATTGGAGGAGTCATATAGCTGCCTTGTCCGGTGACAAGTGCCGGTGACTTATCGAGATATTGTTTTGCTCTTGGTACAATAAGGAACATGGTGGGCACTGACGTTCGCTGCATCCCATTCGCTGGTGGAGTCGAGAATCAGATACGGCGTAATTTTGTGGATTAGCTCCACGGAGGCTAACCGGATATACCTGATCCAAAAGCGAATTTTGAGGCGCATTCTGGGTCTAAAAAATAGAGAAAGTTGCAGGAACCACTTTATTCATAACGGAATTTTAACACTGTACAGCTTGGCAATTTTGGAGGCCATCATTTTTGCAATAAAAAATCCAGAATTGTTTTTAGAAAACAAATTTCAACATGAATACATGACAAGGAACAGATATCATTTAAAAAACGAAAAATTAAAATACACTTACCTTCAAAGGAACGTAAAATCTTTTGTGATTTCTGTCTACACAGGGTGCCGCTGTGCTGGAGGCTGATGCCGGAGGTCACATTGCGTAAGCAGCTCAAGAAGATATTGAGAACGAGAGCGTATTACTCCATCAGCGAGTTCATCCATGATGACTCGGTATTTAGGGAATAACCACTGTGATATTTACTATCGTGTTTGTAATGTACATTGTTGTTAATTTTAGTTATAGGTGTTTTTTGACGTGTTCCATAGCATGTAGTGTATTGTTTTATTATATTATTATATACGTTATTGTGTATTTTATATATATATATATATATATACAGGGTGGCCCAACGAAAACAGAACAGAGGGGTTTTCGGGCATTTCACATCATTTTTTCGAAAAAAGCTCAGAAAGGTCGATTTTTATATCGAGGGAGACATCTGAAACATACATTGGCAAATTTATATCTTCCACCCCCTCACCCCTACCCACCTCAACTTTAGAATTTCAAATAACACCATCTACTTTGCGTTACCCCTTTCCTCTCCCCCACCCCAATTTCAAAACTTAACAGACACCACCTACTTTGTGACCCATCTAATAAAACGAAATTGATTTCTCCTTCTGAAAACAATTTTTTTGAAATTTTCAACCCCTCTCCTGATGAATTGAACATCCGGAGTATTTTAGGGGGAAAGAGGGCTTTTTGAAAGTTCTGAAAATATTTTATTCTGGAAGAGAATCCAATTTCTTTCGATTTGATGTATCACAAAGTAGGTAGTGTCATTTTAGATTTTGAAGTTGAGGTGGGGGAGTGAAGGGGTGAATTTGGGTGACACTTTTCACACAGAAACTTTTCTCCCTCGATGCTGTGCAGGATGACGTTGACTGTACTGAAGAGAATTAAGAGATAAAAAATATTACATTGGAAACTCTGACAATTTTAGGAAGAAGGGGGTTGGGGTTGAAAATCATAGATATATTTTTTCAGAAAGATCATTCAATTCTCTTCAATTTGATGTATCGCAAAGTGGGTGGTGTCATTTGAAACTACGAAGTTGGGGTGGGTGGGGGTGAGGGGGCCAAAGATAGAAATCCGCCAATCTATGTTTTAGATGTCCTCCTCAATATAAAAATCGACCTGTTCAAGCTTTTTTTAAAAAAATGAGGTGAAATGCCCAAAAAACCCTCTGTTCTGTTTTTGTTGGGCCACCCTGTATACAAATACTGTACATACAAAATGCTCTTCTCAGAACTAATAAAATTCAATTCAATTCAATTCAATTCAAGAAGTGGTGTCCCCTTATTGGTTTATAGACGTTTAATCTCCAGAAATAGTGACATTATTTGGGTGGCGAGGTCACCCGATCTCACGCCGCCAGATTTCTTCTGTGGGGTTTCTTGAAAGACCAAGTCTATGCTAACAAACCCTGCACACTGGAAGACCTCAACTCCTCAACACTAGTATTCGAGCCGAAATTACAGCGAAAAGGGAGGCCAGTTTGGAGCGGAATTTCCACTCGAGAATGCAACGATGCATTATTTCTCACAACGCGCATTTGACATTTAACCGATGTTATTTTTTTCAAGAGTTAAATGCTTGTGTAAATGCTAAATAAATCAGTAATGGCATGAAATGAGCTTTCCTCTTATTTCTGATCCATCTCTCTACCTCAATTCATAAGCCAGTATTATTGGCCTCACGAAAAGTTTCGAACGCATTGAGTGTTCATCCGGGGGCTCATCACTGCTGAAAATTTGTACAGGTGTTGCAGCAATATTCTAGGTATTGCATAGTACTGCAGCTTGTATTGCAGAGCATTTCGGAAGTATTGCAGTGCCTTTTTACAGGTATTACAGCCAGTGATGAGCCCCTCGGTTTATGACTTAATGTACAGTGCTCAACAATTGAAGTGGAACACCTGAAAATTTTGGTCAAATTAAAATGGTCGTATTTTCTCAAGAAAAAACCTAATTGCAATTAGTTTTTTTTCCTGGACAGCTAACGTCTTAGACTACAGCATGATATAATTTTTTCTTGTTATAAGCTCTTCATGTTATTATTTATACAGGGTGTAGTAGTGAGGTACTGCAAAAAAATGTAAAGTTTGCACCCCTCCCGACCCGCGAAAACATTTTTTTAAATTTTTTCAACTCGTTCTGGAAAATTATTGAACCCATACCTCGAAACGGTTTTTTGTGTTTTCGTTTATCTCTGTTAATTACAGGGTGATCTCAAAAAAGTGATATTTTAGGCTTTCAATGGTAACTTCTTTCATTGTTATCCGATTTTAAACATCTTTGGCTCATATTAAAGCTGAAACTTCAGGCGAGAACGGTGTAAGGTCAAAACTTATTGAAGACAATAATTCAATAGGAGGCGACGTGTCAAAAGTGACCCTTATGCAAAACAGCTTCCGGCTGTTCAATTAATAGCAGATAAAAACAAATTGAAACGTGTCTTCAAAGGATCCGCTAATTCGGACCATTTCGATCTGCTTTTCGCTTCAGTTGTCCAAGAAATGTTCGTGGTAGAACCAAAACTTAACTGCGTGTTTTCGCGGAAAAATCGCATCCCTTATTTACCTGTAGGCGGCCGTAACCTAAGCTACAAAATCAGGGCCGGCAACTTTGGATTTGAACGTGTGGTGCTGAGTATTGAATATATTCCAGAAAAAGGACTGGGGGGGGGGGGTATCAGCGTCTCAGGCGATTTTTTTTTCATGTTCAGAAGTCCGAATTTGAAAAAAAATTATTCAGGCACACATCATATTTCAATAAAATATACTATAGGTACAGGCTGTGCCAAAAGAAAGTAGCCAAATGCATATGGGAGATAGCCCGGAAGAAATTAGAGGCCCCTACATATATTTTTCGGCATTCGAATTTTTTTTTAATTTTCATTTGTTTTACTGCTGGTTGGAATCAAGTAAAATCATGCCAATAAGTGGGGAACCATTCTAAACAAGTTTCTAGCGAATTTCAGCCGAATACTTTGATCCGTTCATGAATTATTCATGAAAAACCAATAAAAAAGTCAAATTTTGAAGAGTTATTGTATCTCGTTTAATATTGAGCTTTCGCAAAAAAATAATATAGAGGTCTTTTAGTGTCTTCTGGACTTCCATAGGCCGTTGGCTACTTCATTCTGGGACACCTGTATGATAGAGGGGTAATAATACATGGTTAAAACTTTCAAAATAAAACAAAAATTCTCGAAATTGGAAAATTGGAGTGCTATGGCGCTAATTTCAATTTTTGCATTTTCAACATGTGGTGCTCAGCACCACCTCTTCGGATTACGTGTGGTGCTCCAGCATGTCAGCACCACTATTGTTGCCGGCCCTGTACAAAATTCAGAACTCGCAGGTATAGGTACGTGTTGTATCGCCGAGGAGAATTTTTGGAATTGTTGTGAATTTTGTAACTTGGGTTACGGCCGCCTTCTGGTAAATAAGGATGCGATTTTTTCGCGAAAACACGTAGTTGAGTTCTCATTCTACCAGGGACATTTTTTAGACAACTAAAGCGAGAAGCAGATCAAAATGGTCCGAATTAGCGGATCCTTTGAGGACAAGTTTTTAATTTGTGTTTGTCTTTCATCAAACAGATACTCGGAAGCTGTTTCTCGTTCGGGTCACTTCTGATACGTCCCCTTATATTAAATTAATGTCTTCAATGGGTTTTGACCTCACAACGTTCTCGCCTGAAGTTTTAGCTTCAATATGAGCTAAAGATGTTTAAAATCGGATAACAATGAAAAAAGTTATCATTGAAAGCCTAAAATATCACCCTGTAATCAACACAGCTAGACAAAGACCCAAAAAAAAAACAGTTTCGAGGTATGGGCTCAATGTTTTTCCAGAACAAGTTGAAAAAATTCAAAATTTTTTTCGCGGATCGGGAGAGGTGCAAACTTTACATTTTTTGCAGTACCTCACTACTACATCCTGTATAAATGATATGACAAGCTTGCAACAAGGAAAAATTCTATTATGCTGTAGTCTAAGACATTAGCTGTCCAGAAAAAAAGACTCATTGCAATTAGGTTTTTTCTTAAGCAAATACGAACATTTTAATTCTACCAAAATTTTCAGGTGTTCCACTTCAATTGTCGAGCACTGTATGTATGACATGAATGAATAAGGATAATAAGGTGTCAGTATGAGTGGGTTTAAGATAATAATAATTTAGTAATAATTTAGTTTATTAGTTCCGTTCATACAAAATATATAAAACAATATATGTATAGAACATAAAATAACCTTGAATGGTTGTGGAACGTGTCAGTAAATAGGTATATACAAAGCTGTCAATACAATATCACATCATTTAAGTTATTAAAATTATTGTAAAGATAAAATACAAATCACAGTAGATAAAAACATCTGAACTCAAACGCAAAATAACATCAAGAAAACAAAATCTACATCCAGGCACACCAAGCCTGCAGGCTCATTGTTTCCTCGTCTGAGAGGTACTCGCTCAAGGTGTAGTATGCTTTGCTAAGCAGAAAGCTTTTGAGCCTTTTTGAGAGAACTCTGAGAGGCAACTCCCTGAAGGCCACCGGAAGCCTATTGTATGTTTTTATTAATTGGAATCGAACGTTCTTTTGTATATATACATAGTTGCACCTCTTACCAAGAAGATCCTTCCTGTTGCGAGTGTCATGTGTGTGGCCCCTCGTATGGGCATCATTGAAAAGATCTTTGTTCTTTAATACAAAAACGACTGCCTCGTATATATAAAGACATGTCAGAGTAAGCACTCTACAATCAATAAAATGTTGTCTACAACTTTCAAAATTTCTCAAATTCAAAATCCTTCTCAGACATTTTTTCTGCAGTATAAAAGCTCTGCTGGAGTCGGATGAGCCCATCCAAAAAATTATTCCATACCTCAGTGTCGATTCTACGTATGTATGATATGTTGTAAATGCGGTTTCTTTATTTACTAAAGTGGTAAGAAGGCTCAAAGCGTAGCAGTACCTGTTGAGTTTTTTCATTAAGAAATCTACATGTGCGTGCCAGTCTAATCTGTGGTCTATTTTGAGTCCCAAAAAAGTCAGGTTGCCAATCGATTCAAATTCTACATTGTTAAGTTTGAGGGACAGTGGATTATTCTTCTTTTTATAACCAAATCGTACAACCTGTGTTTTGTCAATATTCAATCTCAGACCATTATCCGAAAAGTACCTTTCAAGAACCATCATACTCCGATATATTTTGTTCTCAAGATCTTCGTCATTTTCTCCCGTCACAACCAAGGAAGTGTCGTCGGCATATTGTATAACCTCATGATTTATTGCATTAGGGAGATCATTTGAGTAAATGAGGTACAACAGGGGTCCCAAGATAGAACCCTGCGGCACCCCCCTGTCCACCAAAAAAACCTCAGAATTGATTGTTCTTCCATTTTTATTTTTTTCAGACACAAACTGCGTACGACCCACCAAGTATGACGACATCAATTGTAAAGCTACTCCCCTCACACCATAGCACTCCAACTTTCTCAACAGCAACCCGTGATTGACGGAGTCAAATGCTTTTGAAAGATCAACACAAAGAACCGATGTTTGCTTTCCGTCATTTAAGGAATCTAGCACTCCGCAAAGTGCAGTATACATTGCTCTGATTGTAGAGCGTCCCCTTCGAAAGCCATTGTGTGACTCACTCAATACCAAATACCGCTCAAAAAAGGATATAAGCCTATCGTATATTACTCTTTCAAAGATTTTACTTATAACGTTCAAGACTGAAATGGGACGATAATTCGCAATCTGTTCCCTATCACCCTTTTTAAACACAGCCTTTATCTTAGCCACCTTCAAGGCATTCGGAAAAACTCCACATTCCATACATCCATTTATCAGGAAAGAAAGAGGTACTGCTATAGACCCACCAATATGTTTCAGAAGTTTAGTAGGAATCCCATCCGGGCCTACTGCATTAGTGTTTTTCAGTGATTTGATAAATGAATGTACTTCCTGAGGATCAGTTGGCTTCAGAAACAAAGTTGAATAATTCTTTACTATATGTTGAGGATTAAAAACAGGGTGTGAAGTATAACCTCCAACCGTATTCGCGAAAAAATCACCCACCCCGTCCAAAACGTCCTTCTCGCCTTCGGAAGAGGAATTATTGTAAATGGATTGTGAGAGATTATCCAGTATACCGGTTCTCGATGCGGTATTTCCATTACCCGTGTGTTGTTTGATAATGTTCCAAGTGGCTTTTACTTTGTTGGAAGAGTTTTGAACGTAAGTCATGCTAGAGAACCTCTTCGCGACTCTAATCTCCTTTCTGAGAGAGTCACAGAACTCTCTATATCTTTCCTTAGTTACGTAGCCATTTTGTACGTCTCGGAACATTTCACGTTTCATTTTGCTCTTTTTCCTTACCTCAGGAGTCACCCATGTCTTAATTTTTTCAGTCATTTTAATTTTTCTACATTTGAAGATGTCATTAATTGGTTCACATATTAAGAGACATAGAAGAAGACATAGACATAGAGACACACATAGAAGGCATATTCAAAAAGACTATCTTTTCTGGTACCTAAACCTAATTAAAAAATCAAGAAAATGTTAAGAAGAATTGTCAGACTTGATGTGTCCGAATCAGCGCAACACCCTCATTTCTATGCCCTCATTTATCCCTTCGGCCGTGCAGGTCAAATACAAAAGTCTCATTGCTCTCGATCCTGATCCATATTCGTGTCTTACCACGACTCTCTTGGAAAATCCACGTCGTAGAATTCAATCTTCCTTATGTACCTCCAATGCTCTAATTCTCACTTTCACGTTTCACGATCACGCTACGTCAGATATCAGATATTACCTCGGATATTACACATCTTGTGTTACATTTTTCTCCTGACATCCGTCCTCTCAATCTCACCATTTTCAGTTCTCACCACTCATTATCAAAGTTATTGCTTATGCGGATGCTTATTGTTCATCTACTTGCTTCACCCCTTCACCTTCCACTCAGATTTGATTCGGCAGTCAATCCCTTTCTCCATACCGAAGGCGATCAATGAAGAACATAAACTTGTGTGAATGAAACAGAGCGCTGAGTAGAATGCAAATGTATGCAACGACGTAGACAGAGCTGTGTTTCAAAAAGATGTGCTGAGAGTATAAGCCATCCTATGAAGCAAGTAGAGCTGAATACCCCGATTATAGTTGGACCCTTCCATTTATATTTTGGTCTTATTCTAGGCTGAGTGGGTTAATTCGTCGTCTTTCACTACTTTCGGTTAAGACCAGTACGTCCATTTAAACTATACACTTATTGCTTAAAACAGCGTACCCGCATGTCTTGAGTTATCACTATCGTATTATTTTTATTATATTTTGATTTCCGTGACCTACAGAGCTTGTGTCGGATTGTTTCTAGAATAGCACATTTCCCTAATTAGCAACATGTATCTTCGAGTAACGTGGTAAGATGTTGTGTGTGTGTGTGCGTGTGTGTTTTGCAAAACAATAAATTACTAAACATGCTAACTTTACCTAATACCTATACTTATATCCTATAACTAGATAACTAAACTACGCACTAATCCATTTTTTATCTAACAAAACTATTTCAGAGACTGTTTGTTATCAGCCGTATGCTCACTCACCACTTATTCAGACAATAAAATCATTAGAATTCGCGTTCTTTTATTGGCAATAAGCTGCTAGCATAGTCACATAGACGTATAATAGTATATAGTCCGGTTTTACTTTATTTTTAAGTAAGTTATTCATGTTTCTAAAAATGTTATTCCTAGCTTTTATATTGTTTTAGAGTGGTTTCCGTGTGCTTCATTGAAATTCAATATATTAATGAATTTGCAAATTTGCACCGGCGGGCGCTACTAATAATCTTGTAACGTACCTCCGTTGAGTGGGGCTTTGTTAAAAAAAAATATTTTGTTGTAATCATTTTTGCAAAAATAATATCAAGTCTAGATACATATACATGCAGTTTATTCTCATTATCATAATTCAGGGAATGATAGGGCAGCACTCGCTGGTTAAAGATCACTATTTAAGGTTGGTAATGGTGACGTTCTATTGACATTTATAAAAAAGTAGGGTTTAAGTATTTATTTGAATGATAACCCAACATTTGTTTATGATTATGATACCTTTGAAATGTCCCCACAAAGATGTAATAAAAAAGATTTAAACTTTTTTATTATTTTTTTTTATTAAAGTGGTGCATTTGAGTCTCATTTTGGGGTTACTTTGAACGGATGTTCAATCACTCAAATCACAATTTTTGCTATAGAATTTTCAGAATTTTTGACAGCCATTTTCGTATTCATATGCACCTGCATTAAACTCTATTTTCCGCACTAAACATACTTTGGAATGTTCACTTCTTTCCGGTTCTTCCCTTCGTCACTGATAAGAAACTGGCATTCGATCGAACCCACGACGGATCTTGCTTTATATACTTCTACCAATGAGTAGCCCCACCCATACCAAAAAGATTTTGAATGGTCCACAATGTTCCAGAGTGTTCTGGAATGTTCCAAAATGATCTGGAATGTTCCTGGATGTCACCGAACGTTCCAAACTATTCCAGTATTCCCGAACATCCAGAACATACCTACCTGAACATTCTAGAATGTAGGAAAATAATCTCGAATGTTCCACAGACTATTCCCGAACATTCTGGAATGTTGTGGAATGATCTCGGATGTTCCACAATGATCTGGAATGTTCCAGGATGGTTCCGAACGTTCCAGACTATTCCCGAATCATCCAGAACATACCAGAACATTCTAGAATATTGTGGAATGATTTCGAATACTCTCGAATGTTCTGGACTACCTACATCACTATTCAGTTGACAGTTTGACAGCCGTTTAAATGCGCGCCAACCGGAAATATATGGTAGCCATCGCCTTAACCTAATGGCTCAGGTAAAATTGGAAAGGTCTATTCCGAGGTCTATTCGTATGGTTCTTGCGATTTTTTTTTCAAAATTTCAACAACAAAAAATTGAAGATATCAGCGTTTAAGCTGATTAAGGCTGTATACGCAGGGTATCAATATTTCTCTCTAAAAATAAAGATAAAGAGATGTAGAGATTTTGATGGGATTCAATATTCAATTAAATGTTTGTTCACCTTGTTTCCGTTTGAATTACCCCACATTTTTTTAGAAGCCCAATAGCCCTAAAACACTAGAAAAGTTTCTAAAAGATTGCTGGGACATTTTTTGACTAATGAAAAAATCATCAACTGTTTTATAATTTTGAGAGACGTAGAAAATTGAATACAGAACCGTTTTTTGAAAAAAATTGTCAACAAAAAAGGAAAAAAATAATTTTTTTTCACATAAGGTAGAGTGGGGTTCTGCGGGAGAACGCCAGAAAAAGAGCTAGAGCCGCTGTAAATTATTGTTAGGTACTATTGTTTGTTGTATTTTCCTGTTTTACTAATCGCATTGGCCAGGTACAGAGTCTTGATCGGCTGAATTCTCCTCCGGAGAAGAGAGTTGACTACAAAAATATCAATCACTGAATGTATATTGAACTTCTGTTTTCTATAATAGGTGGGTCAATAACTACAAAAATTCAGTTTTCTTGCTTTCCTGAAAAATCAGAAGCTACGGAAGCGTAGAAGGGCCATGTGTTTTTTTTTCGTATTAATGTCGTCATTTATTAAATGCCGACTTTTAATCTCAACAAACAGTGAATGCCAACTTTCAAACCCAGCATTCATTAAATGCCGACTTCTAAACTCAGGATTTATCAAATGCCGACTTCCTAAACTCAGCATTTATTAGATGCCGACTTCTAAACTCAGCATTTATTAAATGCCGACTTCCTAAACTCAGCATTTATTAGATGCCGCCTTTCAAACTCAGCATTTGATAAATGCCGACTATTAATCTCAGCAAATAAACTGCTTGACAATTGAACTGCAACACCTAAAAATTAGGTGCGTTTTCAAATGGAGATAGCTCGAAAAATATTTGACGGATTCCAGAAATTCAGGCATGTGAGAAAAGACAATTTCTTTGACTATCGAGTGCTGGTATTAATGATAAGTTTGATTGCATAATTTGTCATATACAGGGTGCCAACGGAGAGCGTGCAGATATGGGCAATCTTTCACCTTGTACAACTTTTGAAAAAAAAGTCCGAGATTTTTTCTATCGTCTGCTTTTGAAAGGTTGAATCATTATGCCGAAACGGCTTTGGAATTTTGACTCTAACTTTTTTTTTCAAAAAATTTTGCTCAATTTTCTGAAATTTGCACTTTCTGATCAAGAAAAAGAAATAGAGACATTGTTTGTTTCCAAACAGCGTCCATATTAAATTTGCTTACGAAGATTTTCATTTGAGCCTTCACATCCCCTAGAAACTACCCCTCTTGGGACACCGTCTCACAACATGATATGCAATGCTTCATTTAAAAAACCTAAGAAAAGTACTCATTGATAATTGAATTGAAATAAGTATACTACGATGACCCCACACGTACAGCTCCCTAAAAACCACCCCTTGACTTCAAGGGACAGGGTTGGTATGATAAGACATGCAATACATGAAAATTCCAAAAAACGTCTTTTTCAACTGTTCCACTAAAAAAGTTATGCTACACGATGACCCTTTTGCGTAGGTCATCCCAACAGTAGCTACCCTCTCGAAAAAAGAACTACTCTTTAAAAAACCAGTACTACCGCAATACCTCATTTGTTAGGATTTTTTTAAATCCTTTAATTAATTAATTAAATAAATAAGTAAATAATTTAATTAATTATCTGTCGCAATAGTTTGCGTCTACGATGATTTCATTTTCATATCTACCCGAAACTACCCCTTCAATATCGCATAGCTTCTACCTTGATGGGTTATTTACGAGTTAAAAGAACTTCTGCCTACTAACCGTTTCATTGAAATGATGGTGCTTTCTACGATGATAGTACAAAACCTTTCCTGAAACTACCTCTAGAAATCACCCCTTTAGTGAAAGGTATGCAATACCTCATTTGAAAGCTCAGAGAAGGAGAAGGTGCGATTGAATAAGTTCAAAATGATTTCGCGATGACCTTACACGCATCAAGGTAAAGGCTATGCGATATTGAAAGGGTAGTTGAAAAGGTAGTTCCGAGTAGATATGTGAATGAAATCATCGTAGCGGCAAACTATTGCGACAGATTTTAAAAAAATCCTAACAAATGAGGTATTGCGGAAGTACTGGTTTTTTAAAGGGTAGTTCTTTTTTCGAGAGGGTAGCTACTGTTGGGATGACCTACGCAAAGGGTCATCGTGTAGCATCACTTTTTTAGTGGAACAGTTGAAAGAGACTTTTTCAGAATTTTCATGTATTGTTGATCTTATCATACCAACCCTGTCCCTTGAAGTCAAGTTTAGGGAGCTGTACGAGTGGGGTCATCGTAGTATACTTAATTCAATTCAATTATTGATGAATACTTTTCTTGGGCCTTTTAAATAAAGCATTGCATATCTTGTTGTGAGACGGTGTCCCAAAAAGGGAAGTTTCTAGGGGATGTGGTGGCTCAAATGAAAATCTTCGTAAGCAAGTTCAATATGGACGCCGTTTGAAAACAAACAATGTCTGTATTTCTTTTTCTTAATCAGAAAGTGCAAATTTCAGAAAATTGAGCCTAATTTTTTGAAAAAAAAAGTTAGGGTCAAAATTTCAAAACCGCTTCGGCATAATGATTCAACCTTTCAAAAGCAGGCGATAGAAAAAATCTCGGACTTTTTTTTCGAAAGTTGTACAAGGTGAAAGATTGCCCATATCTGCACGCTCTCCGTTGGCACCCTGTATATGACAAATTGTGCAATCAAACTCATCATCAATACCAGCACTCGGAAGTCAAAGGAATGATCTTTCCTCACATGCCTGAATTTCTGGAATCCGTCAAATATTTTCCGAGCTATCTCAATTTGAAAACGCACCTAATTTTTAGGTGTTACAGTTCAATTGTCAAGCAGTTTAGTTAATGCCGACTTTCAAACCCAGCATTTATTAAATGCCGACTTCTAAACTCAGCATTTATTAAATGCCGACTCTTAAACTCAGCATTTATTAGATTGCAAAATGGTTAGAGTAACGAGATTTGCAGATTGCAGGAAACTTCGACGCAAGAATAAGACACACACCTGCATAACTGGCGGAGGAGCCGTACATCGAGATTGCTTTTCTTGCACCGGACTGATTGTAATATTGTATTGGTTTCCGTATCGACGAGTACATAAGTACCTACCTGTTAGCTATATGGTGACGACATCAGGTAGTTACTTGAGCATAAAGTTGATGAAATAAAAACAAAAGAATTTGATCAATCTCAGCTGATAACCAATTGAACTGAGTCATTCAAAAATTTCGCTTCTCTTCTAATAAGAATATCTCGAAGAAAATTAGCCCGTCTTGAAAAAGGCAATACTATTACTTCAAAGAAGTAATCCAAAGGAAACGGACCGACCGAGCAACAACCATCGAAATCCAACAGACACGTGCTTCGGATCTACTTGGGTCCTCATCAGTGCCGGAGCATTCGAACGGAGCTGTGCTCGGCGATCTGAATATCGTTATTATCTACAGGGTGTTTCAGCGATGATAGATAAATTTTTTTTAAAAAATGATAAAAATTTGACTGTGGATGGATCCCGTCAAAATATGACGAAAACCTATACATGGTGTTCCAGCTAAAACAATCCAGCGCGATTTCCTCAGAAAATATCAAGGCAAAATACAACAACAACAAAATTTCGATTGGAGGAAACTCTGACCTTTAAGCTTTTAAACGCTTTTAAGGGGGCGTCGATGCTTGTAGGTGCTTTAGTTTCCAAGAAAACGCAATTTTAATCGGGCGAGTCACAACAATTCAAAAATTCATGCCCGACAGAACAAAATACTCCAGATGGAAAAAAATCCTCTTTCTTTGGGCTTTCCATTGATGTGTCGCTGATGTCTGTACCTGGTCCAGTAAGCCAGATATTTTGTCTTACAGTCCAGCAACCACAATAATCGGGCTCATGACGTGACCGATCACACACTTGTGGATTTTAACATCAGCCAGTATTCATTGCTATGGTGAGTCCAGGCATGGTAAGTGAAAAAGTCCTAGGAACGGCCAGTGTTCAAATCAACAAGTGTGTAATCGGTGACGTCATGAACTCCGATTATTGTGGTTGCTGGACTGTAAGACAGAATATCTGGCTTACTAAACCAGATACAGACATCAGCGACACATCAATGGAAAGCGCAAAGAAAGAGAATTTTTCTTCATCTGTAGTATGTACTTTGTTTTGTCGGTCATGAATTTTCGAATTCTTGTGACTCGTCCGATTAAAATTGCATTTTATTGGAAAGTAGAGCACCTACAAGCATCGGTCTCCCCTCAAAAGAAAGCTAAAACTTCAGGCTTCCCCCCAGTTGAAATTGTTTGTTTTTGTTGCCTTGATATTTTTTGAGCAAATCACGCTGGATTGCTTCAGCTGGGACACCATATTGTATACCATTTTGCAAAGTTCGGTCTAATAACAAAGGTACAGCCCTTCAAACTTGACTTTTTCCGGATAAGAAAAATGTGTAACTCAGTGACGTTTTGATCAAAATTACTTAAATTAAGAATAGAGTGATTTGTCAAAACTATCTACCGACCTGCAAAATTTTGAAAAAATACAACCAATAGTGTAGGGATTATTAGGGTCAATAATTTAGAAGCATCTGAAGAAAAGTTGACTCAAGGTGACCCCTTATAACTTCTACGCCACTGGTTGGATTCTTTCAAAATTTGACAGGTTGATAGACAATTACCACAAACCAGTTTATGCTAAACTAAAGCTTAATTTATCGGAACGTTCCTGAGTTAGTCACAAATTTTTGAAATCTGAAGAAAGTGAACTTTGAAGGGTTCAAGGGTTGTATCTTATTTGTTATTAGGCCGAACTTTGCAAAATAGTTCATAGGTTTTCTGATTCATCTGCTTCACTGATGGACTGTGCTCCTGAATATCGCAGCTTATAGCATACCAACATGGCACATGATGAAAAAGTCGGCATTCATCAAATGATGAGTTTGAAAGTCGGCATTTAATAAATGCTAGGTTTGAAAGTTGGCATTTACTATTCGCTGAGATTAAAAGTCGGCATTTAATAAATAAATAATAATTTAATAAATGATGACATTAATACGAAAAAAAAACACATGGCCCTTCTACGCTTCCGTAATACGCAAAAAATTCTATGAAATTTTTTTGTGTTTTAGTTTGACTTATTTATCTGCATATGTTATTGGACCACTGTGACTGTTTGCAGGCACTTTTAGGGAAAGTATAATTTTCAGGATTCAAAACTCACCTTGTATACAGAGTGCTCCGAAATCAGACCGCAATATTTGATCAGCTTATTCTACGTTAAAAAATAGGAAGAAAAGTTCCCATAAACATGGGTCGAATAATGCCCCATAAGGGAGCTAGAGCCCCTTTAAGGGAGAAACTTTCGCCAGTGTATTGTAGGTGTGAAAACTTTCAGGGGTTTTAAAATGTTTATTCAAGAGAACATGAGTCAAGGTTTTTAAAATATAAATACAAGTAACCATCAGAACTTGTTGTTCAATAAATACAGAAAACGGCAAAATTGTTCACGTGATATGTCGAAGATCAGTTCTCATCATCTCTTCAGGTTCCATATTTTATGACATATGAGAATAGACTGCTGCAGAGTATAATTTCATAACTGTTCTCAAATCCTGAGAATCCTTCAAATAAGCAATTAGGTAGTAGCCTTTGCTTATTCGAGCACATACCCTACTGATCTGGTTGGCCCAGGAAACATGCCTATCAATATTCACTCCCAGGAGCATATGGTAGATTCACAACTTTCGATAATTATGTTGTCCCTGAAAACTATTTGTATCATTGTATTTTGATAAGAACGGATAATAATTAATTTTCAGGAATTTCTCCGCCATCTCTCAGTGGGTTTGTAAAGTATTTAAATTTTTTGAAACCGGTCAGGTGAAATAAACATATTTGCAAAAAACTGTGGGAAGACAGAAAACCAAGAATTTAAAAACGGATAATAATTGTCCGCATGTCATAACTTTACAGATTTGCCGGCTGCTGAAATGCAGCATTCATCGAGGATTCCGCGCCACACTAAATCGTTACTATTATAATTATTGTTTATCATTATTTCGTCAAGATATTTCCCACAAAAAGTAAGTTTTCTAGACCCTATAAGCTAGGTAACCATCATTTTGCCTGAGAAACAACAGTTTTCAAAATAAAAAAATAAAAAAATTGAAGTTTTGGAGATCTTTTTAAACGAAGGCTCTGGTTAAAATTTCTCAAGAGTAACTTTTTCTTGAAAATGTAAATATCTGGTCCAGAGTTACTTGTACCAAGTTTAGTCGGATTCGGTCAAGAAACCTAGAAGTTATCGTTATCACAAAAAATCAGTTTTTAAAGTTCAAATTTGACGGCCTCAGCGAGGCATCGTAAAATATGTATATATTTTCAGTTATTACTTTCCGGCTTGTTTTTTGACGGGGCATCAGCTCCCGAAGTTTGTGACACTAATTTGGAAACATCTGTAGAATTCTATAACCTATAACTGCAAATAACAACAGAGGTCCTATTTTCTTTTTTTTCTGTGCTCTTGGCCTTGGATTCGGGTCCATTAGCCAGCTTACCTAAGTTGATAAGAGGTCCTATTTAACAATGCAAATACACATAGAGTTTTCGAAAAATGCATGTAGGTATAATCACACATTTTATTTGCGAAATACACATGAAGTTTTAGAAACTACAAATAAAAACATATAGGATTCTATTTGAAAATGCAGACACATTTTATGTTTTGATTTGAATGTCAAATATTGTTTCGCCTATGAATTTCGGTTGAGGTGGAGTCGGTGGACCTTAAACAAGAAATATTTAGTATGTTCCATGTTCAATGATTCTTGTAGATCTAGGTAGGTACCCATGCCAATGCCTGCGATGATGGCAGGGCTGGGCAAAATACTTCGAAAAATGTATTTAAATACAAAATACAAAATACACGATCCAAGATGATCGAAATACAAAATACAAACTACTTCTTGAAATATCTTTGAAATACAAAATACAAAATACGTATTTTGGAAAACTAAGAAATTCCAAAATACAAAATACAACCTAGAGTATTCCAAATACAAAATACAAAATACTTTCTTATTGCGTATTTCAACCATTTTATTGGAAAAACCATGAAATGCAAGTATTTCAATGAGAACACTTCATTGATCCAGTCGCAATAATAAGTTAATTATTATGAACTATGAAAAGACAAATACAATAAACATAAAGTGAAGAAAACTTCATATTCAAACCTATTCCTTACTTCATTCATCAATTCTTCAAAATAACAAATGTTGATTTCCTTTGGGGACAATCAGCTTTTCGAAAATATTGTCCGACATCCGGCATGGAACCTCTCGTGGCTGACAGTAGGATGCACTTACCAGTAAAACGTAAAACGTAAAAGATGCGATCGAGCTCATTATCGATCCCAGATAGTGTGCAAAAGCAAGAAATGTCAATGGGGTGAATATAGTATTACCAGAACAATTTCGGCCCGAACAGACTGAAGAGCATGGGAAACAAATGTATTTTGTATTTTGTATTTTGAAAATCAAAATACTTTTCCAAAAAATGTATTTAAAATACAAAATACGAAATACTAGCTGCCTGAACTATTCCAAAATACAAAATACAAATACTTCTCAATCAAATGTATTTGAATACAAAATACAAAATACATTAATGTATTTCAAATACGTATTTCAAATACTTGTATTTGAAATACCGCCCAGCCCTGGATGATGGTACCTACACACTTTACCAATACAGTAAAATTCATGCGGTAATACCTGCAGTGGATAACTATGAAATTTAGCTTAGACTGACCTAAACCCTGAAGGTGGGTGCAGTCAGCCCTATTTTAGGGTTTCAATTTTAGTCTCAAGTGCAGCATCGCTTACTGGCGCTCGTGCGAATGAAAGTAATGACTAAAACTGAATTTACGGCTAAATAAGAAGCTGACTCAACTCACCCCACAATAAATTCGAAAAATCCAACTGTTTACAGGGGCATAAATACCTACAAGGTGTAATACTGGACCGTAAAAAAATCAAGGGTGATTTAGAGAAATGTTTCAGAGTGTTAGAGAAATATGGAAAAAATGTAGGCATTTTATTTTTGGAAATATAGGATTATCTGTACTGATTTTTGTAAACTCTTGAAAACAAACGAATAAGCGTCTCTTTTGAACTGTTGAATGTGTTTTGAAATTTCATTTACTATACAGGGCTACAGGCTACACAGGTAAATTTAAGAAACCCTATTCTTTAAAAACGCCCACAAAAAGTTCCAGAGGTCATCAAACTAATGCAGAGCAACGAATAACACTATTCGTTTCTATAGAAAACTTTCTGCATGTATTTTTGAGGAAAAATCTCGAGAAAAATGTATTTTCAGAGTGTGTGACACTCTGTCTGTATACATGGTGTTTCAGTGACCTTGCATAATACTTCAGGAGGTGATTGCTCTTGAAAAAATAAGTCGAAAAGTAAGAGTAACATTTTCTCCTTGAGTGCTCCCTGAAGGAGTTACAGTTCCTCAAAGGTGCAAAGTGCCACAAAGTTATTTGCTCAAGAACTGTCACTGGCTTCAGATTTAGTATTTCAGATAGACTAGTTCAATGCAAAACTTTTATTCCTCTTGCATTTTTCCCGTAGGATGCACCGTTCTGACGTAATAGTGAAAAAACACGGACGTGTCCTGAATAATTTTACAACATAAAACCAATCGCTTCTAATTTGGCTACCACTGGTTAGATTCATTTCAAACTTTGCATGTACATATATTTGCACTGTTGAGAAACTTCTCTACACTAAATTTGAAGCCCCCACTTTTGACAGTTCTTGAGCAAATAATTGAAGACTGTGTTGCGCTTTGCACCTTTGAGGGGCTGTAACTCCTTGAGGGAACACTTGAGGAAAAAATGTTACTCTTACTTTTCAACTTATTTTTTTAGAGAAAATCACCTTCCGAAATATTATGCAAGGTCACTGAAACACCCTGTATAGTAAATTAAGGGTCCGGTGTCGGTGCCATATAAGTAGGGTTAAATTGAAACAATTCCAAAATTAAAAATAGACCTACGAGGGTGTCAGAAATGAAGATCAAAAAAATTTTTTTCGGACTATCCAGTAGGTAGATTTCGAGACTTTTTTTCCAAAATTCGAAACAACGGAGTAAAGTGGGATGCTAGGAAGGTGAGAAATTGAGAGAATAACTATAGGAAATGTTGAATAACTATCGGAATAAGACTAAATTCCCGAACACATTCAACAGTTCAAAAAAGATGATTTTTCGTTTGTTTCAAAGAGTTTACAAAAATCGTTACACATGACGAAAATAAAGGGGCTAAAAGTCCCACCTCCCCCCCCCCCATAACTTATTTCCAAAAATTGAAAGCCTAATTTGGTTACTGTACGGTTAACGGCCACATTGTATACAATTTTTACAACCACGAAACCAACTCTGTTGCCTTCTACTCACGATTTTTAGTCGCCACTGAGGAAAAAATGGAAATCACGATCAGACTTGTAGTTACTCAAAGGATTTTACCGTTTCAGCATCTAATTTGAACAAATAGTCAGGTACTAGAGGTTCAAAAAACTGATCCCGTGGGCTCCTTCGTGAAGGGGG
Source organism: Anaspis maculata (assembly GCA_949128115.1). NCBI lineage: Eukaryota > Metazoa > Arthropoda > Insecta > Coleoptera > Scraptiidae > Anaspis > Anaspis maculata. The sequence goes on from OX421968.1 coordinate 37,248,763, forward strand.
CAAGAGACCTTTCATTTCTTATAGTTGGGGAGCGGATTTATATGCGGTAAAAAAGCTCAAAATATGCAGTTCATATGCGCTTAAAAAGTATCAAAATATGCGGTAAAAATGTTCAAATAAAGCAATATATGCGAGTAAATATGTGATATAAGCTGCAAAAATAGTGAAAATTCCAACATTTACATGTAAAACCAACCAACCAACTCCGACCATCGAAGTAAAAAAAAAAACATTCTCTCCGAAAATTCTCAAATATATTTCTCTTGAGATAAGAAAATCGTGATTTTCAAGCACATCTTCAGAAAATGGCCAAAATATTGTCAAATATATTCAGTTAAATGCAAAAATATGGACTAAATATGCGGCTTTCTGCGATTATATGGACTATCAATTTGTATGCGGTAAAAACTCAAAATAATAAATTATATGCGAAATAGGACTTGGTATTTAGGTTCCTTATAGATGGAAACGTCAAGCTGCAAGTCGACAGTTGCATCCAACTTAGCGAATAGAACATGTAAAAAATTATAAATCCGCTCTCTATTAATTACCTTAGTTCTTAACCCTCTGACATTTTGATAAGTGCAACGCAAAGAATCTATGCGCTGCGATATTGGTTTAAAGCCACCCGATGGAATAAGCGGTGACTGGCTATTGCCCAAGCAGGTCCTTTCGCAATGAAAACAATTTCCTCTTATATACGGCACAGTCAGGGTCCCAAGCGGCATGGTTCACATCAATGTCAGGTATGACCTTTTTGACGTTATGACAGTTGATGCACTCAAATGAAGTGGACTTACAATCCTTAACAAGATGCTCACCATCTTGTTAAGGATTGTTAAGTCCACTTCATATGAGTGCATACATATGAGAATAATACAAAACAAGTGAGTATGCCTTCACGTGCGTGAGTCTCAGTAGCGCATTTTCTCAAAGAGGCATATTGTGAACGTAAAGAAATTTGGTTGAAGGAGAAACACCATTCCTTGCCCACTTTCTTCATTTGAAACTCATTGTGATATTTTGTTATCAGAATGGGGTACTTGCCAACTAAATAGATTTGAATGAAAATTCTTTCACTCATCAATATTTTTTTGTTTGAGGGCGGGAGCTGGGAGCGGCGACTAATCAAAAGTGGCCTATCTCTTCCCATTTTTAGTCAGCTATCTATATAGCGGAACAATTAGATCGCCATGTCTTCAGGGTTATGTTTTACATTTATCTCTTACGGGGGCGGCGTGTGGGAGCGGCAGAGTTTGGCAAAGAAATTCTTCCACAGTTTGAGTTGGGAGTTTCTGAATGTTTGAGGTAACATTAAAATGTAAATCAGTGGAAATTATTGGAAGTTGCACTTTTTTTCTTTTGGGGGTGGAAGTTGGAGGCGGCGTCATATCAAAAGTAGCCTATTCTTTCCCATTTTTAGTAAGCTATCTATATAACGAAAGAATTAGATCGTTATGTCTTCGGGTTTATGTTTTTCATTCATCTCTCACTTTGATGGCAGCGTATGGGGGCGGCAGCATTCGGCAAAGTAACTGTTGCACAGTTTGAGTTGGAAGTTACTAAATGTAAGGGAAATATGACAATCAGTGAAAATTGTGAAAGTTGCATTTTTTTTGCTTGGAGGCGGCAGCTGGAGGCGGCAGCTGGAGGCGGCGGCTAATTAAAAGTGGCCTATCTTTTTCCAATTCCAGTCAGCTATTAATATAGTGAAAGAATTAGATCGTTATGTCTTCAGGTTCATGTTTTTCATTTATCTCTTACTTTGGGGGCGGCGTGTGGGAGCGGCAGCGTTCGGCTGAGCAAATGTTGCACAATTTGAGTTGGCAGTTCCTAAATGTTGAAGGGAACATCTCAATCAGTAACATTTGTGAAAGTTGCACTTTTTATCGTTTGGGGGCGGAATCTGGGGGCGGCGACTAACCAAAAGTAGCCTATCCTTTCCCATTTTTAGTCAGCTATTTATATACCGAAAGAATCAGATCGCTATGTCTTCGGGTTCATGTTTTTCATTTTAAAGTGCTTGGGGGCGGTTTTTAGCAGTTTTTTCATGTTGGCGGCGCATATTGAAGACGGAATGTTTGTTGGCTTACGTTTATAAGTGGCAACTATGTATTATTCAAAAAATGAGAACACTAGAGCATCAGGTCTGGTAGAAAGTGCAATATTATGTTATTTCAAGTTTATCGGGGGCGGTTTTCTCTATGTTGGCGGCGCAATATGGACATCCAATATAGCCTAGCCCTCCTTTGGGAGTGGCAGTTATGTAACAGCGAAAAAATTAGAAACCTAGGTCGTCTAGTTTGGGAGGAGTTCGAGGAACGGACGGACGGACGGACGGACAAAGCGGTTGCAATAGCGATTTTCATCAAGATGGAAAATGCGCTAAATATTTGCCAGGCATGTTTCTCACGGGCAAGCACACAGCACCTGAGGCAATAGGAATCGTAAAAATCACTGATTTTCTAGTTTTGTTCGCACTTTTTGGAAAAACTATTTGGCACAAATGCAAATTTCGGACGATAGCATATACAGAACATCAATCTATACCTGATCAAAAGAAAAATCATTTAAATCGGTTTGAGTCGAGCGAAAATAGGCGTAAGTTGAGTGTGAAGCCATGTTACTGAAATCAAATGGTCGCCATTTTGGAACGACGCCATTTTGAAATTGGTACTAGAGCATTTCGGTGTCTTCAGAGGCCAGAGAAGTAGTAACTAAAAAATAACACGTATACCCACTTCCTGAAAAAACACACGGCACTTTCCTTCTTAATTTCACCGTTTTTCGTGAATATCTTTTTTTTTTACCTACTGTATCACTTGTGGCCATTATTGTTACAGCAAGCTGAGTTTTTAGTTAACTTCATTCATTGTAGATGCTGTAAGGATCAATACAACTTGAATTAGGTTGAGAAACAGTCGAGAAACCTATAGGACTAAAAGTCATCATAATTTTCAGTTTTTTCCTGATTGCGGTCAAACAGATTGATATAAATGTAAACCGATGATAGCAGCGGATAGAGAATATGGATTCACGTATTTCTCAGAATTTTTTTTTCAAAACGGGGTAGGATGAAGCAAGTTAGGTCCGAATAAATGTCACCGGGAACAAACAGCCGCCATTTTGAAAGTGGCACCAAAACATTTCGGTATCTCCACATATAGGACTATAAGAAATTGAAGGTTTCCTGCCCCCTTCACGAAGGAGCCCACAGAATACCGGATGACCCCTGACTAAAAGCTAGATTAGTGAAAATGAAATCACTCAAATCATTCAATTTCAATTTGTGAAGAGCTGAAACCGAAGTGTCAAATTTGTCCAGAAAGGCGCTAAGTGCATTGAGCGAATCACCACTAATTGTTTTAAATTCCAATATCTGTCGCAGGTAATGATTTGCCAACCTCAGGAGGAATTCCAGAGCAAATTGTTTTTGCCTTACCCACTAGTTTGCCAGCCAAGTAATGGATCTTATCCGCTTTGGTAAGATCATTCTCGTGGATCAAATTCTTGAAAGTCTCGTAGAACAACGCCCAGTCACCAAATTTTCCAGAGAACTCAGGCAACTCGATTTTTGGCAGTTTTGCAGTAGCTTTATCAGAAGGAATTACATGTTCTTCTTGACAAACCGTTTTGGCTACATACCGAGCTACATACTTAATTCGACAATATAATTCTTCAGCTGATTCCCAACTTTTGTTGATTTGGCGAACTGTGTTGATAAATAATTTTTTGATTTCATCTACGCTATCAACTTTTATTTTGAAAACTTCAAGCTGTTTCGGATCATTTACCTTTTTACTGGTGTCATATAAAGACTGCAATCGAGCATACAAAGAATCTCGTTCTGCTAAAAGAATGGTCAAAGTTCTTTCCTTCTCAGTCATTTTCTTCATTTGAACATGCCTAAAGAAGTAATTGAAACGCCACCGTATTCTACAAGCTAACTACTTAGAGCGCTGTAGAGCGCAAAAAAACTACAATGATTGATAAAAACTACCAGCGCGATAAAATCTACTATGAATGGTAATTTTTTCCAACTAAATTAAGTTTTACTGATTCAAATCCTTGGCTCTAAGGACCAAATGTTGCGGCGCGAAACTAAACTACACAAAAAAGCAAAATGGAGTGTATACTGTATAACTAAACTAAACTTACCTTTATGGCCCGTTGGCGTAGGTACATCAGGACATTGATGTTGAGGGATGGGAAGAGAAAGGATCATCAACGCACCTACCTCCATATTCCATGGAACCATAAAGTTTCTTCTACGCACACAAATCGCTATAAAGTCATAATTTTTGAAACCAAAATTGAAATTAGGAATTTTATGCTACCGCACTTCTCCAACCACATCTGCCAACTGATTGATGATGATGTTTTTCTTTCTTTCCCAACAAAACAATGTAACTTATAAAAGTCAGTGGCGTAACCACACTCACCCCCCATTTTCAACCAAGGGGCCCTGGGGGGACTTTTTGAGGTTGTTTCCACGATTTATATTTTTTGCTAAGTTGGGATCTATATTCTATATTGACTTGCTTGGTATCGTTTCTTACTAAATCCCACCTTCTTAATCCAAAAATCTGGTGTGAGGAATACGTTGCAAGCAGGTTTGAACTAGTTATGCCAGAACGAACAGGTTTTTTGGGTCCACTTTGTTTGATTTGCCACAATTTGGGCTCAAGGTTCTAAAACCAAAGATGCATTGAGTGCTTCCATTTTATGTTGTGAATTGATGTAAATGAGGATTTTGATCGCTAAAGCTTTAGGCCCAAATTAAAGGATTTCATAGAAGTGGACCCAAAAAACCTGTTTTTTTCGCATAACTAGTTCAAACCTGTTCGTATCGTATTTCCAGCATCAAATTTAGATTTAGAAGTTTGAATTTAGTAAGAAACGATATCAAGCACTTCAATATAAGTACCTACGTCCTAATTCAGCAGAAAATGAAAATCGTGGAAACAACCCTAAATAGTCTCCCCGAGGCCCCCCGGTTGAAAATGGGGGGTGAATAAACCTCCCAAAAATCTCGGAATGAATCACAGAATTAAAAGAAAAATGGATTTGGCTCTTCTCTTGGAAAACAAGTGAATCACCCAGAGGCTCCAAAAAAACCCCCTCAGCCCTCCCTGGGTGAAATCCCAGAGTGCCTACCACCCTAAAAAAAATTCATTTTTGTCGTTGAACACTAAAATAGCTTGACCCTGGCTTTTACTCGAAATGCACGATTCGACATTAAAATTGTAATAAGCTGCCGGACTATTATACAGGGATGGGGGCAATACAATAAGAATACTGTGACGAGTACGTACGCAGCAGGGTACAAGTGAGAGGAGAGTGTTGAGAGGGATTAATGATTTTTAATTTTAAATTTTTTATTCACGAGAACAATCGACAGTACGGAAGTGGAGAAAACTGATAAATACAAAATTATAGAAGAAGGAAGCTAGCTAAAGAAACCAATGAACGATAATAAAGGGTGTCATTGTCATCGTCTATGTTGTTTTGTTGGTGGTTGGTTCGTGAATCGTGAATCGTCAGGAGGCTGCACGCTGTACCGAAGCCGAAGGAGAAAAGACAAAAGGATAAGGAAAACAAAACCGATCCTGCAGTCTGCAGTGCAGCAGCAGGAGAGACGTGGGGTGTTATTGTTAGTTGATGCGACGGCACGCAGGATGGCGCTGTGAAGTAGACGTCGAGACGCCGGTTGTCGGACGTAGAGTTTGTTAGCCGCCGATGTTATGCGGGGCGAGGCTCTAAATACGCGACTTCTCGACGTCCCGAAGATATGTCCGAATGACAACGGTTCGAAATTGTGTTCATAAAATATTAATTGCGTTTTGTGTGTCATTTGTGATGTCAGTGACTTCGATATGGAGCGTAAATGTGCCGTATTGAGTCCACCGACGACGACAACATCAACTGCTAGTCAAATTCAAAACACAACTTGTTATGGAACCGGCACTGTATTGCCCCGGTAAGCGCTTTTCCAGCTGCATTCAGTCGAAGAAGTTTTGATTTTTCGATCCTTTTTTTTTGGGGCTTCACTTCTCGCGATTGTGCCCGAATATCCGTTTACAAATGCATCATTTATCAGCTGCTTATCGTCTACCGAACACAACCTAATTCTGTCGAATACTTACCTACTCAAAAACTAATTACTAGGTATACACCGCTGTTCATGCTGTCAAGAAGTGTTGACGATGTCGGTGATGTCATTGGCCACATTTCATCTTTGATTGATTTGAATATATAGGACAAATCACACAAAATCCAAACCACGCCCAACCGGGATCGATATCTCCCATATAGGTTACTATATACCTATAACTTCATGCATGGTTCTTTTGAAGATGCTAACTAGTCAGCCGTGGTCTGATCTTATTCCCTTTGAGTACAAAGGAACTCCCATATTTCATTTACAAACCATTACGCTCTTTAGTCATCAACGCTGTGCCATTTTTGCCAAATTTAACCCGTGCATGGACGTCCCTGCGTCCCTCCAATTTCGGGATACACGCCACCCTCTGCTTTCAGCCTGCAGTTTATTTTTAGACGGAAAGTGCACATCACCTGAGTCTGCAGTAGCTTCCAAACAGATTCGATTGATTAGGAATCCCATTACTTAGGTACCATTCTTATCTTGTTTCTTGTTTTTGAAACTGTTATGAACCTTTTATCATATCCATATCCAACGTGAATCGGACCACTGAAGTCCGAGCTATGAATCGAAGTATATTACTCAAAATTACTCAAAATTAAAAAATCGGTTTTGTCACCCCAAAACTTTCCCGACTAGTAGGTATCCAGGAACCTATGGAAAATTTTATTGGAAATGTTCCTTCGGGTGGGAAGTTGGAATTAGAGAGAAAGATCGAAAACTCGATCGAAAATAATTTGCAGGAAAATATCATCTCATTCCAAATCATCTATTGTAAAAATCGTCAATTAAGGCTTTACTTTAAGCTCCATCATTTAAGAGTCCGGTCTCAAAAACCCAGGACGGTTTTACCTTCTCAACTGGAAAATTCTCGGGAAATTGGAAAAAAAAATTGAAAATGTTCAAGAACCAGTTACCTTTTGTTTAAAAAAAATGGAGCGAATCTGTTCACGGGATAATAAGTTGGAAAATTTGCAGTTTTTCCAGAGAGGAAATCTCGAAAACCGTGGGTACAATTTCGAAAACTTTTCCTCCAAAAAAAAACTCAATATTTTCTCCAACTTTCATTCCCGGCATCAGGGCCGTCTCTAGACATTTGGCCGCCCTCGTGCAAAAACTGTTAGGTCGCCCCTTTCTCCATTTTTTTTTTAAATGGTCAATTTTCTATACAGCTTCTTTAGATTAAATTTCATTCTATGAAAATAACAGAAACGGCGACTGGAATTGCAATTTTCGCATTTTGAACCAAATTTTTTTTATTAAGTAGGTAGTCAGTAACGATATTATAATAAACAAATAAACGAAAGTTAACTTACCTACCGGACGGTTCGTGAATAAGATAAAATAACGTCAAAATGAAACGCCTGACTTCTTCTCGTGTCTATAAGGAATAAACAATAACTACACTTGAATACCGAACTGCTTCTAGGTACTGTACTTATTACCAATCGATTACGATTCCACCGCCTTTTGGTAGAAATTAAGAATTTAGCAAGGATCTTGCAAAATCTGATTTCATATTCAAGTGTTTTAAAGGTAGGTATCTATCATACCGTTTAAAATAAAAATTTAGGGGCGGCCGGGCCACAGGCGTAAAATATGAAAAAACAAACAAAAATTTAAAAATGTTCAGGGGCGGCCGCGGAGGTAAAATATGAAAAGCAAAAAAATAGAAAAAAACGTGAGTGCGTGACCATAGTCACCATAGTCTTCCTCGGAAGAAGTGAAACTTCTATACATATGAATCAATCAGCAAACAACGTTCGAAGAGGTGTTCTTTTCGTACTCCCGCTCCGCTCCTTCACGGTTTGTATCATCTTGTTTTTCTCATTATCAATCTTATTATTATTATTATTAGTCACTCAAAGGGCAGAGTACTTTCGACATGATTTTTTCACGATTAGACTTCTTTTATTTCTTTTCTCGCTGCGCTCGGCAGTGGAGAGCCCCACCAAATGCGGGAATGAAAAGAATCCTTCGAAATTCAACTTAATTATTATGTTACCGCCCCTATGACTTGCCGCCTGCCGTACTCGCCTGCGCGCCGGAACGCACTGCACCCCTGCTAGGCCCGGCCCTGAATATACCTCCCTATCCCTATAATAAATCACATCCGCTCGAATCTGTTCAAGCCAAGTCGAGAGCCATTCTTGTCGGGCCAACAGTACGACAACACGAAGAGCAGTCCAGTGTCGACGATTAGTAAAAAATAGAACCGAACGCGGCGAACGCTGCAACAGCTTATTCTTTCATTTCCTGGGACGACGCTGGTCACCCCAAGGTCAGACAAGACAACGTTACAGCACATCGTTACAGGCGTTCGTTACAACCACTGATGCTATGAAGCAATTTCACTCCCATGTGTGGTTCTGCGGTGTGTTGTGATCTAGGCGCGAGAATAGAAGTTTCACTTCAAAAAACGCATTTCTGCCCCGAAATGCCGCCCCCTGAATCTGGCCGCCCTTGTGCCATGCACGAGTTGCACGCCCGCTTAAGACGGCCCTGCCCGGCATGTCGGCACCTAAAAATTTCAATTTCACGGAATGTTGAATAAAAATTACTGTCGGAAAACCGGAATCGTGTCGATTTTGAAAATGGATCTACCACGACGCCCAATGCAATCTACTTCCGATATCAGCTGGAATTTTTCGAAAAAAAATCGATCCCTGAGCAGAAATGAATTTTTGAGTGGAGTCCTGCATCAAAAGCGAGTCGCCTTATTCAAAACACAGGCGTGAGGCCCTCTCGGGTGGCAAACAGCTAGGATAATTTTGAAAATTCGTAACGTCCGACTGGAAAATGGTGCGAAATTGCAACTTCGGACTTAATTTTACTCTTTTGTTGTGTTGCTTCCTGCCAAATTTGGTTCCAATCCATGGGATAGATTTTGAATAATTAAATGGTAAATTTAGAACTTTGACATTTTTTGTTATTTGACAGATGACAGATAGGGCAATACTTCCAACTGTTCTGAATACAGTTTTCTCAAGGGCCTTCAAATTACATATCGCAAGTCAACTTCCGTGAGATATAGCTTCTGATATTTGTTGATAGTGGCACTTCTGTTCGACAGATGACAGCTAAAAACTAATGGGCTCTTTCCACAGAAAAACCATGTCCGCATACGTTATCTGTTATCATGTTCTCGTTCTCGTTCGGCAGTTATCGTGGAAGATCACAGACAGACAGACAGACACACAGACACAGATAGGCAGACATCATTCTGGAAATGGTCTTGATCGTCTTGGGATACCTCAAAATGGATATATTCATCGAAATCTCAAAACTTTTGTTTCTGCGCGGTCGAGTGCGCGGTTAAAATACTTTCCCTTCCATGTTGATGGGGGGTCGGGAAAGTAAAATGCGCTGGAAAATTGGAAGCTGTTTTTATTTGGACATTTTACATCTGGGCATGTTCTTTGATATTCAACCAATAAATAGGTTATCAACAGTGGTCGGAACTGCATTTCTACGAACCGGAACGCTTGGGTTCTCGATGTGAGCGAAGCAAGCAAGCGCTGCAGGCGTAAATACACCCCGGGGAGGGGGGAGAGGTTGCTGAGACTCCTCTGTTTTTTTTTGCATAAAAAAGTTGAGGTAGTTTTTTTTTAGATAATTCCGAGTAATTCTAATGTGCTTAAGAGAGGTACTAATGAGTAGAGACAATTATATCCTATCTGCGATATATACCTAAATTCAGTAATGTTAATTTTACTTCCCCGACCCACCTCCCAACGAGGAGGAAAAGTATTGTGAACGCGCTAAAATTTGTTTTCGAGATTTAGACGGATATATCCGTTTTGAGGTCCCCTATGACGATTAAGACCATTTCCACAATGACTTCTGCCTGTGTGTATGTGTCGAGGTATGTGTGTATGTTAGTACGTATGTCTGTAACCTTCCACGATAACAGCCGCAACGTCCATCCGATCGACTCGAAATTTGGTGTATACGGACATGGTTTCATCGTCGAATGAGCCCATTAGTTTTTCGATGTCATCTGTTAAACGGAAGTGTCACTATCAAAAAATGACAGAAGCTATATATCTCACGGAACTCAACTTGCAATATGCCGTTTGAAAGCCCATGAGAAACTGTATTCAGAACAGTTGAGAAAGTACTGTCCTATCTGTCATCTGTCAAATAATAATAATAATAATAATAATAATAATAATAATAATAATAATAATAATAAATGATATTTATTGAACTGTTATGTTGTTCAAAAGGCTATCGACCGAGGTCCTTCTGCCCTGTCAAATAATAAAAAATGTCAAAGTTCAAAACTTTCCTATTTAATTCTCGATTTAATTATTCAAAATCTATCCGATGGATTGGGACCAAATTTGGCAGGAAGCAACACAACAAAAGAGTCAAATTAAGTCTGCAGTTGCAATGTTCCATCATTTTCCAGTCGAGCGTCATGAATTCTCAACATTTTTTCCAGCCGTTGCCACCCGAGAGGGCCTGTCGCCCGTATTTTGACCAGGATGACTCACTTTTAATGCAGGACTCCACTCAAAAATGTATTCCTGCTCGGGGATCGACTTTATTCGAAAAAGTCACACTGATATCGGAAGTATAATGGATTGGGCGTCATATAGACCGATTTTCAAAATCGGCACGGCTCCAGTTTCCCGACGGTAATTTTTTCAAAATAAAATTAGCACATTCCGTAAATTTGAAAAAACTGCAATGCAAACTTTGACATGCCGTAAGCCCCACGAAATATTCATTTTAGTTCCGAGTTTTCATCCCTGGAAAAACTGCAAATTTACTAACTTTTTATCTCGTGAACAGATTTTTACCAATTTATTTAAAACAAGAGCTAACTGACTCTTGAACATTTTCTAATAATTTTCTTTTGAATTTTCCGCGAATTTCCTTGTTGAAAATGTAAAGCAGGTCTGGGTTATCGAAACCGAACTTGAATGATGGAGCTTCAAGAGGAGGGCGTAGCGTGTAGTAGGCCGGTCCAGTCGGGTGATGACTCGACTACAGCAGCGTTGGCCGCTGCCAAGACTTGGATGGGCGACTAGGTGTCTTTCATCTGATTCGAAGCCGGTCTGGAACTCCTCCTCGGGTGGTCTTAGGCAAACCCCCCAAGTATACGTGCCTCCAGCCGGCGGTACGGCAATGTGTAGAGGATAACCGGCAGCGTGGTCGGGAGGCAGACGAAGTCAGGAACACCGGCGCAGGGAGCGAGGATGTATCGGACATCCGCACCTGCGATCCGGGGGTGAAAGACGGAGTCAAGGTCAACCGTGCGTTTGTTGGCCCCAGTGCTTGGATGAACCGACCATCAAACATCCAGGCACCACATTGCTGCTTGGTGAGTCCGGCTGGTCTGGGAGAGGAGTACAATGGGCCCAATATTGAGGCCTACGTGCCAGGTGAAACTGTGTTCCACCGACTGCCCAAAATGGAATCCAGAATCCAGATGGAGCTTAAAGTGGAGCCATAATTGACGATCTTCATAATGAGATAATTTGGAAAAAGATTTTTTGAGGTTTTCAGAAAAATGGGTTACGATCATCGCATCACTCTACGTTAAAGTGCACGAACAGCTCAAAAAGTGAATGGATAGATACTTACAATAAATTAGTATGATTATAATTTCTTTAAAGAATAAATGTAATAACAAGACAATACAATAATGGCTAATGGAAGAAATCCAAAAGCAAAAAAAAAACAATATAAATGAAATAATTCAACAAAAGACAAAATCAATTGAAAGACAAGTCTCAACTTCTTATCGGTACGTTTTACACGAAACGGAACAGCTTTCGGCAAAATTCACGGTACATTTCGACCACTGGTTATTATTATCAAGCAATACAATTTATTCTTATTGGAAACTGTAGGTATATTTATCAATCGAGTGGATTGTCAATCGTCACGGGAAATTATAGTTTCTTCTCGAGTTTCATTTCAATAGGGTAGTGACCGATTTTTTTATTATCATTTTTTTTAAAAGTTCACTTCTTGATAAGTGACGCTATATATTTAGTTAACAGATTTTTTTCGTAAGTTCTCTTGGTAAAAAAAATTATGAAAGTTTTCGATCATTTCAAATTTGGCGCGATGACGTCACATTCTTTCATAGGCGGAGAAGCAGGCTTGACAACACTACAGAACTTACTACAAAAAGCACTAGCGTCAACCCGTCAACGCTCATAACAGCTGATTGTTATATATTGTTAACACTTTGTGTATCTGTGCGGTGATTCGTGTTGTTTAGTTGTTTCGCTTGAAAATATGGAAAGTTGGTAAGATCTTTCATGATTTATGAATATCTCAAGACTACATCAGACTTCAATGGTTATGTTATGCTGGCAAACGTCAACGTCAACACTGACACACAGGCAACGGAGGTGGGGTCATCCCCACTACTGTCAAAAGATTGAAACGTCACAGCCCGCCTTACAGCTCGGTAGATTTGAAATCGTTCGCAAAAGTAGCCACTAGTGGACGTGGTAAGAGAAAACAAGTTGCAAATGATGATAAAGGCAAACCGCTTGGCAGGATCGTAACTAAGACTTAAATAAACGATTTGACCCGCAGTGCTTTCATTTTCGTCCCTTAAGATTTGAATGGCGCCCCTTTTTCAAAATGGCGGATTTTATCTAGGGGCAGAAGGTATTGAATAGCCTGGTGATGTCCAGCTTCGTTAAAATATATGGAGCTATGTCTCGATCGATTTCTGGGACATCAAACACTTTTTAAAAAAATGATGGAACATTAACATCTGTCGCAGGCAAATTTGGTGGAGGCGCCAAAATGAATTTTGTACGGTCATAAGAAAATTGCTGTAACATTTTTATTTTTCAACCGATTTTAACATAAGGTATCTCATTTTGTGAAGAAGTGAATTCTTCTTGTTATCTTATACCTTTCATAAAAAATGACATTGAAGAATGTTGAAGAAAAAAATTTAAAATAATTTTGAAAAAAAAGATTTTTTTAATTTTTTTATTTTCATGAAAATTGCCATATTTGTAGATTTTTTTGTGCCCTTTCTAGATTTGCACTTTTCCGATTTATATCTTTGCAGTGCGCACCGCCATGTTGAAAAAATGAAATCTGAAGAGAAGTTTTTGACAATATCTAAATTTTAGTCCATGCGAGATTGAAATGTTTATATAGGTATGAAAGTACATTCAATTCTCCATGATTTGACACTTTAACCATTTCTGTGCGACCCGGGGTTCTTGAGCTAGAGCTTCCGGAAGTATCAATTTTCGGTGTTAAATAGTGACCGTGCCTACCGGATTTTACCACTGGATCACCACCATGTCTTAATCAAGTCACCCATCAATAACGCGTCGTCATTTATCTCAAATCATGAACATTGGTGGACCTGGCACAGCCCCAAGAGGTGATTTTTATTTCTTTTGGAACCAAAAATTGATACTTCCAGAAGGTCTAGCTCAAGAACCGTGAGTCGCACAGAGCTGGTTCAGATGTCAAACTGTGGAAGATTGAATGTGCTTTCATATGTACATAAACATTTCAATGTCACTTATACCAAAATTCAGATATTGACAAAAACTTCTTTTCAGACATCATTTTTTCAATATGGCGGCGCGTACTGCAAAGATATGAATCGGAAAAGTGCAAAATTTAAAAAGGGCACATCAAAGTCTACAAATAGGGCGAATTGCATAAAAATAAAAAAATGTAAAAAATCTTTTTTTTCAAATAATTTTTTTTTTCAACATTCCTCAACGTCTTTTTTCAATGAAAGGTATGACGTAACATGAAGAATTCACTTTTTCACAAAATGAAATGTCTTGTGTTGAAGTCCGTTGAAAAATAAAAATGTTACAACAATTTTCTTATGACAGTACTAAATTCCTTTTGGCGCCTCCACCAAATTAGCCTGCGGTAGATGTCAAGGTTCCACCATTTTTTTAATTAGTGTTTGATGTCCCAGAAACCGATTGAGACATAGCCCCCTATATTTCTACTAAGCTGGACATCACCAGGCTATACGATACCTTCTGCCCCTAGATAATATCCACCATTTTGAAAAAGGGGCGCTATTCAAATCCTAAGGGACGAAAAGGAAAGCACTGCGGGTCAAATCGTTTATTTAGGTCTCAGTTGTAACTCTGCCAAGTGGTTTGCCTTTATCATCATTTGCAACTTATATTCCCTATTTCGGTTGTACCACGTCCACTACACTCTCAAGGCAGATTTTGAGACACTTGGAACTTTTTTTCGAATTTTCATGAAACGTAGTCTTGTTATTAAGGCTCTACATTCGATTAGTATGATTTTTTTTTATATTTTTCGATGGTGATCGTACCCTATTTCCACTAGACGTCTTTAATAAATAATAATAATAAATAATAAATAACAAATGATTTATTTTACTAGACGTTTTTAAATTAGAAGTTGATTGAAAAAAAAATCACCTTGCAGAGGGATGTGTCTGTAACTACTTCTGGTTCTGCTATCGTCCAGGACATAATGTGCTATAGTCCAAAAATATCCGCACAATTATTTATATCTGGGCAGAAGTTTCATCTTCCATCTCCCTTACTTGACACTCGGTCCAATCAGCCTGGCCGTCGTTTTTGAAGTGAAACTTCTATTCTCGCGCCTAGATCACAACACACAACTAACGCAGAACCACACATGGGAGTGAATTCGCGGTACATGTAACGAGGGTGTGTAACGCGGAGGTGTAACGTTATGTCAGGCCCTTGGGGTGACCAGTGTCTCGTCCGAGAAAATGGGAGTAAGCTGTTGCCGCGTTCGATTCTATTCTTTACAGTTAGTATTCTTTTACCGCTTGCATTGTGTTTTAAGGACAACAGCTTCCATCATAAACTAAAATTTGATTTTATCGATGAATTCTAACTCAACGGAAGTGTCAATTACAACCGAAAATGATTAATAATTTATTTTCGTAATGCGTATCGCCAACCTGTCGCCGACACTGGACTGTGCTGGTGACCCGACAGGAATGGTTCTCGACTTGGCTAAAAGTTATCATTGTGACCACTGCGTGGCGCTCTCATTCGCCGTCATTTTTCTTTTCTGTCATTTGTCTGCTCCATGACAATTCATGTTCACATGTGCAGACGATTACCGTTACATTTTCGAATCGAATCGAAGCAAAGTTCCGACCTGTTCTCTTGTTAATTTTTGCGCTTTGTTGATTTGTTTATGTTATTTTTGTTTTGTTTTTGTTAAATTATTGTGGTTTTGTTATTTCAATTAAAATTAATACCAGATCGAGTTTTCCGAACGACATTCTTATACTTTGTGGAGATTATTAGATTTCCATGCTGTGCCTGCCAGAACACAGTTTTCACCGTGCTGTAATATAACGGGGAAAATCGTACAGTAAGAAAATCCGTCACGATGTCACATTTGCATAATTATTTGTGGAGAATATTATTGATGAAAATAGATATTTATTGTATTAGGGGTATGAGTGAGACTTCAAGTGAAAGCGGTACACACCTAAAAACACATCGATACTGCATTTTGGAGTGCAGTAACGAGATTTTGCATGGGCATACTTTATACCAAGACAAGCGATTTGACCCGCAGCACTCTATATTTTGTCCCTTAGGGGGCCAATGGGGGCTCTCCAAATTTTCAAGATGCAAGAACTTTCGCATGACGATCATTGAGTATATCGTCATGTATGTCATAAGTGGAGCTTACGGGTCTATTGAAAATGTTTTCATCAATTGTCGTCGTGTCCGATTCATTCTTCACACTTGAAAAAAAAAATTCTTTGGCAGAGGCCAAAAAAACTCTTTTTATTTTTCCTTCTATGCAAGAAGACGATACATTCATATGTTCTGTTGCGTTCCCAACTAAATCGCATTCCCTAAACCTAATTATGAAGAAATTTTTCTTGTAATAGTATTTTTCAAAGAAGTGGTGACCTCTTATTCAGTACCTCTTTTCCAAGAGCATTTCTTTCTATGTCCCCAGTGGATATCACTCGTAATTTTTGCAGGAATGGAGACCTCGAACTCTTTTCTTGGTAGTTGCGAAGCAACATGACTATAAAACGCCCAAGGGAGCCCAAAAAAAATTCTTTTCTGCTGGGCCGTCCAACTTACGATATTTTGATTTAATAGTAGGAGAGACGCGAACCAATATTCAATCCAGGCTGCAGGCGACTTGGTTTCACCAGGAAATATTCTTCCTTGCCGTGTTTTATTGTATTACAACAAAACGCAGAGTCATTAGGTATAAGTAGGTATATTTTCCGGTAGAACTTATTCGCCTGGACTAGATCTCATTTATTGTGCGTTTCCCCTACTACAAAATCAACATGCCAAAAATTTGACAGCCCAGCAGAAAAAAAAAGTTTTAGGGCTCTCTTGTGCGTTTTGAAGCCATGTAGCATGGAAATTACTAAGAAAAGAGTTCAAGCTTCTCATATCTGCGAAAATTGACAGTCTTATCCAGTAGGAACATTGAAAAAAATGCAGTTGAAAAAGGTGTACTGAAGAGGTCACCTCTTCTTTAGAAAATTATCCTGCGAAAAAATTGTCTTCATATTTGGGCTTACGGAACGCGATTTAGGGAACGCAACAAAACATATGAATTTATCGTTTCCTTGCACAGCAGAAAAAATTAAAACAGTTTTTTTGACCTCTGCGAAAGAATTTTTTTTTCAAGTGTGAAGAATGAATCGGACACGACGACAATTGATGAAAACATTTTCAATAGACCCGTAAGCTCCACTTATGACATACATGACGATATACTCAATGATCGTCATGAGAAAGTTCTTGCATCTTGAAAATTTGGAGGGCCCCCAATAATATTGATAATAAGAAAAACAAGATGATACAAACCGTTAGGGAGCGGGTATATGAAAAGAACACCTCTTCGAACGTTGTTTGCTGATTGATTCATATCTATAGAAGTTTCACTTCCTCCGAGGGTGACTATTTATGAGAAATAGAGGTGCATTCTACACTGGTCGTTTTTTGAAGTGGTTCGGCTAAAAAATTGCCCTACTTTGATAGGTTGTAACTTTTGAATAAATGGATATATCTTGTTGACTCTTTTTCTGTCAGAAAGAGCGTTTCTTTATGTATCAATAATAATCAGTTCAATAACTATGTTCAACTGCATTTATCTGTAATAATTGATAGTGATTGTACAGGGTGATTTGTAAAGATATGATTTTTATATCAAATAAATTGATGTACATGAGGTAAATGGGTCACCCTATATATTTTATTTCGAGGTCATCATGGGGCCTTATGTCTTAGCGCTGCATGTTTTTTTGGATTTTGGTCTGATAGACTATGCTTTGAAGATATCAATTTTTAATTCGCTGCATGTTTATTTGCGTGAAAAAATCGAGATATCTTTGGGAGTAATCATGTTCTGATATTTATGTCAATTGAATTGTTTGTAGAAATGCCGCGTCTACAAGGTGAAATTCTTGAAAGAATAATCGGAATGGTTTAGGCTGGTGTCTCTCGCAGGGAAGTAGCACGACGCTTCAATATTGCATACAGTGTTGTCAATCGCGCTTGGATACCACACCAAAACAATAACTCTCCGCAAGTGCCTGGAATTTGCTTTGAATCATCAAAACTGGGCTAAAAATGACTGGGCCCAATGTATTTTCACAGATGAATCACGGTTTTCTGAGAGTCCCGATACCAATTGGCGAGTAACATTACCGATGGTGGCGCTGCTGATGCGCTTCGCATGTAAACAAACATGTCGGATAGGGCACGGATTGTTGCCCGCGCGTTCAAAAATCTTATCAGTAGTAAGCGGTTTTTAATGTCCTCCAGACGTGAAACGTGGTTAATTAGTACCTGTTGCGGTGGAACTCGAAAATGGCAGAAGCGAATTGAGTGTTATGAAGGTTTTCAATCACTGGATGGCCTCAAGCCTCAACGGATAGGAAATTCTAAAGTCACAATTTCTTGTGTTGTGTGGTCGAAAGCGAACCGAATCAAGCTTCAGTTCAAACATAGACATATTTGGATTGTGTTTACAAACAAGCGCATTCTATGAATCCCCTCACGAGGCAACTGAGATTGTAATTAAAAGAAATAGTAGTAGCAGTTCTCGCGAGAGTTCCTGTGAAATTGGAACGTTTAAATGCACTTGCAAAGCAGGCCACTCCGGGACATGCAAACATATCGCAGCTGTGCCTCTTCGATGCAGCCATTTAAAGTTCCTATTTTCAGCGACACTTCCCAGGCTTTTCTCGTAGTCATATTTTCCACAGTGCCGAGTTTGTTTGACATCTTGACTACCCAACTTGCGTCTTTCGCTTTCGACGGGAAACGGTGAAAATGTAACTCTTCCTTTTTCCGGTTCCCACAGCGCGACTCGCACTCGGGAACGCAACAAATTCTCCGCCACTTTTTGTCACTATGACAAAATCACAAATCTTACCACCTTCCATTCTGATGCCACTGTTGCTTGCCAGTCGTCGTACACGTGCCACTCTTATTTAAAAATGCAATGCTTTTGCAACCGACGACACCTAGTATATTCAAGATAATGAAACGTGCGTGGCTCACGTACTTTGTTGGAAAAAATCAACGCCGCGTTAAGTCAGATGGAATCAATTAAAGTCACCAAACACCACAACGCTCATAAGACCCCACACAAGTCTGCGGTTGATCCGTGCACAAACGTCGTTTACACGTTGGCCGTCAGATGGCGTATTCGATCTTGAAACTCGCCAATAACCGCCTGCGTGTATGGCGAAGACAGAATGAAAATGAACGTTACGAAGAAGATTGTACGGTTGGCCTTACACCTTTCGGTGGTCGTTCAATTACAGTTTATGGGGGGATATCAATAGACCGTCGCACTGAACTTGTACTTTTCGCCCATGAGACAGTTAAGGCTTTGCGATGCCTGGGAAGAATTCTGGAACCTATAGTCCTTCCTATTTCTCATCAAATGGGTGAACAGTTTGTGTATATGGACGATAACGCAAGACCACATCGAGTCAACGTAGTTCTAGTCAACCAGAATGGAACGGCCGGCGCTTTCACCGGACCTAAATCCAATAGAAAACGTGTGAGATGCGCTCTGAAGAAGGATATTAGACCGTTTAATTGAGCCTCATGGAATTGAAGAGCTGGGAAATGTCTTCCAACAAGAATGGGAAGCCATTCCGGGTGGCCTTATCAATAATATTATTAGAAGTATGCCACGAAGATGTCAAGAGGTGATAAGAAGTAGAGGTAGCCCTACCCATTATTGATTATTTTCCATTCACAATTATGAGTTATTTATTGTTATGCGTAGAAAATTTAAAATAAAACTTTTTGACGTTTTGTTATTCTTCCGTGGGTACTTATTATGCTTAAATAATCATATTAATAGAGTAATAATAATCAGAGTAATTAGAGCACTGGTCTGTGTGGGAAGTAGGGAGCACTGCAAGCCACTCTTCAAGCACCTCAAAATATTGACACTTCCTAGCATTTACATTTTTAATACAATTATGCATTTCAAGCAAAACGAGACTGCAAGGAAGAATTGCGACTTTCACGAGTATAATACGCGCAATAGAAATGAATCAAGCACCCCATACCATAGGCTAACCAGAACTCAGCAAGATGTAAGATACATGGCAATTAAGCTATTGAGAGGGGTTCCCATGGCGATCGGGCAGCTTCTGTTGAACGAGTTTCGTGCTGGGTTGAAGGAGTACCTCTTAAGCAAAATAATTTTTAGTTTGTACTTTTCTGTTATTGTTGTTTGACTGTATTTGATTGTCTTGTGTGATGATAATTGTTTTTACTTTGTTTCCATTCTAATGACTTGTGTAAGCTCCATTTTAAGCAAATATGAAACACTAATAAATTATCTTTATCTTAATCTTTATATCTTCAGATGACGTAAGACCAAAATCTAAAAAAGTATGAAATGCTCAGACATGAAGCTCTATGATGATCTTAAAACGAAATATACAGGGTGATTTATTTATCTCATGCACATCAATGAATTTGATATAAAAATCATGGCTTTCAGAATCACCCTGTAAAATCACTAGTGATGACGACAAATGATTGCAACAATGCACATTTGCTGCCGAAGAAACGCTTTTTCTGGCAAAAAAAACTCAACAAGATACATCCATCCATTCAAATGTTACAACCTATCAAAGTGGGACAATTTTTTGGCCGAACCACTTCAAAAAACGATCAGTGTAGATTAGTGGGCAGTGTCCCGTACGTTATTACTCCAATTGCTGTTCTCAACTTTCTTAATCATCATACATTTATTGACAAATTTTGGATACAAAAAATTGTAATATACAGGGTGATTTTTTGAGAAGGACCCACCCCAGATTTCTTGCTGCCAATTTTTTTTCCAGGAAAACGCTGAATCAGGTCGAGGTTTATTTTGAGGGGGACATCAAGGACACACATTATCAAATTTTCATCTTCAACCCCTTCGCCCCTACCCTACCCTACTTTATGGGAGTGAAATTGCTTCATAGCATCAGTGGTTGTAACGAACGCCTGTAACGATGTGCTGTAACGTTGTCTTGTCTGACCTTGGGGTGACCAGCGTCGTCCCAGGAAATGAAAGAATAAGCTGTTGCAGCGTTCGCCGCGTTCGGTTCTATTTTTTACTAATCGCCGACACTGGACTGCTCTTCGTGTTGTCGTACTGTTGGCCCGACAAGAATGGCTCTCGACTTGGCTTGAATAGATACGAGCGGATGTGATTTATTATAGGGATAGGGAGGTATATTCAGGGCCGGGCCTAGCAGGCGTGCAGTGCGCTCCGGCGCGCAAGCGAATACGGCAGGCGGCAAGTCATAGGGGCGGTAATATAATAATTAAGTTGAATTTCGAAGGATTCTTTTCATTCCCGCATTTGGTGGGGCTCTCCACTGCCAAGCGCAGCGAGAAAAGAAATAAAAGAAGTCTAATCGTGAAAAAATCATGTCGAAAGTACTCTGCCCTTTGAGTGACTAATAATAATAATAAGATTGATAATAAGAAAAACAAGATTATACAAACCGTGAGGGAGCGGAGCGTGAGTACGAGTACGATAATTCAATACCAACAATCCACGAAATTATGAATGATTTCGGGATATTGATTTTTTTTTAAATGTCCATTTTCCGGTCCAGTTCAGTCAGTATGCTCGCTTTTCGCGAGGCCAATACTGGCTTATAAACTGAGGTAGAGAGATTAATCAAAAAGCAAAAAAATGCTGATTCTATGCTATTGGAGCTAACAGGCTATTATGGCTAACAGTAACACAGCCGGATACATTGTTCGTATACAGGGTGTCCACGGTTTAAGTGCTCTAACTGTAGGGTTGTATTCTTTGGCCAAATGCAAGAAAATTTTTCCTATAATTTTTTTTGTCGGGCTTCAGTTTCCAAGTTACAGGGTGTCAAAAAATTAGAAAAAAAATTGTCAACTTATTTTTCAATAAATTATCTTGTAATTAGTGTGAGTAATAAATACTGAACAAGAGCAATAATTTCTAATGAGTCTTCTTTTCAGTTATTTCAATACTTTCAATAATACTGCAGCTCACAAAAGTCTCATCAGTCAATTTATTGTTATGATCGATTTTCATGTTTTTCAGCATAAAATGCCGTTTTTCTCGAAAATGGTTGACTTTAGAGCTTTGGACAAAGAGTACCTTTTTTGCTTAGAATTGTCCGGGGAATCAAAAAATGTTATCAAAGATTGATTTTATCTCAGTGGCGTGCAGATAACCGGGGTTAATTGGTGGGTAACCCTAATATCTACGCCACTGGTTTTTCAGCAAAGTAATGGTAAACCCTAAATGAAAGCTGATTAACAGTCTATCAATAGTAGAAAGTTTGGTTTTCGTGAAAATAGTAGTTACTAAGTTGTAGCAAAAAAGATTTTATTTTCTAATTCTTTGACACCCTGTAACTTGAAAACTGAGGCCTGGAAGAAAAACAAGTGAGTATGCCTTCACGTGCGTGAGTCTCAGTAGCGCATTTTCTCAAAGAGGCATATTATGAACGTAAAGAAATTTGGTTGAAGGAGACACACCATTCCTTGTCCACTTTCTTCATTCGAAACTCATTGTGATATTTTGTTATCAGAATGGGGTACTTGCCAATGAAATAGATTTGAATGAAAATTCTCTCACTCATCAATATTTTTTTGTTTGGGGGCGAGAGCTGGGAGTGGCGACTAACCAACAGTAGCCTATTCTTCCTCATTTTTAGTCGGCTATCCATATAGCGAAAGAATTAGATGTCGTTATGTCTTCAGGGTTATGTTTCACATTTATCTCTTACTTTGGGGGCGGCGTGTGGGAGCGGCAGAGTTTGGCAAAGACATTCTTCCACAGTTTGAGTTTAGAGTTTCTGAATGTTTGAGGTAACATTAAAATGTAAATCAGTGGAAATTATTGAAAGTTGCACTTTTTTTCTTTTGGGGGTGGAAGTTGGAGCTGGAGGCGGCGCCATATCAAAAGTAGCCTGTTCTTTCCCATTTTTAGTTAGCCATCCATATAGCGAGAGAATTAGATCGTTATGTCTTTTCAAGTTTTAGTCGGGTTTAAGTTTTTCATTCATCTCTCACTTTGAGGGCAGCGTGTGGGGGCGGCAGCATTCGGCAAAGTAACTGTTGCACAGTTTGAGTTGGGAGTTTCTAAATGTAAGGGAAATATGACAATCAGTGAAAATTGTGAAAGTTGCATTTTTTTTTGTTTGGAGGCAGCAGCTGGAGGCGGCGGCTAATTAAAAGTGACCTATCTTTTTCCAATTTCAGTCAGCTATCAATATAGTGGAAGAATTAGATCGCTATGTCTTCAGGTTCATGTTTTACATATATCTCACTTTGGGAGCGGCGTGTGGGAGCGGCAGAGTTTGGCAAAGAAATTCTTGCACAGTTTGAGTCAAGAGTTGTTAGATGTTCGAGGTAACATTATCAGCTAAATCAGTGAAAATTGTTGAAAGTTGCTCTTTTTTGCTTTTGGGGGCGGAAGCTGGAGGCGGCGCCATATCAAAAGTAGCCTATCCTTTTCCATTTTTAGTCAGCTATTCATATAGCGAAAAACTTAGATCGCTATGTCTTCGGGTTCATGCTTTTCATTTATCTCTTACTTTGGGGGCGGCGTGTGGGAGCGGCAGCGTTCCGCTGAGCAAATGTTGCACAATTTGAGTTGGCAGTTCCTAAATGTTTAATGGAACATCTCAATCAGTAACATTTATGAAAGTTGCATTTTTTATCGTTTGAGGGTGGAATCTGGGGGCGGCGACTAACGAAAAGTAGCCTATCCTTTCCCATTTTTAGTCAGCTATTTATATACCGAAAGAATCAGATCGCTATGTCTTCGGGTTCATGTTTTTCATTTTAAAGTGATTGGGGGCGGTTTTTAGCAGCTTTTTTATGTCGGCGGCGCATATTGAAGACGGAATGTTTCTTGGCTTACGTTTATAAGTGGCAACTATGTATTATTTAAAAAATGAGAAAACCAGAGCATCAGGTCTGGTAGAAAGTGCAATATTATGTTATTTCAAGTTTATCGGGGGCGGTTTTCTCTATGTTGGCGGCGCAATATGGACATCCAATATAGCCTAGCCCTCCTTTGGGAGTGGCAGCTATGTAACAGTGAAAAAATTAGAAAGCTAGGTCGTCTAGTTTGGGAGGAGTTCGAGGAACGGACGGACGGACGGACGGACAAAGCGGTTGCAATAGCGATTTTCATCGAGATGGAAAATGCGCTAAAAATTATTGGAAGAATTTTCTTATATTTGGCCAAAGAATACAACCCTACAGTTAAAGCACTTAAACCGTGGACACCTGTAGAATTGAAGATCGACAACATGGAATATACAGGGTGGCCCAACGAAAACAGAACAGAGGGGTTTTCAGGCATTTCACCTAATTTTTTTGAAAAAAACTCGAACAGGTCGATTTTTATATTGAGGGGGACATCTGAAACATTCATTGGCGGATTTCTATCTTTAGCCTCCTCACCCCCACCCGCCCCAACTTCGAAGTTTCAAATGACACCACACACTTTGCGATACATCAAATTGAAGAGAATTAAATTCTCTTTCTGAAACAATATTTCTATAATTTTCAACCTCACCCCCTTTCTTCATAAAATTGCCAGAGTTTCCAATGTAATATTTTTGATCTCTTAATTTTCTTCAGTACAGTCAACGTCATCCTGCGCAGCATCGAGGGAGAAAATTTTTTGTGTAAAAAGTGCCACCCAAATTCACCCCTTCACTCCCCCACCTCAACTTCAAAATATAAAATGACACTACCCTCTTTGTGATACATCAAATCGAAGGGAATTGAACTCGCTTCCTGAATAAAATATTTTAAGAATTTTCAAAAAGCCCCCTTTCCCCCTAAATTACTCCGAATGTTCAATTTATCAGGAGAGGGGTTGAAAATTTCAAAAAAATTGTTTTCAGAAAGAGAAATCCTTTCATTCGATGTATCACAAAGTAGGTGATGTCTGTTGAGTTTTGAAATTGAGGTGGGGGAGAGGAAAGGGGTGAATTTGGGTAACACTTTTCTCCACCGAAAATTTTCACCTTAGATGCTATTTAGGATGACGTTGAATTAATTGAAGAGAATTGAGGGGTCGAGAATATAAAATGGGACAGCCAGAGAAATTTAGGAAGATGGGGGGTGGGGTTGGAAATTTTGAAAATATTTTTCTCAGAAAAAGAATTTGATTCTCTTTGATTTGATGTATCGCAAAGTAGATGGTGTCATTTGAAATTCCAAAGTTGAGGTGGGTAGGGGTGAGGGGGCTGAAGATAGAAATTTGCCAATGTATGTTTCAGATGTCCCCCTCGATATAAAAATCGACCTGTCTGAGCTTTTTTCTAAAAAATGATGTGAAATGCCCGAAAACCTCTCTGTTCTGTTTTCGTTGGGCCACCCTGTATGTTAGTCAAAGAGACACTATTCTTACCTTAATGTCGATAAACCGGTCACCTAGCAGAGCTCCTAATAGATTTTGGGTTTGCATCCATATGGTTGCCACGGCAACGGCGCCCTGACCTACACCAACCTACGCTACGTCATCACTAATTGAGCGTAGGCGTAGATACAATTTAAATTGTACAAGAAATTGTAAATTGTAACAGGGCTTCAAGTGCATTGAAAAATTGAAAACAACGCTGGTGACATCACTGTTGCATTTCTCCATCCGGGCCCTCCGGTGGGTTTCGACTGGCGATCTTGGAGTTGATGATGTGTGCCTTTAATAGATTTTATCTATCTTAATCTATCAACAAATTGTATGATTTCCTAGCTCAAGTGTTCGTCTCGTGTGTGCCCTGCGGAAAGATTTCTCGCATATGCCCCCCTCCCCGCTGGTGTTGAGACGGTCGATGAATACAGGTGTTCCAGAGAAGTGGAATCACCTTCATATCGTTTTCCCTGGCACTTTTTCAGAAAATTCAACGGCAACGGCTGTACCGACTTTGACCATTGCGGATCTGTTGGTGACATTGGTTTTTTCTTGATTTTGACCATTGCGGATCTGTTGGTGACATTCATTTTTTCTTATCATTTTCATTTTTGACGGATAACAATTTTTTTTTCACATCATCTCGACAATCTCTTTTCAATTCACAGCAGTAAAAATCACGTATTTTTCTCCGCACGGTTACATTTTCTTTTGTTCCTGTCAGTATTCTGTCAATAAAAAATGGCAGTTGCATGCTTTGTCTGCGAAAGAACAAGATAGAATACTATTGTTGGTTGAATTGTTGTAAGAAAAATTAGCGTGTCCCAGGGAAATGAAATCACCTCCATTATTTTTACTCTGGCATGTTTTCAGAATGGCAGAATGAATGGCAGGTACAAAAAACTATGTTCATACGGAGAAAAATCGTAATTCTTACCTATTGCTGTCGAATGAAGAAAGAGTTGTCAAAAAATGTCAAGAGAATAATTGGCATTCGTCAAAAAATGATGATGATAACATAAAACGAAAGTGTCAGGGGAAAAATACGGAGATGATTCCCTGGATGATTCCACTTCCCTGTTCCCTAGGACATGCAGATTTTTGCTTGCAATGCTTTGAGTTTTGACATAGCGGGCGTTTGTTCGGATGCAGGACGTTGAGATATTCCAAATATTCCTTGTTGGGATGTTCTGCGGTCGCCAAATTCACCCAACAGTAGTAGATATCCTATTTCGTTCTCTTCCAGACGAAGCAACTGCAATTTTTGACGTGGATACGTCTATGTTTTCGATTTGTAATAGCGATGAAATAGCGATTTGCTAAAATGCGCTGAAAACGACTGCGCAATAAATTTTTATTGCAGAAGTTGGTCTTGGCGTTTTTTTAAGATTATAATTAAAAAGAAAATGATAATTACAATTACGGATTCTTAATATAAAATGCGGATCGTGGTGATCAGACAACACCCGCTGCAAAAAATTGCGACGAGAGATGCCGCGATAAGAGATTCCGCCCCGCGGCAGAAATGACGATTTTTTCCATACTCAGAACATCCCAAATCATCGTTTGAAAGCATTTGGCGGTAAAATTTTTACGCGCAATAATTATTATTATTATCATTCGCATCTAAAGAATATCCCTAGATTACTTTCGTGTGTGTATATCATGAAATTGAATTATTACCTATATGAATTGATATAATTAAGTTGCCTGGATCAAACATCAAGCCACAGCCTTAACAGCTAATGGTAGGAAGGATAGCGTTTCTTTTATTTCCTTATTTCCTCAATTTAAATAAGGCAACATTTTTTTGTTTGACTACATGCGTAATCGCTAACATCGACACGCAATACCGTCTTTAATCCCATCTCATAGAGACGGGGACAAAAACTACCGTGGTCTATGTTCCTTCGACATCACAGCAAAAATAGCGGTCATCGTCGCCATCGCCCCCGTCCCCGTTCCGGCAAAGACAAAGAAGACCGCTTCCGAGACTTGAATGTGCAATGTGAATGTGCAGAGTCACTGAAGCTTAGGAATAATAAGAATGTTAAAATGAAGAATGTTTTCATGGACGACTATCGCTTCTGTGTTTGAGCTTATGACGACAGTAGACAAATAATCCGTTTTCTCCAAGAACGAAGGTGTTGCACTTTTTTTTGAGTCAGTATGAGATATTCATTCCCAAAAAATTTCATCTGGAAAACGCTACGTGCTTTGGGCTGATCCTTGTTTTAAACAATTATTCAAAGTGTTATCTTATTACGTTCTCGCAAATGTGTTCATGAATTTCGACGAATTAGGAATACCTCCAGGTGACTTGACATTTCCATGTCATTCGATAGTTTGAATATTTTCTACAATGATAATTTTTCTGAATCTGGCAGCCATGATAGTCTAAGATCAACAATTTTCGCACTAAAAGTTAGACCGCTTGAATACCACCAATGTACCAAATTACATAAAAATCGGTTTCATTCCGAAGCAATAAAAGAAAAAAGTGATATTGTTACGAGCGGCGATCCCGTGCATACTGGTACACACGCGATCTTTCTGGGCCGCTATACTTGAATCGTGTGAGAAAAGTCCCTGCGACAGGCGACAGGCAGTATTGAATTGGAATGCGAAGTCGTAACGAGCGGATAGAAGCTGAGTACCTGCGAATTTCCAAGTAGCTAATTGTTGGCGTGTATTTATTGTAGTACGCAGGAATAAACAGTGTGTGGTTTAAATCGATTGTCTCAATTATATATTCGAACCCGTACGCGAAAGACGTAACAATATTTTAATATGTTATGGTAGTCGGGGTGGTACGCGACATAAAATAGCAAAATACCGCAAATGAATTAGACGGGATGCCCTTTGGTATGATGACTACCTATACCAAGGTGATTAATTTTTGCCAAGGATGCGTCAACATTTCCCACTCAGAAAAAAAGATGGCGACGATTTTTGACAGGAGCTAATTTTTTATAAAACATGCGTGTGGCACATGTTTTCTCACTAATTTTGACCTCCTGAATACGAATATAGAGTTTATTTTCACATTAGAGATCAACTTGACCTCATATTTCACATCTGAAAACCGCAAAAATAGCAGACTCTCGCTAATTTTTGAACTGAAAATTTTATGTACCATCAACGGCGATTTCCAGCCTTGAGCTGGCTGTATAGATCCCATAGAACATGTTAACAGTCTAAGTTCTGCAAAATAACTCTTCAAACATCGCCAGGGTGCGCCTCAAATCATACCAAAAATGGGCGCTGGGAGCACACTTTGCTGCGGCTGGATGGGGAATGTAAGTGTGAAAGGAAGAATGTTGTGCAATATGTTTTACTGCTTAATATGACATTCATCATTCATCAACATACCATAGGGATTTGAAACAAAATATCGTACAAACAAATTTTCATGATTTGTTAATAATTTTTTTTATGACAGGTACAATTGATACCAAAAAACGTAGCTCTGATTTTGATGATGTTCTTTATCAAGGTAAATACATCAAGAGACTTTTACCACCTGGAATAACCACCCTAGCTCAAAGTTTCATATAATATAAAGCATTTTCGTCAGATCCGCGATTGCCAAACATCAGAAAAGCGTCTATTAATAATTTCAAAGTCCTTCTTTGAACTTGTTCTGGAATGCAACATACGGCTGATGGTTAAGCTTTGGCTTAAGTTTTCTGTCTCGCCCGTGAACTCATTCAGGTGTCTGCTGGACTGGATATGCACCAACGGCAAAGGTTCAGTAGGACCTTCAGTGTTATTCGTATTTCTATGGCACCAACTTCAAATTTGTTGTCTTGTGTGTGTCAGAATAATGCGAGAATGAAAGAAATGAGCTATTAATGGAGGCTCAAAAGCGTCTAGGACGTGAACAAGCCAAAGAGCATGAAACATACACCATGTATCATAGGTACTATAGTTGCAAAATAAGAGTCGTAATGTTGAAAAGGTCTTGGTGCCTACCTGATCACTTTTCCATATGTTTTCCATGTCCGTTTTCTATGCCTGTTCACGTCCTAGGTGTTTTTGCGCCTTGACTGATAATACTATAGTTCCATTCTCGCAAATTCCAACACACACAAGACAACAAATTTTAAATTGGTAATAACACTGAAGATCCAACTGCCCTTCGCCGTTGGTGCATATCCAGTCCGAAAATTTCTAGACACCTGAATGAGTTCATGGGCGAGATAGAATTACTCGTAGAAAACTTTGAACCAAATATTCACCATCAGCCGTATGTTGCATTCTAGAACAAGTGTAAGGACAAAACTTTAAAATCAAAAGACGCTTTTCTGATGTTTGGCAACCGCAAGTCTAACGAAAAATGATTTAATTATGAGTCGCTATACCGAAATTTTGAGCTAAGGTAGTTGTTTCAGGTGAAAAAGGTTTCTTGATGTATTTACCTTGATGGAAAACATCATCAAAATCAAAGCTACGTTTTTTAGTATCATTGAAAAAAAAGTTATCAACAAATCATGAAAATATATTTTTTTGGTTTTTTATCTGAAATTGTCATTGTATGTTGATAAATCCTCAGTATATGTAAGCTTACTATATAAAACAGTGGAATGTATTGCAAAACATTTTCCATTTCACACTTACATCCCTTAAATCAGCCGCAGAAAAATGTGCTCCCAGACCCCATATTTTGTATGTTTTGGGGCGCACCCTGGCGATGTTTGTAGAGTTATTTTGCAGAACTTACACTGTTAACTTGTTCCGTGGGATCTATTTAACGAGCTCAAGGCTGGAAATCGATGTAAATGGCATACAAAATTTTCAATTCGAAAATAAGCGAGAGTCTGCTATTTTTGCGGTTTTCAGATGTGAAATATGAGGTCGATTTGATTTCTGATGTAAAAATAAACTCGATATTCGTGTTCAGGAGGTCAAAATTAGTAAGTAAACATATCCCACATGCCTATGTTCTACAAAAATTCAGGTCCTGTCAAAAATCGTCGCCATCTTTTTTTCTGAGTGGGAAATGTTGACGCATCCTTGAAGAAAATTAATCACCTTGGTATGAGTAGTTATCATGCCAAAGGGCATCCCGTCTAATTCATTTGCGGTATTCAAAATCGTAGCACCCCGACTATGGTTCCGGAGCCAAAAGCTTATTCCACGTCTGGTCAATTCAAGACACAATCATGTTTACAAAGTTGTATTGCAATCGATCCTGTAAAAAAAAGAAACGAGTACTTTCTTACCAATCTCCACAGATTTTTTTTCTTTAAGTTGCATCCATTATTTCAACTAAAGCTGTCCATGTTTTATCAAGTCTCTGGTGGGTAGTCTTGCTGCAAACCTTTTGTTGAAATCAGTTAGTTACTTCTCGAGCACAGATGATTCTCGAGTTAATAAATGTCAAAGCTGCTTGTAGTTTTATATGTGACAGATAGCTCATAACTTTTACATATTCTGAATCTACCTACACACCCAAATGGTAAAATAGGGAAAACCCCGAAATTTTGTCTCGATGAAAGTGACAATTTCTCGAGAAGACCATTAGCCTATTTTTCAAATTCTTATGGTGATAGAGTTGACCATCTGTACGATATACAGGGTGACAATGAAAGGAGAGCAGAAATGACCTTATTTCAGCAAGGTCCCATTTTGAGAAAGCAAGTCGCAGAATTTTATAGGCGACATTTTTGGAAAGCGCACATCAATAATATTCCGAAACGGTTTTGAATTTTTGATCGTATTTTGTTTTTTCAAAGAGTTTTTGATTTTTTAGGATTTTTTGATTTTTTGGTGCAGACTCTGTCAGCGGTCTTGCTAACCCTTGAAATTGGACAGGAACGTACACAATAGCTCTGTCAAATGTATAATGAAACAATTTGATCTCATCGACCCTTAGAAGTGGTAAGGACCTGCACCTCTTTTGTGACTATGACGAATCAAGCATGCTGCGACATTGCATTATGTTGTGTTAAATAGTCCGGGGTGGAATCGAGACCTATATTGGAAAATAACTGACCCATATTCTTTATTTAGCCAAAAATCGTATCGTTTGGCCGCAATAAATAAACGAGATCTCTATATTCTGCCCATTTCTGACGTCAGGCGGAATAGGCGAGATTCAGTGCCATTTCTGCGCTGGCGCAACCATGCTAGGGGATTTGAGAATAGTGCCGTATGCTAACACATGTGAAAAGCGTAATTTCAACATTGTCTATTATTGAAACGGCTGGAAATGAAACTTTCAAATAAGCTATGGCAAAAAGAGCGTTTCTTGATCTTTCATTGTGTTCAAGACCAGCAATGATGGATCAGTTCTAGATACACAATGAGCGAAAATATGGTAACGTGTTTATCAGTTGGTGTGTTTTTAAAAATACCGCCCTACTTCTGGTATTCTTCTCTGCCTCACGGTTGCCGTCCTGTCTGTCAGTGGCATGAAACTGCATGTAAACAAATGGTAACTAAAATTTTATCGGGTTATATGTATAATATATCAGGGGTTTTGTGTTTTCTGTTTTTTTTTTTCAAAAATGACGGGCAGTTTGTTGAGTGCCTGGCTGCAAAAACCGTACGAAAAGAACATTACAGTTCCATTTCATGTGTGTTCCTAAAAAACATCACCTTCTAGGCAACCAGTTATACACTGAAAACGGCTTTTTCGTTCTTTTCGGAACACTACGCGCGGAATTCATTTTTTCGACAGCAATGCACATGGACAACATCATTCCACATAATCTAGCATGGAAGTCAGGAGTTTCTTGTCATCTATTTTCCTTTGTTAAATCGATGGCTGAAAATCTGCAGGTTTGACTTTTCCTAGCTCGCGCCGACGCATGAGTTCCATCCCCTAGCTTTGCGAACCTACAGCGCAACTCGTGCCGCTGAATATCGCATATTGGCTATTCTGGTAGTAGGTTTAACTTATAGTAGGCTGAACTGCACATGTCTGGGTCAACGGTTTAGACCTACTCATTGTGTGTTAGTGTTGATTCAGTTGTTTACGAAATCTGTGCCTTGTTGAGGTTAGTTTTCAGTTATGTCTGGTGAGTTTCATACATTTTATCCTGCATACCATAACCATAATTATTATCAATTTTAATTATTACCAGGATGGTTCTCAAATGCTGCATAACGCATAGTTCCTGTTCCTATACGTATAGTGTTCTAGTAGTCGTAGCGGTACACCAAATTATTCTGCACTTCTAACGATTTCGATTATTTTCGGCACAGATGATCATTGGACCTATTCAAGCGTTTTGACCCGCAGCACCACCAAATTTGCCCCTCAGGAACGGAGGGGTGGGGGTATCTTTAGAATTTGAAGCTCCAGGTCTAGTATGGTCTAATGAAGACCCACAAAGGCAAGTGAGTAGTCATTTTCGAATGATTGTCATCTGCTGATGTCGATTCTGACGTGAAAAATGAATTGCGCAATCATTTGACAAAGATAATTGGTAATAATAAGAGATAAAGATGAAATCAAGTGGTCATCTATTGAGCTCTGTGGGAACTTGTTTTTTTGTGATAAATACATGAAACTTGGTGTGACTGTTCATTATTACTTACTACCCAAATAAGGAGGAGCACCACGCGCTCCGACGGATGACGTCGCGACGCAATATGAAAAAACAGTGGTCGCCATTTCCAGAACAGTTGATAGGAATGTTATAATTTTTTTTGATTTCTTCCATCAAGCCATATGCTTTCAAGATTCAATAACATATTTTTGTCGATTTGGGGAAACGGTGGGCTACCAGTGGTAAACCAGGTGCCTGTAAGGGGAACTGTGAGGTTTCTTCACCCCCAAATTTCCGCGGTCAACATCTTCGGATAAAACCGAGGATAAAACCAACTTTCTTGAAGTCTGTCCATACGAATATGTTATCTGGTTAACATTTCTCGTGTTTCGTCCTTCTAGGGACTCCTCAGTATGTTTATACAGATCTAGCGATCAAATGATAGGATCTCAGAAAGGTACTTTTGATTACTGGAAAAAAGTGATCTTTGATATTGTACCATATTAGGTACATACTTGGTTACACAACTCTTTACAAACTAAACTATAAATCATTATAACAATTAATCGCCTGTTAATATCGATACCACCGTACTGAAAGAAAGGAATCGCTTTGTATGAGACCGTATCAAATGATTGAACCATTATTGTTTGTTTATTTGTTTGTTTTTATCATTATCGGCATTTCTTATGTCATAGGAGTTTGCTGAATTTGATTCCCAAATATCACAAGCTGAGAAACTTTGTTTTTATAGCACAAAGCACTGTGCCAGGAATCGAACCCGGGAGCTCCACTTGCCGAGCGCTCACGCATTCCACTCGACTAGCGGGCTTCATTGATTTTATCATTATTGTGGAATACCGGACCAAATGTGGAACACCCTTTTCTTTTTCGCAGAGAATGCAGTTGTCCACATTCGGATATAGGGGGATTCCACATTACCGAACCATCTTTTGGGCTCAGTGGAATTCAAGATTTTTATCTTGGTGCTTTTTTCAGGCGTATTTACTTCATTCATATTCGGCTGACTTTATTCATACCCTAACACTAGAATCACAGAAATTGCATTTACTCCTTTTTCACCCATTTCAAACAAAACGGTATTCCAAAATCGGTTACTTTACTAGGTAATCTGAATGATCTCGCGCGGTTGCGAAATCTGTATAAACCATACTGAGGAGTTCTTAGAAGGACGAAACATAGAGAATGTTGACCAGATGACATAATTATTCGTATGGACAAACTTGAAAATAGTTTTATCCGAAGATGTTGACCGTGGAAATTTGGGGGTAAAGAAACCTCACAGTTCCCTCTAGCAGACACCTGACTTACCACTGGTAGCCCACCGTTTCCCCAAGTCGACAGAAATATGTTATTGAATCTCGAGAGCATATGGTTTGATGAAAGAAATCAAATAAATTATGATAATATATCGACTCTTTTGGAAATGACCACAACTATGTTTTTTGCTATTGCGTCGCGACGTTATGCGTCGGAACGCGTGGTGCTCCCTCCATATTTAAGAAGTAAGTGATAATGAACAGCCCTACCAAGTTTCATGTATCTATCACAAAAAAACAAGTTCCTACAGAGTTCAGTAGATGACCACTTGATTTCATCTTTATCTCTTATTATTACAATTATCTTTGTCAAATGATTGCGCAACTCATCTTTCACGTGAGAATCGATATCGGCGAATAAAAATCATTCGAAAATGTTCACTCACTTGCCTTTGTGGGTCTTCATTGGACCATACCAGACCTGGAGCTTCAAATTCTGAAGATACCCCCACCCCTCCGTTCCTGAGGGGCAAATTTGGTGGTGCTGCGGGTCAAAACGCTTTAATAGGTCCAATGATCATCTGTGCCGAAAATAATCGAAATCGTTAGAAGTGCAGAACTTAGACGATTTTAGGCCCGTACCGCGACGACTATAGACGCATGTGCAACTTTTGATTAGGCAACTTGTGCTACATTCGAACAAACTGGAAAATTTGTGTACAATACGTTGGAAAACGTTGCGTTTCTTATCAAATGAGTTGTTTTTAGTGTGAAATAGTTATTAAGAAGCTAAATGGTGAATGCTAGAGGGATACGAGAAGGTTCAAGCTGGATTTATAAACTTGACGTTGCAGTTGCCGTTCGCCGTTGCTGTTGCCGTTCAAAGTTGAATATGTGAAAGTGATTGTGGTCATTTATAAGAGCCGTTGCCGTTGCAGTTGGCAGTTCGTGCTGTTCGTGGCGACGTTGGGGTGCAGTTCAGAGATAACCATCTTTTAACTTATTTATTTATTTATATTATTTATTGCGCCCGAACGATACGGGTTTTGACTGGATAAAAAAACACGGGTCAATTATTTTTCAATGTAAACTGCTCAAGAACTGGAATGACGGTATCGAAAATTTTGCCCTTTTTCAAAATGACGTAACTTTGAATTGGCACAACCGATTTTGAATTTGTTTTCACAGTTTTTTTCAGATCCATCTTTTAGCAATCCATCCCATTGACGAGATTTAGTTTTTAATTTCAATTACTTTTCTTACAGGGTGGAATGTAAAGCATTGCAAAATTGTGCTGAGTCCCACCCATCCCCGTTTCTGTGAATTTGTTTTCCAAATTCTAATGAATTATTCATGAATCGTGATGTCTAATCTCGAAACGGTTTCTGAATTTTCCAGATCAATAGTCTAACAATGACGATATGATTTTTTTTTACTTTCTCGACGCACCACCCAACGAGAAGGGGAAGTATTGTGCGAACGCGCTAAAAATTTTTCTCGAGATTTCGACGCATACCGTCCGTTTTTTATTTTGGGCCCCAGCCCGTAGCACCTTTATTATGGGTTTCACACCCAATATATTATATATTTTTGAAATCACAAAAACAAGATCTTTCGACTGATGATATGTCAAATTATTTTTGACAGATGTCATTTTTTGACAAATGACAGAATATTACTTGTGATACATCATTTTCAAGCCCATAAAATTCTGAGAAGATCTGTGTTTTTATTTTTGTAATAGGGTGTCTTTTACAGCTTCTAGGGGTCTTCCAATAGGAAAAAAATGTTGAATTTCAAAAATACATAATAAGTAAATAGGTAAAGCAGGTACCTATTTTTATTGTAAACTAATAATAATAATGATTAATTAATCACATTGAAACAAAAAATGTCCTAAAGAAGTTGCTCGAATGACCACCTCCTTGTTCCTTGAATGAAAGATTCGACGATCAGTGGATTGGAACTAC
This sequence comes from Anaspis maculata, assembly GCA_949128115.1. Lineage (NCBI taxonomy): Eukaryota > Metazoa > Arthropoda > Insecta > Coleoptera > Scraptiidae > Anaspis > Anaspis maculata. Next base: position 37,284,596 of record OX421968.1, read on the forward strand.
CACCGGCCCAACGCGATGACATCCGAGCTTGCCAGAAATGACCCCCCTCAAGTTTTTATGAGCCTACCCGAATGATAATGTGTTTATAAAGTTTCCCAATAATTTGGACAATTTAAAAATCAGATCATCACCATTAGTTAATTTCAAAATTACCTAGTACTTATTGAGTGGCTATTTCTGAAATTGACATTTTTTCCTATTGAAAGACCCCTAGAAGCTGTAAAAGACACCCTATTTTAAAAATAGAAACACAGTTCCCCTCAGAATTTAATAGGCTTTAAAATGATGCATCACAAGTACTATTCTGTCATTTGTCAAAAAATGACATCTGTCAAAAATAATTTGACATATCATCACTAGAAAGATCTTGTTCTTCTGATTTCAAAAATATGTAATATATCGGGTGTCAAATCCATGATAAAGATGCTACGGGCTGGGGCCTAAAATAAAAAACGGACGGTATATCGGTTTTGAGGTCCCCTATGAAAATTAAGAACATTTCCAATGTGCAGACCCATTTTCAAATTGACACGGTTTTGGTTTCCCGACGGTGATTTTTCCAAAATGGAATTTGCACATTCCATGAATTTGAAAAAACTGCAGTGCAAACTTCGAAATGCGGTGAGCCCCACAAAATATTCATTTTAGTTTAGGTGCAGACATGCCGGGAATGAAAGTTGGAGAAAAAATGAATCGATTTTTGGCAGGTGGTAGGAAAATTCTTGAAATCGGACCCACAGTTTTCGAGTTTTCCTCTCTGGAAAAACTCAAATTTTCCAACTTTTTATCCCGTGAACAAATTATCACCATTTTTTTTTAATCAAGAGGTAACTGTATCTTGAACATTTTCTAACAATGTTTCCCCAATTTCCCGAGAATTTCCCCGTTGAAAATGTAAAACCGACCTGGGTTATCGCGACCAGACTTGAATGATGCAGCTTAAAGTGAAGTCCTAATTGAAGATTTTTACAACAAGATGATGTGGAAAAATTTTGAGTCTTTCCCGAAGAATTCGAATTTTCCTGACAAAATTTTCTATTTGCTGCAAATTATTTTTCTTTCTTTCTCTCTAATTCCAACTTCCCACGTCAAATCTTTTCCAAATCATCTTATTGTAAAGATCGCCAATTACGGCTTCACTTTAAGCTCGCATCATTCAAGTCCTGTCGCGATAACCCAGACCGGTTTTACATTTTCAACAGGGAAACTCTCGGGAAATTAGAAAAAAAATTGTTGGAAAATGACGTTCAAGATACAGTTACCTGTTGACTAAAAAGATATTGGTGAAAATTTGTTCACGGGATAAAAAGTTGGAAAATCTGCATTTTTCCAGGGAGGAAAACTCAAAAACCGGGGGGCCGACTTCAAAAAATTTTTTACCAAAAATTAATCCGATCCTTCCCCAACTTTCATTCCCAGCATGTCTGCACCTAAAATGAATATTTCGTGAAGCTCACCGCATGTCGAAGTTTGCACTGCATTTTTTTTTTCAACGTTTTAAACCTAACGACCTACCCACCCGTTTTGATTAAGGTGTAATAAACTTATAATTCCATGTTGTCACACAATAACATATAACAGTGAAAGACTCTTTGGTGAAAGAGACCTTTTTCATTGGAGAAGCATCTCGCATGATATTTTACTTTACTTTTTTTGAGTTATTTTTAAAGACCTTTTTTTCTGGGCGAGACTTTCTATTAGACACACCGCAAGGTGGGGACATGGACTGGTTTAGTATAATAGCTTAGTATATAAAACTGGACTGACGGTATCGAAAATTTTGCCCTTTTTCAAAATGACGTAACTTTGGATTGACACAACCGATTTTGAATTTGTTTTCGCAGTTTTTTAGATCTATTTTTCAGCAATTCATCCCATTGACGAGATGTTGTTTTTAATTCCAATCATTTTTTGACAGGGTGGAATGTAAAACATTGCAAAATTGTGCTGAGTTCCACCGATCCCCGTTTCGTGTGATTTTTTTTTCGAATTCTAATGAATTATTCATGAAGCTTGATGTTTAATCTCGAAACGGTTTTTGAATTTTCCAGATCAGATGTCCAACAATGACGATATGATTTTTTTTATTTTCCCGACCCACCAAAATCTGTTCACGGAATAAAAAGTTGGAAAATTTGTAGTTTTTCTAAAGAGAAAAACTCGAAAACCGTGGGTATGATTTCAAAAATTCTTCCTCTAAAAATTAATTCAATCTTTTCTCAAACTTTTATTCCCAACATGTCTGCACCTAAAATGGATATTTCGTGGGGCTCATCGCATGTCGAAGTTTGCTCTGCAGTTTATTCAAATTCACGGAATGTGCCAATTCCATCTTGAAAAAACTACCGTCGAGAAACCTAAACCGCGTCGATTTTGAAGATGAATTTACACGTTGGAAATGGTCTTAATCGTCATAGAGGGCCTCAAAACGGATATATCCGTCGAAATCTCGGGAAATTTTTTTAGCGCTTTCACAATACTTCCCCTTCTTGTTAGGTGGTGAGTCGGGAAAGTAAAAAAATCATATCGTCATTGTTGGACTTCTGATCCGGAAAATTCAAAAACCTTTTCGAGATTAGACATCACGGTTCATGAATAATTCATTAGAAATCGAAAAAAAAAATTCACAAAAACGGAGATCGGCCGAACTTAGCACAGTTTTGCAACGTTTTACATTCCACCCTGTAAAAAAAGTAATTGAAATCAAAAATCTAATCTCGTCGATGGGATGGATTGCTGAAAGATGAATCTAAAAAACTGTAGAAACAAATTCAAAATCGGTTGTGTCAATCCAAAGTTACGTCATTTTGAAAAAGGGCAAAATTTTCGAAGCCGTCATTTCAGTTGTTGAGCAGTTTAGATGCTTCTTCCAAGCCTAATTCTCGGTCCATAAATCACAAAAAATCAATAACTCTTTCAAAAAACAGAATACGATCAGAAGTCCAAAACCGTTTCGGGATATTGTTGTATGCTTTCCAAAAATGTTGTCTAGAAAATTCTGCGACTTGTTTTCTCAAAACGGGACCTTGCTGAAGTCAGGTCATTTTAAGAGACACATAGAACTAAGTGTAGTATTGGATGCATATTATACCGTGTGAATCAAACCATTCCGAATTGGGGTAGGCTGTGCTCTGGCGAAAAGCAGCTTTACATCCCAGAATTTGACCATGTCACAGCCTACCCCAATTCAGAATGGTTTGGTTCACACGGTACAATACAACCACTATACATGATAGTCTGTGAACATATTTTCGGTAGGTATCTACTTATTTAGTTATTTACCAGACCTTACACCCAATGAGCAAAAAGAAATTATATACATATTTACAGGGTGTTTCAATGGAAGCGAGCCACCAAGAATGAATTTTTGCCAGGCGAAATTTAGAAAATTTCCAGAGACCCCCCAATTTTTGTTTGGAAGGGGACATCTAAAGTATACATTGGAAAATTTCTATCTTCAACCCTCTTACCCACACCCACCCCAACTTCGAAATTTCAAATGATACTACCTAATTTCGAGCCTAATTTGCGATACATCAAATCAAAGAAAATTCAAATCTATTTCTGAAAAAATATTTCTAAATTTTTTAACCCCAACCCCCTTCTTCCTAAAACTCTCTGAATGTCCAATTTTATATCCTTGACCTCTGAATTCTTTCCAATGCAGTCAACGTCATCCTGCACAGCATCGAGGGAGAAAATTCTCTGTGGAAAAAATGCCACCCCACCCCTTCGCTCCCCCCATCCCAACTTCAAAATCTATAATGAAACTACCTACTCTGTGGTACGTCAAATTAAAGATAATTAAAATCTCTTTCCGAGAAAAATAACTTCAAAATTTTCAAAAAACCTCTTTTCTCTTCTAAAATACTCCGAATAGCCAAATTAATGGGGGAGGGGTTGAAAATTGGAGAAAAGTTATCAGAGAGAGAATTGAATTCCCTTTATTTCGATGTTTCACAAGGTAGGTATAGTGTCTTGGTAAATTTTGAAGTTGGATTGGGGGAGAAAACGGGGTGAATTTGGGTAGCACTTTCTCCACCTAAAATTCTCTTTTTTTAAGATAGAAATTCACCAATGTATGCTTCAAATGCTCCCTCGAAACAAAAATCTTTTCAAAATTTCACAAGGCAAAAATTTATTCAGGGTGGCTTGTTTCCATTGAAGCACCCTGTATACGTATTTATCAGACATTTTTCTGCGTGTATCGTAGCACTTTATGGCGGTAAATTCAATTGCCTCATGCGATGCTGGTGGTCGTTAAAAGTCCCTACCTCGGTCCCTACCCTGTGTTGAACACACATGAGTTCGGCAAAATTACCGGTACAGTGGAAGAAAGCATTCACCGGCGTCGGTGTTAGGCCTCGTTGCGGAAATGGGCCGACGTTGAATAAAGCGAAAAAAGGAATTAGTCCGGAAGTGCCCCCAAACCTGCCCCACCTTACCCTACCAAAGATGTAACTACACTCTGGGGTACCCTGTATCTGAACAAATAAAGCAGTCAGCTTGACACGAGGTGTCTACCGGCCACCTATGCGGAAATTTGATTTCCAAACAAGGTAGCCATGAACCAAGGCAGCACACCTATAGGTGCCTACCTACTAAGAAAAACTTCCTCTATTGTTGTCCGGACTCCTGACAGTCCTGACATCGTCAGTAAAAACAGAAAGAAATACTCGACTTTCTATAAAGAACTTTCAACTTTATCAAACTATAAGAATCGCGGATTGGATTGGTGAAAAAGCGCATGCCCGCTGTATATACAATACATAGACGCTCAGCGTCGCGATGCGGCGCCGTTGTTGATGTTGACGCCGAATCGAATAAACAAGAACAGTTTGCGTCCTGCATTTGCGCGAGCTGCAGGAAGTCAAGAATCAGAACTCAGAAGTGCACGTACCCGAGTGGAGTAAGTACCGACAACGTATACAAGGTGCTGCACTAGGAAATAACATCGGAATTTGGCATTTCGACATCACCCATTCATGTGCAGGATACGCCGCTGATGGTCGAGTCTTACTCAGAAAACTTCAAATCGAGAAGTTTATACCGGCAAAACGTCACGACTAACCATCTCCAATTCCTGCAAAATGAGGTACCACCTAATAAATACCCCTTTATCTCACCATATGCCTCATCAAAACTACGCTAATCAATTTCCCGATCAAAACAACAATAATTCTGAAACGTGTGATTTGAGTGATCAGATAATGTTTTTCCTGAATTTCGCGGCACCACGCAGCCTTGACTTGAATTATATCTACATACTTAGAACACCTCAATCGGTAAACAAATCCCTATAAACTATAAGTATTTCGAATCTCGATGATTCGAATAGTAGATTAATATGTATACAGGATGATTCATAAAACATGCTCATCCCCGTTTGTCTCGAGAACCGTTTGCTATATCGAGTCGCGAGAAAAACTCTCTGCTCAAAGCTCAAAGCTCAGTCGGAAACAAAGCTCTCCGACTACCACAACATCAGACGGTCGGACCGAAACTGCACAGACACGTGTTACCATGAGATCTCTGACTGCCACAGCATCGGATACTTGAGCTGAATGCCTGCGCACTGATGAGCCCCCAATAGGGGCGAACCACGTGTCTGTGCAGTTTCGGTCCGACCGTCTGATGTTGTGGTAGTCGAAGAGCTTTGTTTCATTAAAAATGCGAGGTGCCCGCTATATGGCCCTAAGAGGCGCAGTATTTATTTATATTTGCGTGTTTGTTGTCTTTTATATCTTTAAGGTTCGATTTCATATGCTACCAGATTTTTTTCACCAGAACTTTCTGACGGGGGCGCCTAAAACATTTGTTTTTTTTTACACTGTACAATGTTGAGTGATATGTCATCTAAAAAGGCTTTAAAAGTTCAATGGAAAAGTGCAGAGTTTCCAAAAATTTTCAGCGGTTTTCATTTTATGATGAAAAAACCTTGAAAAACACGTTCACGTATAAAATGAGAATCTATGGGTATTTTTTTAAGCTGCAAACGGCATTCAATAGAACTTATCAAAATGGTAAGTACTCACTATGAAATGATTATTTTAAAATTTCGAAGCAATTCAATTTTACCCAATAAAATTTCAATTCCGAAAGATCTCAAAACTATAAAATAACTATTGCATGTTGAGTTACACATCATACAGACTGTTTCGATGAGTTCTATTGAATACCGTTTTCAGTTTGGAAAAATACTCATAGATTTTTATTTAATACGTGAAACCGTGATTTTCCATTAGGTTTTTTGTTTTTATCATGGAATAGGAACCGCTTGAAAAAATTTTCAAACTTTTTGCACTTTCCCATTGAACTTTCAAAGTCCTTTCAGATAACATATCACTCAACATTGTATACAGTGTGGAAAAAATTACAAATTTTTGAGCACCCATGTACAGAAAATTTTGGTGAAAAAACTCTGGTAGCATATGAAATCGGACCTCACATACATATATTGTTTTTTTTCCTTCCAATTTTGATTTGGCATACATATATTGTTAATTCATAGTTTTTTCTGCGGCTCGATAATTATCGCGAACGGTTCTCGAGAAAAATGGGGGTGAGCATGTTCTATGAATCACCTGTATAGTAACATTAATAACGCACATTATTCTTGAAATCATAGGAACAAATTCAGCAAATAAAAAAAAATAGTGATAGAACGGACCTGAGTGGAGGCGGCGCAATTTCTAATTAGTTGTTTTTGCGCCATCCTCAAATTCCGAAGCCGATCCATTTTTATTTTATTTTTTCGCGGTGATATCTGCAAGATAAATAGGGATAGCGAGTAGACAGTTGCACATCGATAGGTAATGATATGTTCTCTAAGTAGAGTGGGCAGTGGGTATTAGGGAAGTATAGTCCAGGACCGATTTGAAATGATTCACCATTTTTGTAGTAGCCAAATTATTGTTTTGGACATTTTGAAACTATATGATTAATGGGGTGGGTACTTGCCTATTTTTTTATTAGCTTAATAGATAGCATAGTTGAAAACTAATACCCACCAATGTCCAATGTCAATTTGTGACGTCACAAATATACTAAAAAAAAAATTAACAAACAGCACTGTTGGATTGCACTGTTGGATTGAAAACTCAAAAAGCCGTTAGAGTGGCATCACTGTGTTTGAAAAATATAGGTATAAGAAGCCCACTGAAATTTTCCTAGCGTTAGATACCAACACTTAAAAAAAAAAAGAAAAAAAAACTTTCTAACCAATGCAATGGATATGCAGGGTGTTTCGCGATTACGGTTACAAACTTCTAGGGGAGATTCCCCACCAAAAATGGATCAGAAAAAAATATAACTGCGATGTCCTAAAATGCTCCGTTGAAAAGTTACAGGCTGTTCAAGTTGATTTTTCAAAATCGATTTTTTCACATAACTTTTGAACCATTGGACCGATTTTGTTCAAATTTGGAACAAAGTTAACTGGAATAGGTCTTTATCGAAAATTGCAACTTGTTTAAACAAAAATCAGAGGCGTAGATAATGGGGGGAGGGGTGTTCTTATGTCCCCCCCCTCTTTATTTTTTACCCCCCTAGCTTATCTAATTTTTGGATTCTACGTTCATATAAAGGTGATCTAATCAATGATAAAGTGAGTTACACATATATCTAGGAAAACTTTTGTTACATGTTGTTAAAAATATTCAATAAAATTCCATCGAGCATCAGAGAGCTACCGCGTGCATTAGCTGCGAGAAAACTTGAATGAAACATTTCTTTTAGAGAATCCCTAGTATTCAGTCGATGAGTTCCTAATGGATTCATTTTGTAATGTATAATGTTGAATGTGTATTCTATTAAGTCTGACCTTATTGGAATTGATTTTAATTGTAATCAATTGTGATTTGTGTTTCTTTTCTCTCAGTTTTTATCTATACACTCACCACATGGGTACCGGGTGATCATTTGAGAACTATCCACCTGCAATAACTCTTGATTTCCAGTGAAGATGTCTTCGAGCAAATACAGGTCGATTTTTATATCAAGGGGGACATCGAAAACATACATATAGCGAAAGACTTAGGTCGTTATGTCTTCGGGTTCATGTTTTCCATTTATCTCTTACTTTGGGGGCGGCGTGTGGGAGCGGCAGCGTTCGGCTAAGCAAATGGAATTTTCCATCATCATTCTGAAAATGGTCTTAATCGTCTTGGAGGACCTCAAAACGGATATATCCGGTGAAATCTCAAAACTTTTTTTCTGCACGATTACAATACTTTCCCTCCGTGTTCGTGGGGGGGCCGGGAAAGTAAAATTCTAGAAAACCTATTTCTGCTGAGAAATCATAAGATTTTTGGATTCTTATTTTTAGGCCTTTGAAAGTGGCAATTTTAAGATGTTTTCCAAAGTTTCAAACCCAAATATCTCGCAAACAAAGCCTCTAATCAAAATTTTCAAAGAGTAACTTTTTTTTCTAAGGGGAAAGGTAGAATCCAAAAATAAGAACAATTTAAAAAAATAGCTAGGGGGGGGGGGTAAAAAACTAGGGGTGGAAATATGAGGACACCTCCTATTATCTACGCCTCTGAATTTTGTTTTTGAAACACGTTGCTATTATTCGATAGAGATCTATTTCAGTTGCCTTTGTTTCAAATTTGAACAAAATCGGTTAAACGGTTCAGAAGTGATGTCAAAAAATCGATTTTGAAAAGTCAACTTGAACACCCTGTAACTTTTATAACCTATAACGGAGCATTTTAGCACATGGAAGATATATTTTTATCTGGTCCATTTTTGATGGGGCATCTCCCCTAGAAGTTTGTAACCGTATTTACGTATATTTCGGAAATTTTCAAGAAATACTCTTTATCTCTTGTTGATGATGAAAAGTATTTTCAGTCAAATCTATCTGATTGGCAAGTACCCCGCATTGTATGCAGACCCCGCCCGGAAATCTTTATCTACCCCGAGATCCATATTTAACAAGCGAATATGCCTCATGGGCATGAGGCTCAGTAGCGCACTTCCTTTTTGAAGGATTATAGGACGCAAGATGTTGATTAGGGTTCCATCGTTATTTGGGAAAAAATCCAATATGGCGACCAAACTAGCGGCAGAATCATGAAACTCGGATTGAAAATCAGAATGATCGTACTAAACAAGAGTAAGTTCAAAGTTTCATGAAAATCGTTCCGGTAATAAGAGATTTCAGTATGGCGGCCAAGATGGCGGTGGAATGTTGAAATTTGGCTAGAAAATGAGAATGATCGAACGAAACGAGGGTAAGTTCCACAGAAAATCGTTCCACTGATAAGAAATTTCAATATGGCAGCCAAGATGGCGGCGGAATCATGAAATTTATCATGAAAATAAAAATGATCGTACTGGACAAAAGTTCCAAGTTTCATGAAAATCCTTACACTAATCAGAAATTTCAATATGGCAGCTAAGATGGCGGCAGAATCATGAAATTCGGCTTGAGAATGAGAATGATCGTACTAGACAAGGATAAGTTTCAAGTTTCATGAAAATCGTCTCAGTAATAAGAAACTTCAATATGGCAGCCAAAATGGCGGCAGAATAATGAAATTTGGCTTGAAAATAAGAATGATCGTACTAGACAAGGATAAGTTTCAAGATTCATGACAATCGTTCAACTAATAAGAGATTTCAATATGGCGGCCAAGATGGCGGCGGAATTATTAAGTCAATCTGCTTATTTGGTCCTTGAGGATCTAAGCTATCCATCGGATAAAGTTCAAGGGCTGTAGCTTCATTCCCAGTCGGTGCACAGGATTTTTTTTTGATGATAAGCAAATTCCACATTGAGCCGCGGGATGTGGCTCAGGACAGTTGAATCCAATTGTTAATCAAATTAATTGCAATTAATAATGATTAATCAATCAGGTCGTTTACGGTATGCTGTTGAAAAACTTCCAGTAGTGAACAATAAATCAAATTGTCCAAACCTTCGCGTATGTTCTCGAATGCCTAGAGCTTCGCAACTCGTAACACGCCGATCAAACGGTCTAGAAGGATCAGGTGTGCTCTCAAATGCACGCGAGACTCGCCACTTGTAACAATATTATGTGAAGCATTTTATCTTTTGCAAAAATACGGATAGTAGTGGTGTCGACACGCGACAAGTAGGTCCCATTTTGTGTACTTTCTAGTCAGGCAATTCTGTTTGGTATAAATATTGTTACGGTATTCGGGTTCGCCTATCTCGAAATTAAACGCGCTGATTTACTTGTAAACAAACTGCACTTTATTAGCTACTACCGGTACAACTAAATAACGCAAAGAATTATTATCGCTTGAAATTCACAATGTCGCTTGAGATGTTAACGCCACGATCGCTCGATTCAAACTCCCGATGCCAGGTCGAGTTCCTCTCTTATAGTGGCATCGAAGGTTCTGGATGCTTCCTGATGGTGTTTCCAGCAAACGAGGTTTTTTCTGGTATCTGCGTCGAGAATATACGCGTACCTTCTACGGCACCTCCGCCAGAAGTCTCGACGTGTCGTGACCTACCGCTGAAGTCTCTCGATGCTTCCCGAATGCAACGCGGAAATATAGATTTCTCTAGAAAGAGCCGGGATGGTCGCGAGCTTCGTAACAATACAAATACTCTTCAGACCATTCTAAGAGATATGACCCGTCGGGGGTCGGGGCACGAATTTTTTTTCTCTAGAATACACTCTAGAGGGGTGGGGCCAAAGTTGCGCTCCAAAATGTTCAACAAATGATCTTATTCGGCACTGATTTAATTTTCAGGCGTCAAATGTGATCATATCGAGTCTTCTGAAGTTGACAATGGTTGTTTGAAAGGAAAAAGCGAATGGGCGAAGAGGAGATTTTTGAAAAATACCATGCACTCTCTTTCTGTTCAATTTTAAGGTGTCAGTTACAATTCCATCGACGAAACAACGTTTCAAATTGTTTAATAAAATATAGTGGCTAGACCTGGCTCGTCGGGACAGTCAAAATTTCCATCAGGGTTAGATGTAGAGGTCTCTTTTGTAGTTGATACACAAAAATTATTCTTTGGACTATTCTGAGCTGTTTGATACGCTGGACCAAAAAAATTTCATTTGGGGTATTTTAGGGGAGGGGGGCAAAGTTTGGCCCCAAAACATTCTAAAATTATTCAATCAATGTGACACTGATTAATTCATTGTGCGTCAATTGCGATCATGTCGGGTCCTTTGAAGTTGATGATGTGGTTATTTGACACAAAAAACAGAAAAAAGGGATAATAGGGGATGTTCCTTCAACAGTGTGAAAATTGCCATGCACTCCTTTTCAGACCAATGCAATGTTGAGCTGCCGCTCACGATTCCATCGATCAAAAATCGATGAGAAATGTTGAATGAAATTTGGCAGGTCCGATTAGCTCGTCGGGCCAATCAAAATTTCCATCTGGAGCTGATTTAAAGGTCCTCTTTTCACCACCCAGTTGATAACTACTCTCAGTATTTGGACTCATGCCCGTGACTAAACTACTAAACTAATATGAGGATGGCCAACCTGATGTACGGCCAAACATCGTAATGCGGCCCTTTGAAGCGAATAGAGACCATTATTTAATAATGAACAAGATGTGACATTGTTCAAATCGCGACGAGCATCATGAAATCAGTCAAAAGCGATACCTCGCGGGTGATGATTATTTCAAAACTTACTTGACACAGGGTGCGGCGACATGATTGAATGGTTTTTAATAGGCCAGTGTGAAGAAACAAAAAATATATTTGTAACATCTGAAACTGAAAGTACAATTCTGGAAATTTATTAAGACACACTTAGTTTGCAGAAATCACATCCCTAAGATGACCACCGTCTTCTTCTGATCATTGCTGCAATCTGTAATATTCATCGCAAACTTCGGTCTGAAATTTGCAGTGCAATCAAATGCCGAAGTGCAGAACGTCATGGCCTGCGCTTAAAGACTTCTCTGACTCTTCTAACGTTCTCTTGTGTACAAACTGTACGTGTGCTACCGACGAATTTCGACTTTACACTGCCTCTTTCGTTAAAATCTCTTAACCATCTCAAAATAGCATTTCTTGAGGGAAGTTGAGCGTACCCTCGCAAATTAAACTCGCGACAAAATTATCTCTGCGTTTGCACAATGGAATGGGTCAATATACAGGGTGTTTCGGTGACCTTGTATAATACTTCGGGAGGTGATTCCTCTTAAGTAAATAAGTCGAAAAGTGAGAGTAACATTTTACCCTGAAATGCTCCCTAAGGGAGTTACAGCCCCTCAAAGGTACGAAGTTGAACAAAGTTTTGAATTATTTGCTGAAAAACCGTCAAAGGTAGCAACTTCAAATTTGGTATAGAGAAGTTTCTCAACAGTGCAAATGTACATGCAAAGTTCTAAACAAATCTAACCAGTGGCAGCGAAATTAGAGGGGATTGGGATTATGTTGAAAATTATTCATGACACGTCCGTGTTTTTTCACTTTTACTTCAGAACGATGCATCCTACGGAAAAAATGCAAGAGGAATAAAAGCTTTGGATTGAACGAATCTATCGAAAACATCAAACTTGAAGCTCTTACCTTTGACAGTTCTTGAGCAAATGATTGAAAACTTTGTTGCATTTTGTACCTTTGAGGAGCTGTAACTCCCTCAGGGAGCACTTTAGGAAAAAAAATTCACTTTTACTTTTCGACTTATTTTTTTGAGAGGAATCACCTCCCGAAGTATTATGCAAGGTCACTGAAACACCCTGTATATGATTTAACAGCAAAGATTCGTTGATTCACCGGCCAGTTTGCCACTGTATACAAAACTTCCAACAATTAGGTACAGTTCTGTCCCTATTTGACTTATATTAGATCAACAGTATTTCCATAGCAGCCTTTTCAAAACCGTTCAATCCTGTCGCCGGACCCTGTACCTACTTCGTCTCCTCGAAAGCATATTTTCCAATAATGGTCTTTATTTGTTTAAAAAGGCCGCATCATGATGTTTGATCGTACGGGCTGGACACCCTTACCTCATATTGGCTTAGGCATGAGCATGAGTTCAAATATTCAATGTAGCTATCAATGAGATGTTGGAAAGTGGATTTAACTGTCAATTTGGTTCAACATTTCACATCGATTTTTTATCGATGGAATCGTAAGCGGCAGTTCAACATTGGTCTGAAAGCGAGTCTGATTGGGAGTGCATGGCATTTTTCACACTTTTGAAGGAACTCCCCCCCCCCAATACCGCCCTTTTCTGATTTTGTAGCATTTAATTTTTCTACATCTAAATAAAATCCGCAGCATTTTATAGGGTACTATTTTATTGAAAATTGAAGAGACAAGTAAAACAAATATACAATTCCATTTAGTAAATTCTCATAACTTAGACAATAAACATTTAGAAAATCGGCGGGCGCACTAAAGAAAAGATGACCTTCCTCTTAGAATGAGATAATGAAAAGGAATCACTGATGATGAGGTCTCGAGAAAGTGACAGTTTCTCACGTTCATTTTTCGTCAAGGAGCTAAATTAGCCCCAGACTCGAGGACTCGCTTCGTTTTCATTTGAAATTGTCCTAATGGACAGGGTCCTGTTTGTGTCCTGTAAAGGCAACTTGGTTGTCAACCATAGATCATGGATACCTGGAAACTTGATCGGAGAATTACATGAAACAGAGCCCTCAAGAATTCGAATTGTCCACTTGATGTCACAAACGAAGTTGTGTATTATCGACTGGACGCTTCAATAGGTATGTGGAAGAAACCATTTTTTCGATCTAGGGCAGTGAACCATTTATTGAACTTCCGTCAGTTTATTTAGGTATCTGGTCTTCGACCACTGGAAGTGGATATCGATTTTCGATGATCTTCTTGTTCAACTCCACATTATTAACGCCAATTGTTTTTTCGCCTGACTTTATCACGATGGGACTTGCACAGTCTGGCGCATTTGGAACAACAATTTTAATCCACTCTTGCATTTGTTGTTCAACTTCGTGTTGTTCTGGCATCAACAATCTTTTAGGATGTTGAAAAACAGGGCGGTCTTAATCGTCAGCAATATCTTCACTGGAACGTTCGCTTCTTTGTTTTGTACAAAAATGTAGGACTCTGTCATGTATTTCACCTCTTCTTTGTATGTTTCGCACCAACATCAAGCTCTTTGTCGCCGTCGTGGGGTTATATCATTAGCAGGGATTTCTCACGAATTTCATAATATTTTTTATTTAGCAAATCGACTTTTGTGTTTGTTTTTCTAGCCAAAATTTCTCTTTAGTCTGAGTTGGCAACCAAAGTGACTTCGCTTAAAATCGATTTGCCCAAGAGCAACGTCTGATTCGAAGGCATCTTTTCATCTGTTGTCACATGAACTGTAATTTCAAACTTCACGCCATCAGTGTTCAGTTCGGCTTTAAACTGTCCCATCTTCTTCAATGATCAATATCCAAATCCTGTTAGCGTTATAGTCTTCTTCTCTAATTTGGTGATTGACAAATTCAAAAAGGATTCAATCGTCATCAGATTTGAATCTCTGCCGGTATCGGAAAAGGCTTTAGTTTTAACACTGTTTATTTCCAAATCTTCTTCATTCCACAATGAGTCATTCTCGAATCTTAAATCTTCAACACCGTACTTTTGGAGTTTTTTTTTTGTCTTGCATCAACAGCTAGGTTATTAGCAGGTAGTTCTGTCGGACCTCTTTCTCTGCGAATCTAGCATTTTCTGAATCGCAGCGCTATTGGCAGTTACCTACTTTAAATTATGACAACAATTTTGTTTTCAGGATTTTCCACCAAGTAACGCCTCCTTCTGACCGACGAACCAATCGTGCGGTACCAGAAAGTGACTTCTTACCGAAAAGCAGTTTTTCAAGTGAGGACCATCCAAATACGTTCGCCATTTCTTCGAAATCTTCAATCCATCTTGTAATGGTAAAATCATCATCACCGCTAAATTTTGAAAAGTATCATCAAGTCTCTGGAACTCATGTAAAATTTTGGCGTGGCTGCAACTTGATGTTGAGCTTTTCTGTCCGGAGATTCTTCACTTTCTGATTCACTCGTTTCGATTTTTTGACGCCACGTTGGCTTCTTTCTTCTCTTTATGAACTTGTTTTCTACAACTTTGACTGTTCTTCCTTTTCTTCCACATTCAGAGGCGTCCTCTGATCCTTTGGATTCTTCACGTCGTAGAACTTTTGTCTTTTTCTTCATACGCTGTTTTTTTTCTGTTTGCGTCTTTTTGTCGTCTTCTTTTAATTTGTGCTGCATAAATCCAAGACTTGTAAAGCTTAGAAAATCTAATTCAGTAGGAAAAATCATGACTTTCCTGAGATTTATATCTTCAGGCTTTTGAAATTGGTGTTTTTAAGATGTTTTCAAACATTCGGATTGAAATATCTCGAAAACGAAGCCTCCAGTCAAAATTTGTCAGGAGTAACTTTCTCTTTTCTAAATTGATTGTAGAATTCAAATACCGAAGCATTTTTGCGAAATATTCAGTGACTTAGACATTGAGGGGATAACAGGGACGAGCCCCCCAATCAATTTCACCCACTGAACCAATGTGGTCAAATCATTTACTGGCATTGTTTGGAGATTCACGGAACAATCACGTATGGAAAATTTTGGGCAAATTGATTCAAAGATGTGAAAACTATGTGAGAAAAACGATATTTTGATCTTAACTTTGAAGGGTCGTACCTCAGTTCTCTGTTATTACCATCGCGGCCAAGATGGCGGACGAAAACCAAACCATATTTGTTGCTGCGGCTATAAATCCAAAAATCCTATATGCTCAACCTGCTACTATTCCACAAAAGTCGCGTCCCGAGGAATACAGCAGGGAAGAGGTTTCTCCGTGCCAACATTATCTAATGCCAAACCTGCAGCAAGAAGAAGGTTGAAAAGGAGAACACCACAGGCAACACAAATGATGAGAGCACTATTGAAAACTTGAAGATCGATGACCAGAGAAAGACGAGGCTGAAGAGGGACCATGAAACTGTTTGGTGAGGAATCTAAGCGAATGGAAGCCTAATTAAACAAGGTGATGAATGAGCAAAACTTGAAGAATTAATATTAACGCATTGACCGATCAGCTGGAAATACAAGAAATTCGGAGACACTCGCGGAGACAAGACCATTGAAACAAAAACACAAACGAAGAATAGTACCTTTCATTATCCAGCGCGCCATCAGCGCGCATACTCGTCTTCTGAAGTAATGGCGTCAAATACAAAATTTGCGAACAAATGCTAGAAAATGGCGTGAAAAACCGCCATAGAGTTGAAAAATACGCGCCGCAGCGAACAGGGTAATAGGCTAGAGGTTAATACACACTAGTGATTACTCATTTTTCATCAAAAAGTCCGCATTGTTCATTAAATTATAAATAACTGCGTTTTACATTGATCGGATGTGCGTACGCAACCCATAATGCAACCCCCAACAACTCTATTTTCAGTTTGACTAGCGAAAGTTGCCTAAAAACCACGATTTTAGGCAACACTCGCTACATCAGTGTACTGCGGAATGTATTTTACTCCTAGGGACTTTTCCCACACGATTCAAGAATAGCGGCCCACTTGTTCACAAACGTACGACACTCGGAGCGAACTTCAAAATGACGAATAAATAGTTGACGTTGACAGCAGACAGCAACGGAAAGTCACGGCCGTTGCTTGTCAAACTGAAAATAGAGTTGGTGGGGGTTGCATTATGGGTTGCGTACGCACATGCGATCAATGTAAAACGCAGTTATTTATAATTTAATTAACAATGCGGACTTTTTGATGAAAAATAAGTAATCACTAGTGTGTATTAACCTCTAGCCTATTACCCTGTTCGCTGCGGCGCGTATTTTTCAACTTTGTGGCGGTTTTTCTTGTGATTTTGTAGCATTTGTTCGCAAATTTTGTATTTGACGCCAAAATTTGGCGCAAGCGTTGGGTATACCACTATAATGAAAGTTACTATGCCGACAATAACAAATACTACCCTGGGCAAACGAATAATGACTACCGAGACTCCGGAAGTCGCCTAGACTGTAATTGTAACAAATCAATAATTCGACATATACCATACAGGATACAGGTGTCCCAGAAATGAGTACACAAAAAGATATCACATGTTCGTGACAACAAAATAGGTCGATTCAACCAAACTTACCTCTATACCAAAATGGTTCCTAAGAGAGATACAGACGTCCAAATTTGACTTTTTGATATAGTTTTTATAACGTACATATCTCCGAAACCGTTCGTGATAGAAAGACAGAATTTTGTACAGTTTAGAGTTACTTATGTTTCCATGCTTCACAATATGATGTTACGCATGTTTCAAAATTTCACCCCGGAGGGTGTTAAATTAATTGAGGGGGGAGTAAAATCCCCTCCAATTTTTTTGCTTGTGAATTTTTTCAAAGTTGAACACAACAATATGAATTTTCAAATATTTTTGCAGAGGAAAGATCTTGTTAAATTTCAATTAAATGCATGGTTTTCAAGAAAAATCGATTCGAAAATTTCAATGCCTTGCGCAAGGATGACACACAAAAGTCGGCTGTATAGCATAGGTGGATATGCACACAAGCTACGATAACGAAAGTCAAGGCTCGCCGGCAGAAGCCAGAACCTGGATGGGTGACTATAGTGGATAGTTGCGCGCGAAGAGAGCGGACACAGCGTAGTGTGCTTACCCAAGGGGCTCCATTACCTGTACATGCACATGAACGACATGTAGGCAGTGGAATGAATCCATAGTGCGACTCGGTGCGTCCGACACCTCGACACCCAGATGGGTAAAAGAGATTACGATTATACAGGATGGTCCAGGTTATAGTAGCAATAATTTACCATTCGATAGTCCATCAAAAACTAGGTCGATTCGCATAATTTAATTTTTTCCTAAAACACTTCCTAAGAGAAATACAGCCCTTCAAAGTTTAGTTTTTAAAATCTTCTTTTCGCAATAACTCTCAAATCATCAAAGCGATTTTGACCTTTGGTACAAATACTTACAAAATAAATAACCATCACTTGACATAGATAACTTTTGCCAAAATTGTCCAGTGGCGTAGATACGGGGGAGTTATTTCACTTTTCACGCCCTATTCTTTACGCCACTAAATATTTTTGGAAAACTATATTTTTTTTGAATTCCCTGTTTGATTTAGAAAAAAAAGTTGCTCTTGTAAAATTTTGATTCGAAGCTTGATTTTTGAGATATTTGGGTTTTAAACTTTGAAAAACATCTCAAAATCGCCACTTTCCAGAGCTCAAATTGTTTTATTTTGGAAACGCCTCGTTTCTTAGCAAAAATGGCAGTAAATCAACTTAAAAGACCTAGAAAACTTATTCCAGTTGAGGAATCATGAGTTTTCTTGGATTTTAATTTTTAGGCCTTCGAAAGTCGCGATTTCGAAGCGTTTTCCAAAGTTTCAAACCCAAATATCTCGGAAATGAAGCCGCTAATCAAAATTGCCACCACCCTGTACAGGGTCCATCAGGGTGTCCAGGTTATAGTAGCAATAACTCACCATTCGATGGTCCATCAAAAACTAGGTCGACATGCATAATTTAATTTTTCTCCAAAACGCTTACTAAGGGAGATACCCTTCAAAGTTCAGTTTTTAAAATCATCTTTTTGCAATAACTCTCAAGTCATCAAAGCGATTTTGACCAAATTTGGTACAAATACTTATGAAATAAATACCCATCACTTGACGTAGATAACTTTTGTCAAAATTGTCCAGTGGCGTAGATACCGGGGGATTGTTCAACTTCTCCCACCCCATTTTCTACGCCACTAGATATTTTTGAAAAATTACTTTTTTTGTATTCCTTGTTCAATTCAGGAAAAAAAGTTACTCTTGTAAAATTTTGATTAGAGGCTTCATTTGCGAGATATTTGGGTTTGAAACTTTGGAAAACACCTCGAAATTGCGACTTTCAAAGGCCTAGAAACTAAAATCCAAGAAAACTCATGATTCCTCAACTGGAATAAGGTTTCTAGGTCGTTTAAGTTGATTTACTGCCATTTTTAGCTAAGAAACGAGGCGTTTTCAGAGAAAAGATAATTTGGGCTCTGGAAAGTGGCGATTTCGAGATGTTTTCCAAAGTTTGAAACCCAAATATCTCGAAAATTAAGCCTCTAATCCAAATTTTACAAGAGTAACTTTTTTTTCTAAATTGAGCAAAAAAATTCAAAAAAAGTATAATTTCCAAAAAATATCCAGTGGCATAGAAAATGGGGTGAGAGAAGTTGAAGAATCCCCCGGTATCTACGCCACTGAACAATTTTGACAAAAGTTATCTACGTCAAGTGATGGGTATTTATTTCGTAGGAATTTGTAGCAAATTTGGTCAAAATCACTTTGATGACTTGAGAGTTATTGCAAGAAGATTTTTAAAACTGAATTTTGAAGGGCTGTATCTCTCTTAAAGCGTTTTAGAAAAAAATTAAATTATGCATGTCGACCTAGTTTTCGATGGACTATCGAATGGTGAATTATTGCTACTATAACCTGGACCACCCTGTATATTACCTAAGAAACTGTCATCTTGAACTTTTACAGTTTCCAACCGATTCACTCGAGATTTCAAATCTTGAATTTTGACGTTTTTAGAGGTCACCACTCGGATCACCAAGTGGATCAGTTGAAAACTGTAAAAGCCCAAAATGGTGACTTTAAGAACCCACTTTTTTCTACTAAGTCATATAGTCCGGGAGGCAGTGAACATTTTTGGTACTCATTTTCTCAGTCACCAAATATAGATAGGATTGTTCAGTTAGTGATACTAACCATCTATTGCTAAGTCTGGCTAAAATTTTCCGATGGGTTGAAAAAGAAAATGCATTAGAAAATTCATAGACGTTTCACTTATTTTCACACTAATGAAAATGGTTTTACCAACAAGGCGTATGCTAAGGTTAACTAGAAAAGATAGTCTGGCTGATCTCTGACGATGGAAAATATGTCTGGCCCGTCAAAAACTGTTTTTTTAACGTTAGTTTTTGACGAGCCAGACATATTTTCCATCGCCAGAGATCAGCCAGACTATCTTTTCTAGTTAACCTTAGCATACGCCGTTGGTAAAACCATTTTCATCAGTGTGAAAATAAGTGGAACGCCTATGAATTTTCTAATGCATTTTCTTTTTCAACATTTCAACCCATCGGAAAATTTTAGCCAGACTTAGCAATAGATGGTAAGTCTTACTAACTGAACAATCCTATCTATATTTGGTGACTGAGAAAATAAGTACCAAAAATGTTCACTGCCTCCCGGACTAATAGTAAATAGGTCAAAGATTGAAGTGGTCCACCCCAAAAACTCGCTCAGGTTCAAATGAGAATATCGTGACGAAAAATGGACCGATTTGAAAAAAGATGGTGTTAATTATTCAAGCGTTCTTCTGACTGCAAGTTTCATATTTGGATATCGTGTTTGCTAATATACTGTATGATATACAGGGTGACAAAAGTGGGAGTAAAAAGTGGTCCATTTTTGAGCGTGTCTAACTTTTTTAAAAACAATGTTGGATTTTTCCCAATTATATTTTGAGAACCTCGCATCAATATCTTGAAACAGTTTCTGACATTTTACCGCCTTCTATTTCTTGTACAGGGTGTTCGCGTATGAAGTATATACTGCTCCTTGAAGACATCCCCTCAAACATAATTTTAAAAATTGAAAATGATTCTGATACAATTTTTTCCGTGGGCTTTTAATCCGTTGACAAACATTTTCTGTGGTATATCGCTTACAGGGTGCAACATCGAAATTTTTCTCTTATTGGACACCCTGTATTTTGATATGGGAATCGATTCCGCTTTCCATCGTGATTATAAATATGTATCACACTTGATAAGTTAGTCAACAAAACATGTGTGAAAAAAATTGATAAAGTTTTGAAAAATTTCGAAAAAAGATTTTTTTCAAAAGTGACTTACTGAATTTTTAAACATTTTTCTATTGATTTGGGTAAATGAATTTGTTTAAAATTTGAAACTTTTACCAAACTCACCTTGAACCGACAAACTTTTGAAAAAAAAGATTTTTCCATATTCTTTGAAACTTCAACAATTTTTTCAAAAGGTGTTTTTCTGAATAACCTATCAAGTGTGATATATATTGTTAATCAAGATGGAAAACGGAACTAATTCCCATATTAAAATACAGGCTGTTCAATCTGAGAAAAAAATTTCGATGTTACACTCTGTAAGCAAAATGTCCCAGAAAAATATAGTGAACAGATTCGAAACCTACAGAAAAATCATGGAAGAATCGTTTCTATTTTTGAAATTATGTTCAAGGGGAAGTCTCCAGGGAGGGGGTATAATTTATACGTGAACATCCTGTACAAGAAACAGAAGGCGGTAAAATGTCAAAAACCGTTTCGAGCTATTACTGCGAGGTCTCCAAAACTATAGCTAGAAAAATTCTAAAATTATTTTTCAAAAAGTTATCACGCTTAAAAAGGAGCCACTTTGCACTCCTTCTTTTGTCACTCTGTATATCATACAGTATATCAGTAAAAACGATATCCAAATAAGAAACTTGCAGTCAGAAGAACGCTTGAATCACTAACACCATATTTTTTCAAATCGGTTCACTTTTCGTCACGATATCCTCATTTGAACCTGAGCGAGTTTTTGGGCTGGACAACTTCAATCTTTAATCTGTTTATTTTCTGGGAAATTGAAACAAAAATCCAAGACAACCGGAGAACATCTACCACTCAGTGTTGTTGGGCGACTTTGGCGAATGGACCCATGAAACCCTGATCAGGGAAAACATGTGCAAACATGCTAGCGCTCAAACCAGTTTTATGCCGGATCGTCCAAAAACCCTCCAAAGTTTCTAAAATCTCCAAACCTGAAAATAAGAAAGTCCGCGTGCCGCCCCCGATGAGTATCTCGAGAGTGTCTCGACCGATTCGAATAAATGTTTTGTGTTGGTCGCTTCAACACTGGGATGTTTTCAAACCGCCGTCGCCCCCGAATTATTTTGACACTTGGGTGTTTTAAAGCTGCCGCCGCTCCGGCAGCATGCCGCCCCCGACGAGTGTCGAGACTCGAGAACCGAATGTGAATTAGTACATTTATGCGACGGGCTGCCTCACGTGCAAACCGCACTGATAACCAGTGAGCGACGCATAATACAAGCAGTCGTGTTCGCATGTCCGCATTTAATATCTCGATTCGAAAATGATTCGACCGATTTGAAAAAATGTTCGTCCCAATACCGGTGCTTTAAAGAATGGACAGTATCTCGAGAAGCGAAGAAGATACCTCCAAGCGACAAAAACCAAAGACGTCCTGCTGCTTGATCAATCCCGGCAAAAACATGTCCCGCCAACCCATTATAATCCTCTATCGCATTTGTTTTTCGCAGAAATAATTACCGAGACAAAGGAACAACCTGTCTACTCATACAGGTGGTCCGACTTTCATGTCATTAAATTTAAGGATCGATAGAGAATGAAAAATGAAGGGGACTTTCTCCAGAAAACATATTTGAGAAATGGCTAATAACAGAGATACAGCCCTTCACAGTTGGAAACAAATAATCGTTTTTTTCGCATAACTTTTGAACCGTTCAACCGATTTGATTATAAATAGAACCAAAGGTTCACTGAAATTATCCTCTGTCGAACAATTATAACATGTTCCATAAAAAAGTTTCAGGGGCTTGGACATTAGGAGGTGACCCTACTTTTCCCCTCTTATTTTTCACCCCCCTAGTTATTTTTGGAAACTGTTCATAATTTTGAATTCTACGTTCAATTTTGAAGAAAAAATCACTGTTGCAAAATTTTGATTAGAGGCTTCGTTTAGGAGATATTTGGGTTTGAAACTTTGGGAAACAGCCCGAAATCGCCACTTTCAAAGGTCTAAAAATTAAAATCCAAAGAAACTCATGATTTCTCAGCTGAAATAGGTTTTCTAGAATTTCTAAGTTGATAAACCACCATTTTTTCCAAAACACGGGAATTTTTCAGGAAAAAAACAATTTGGGTTCTGGAAAGTGGCGATTTCGGGATGTTTTCCAAAGTTTCAAACTCGAATATCTCCTAAACGAAGCCTCTGATCAAAATTTTGCAAGAGTGACTTTTTCTTCTAAATTGAACGTGAATTCAAAATTATGATCAGTTTAAAAAAAAAACTGGTGGGTGAAAAATAGGGGGGGGGGGGGTAGGAACACCCCCTGATATCTACGCTTCTGAAACTTTTTTATGGAACATGTTATGATTGTTCGACAGGGGATAACTTCAGTAAACCTTTGGTTCTATTTTGAATGAAATCGGTTGAACGGTTCAAAAGTTATGCGGAAAAAACGATTATTTATTTCCAACTTTGAAGGGCTGTATCTCTGTTATTAGGCATTTCTTAAATATGTTTTCTGAAATAAGTCCCCTTCATTTGTCATTTTCTATTGATACTTGAATTTAATGACATGAAACGAGGACCACCCTGTATAATACTTATTAGA
The DNA here is from genome assembly GCA_949128115.1 of Anaspis maculata. Classification (NCBI taxonomy): domain Eukaryota; kingdom Metazoa; phylum Arthropoda; class Insecta; order Coleoptera; family Scraptiidae; genus Anaspis; species Anaspis maculata. The sequence continues at coordinate 37,308,031 of OX421968.1, forward strand.
TGCTACCGGAAGAAGCGTGGGGCGAGCCCACGGGTCCACATAGTCTTTTATAAAATACTACGTGCACATTTGATTCTAAATACATTGATTTCATGAGAATAATATAACTACTTATTTGTTCTGTTTCTGTTTATGGTAATAGAAAACACCATCAGTCATATTACTAACTCGTTACTAATAATAATGATTTACTAAGTTGGTACTGAAAAAGAGTGGGGCGCTTCTAAGAAAAATCCGCATTGTGACTTTTGGTTTTGATTACTTTTCTTCAGAGCTGGGTAAAATACTTTTTGAAAGTATTTATTATTTAAATACTCTTCATTTGGCGAAAAAAATATTATTTAAATAATAAATACTTTATTTCAAGTGTGAGTAGTTAAATAACAAATAGTATCTTTATTCAAATACTTTTGTCATTTAAATACATTCAAAGTATTTAAATACTTTCAGAGTATTTAAATAACTTTTTCATTCAAATACCTTAAAAGTATTTAAATACTTTTTCATTTGAATACCCCCAAAGTATTTGGTAAACTAGAAGTATTTAAATACCTTGAAAGTAGGTATTTGAATCACCTAAGAAATTTCTAGAAGACATACCTATCTACAGGGTGTCCATTTAAAAAGTTCTCACCCCTGATTTCTGGCCGCCGAACTTTTTTACAGGAAAATGCCGAAACAGGTCGATTTTTGTTCTGAAGGGGACATTTAGGACACATATTGCTAAATTTTTACCTTCAATCCCTTCGTCCCCACCCTACCCTACTTTAAAATTTCAAATAGCATTACCTATTTTGTGATACATCCAAAATTCTCTTTCCGCCAAACATATTTCTAATTTTTTTGAACCACCCTTCAACCCTTGTGAAAATCCTCTATTTGTTGATGAAAGGACAATTTCTCCCCTATAAACTCCAGATTCTTGAGAAATAGACTTCCAAGCAAAAATAGGTCCATTTTTATTTCAATGTGGTCATCTAAGACACGTGTGACCAAATTTTCATCTCCAACCCCTTCGCTCCCACCCTACCCTACTTCAAAGGGGTGGTTTAAAAAAATAGAAATATGTTTGACAGAAAGAGAGTTTTATTGCCTTCAATCTGATGTATCAGAAGATAGGTAATGCTATTTGAAATTTCAAGGTAGGGTATAGGGTGGAGGCGAAGGGGTTGAAGATGAAAATTTGGCCATTCGTTTCTTAGATGACCTCTTGAAATAAAAGTCGAGCTGTTTTTGCTGGAAAGTCCATTTCTCAAGAATCGGAAGATTACAGGGGAAAAATTATCTTTTCATCAACAAATAGAGAATTTTCACAAGGGTTGAAGGGTGGTTTAAAAAAATTAGAAATATATTTGGCGGAAAAAGAATTTTGTTGCCTTCAATTTGATGTATCACAAAATAGGTAATGCTATTTGAAATTTTAAAATAGGGAAGGGTGGGGGCGAAGGGATTGGAGGTAAAAATTTAGCAATATGTGTCCTAGATGTCCCCCTCGAAACAAAAATCGACCTGTTTTGGCGTTTTCTTGTAAAAAAATTTGGCGGCGCTAAAACAGGGGTGAGAACTTTTCAAATGAACACTCTGTATGTATGATGTATGTGTGTATTATACAGGGTGTTTCATGACTTATACGGCATAGCTTAAGTATAGATCCAGTTTTTTGAGGCGGATCCGGATCTGGCTTCGAAATTTTTTTAAGACCCTGCGTTTCAAAGTTACAGGGTGATTTATGTATTTTGGTCAAAACTTTGATAGGTCATAACTTTGGAATAAATGGATGGAATCGAATGAAATCTGACAGGAAAAGTTTCTTACTAAGAACAATCACAATGACCAACGAAGCATAAAAAATCCAGGGCCGGACTAGAAAAAAAATGACCCCCATTAATTCTTGGGCAAAAAAGCCATTTTCGCATCGGATTCTTAAAAAAATACCATTGTATTTGGAAAGGTCAGAAAAAATGCTACAGAATCAGCTATCCAATACGAACGGCACACCTCAATAGGTTAAGTAAAAAAAAATTAAAAAAATTAAAATTCAAATAGCGATATTTTCTGAATGATTTGAGATGATTCATTGCAATTACTACTTTTCAAGCAGAAAACGAGCAAAATTTTCAATAAAAAAAATTCAAAACTCCCAACAATAGGTGCTAAATACATTACATGTTATTTACAAATGGTTCTCAAAATGCCCTCCCTCAACTTCGACGCATTTTCTACATCTCGTCAATAAATGTCTAGTGGCTTTTCGAATGGTTGGTCTATTGTTCCGCGTTTCATTAGCAGCTGCAATGATCTTTCCTCTCCAATCCTTCCTAATGTTCATTTCCGTCTTGTAGACCTCTAGATCTTTCATTTGACCCCATACATAGTAATCTAGGACTGTGAGATCAGGAGATCTGGGAGCCAGGAATGAGGACCCCCGCGACCAATCCAGCTATGGGGGTATTCTGCATCCAAGTATTCTCTGACGTTTAATGAAAAATCAGACGGTGCCCCAATTGCACCCTGATGTAGAATTGTTCTTTTTGCTAATCATAAATCTCCATAACTATGTGCCTATTCCGAGGCCTGTTCAAATTGCCATATTTTGGAAAGTAGAGCAGCTGCAGACACAGGCATCTCTCTAATTGAAGCTTAGATTTAGGGCTTATTTCTACAAAAAAGGAGAATTGTATTGGCTGAACGTTTTCTGAGAAAATCACGCCGAGATGTTTTATCTGGGATACACTGTCTTGGATATTGAAGTAAAAAAATAAAAAGGACCTACCTTGTGACGTCCGGCGCCGTGAGATGGAGAGAGCGCTCTCTGTGGTCCACTGATGTCCAGCGCGTCACTATAGGGGAGGTTACGGGTTGAAAAATGGAGTGATACACAATAACAATAACGAGAAGCCCGAAATTGCCCTCGCACAACGCGGGCGGCAAAAACGGAACCGAAGAGAAACGAAAAAAATGAAGAGAACCTCCAAAACTGAAAAACTCCCACATATGGGCACACGAAAACCCTTATGCCGCGGTACAAAAGAACTCTCAGCAGAGGTTTTCACTGAATTTGTGGTGCGGAGTGGTTGACGACACTTTGATTGGGCCACATTTCTTTGAGGAACGGCTGACGGGGGAAGGCTATTTAAACTTCCTCCAAAATGTTTTGCCTGGGTTGTTAGAGACGCACAGGCGAGGTCTACAAGACGGAAATGAACACCAGGAAGGATCGGAGAGGAGAGATCATTGCAGCTGCTAATGAAACGAGGAACAATAGACCAACCATTCGAAAAGCCACTAGACATTTATTGACAAGATGTAGAAAATGCGTCGAAGTTGGGGGAGGGCATTTTGAAAACCATTTGTAAATAACATGTAATGTATTTAGCACCTATTGTTAGGAGTTTTGAATTTTTTTTATTGAAAATGTTGCTCGTTTCCTGCTTGAAAAGTAGTAATTGCAATGAATCATCTCAAATCATTCAGGAAATATCGCAATTTAAATTTTCATTTTTTAATTATTTTTTTTTACTTAACCTATTGAGGTGTGCCGTTCGTATTGGATAGCTGATTCTGTAGCATTTTTTCTGACCTTTCCAAATACAATAATATTTTTTTAAGAATTCGATGCGAAGATGGCTTTTTTGTCCAAGAATCAAAGGGGGTCATTTTTTTTAGTCCGGCCCTAGATTTTTTTTTATGCCTCGTTGGTCATTGTGATTGTTCTTAGTAAGAAACTTTTCCTGTCAAATTTCATTCGATTCCATCCATTTGTTTCAAAGTTATGACTTATCAAAGTTTTGACCAAAATACATAAATCACCCTGTAACTTTGAAACGCAGGATCTTAGAAAAATTTCGAAGCCAGATCCGGATCCGCCTCAAAAAACTGGATCTATCCTTAAGCTATGTCGTATAAGTCACGAAACACCCTGTATTATACGAGCTCATCTTTTATGCCTCCAATGTTTATTTCAAAAATTACCAAAAGATTGGGCTAAGCAACGGCACAAACAGATTCCAAACCGTCCGAAAATTTTTCTATGTGTCGTATTCGATGTTTCGTAGTTTATTTGAAACAAAAAGTATTTAAATAACGTAAGAGTATTTACAAATACTTTTCCAAATAATAAACACCAAATACTTACATAAGTATTTAAATACTTCGGGGAGTAGGTATTTAAATAACGTAAAAGTATTTACAAATACTTTTCCAAATATTAAATACCAAATACTTACAAAAGTATTCAAATACTTTGGAAAGTATTTAAATAACTTAAAAGTATTTGGCTAAGTATTTCTAAATACTTTTACAAATAATAAATACTAAATACTTTTGAAAAGCATTTAAATAATAAATACTTTTCCGACAGCAGAAAAAGTATTTAAATACTAAGTATTTGAAAAGTATTTAAAAGTTCAAATACTACCCAGCTCTGCTTTTCTTGTTTTTTTTTTCTTCAAGTGGGTAATTTTGATTTGTTGTTACAGGACTGCAGTATGAGCTTCGAGAGTCCAGCACCAACCGTCTGTGGTCCGTGCAGCCCGCTTACGCAGGGTGCGCATGGCAAGGGCCGATTAGTGCGACAGCGACCGCGATGAACACTGTGGGGGCGGGCGTGACGAGCCCGGGACAAACGGGGGCCCGCACGCCGACTGCCCCCAAACGGCCCGTACGCCGTGGCGGCAAACCGCTCCCGGATAGACCGCAACGCGCCCTCTTTTGTCTGTACCTCAAGAACCCCATCAGAAAGCTCTGCATTGAAGTCGTCGAATGGAAGTATCCTTTGAAAATCAACTCTCATGTGTCATATGCGTTGTGTGCATCCACGCAAGGAGCCCGCCACCGCGCCGTCGGAAATAGAGAGTACAAGCTCATCCCGTACGAAGTTTGACCCATCATTCTTTGGTCGGTATATTATTAACTATTTTGTTTTGTTGAATTACGGTTCAAAAAAAAAGGTCGAATTATCAAAGAAAAGTGGTTGAACTTCTCTTTCTCGACTGGCTGTATCTACCTACCTACTTAGTCAAAACGTAGTCAAAACTGAAAACCGCTTGACATCTGGTATCTATCTGGTCCTGTAATGCCGCCTGATTTATAGCTCGCGTCGCGACTTTCTCTTTCTGCGTATCGCAGAGAGACCAAGCTGCGTTAGCCTCAGGCAATTTAGGTCTAAAAACGGCCAAACCCGGAAATAATTCCCACAAAGCTGAATTGGTGTATAGTGACCTTCTTGACCCGTCTGAACAACGTATCAAAATACTCGGAAATTCCGGCGTTCGCGTCATGGATTTTAGGGGGAAAAACAAAAACCACCCTTACGGTGACATGGTGCCGGTTTTTCTCATTTTTCTGTAACTTGGACGTGAAATAGTGTTACGTATTTCGCGTACGGGTTCGATTATAATTGAGTCGATCGTTTTAAAACACAAACTGTTTCATCTCGAATGTTCCATGCATTCTCTAGTAGTTTCCTCAGTGACCCGGCATACAATTTCTAGACGACTCTCGAATTAATCACACACCTTTCGCGTATAATTCTGCCGTGCTCTAGAGGCGGCGCCGCCGCCAAGTGGACAGATGTGTCCTGATCGAGCGTTGGAATCTCCCCATTCAGTTTCACGTACACGCACGCTCTGGAATGCACAAGAACGCTCCGCACTTGTATCTACACCGCTACATAATGGATGGAAGAATCCAGAAAGATCGCTTGTTTACCAGAATGCACGGGATCGCCGCTCTTAACAATAGTAAAAGGAGTGAAAATATTTCCCATTAAATTCTGTTTCGAGAAGGTTCAGTTGACTATACGGCTCGTCTTCACTCAATTCGAGAAAAAAACATTTGAAGTGGGGGGTAGCTTTGAGCGCGCAGCGAAAAATTCGAGCAATGTCGTATTTCGAGGCAGGTATCTTGCAAGTGGTTGATCCCACAAAAAACCGGTGAAAAAGATAATAGTTGACCATAATGTTCTGCGTATGATGCCTGTACCGAAAATTCTCTTGTGATAATAAACTGCTCGTCAAAAGTTAAGCATAGACCAAAATTTGCTCCAATTTCAAGTGAGGATTTCTTCGGGAAAAGATATCCGATTTGAAAAAATTGTATGGTGCTTGGTAGAGCTTTTCTTCAGCTACCAGACGCTATGTCGATTTACGTCACCATTGACTTAGTCCACAATATACAGGATGCCAAGGGAAAGAGTGTCAAAAGTGTTAATTTTTGAAGTCGTGGAACTTTTTTAGAAAAAATTCCGGATTTTTTTTCTTTCAAGTTTTAAAAAGCGGATATCAATATCTCGAAATGGTTTTTGACTTTTTTGATCGTATTTTGTTTCTTCAAAGAGTTCTTGATTTTTTTGTGAAATTTAGATTTTTGATGCAGAATTTGCTAAAGCAGTTGCTTTTTCTTGAAAATTCACAGAAACGTACACAGTTGCTGGATGAATCATACCATGAGAAAATTGACCTCATGGACCTCCAGAAGAGGTTATCCTTTGGACCTCTTCAGGGGAGATGCCCAATGAAGCATGTTGCGACATCACTTTGACACTTATTGAACCCAGCATGGATAAAAATGCAAGACTTGTAACCATACATTGCATCAAAATTACCATGGTTACCAATTAGTGCCATTATGGGTGATTTTCTTACTGCCCAAGTCACTGGAAATTTCCAGAAGTGATATCTCCTAGACGAGTAAAGATAGAGCCATAACTATTTTTTTTGATTTCAATCAGACACATTATTGGTCATTCAGGCATGATGTGCAAATTTTTCACGTTTATACTTTTTCTGACGTTTGTCATGTCGGAACTTTTTTTTTGTACTCGTCATCATTGAAATGTCGACATGAATATATACTGTCATTTTCAGATGATCAATTTCAAGCTTGCGCTCGGTGTTTTTCTTCCTCAAAGTCCAGATTTCCTGAGAAATTACATCCATGCTGACATTTCAATGATAACAAGTACAAAAAAAAGTTCTGACATGACAAACTTCAAAATTACCCCCCACCACTGGTAAAGTATGAACGTGAAAAATTTGCACATCATGTTCGAATGACCAATGATGTGTCCGATTAAAGTCAAAAAAAGAATGATGGCTCTATCTCTACTCGTCTAGGAGATATCACTTCTGGAAATTTACAGTGACTTGGGCAGTAAGAAAATCACCCATGATGGGACTAACTGGTAACCATGGTAATTTTGATGGAACGTATGGTTACAAGTCTTGCATTTTTATTCATGCTGGGTTCAATAACTGTCAAAGTGATGACGCAGCATGCTTCATTGGGCATCTCCCCTGAAGAGGTCCAGAGGATAACCTCCTCTGGAGGCCTATGAGGTCAATTTTTCTCATGGTATAATTCATCCATCAATTGTTTATGTTTCTGTGAAATTTCAAGAAAAAGCAACAGCTCTAACAAATTCTGCATCAAAAAATCTAGATTTAAAAAAAAAATCAAGAACTCTTCAAAGAAACAAAATACGATCAAAAGTCAAAAACCGTTTCGAGATATTGATATACGCTTCCTAAAACTCAAAAAGGAAAAAATCCAGAATTTTTTCTAAAAAAGTTTCACGACTTCAAAAATTAACACTTTTGAAACTCCTTCCTTTGGCATCCTGTATATCATGGACAAAGTCAATGGTGCCGTAAGTCGACACAGCGTCTTACAGCTGAAGAAGAGCTCTACCAGCCACCATAAACTTTTTTCAAATCGGATATTTTTTCCCTAAGATATCCATGCTTGAAATGGGAGCAAATTTTGCTCTATGCTCAACTTTTGACGAGCAGTTTATATTTTGAATTATAACACAAAAATTAGGTGTTCTAGGTTGAAAATGCCTAAACCCAAGAATGATTACCTCAAAGCTGAATTTCTGTACAGTGACTCTTTTGACTCGTCTGAACAACATATCAAAATACTCGACAAGATTTCGGCGCTAGCGTCATAGAGTTTAGAGGGTAAAAATCACCCTACGGGCATTTTAGGTCTGAAAACGGTCAAACCCAGAAATAATTCCCACAAAGCTGATTCTTTGCATAGTTACCTTTTTGACCCGTCTGTCTGAACAACGAACATATCAAAATACTAGGAAATTCCGTCGTTCGCGTCATGGTCTTTACGGGGTGAAAACCACCCTTACGGTGACATGGTGCCGGTTTTTCTAATATTTCTGCCAAACGGTAACTTGGACGTGAAATAGTGATAGGAGTGAAAATGTTTCCCACTAAGTTCCTCATCGAAAAGGTCTAAGTCTATACGGCTAGTCCTTATCCAATGTAAAATGTGTGTATACTCTTACTGACGAAGCCTGTAGCATAGTGTATGTTTTCTGATGGTGCAATGCTAGAAAAGGCAGCAAAAAATTAAATCAGTGCCTTGTTTCGAGACAGATATCTGGCAAGTGGTTGATCTCAGGAAAAACTGCACGTAAGAAAATTGTTATTCATAATGTTCTACGCACGATGCTTGTGCCAGAAATTCTCTGACATCAACCACTTGAAGGATATCTGCCTCGAAACACGGCATTGCTCTGATTTTTTGCTGCGCGCTCCAAGCTATCCCCCACTTCGGACGCTTTTTTCTCGAATTGGGCAAGGACTAGCCGTACAGTGAATCGAACCTTTTCGATGCAGAATATAATGGGCAATATTTTCATTCTCATTACTAAACTGCTCAACAACTGGGATGACGGTATCGAAAATTTTGCCCTTTTTCAAAATGACGTCACTTTGGATTGACACAACCGATTTTGAATTTGTTTTTACAGTTTTTTAGATTCATCTTTCAGCAGTCCATCCCATTGACGAGATGAGTTTTTTGATTTCAATTACTTTTTTTACAGGGTGGAATGTAAAACATTGCAAAACTGTTCTAAGTTCGACCGATCCCCGTTTCTGCGAAAAAAAATTTTTCCGATTTCTAATGAATTATTCGGTTTTTGAATTTTCCAGATCAGAAGTCCAACAATGACGATATGATTCTTTTACTTTCCCGACCCACCACCCAATGAGGAGGGGAAGTATTGTGAAAGCGCTAACAATTGTTACCGAGATTTCGACAGATATATCCGTTTTGAGGTCCCCTATGACGATTAAGACCATTTCCAATGTGTAGATCCATCTTCAAAATCGACGCGGTTAAGGTTTTCCGACGGCAGTTTTTTCAAAATGGAATTTGCACATTCCGTGAATTTGAATAAACTGCAGCGTAAACTTCGACAAGCGATGAGCCCCACGAAATATCCATTTTAGGTGCAGACATGCTGGAAATAAAAGTTTGAGGAAAGATTGAATTAATTTTTAGAGGAAAAATTTCCGAAATCGGACCCACGGTTTTCGAGTTTTCCTCTCTGGAAAATTAGAAATTTTCCAACTTTTTAATCCCGTGAACAGATTTTGGTGGGTCGGAAAAGTAAAAAAAATTATATCGTCATTGTTGGACATCTGATCTGGGAAATTCAAAAACCGTTTCGAGATTAGACATCAGGCTTCATGAATAATTCATTACAATCCGAAACAAAAAAATTTCACAGAAACGGGGATCGGTGGAACTCAGCACTCTTTTGCAATGTTTTACATTCCACCCTGTTAAAAAAGTGATTGGAATTGAAAACTACATCTCGTCAATGGGATGGATTGCTGAAACATGGATCTATAAAACTGTGAAAACAAATTCAAAATCGGTTGTGTCAATCCAAAGTTACGTCATTTTGAAAAAGGGCAAAATTTTCGATACCGTCATTCCAGTTGTTGAGCAGTTTATTTCACGTCCAAGTTACCGTTTGGCAGAAAAATGGGAAAGACCGGCACCATCCCACCGTGAGGGTGGTTTTTACCCCCTGAAATCCATGACGCAAAGATCAGAATCCCCGAGTATTTTGATATGATGTTCAGACGGGTCAAAAGGGTCACTGTACAGAAATTCAGCTTTGAGGAGATTTTAGACATTAGACATTAGACATTAGGAGGAGGGTTTAGACATTTCTTCATGAGTTTCTTTGCCTAAAACAACTAAGTAGGTAGTTTTCGTGTTATAATTTGAAATATATTATGAAAATAGGATTTTTGGTACAAGGATCATACGCAGAACATTATGGTCAACAATTTTCTTTGTTGCTGTTTTTTCGTGGGATCAACCACTTGCAAGATATCTGTCTCGAAACTCGAAACACGACACTGCTCGGATTTCAAACGCTTTTTTCTCGAAATGGGTGAAGGCTAGCCGTATAGTCAATCACCAATCAGATCTTTTCAATGCAGAATTTAGTGAGGGATATTTTCACTTCTATCACCATTTACGTCCATGTTACCGTTTGACAGAAAAACGAGAAAAACCAGCACCATGTCACCATAAGGGTGGTTTTTACCCTCTGAAATCCATGACGCGAAGGCCAAAATTTTCGAGTATTTTGATTTGTTGCTCAGACGGGTCAAGAAGGTCACTTTGCAAAAAATCAGCTTTGTGGGAACTGCGAGCCCCGTCCCACATCAGTTGGCCTATCAGTAAAAATGCAATTTCTAGAAAATTAATAATGGGAATGTGAAAATATTTTGTGATAATGTTTTTTCCCATGTTCACTACATGCTAGTACCTTGGAACATATTCTAGGAATCAATGTGCAGCGCCAGCGGGGTGTAGAAGTAAGGTGGTGCAATGAACCCCCCCCCCCAATGGTTTTTTCCTAGCTAATTCGGTTTCGAGGCATAGTAGGTTATGTCAGAATGTCTCTTCTTGAGTTGAGCAAAATTGGTAGAGCGATTCCAAAGTTATAATAAAAAATCGATTTTCTAACCCAAATTCGAAGGGCTGTATCTCCGATATTTTACTTTTCTAAATTATATCTTTTTGGGATCAGCCTACTGATTTTTTCAATCTTTATCGATTGACAAGTTTCCGCACTTAAACTCCGGGGCACCCTGTATTTATTTGGATAAGAAAAGTGAAATTTCTGCATCTGGGCCAGCTGATGTAGGACGGGGCTCGTATTTCCGGATTAAAACCTAAAATGACTGGGCTATGTAGTTTGACTGAAATGAGTGAACTAACTGTATACCCTTACTTGTCGTTGTCGATTCGTTTTCTGTAAGTACGGCTTGATTTACAATTTTAGGGCATTCATTATTAGTTGTTACTGAACTTCTGAAACACCTTTTAAATAATTGAAGACAATCGATAAAGTGCCAAAGGATTTCCTCCCTGGGTCTCTCCGGCAAATAGGTCTGTGCTTATCAAAAAATGTATTTACCTACCCCCTTTAAAACTCGCAGTCCAATGCTTGGTTTTACCAAAACTTAGGTTAATGTTAACGCGATTTTATTTGGTTCATCCATTGCTAGTTGGCTGACGACGGCAATTCCGGTTGCACGAAAGGTAAAAGAGGAATACTTGAGTGGTTAATCATAATTAGAGATGGAGGTTTTTCCCATGATAACGTATGGTCCGAAAGTTTTGGGAAATTGTTCAAAGCTAATAACTTTTCCTGAATAGTCTTTATTTTTTAACTTGATATTGCAAAAATTAACATCATATCTAATAATAACAAATTCATATCCAACATATTGATAATGGACCATTATCTTCGATGGATCTCAATTTTCTTCTGCCATGTTCCATAAATTCTCTGTATTAATTTCTCCAATTCGAAATTCTCTAACGTTATTGAAAAATGCGACGCCGTAATTGGTTTTTATTTGCAGCTTCCCATCCCTTGTCGTATACTATCCTGCTCAATACTTACCAAAAATCTTATATTAGTCGAGCTTGCGGTACATTGGGAGGCAGGAACTCAGAGAAATTAATCCTGCTATTGTCAAGAGAATGATCGAGCATGACAGAAGAAAACTGAGAGCCATCAAAGATAATTTGCCCATCTTCAATATGTTGAATATGAATTTGGTATTGTTGAAGATGATGCCAGTTTTTGCAATAATAAGTTACAAAATTAAAACAATCCAAAAAAGTTATTAGCTTTTAAAAAATTTCCCTAAAATATACGTTAAACTAAATATTTAACTAGCGATAGTCAGAAAAAATCCATTTAGCTTGTAACTTCAAGTAAGCCACTGAGCACTGAGTTAACTTTGATGGTGAAAGCCGGTGTCAAGTTTACACTCTACCCCCTGTAACAAACTTGACGGCTAACAGTTTGTCATGATTGTTAACTGCTCTTTGTTGTACGCTCAGCCTCAGAGCGGCTCTCACTGGAAGACCTCTAAATCAAAACCAGTAATTTTCTTATAACTATTACGTATTTTAAAAATCCGAGAAAAACCGATCACAGCCAAAGATCCTCAGATTTTACGCGCGCCATTCTAGGGCTTCTATTTGGTACGGACAAAATTTTGTTTTTGAGTATAGACTTTGTTGCAAATGGGATTTACAATACGAGTTGGTACCTTTTATGAGTGTAAAAGAAGCACAATTTTGATTTTTGGTTTGGCCATGCATGGCCATGTTAAATCCGATCGCACAGTCCAGTTTCGTTAAGAAATTTCTCGAGTTTGTCGACATCCTCTGTGAGCAGTTGTCAGAGATTCTTCGAAAGTTGACATCTTATTCTTTCCTGTTCTAGGCCGTCGCAGTCTATCAGTATGTGTCTGGTTGTAATATCATGCTGGCATAAATCACAACGGTCTTCTTTGGCCAGAAGGTGTTTGTAATCTTTTGAGGATGATTTGTTTGTGACAAAGCTTTGTGACAAATTCTTGTAGCTGTGGGGAGAAACGGAATCTTCAACATCGCGGAGTAAAGTCCTTCGGCAAGAACTCTAGTTGCTGCCACTTCTCGGTTACGTATGCGTTTACTTCTCCAAGGGGAATGGGGAGATTGTAGTCTCCTAGTCTTTCTAGACTTGTGTTGGAATTCCAGGCTTGGGAGGTAATTGAGGTAATAGGTATGTATAGCGGGTGTAGTAGCTTATAGGTTGGGTTTTTTGTGAGAGGTATGGGCACCATATTGCAGTAAAAGTTGTTTTTTTTTTAGTGTAGTGGTGGTTCGTTTGCCTCTCTTTGTAGAGCTTTTATTGAACTCGTTATGAATGCTCCTAGTGCTAGTCGTAGGTATTCCATTGTTCTGCACTAAGTTAAGGGTATAAGCAAGTAAAATTCAAGGTAAAATTCTGTCTTCCCACGTAACTATTTATTGATAACCCGACCGGTTTTGAGAGCCTCTAGTCTCTCATTATCAAGGGAAATTCTACAATAGAATGAATACAGTCAATAACAAGCGAATATGCCTCATGGGCATGAGGCTCAGTAGCGCACTTCCTTTTTGGAGGATTAGTGAACGCAAGATGTTAAGTGATTAGGGTTCTACCGTCTTGGGCAAGAAATTGCAATATGGCGGCCAAAATATCGACAGAATCATGAAATTCGGCTTGAAAATCAAAATGATCGTACTAGACAAGGGTAAGTTCCAAGTTTCATGAAAATCGTTCCACTAACAAGAGATTTCAATATGGCGGCCAAGATGGCGGCAGAATTATGAAACTCAGCTTGAAAATAGGAATGATCGTACGAGACAAGCGTAACTCTCAAGTTTCATGAAAATCTTCCCACTTATAAGAGATTTCAATATGGCGGCCAAGATGGTGGGGCAATCATAAAATTTGGCTTGAAAATAAGAATGATCATACTAGACAAGGGTGAGTTTCAAGTTTCATGACAATCGTTCCACTAATAAGAAATTTCAATATGGCAGCCAAGATGGCGGCCGAATTATGAAAGCCAACCTGCCTATTTGGTCCTTGAGGACCTAAGCTATCCACCGGATAAAGTTCAATCTTCAACGGCTGTAGCTTTATTTCCCGAGGAGAAGTTCAACTTCATCGAAGTGCACAGGAGATCTCTGTTTTTTGAGAATAATGATAACGATGTATGGATAACAAAAATAGTGCCCATTGGCCACCCTTGGAGACATCAGCTATTAATCGGAAAAAAGTTCCAAGACTCTTGTTTCAATTCTCGAGAAGGAGTACAGCGTCTTAATTTCTGCACGGACTCGGACAGACAGACAGACAGACAGACAGACAAACCGGCCACATAAGCGTCATTCTGTTACTTATGTAAAAAAATGTGCTCCAACTGATTTCGACCTCCTGAACACGAATATCGGGTTCACTTTTGAATTGGAACATTTCTTTTTTATCGAAAAACCGAAAAAATGGTAGCCTTGTCACATGATTTTTAGTGATACCTACCTACTTTTTTTTTGTTATTGAGCAAACATGTTTCGTAATTTGAGTGCCATTATCCTTCAGGTACCTAGTATTGGCTATTTCAAAATGTTCAATTACTATTTCGGCACGTCTGATTTTAAATTTGTAGGGTCGTGTAATATGCGCCGAGCCGTGGCTTTGCGGCCGTTTTCAAAAATCGATAACAATTGACCTAACGGTCGGATCGAAGTGGGGTTTTTGTCAAAAGAAAGTTCAAATTGTTCTCTAAATATAATGCCGTACATGCAGTGATGTATTTCATCAAGAAATTGTAGTTGCCTGCATATCGCAACTTTCTACATCTTACCGCGAATGCCAGCACTTGATCGGCGAAGCCGCCCTACACCAAAATGTTATTTTTGTAATTGTTCATGATTATTTCGGCAACATTTTTCTTGATTCGCGTACCAAGGCCATGAGCTACCCATTCGAGTTGAAATATTTTCTGTATTGAATTTCGTTTTGTTCGGAGGAAAGGATATCAAGCACCAGCAAGCAACGAATAAATCATTTGCGGCCGAGCCGTAGTTTCGGAGTCATGTTCAAAAATTAATAACTACTAATCGGCACCTCGCACCGATGTGAAATTTTCATTAAAATAAAGTTCAAATCATCCTCTAAATATAACTCCGCATATGTATTATGGTAAAATGATAAGATCGGGTACTTCCTCGCATGTGATAACTTTCGAGATCAGGCCGGCTTCTGAAATGCAGCATTCAACGGCGATGCCGCGTCACACTAAATTGTTATTATTGTCATTGTTTATTATTACTTCGTCAAGATTTTTCTTGGTTCGGGATACAAGGTCATGAGCTACCCAATGAAGTAAAAATTTTTCGCAAAAACCTTTTCGTCTAGGACTAGATGCGGGGACGGACGGACGGACGGACGGACGGACAAAGCGAGGACAAAAGCGCCTTCCCGTTTGGAGAAGTGCGCTAAAAATACAACATTAATGTAGGTACTTTATACAAATCAAAATCGCTCAAGAGAGCTCGGCTAAAACAATGTTTTAGACGAGCTCTAAAAGATCTACGATCTTCTATCTTATCTGAAATATCTGAAAAACACTATCAAAACTGAATAATTCGTAAAAATTATTATAGGGAAATTCGAGGGGAAATTCTTTATTTTCGTTCAGGCAACGGACTGGTTCAGTGGCTTTATTTATTTCAAGCGCCGCTAGATTACCCAATGGTCTACCCTTTTTACAAAAATAAAAATGTAGAAACTTTGTGTCAGAAAGCATAGAGAATTTGTGGTTGCTCAGCGCCATGTGGTCTGCGAATGACGAAGCTGTGCCATGGGAAGGAATCATAACACCTTGTCTGATGCATATTTTGAAGAAACATCACGTTACTGCGCTGCAATATTGTTGGTTTTCTCTTGTCTTTCCAATTTACCAGCGAATCTTTCAGGTAATCTTCATTTTTCTTGGGCTCGCTTTAACTCTGATTCAGTTTTCTCAATATTCCAAACTTAGTCGTCGCTTACAGTTTACAGACACGTATTGCAGCTTTCAAGGGAGGCAATTTAGAGAGCGACTGTACTCTGTGAAATCAAACACGAGAAATCCCGGTTTTTCTTGTTTTCTTTCTTCCATCTGTTTATATGAAGATACAACATAATTTCTTCAGTTGCCAATTGGAACAAAATCACCGGCCTAGATTTAAAGGCCCTCAAGTAGGAGCCGCTCTAAGCGTACAGAGGGCTCGTAATTCCTAAGTTGGGTCTTCGCCATACTAAGTTTTTCTCGTTTTTATCCAGAGTTATTTTTAGTTTGAAATTTCGACCCTTAAAGTCAATCTAGTCTGTAGACTTATATTGCTTTCGCTAAAGTGTTATTGCTTTTTTTGTCAATTGGCTTATTCAAGTTTTCAATCAATAGCAAAACAGTTCAACCGTAAGCACAATCTACCTATGTTCATTGAACCGCACTGAATATATATATATATATATATATATATATATATATATATATATATATATACGTTTACATACACCATACAAAGCCATCAGCCTAATGATCATTGATCATACCTACTGAAAAATCATTCTCCTTAACTTTTATTCAGACCATTTGAGTATTTAATTTTACTTACAATTTTCGCAAACTGTGTTGCCTTAGCTGTTTACACACCTTTCCCTAATGGCGACTCGAACGTGACAAATGCGTATTTGGTAAATATCTACTTATTTGGAAATAGTCCAATCATTCATTCATTAACTTACGTTTTAATTTCAGGAAAAGATTGAATATGTATTTTTAGTGATATTTACGGTTGAATGTGTAATGAAAATTATAGCTTATGGTTTTCTAATGCATCAAGGTGCTTACCTTCGTAATGGATGGAACTTACTAGATTTTACAATTGTAGTTATAGGGTAAGTTGTCTCAATATGTTCACAGAGGCATTATCATAGATCCTTTTTTTTTCAGTATGATAAGTACAGCATTATCAACCCTCACAAAGGATAGCTTTGACGTTAAAGCTCTGAGAGCCTTTAGAGTTCTGCGACCTCTAAGGCTCGTTTCTGGTGTTCCCAGTAAGTTCTTCTATCCTGCACGGGTTACCAAATGAAATTATATTTCGCCCAGGGTTTCCCAATATATTAACATTTGTAGTATGTACCTATATTGTTACAGTGGTCATAGGTCACAACGTTTAAAGAAATTCGAGTGGCGCGCTCCTTCCGTCCGGCTCGCTGATGTGGTTCTGCTATTTCTCCCGGCCTGCTATACTTGTGCATTATTTTTTGTTGTGTCGAAGTGTGTACACGTAGAAAAAGTGCACCGCGCACAACTGCAAAGCGGTGAAAAATACGCAAGGCTCAAGAAGAAATTGCAATAAATGATACCTACGCATCATCATCATCATCATCCTTGTCGCATGTTTATTGCTTAAAGCATGAGTAAAAAAAATATCACCCGATATTCACCTTGTTTTAAGGTGCCAAGCGGCTGTCTCAAGAATAGAGCTGGATTGGTGAAATAAGCCGTTGCGGAATCAAATCAATAAAAGAGAAACCCGGTCGGTAGCACGGTGAGCTCGGCTCCGCGTTCAAAGGTAGGGTCCCGGGTTCAAATCCGCACCGGGCCAAATGAACTTTTTCACACGTTCATTAGTACTGGGGCATCCACTACCCTGGGAAGAGGGATGAAATGAAAAAGCCATCGAAAAAACCACACTGAAAATTCCCTACCGTTTGTTCCACACATTGTATCGTCGTGTTATAGTTGCAGAAAAGCCCATATAGAAAATATCCTGCTAATAACCCCAGTGGTTTATGAAGATAAAAAATGAAATAAATGAATTAAATTTCCAAAAAGAAGAAAACAATTCATAGTACCCTACTGTAGCTTCCGAAGGAGATCGGGATGGTAAATTTCTGACAAAAATAAGCCCGGTGGAATTGATTCCACAACACCCAGATGCACGGTGCGACTTTAGTGTGGATCCGTGACGTCGTTTTTATACTTGCATCTTGACCCCGCCACTTAATTCCGCCACAAATAATTAAGTTCTTTCTCTTTGGCTTATCGCAAATAGGTTCTTTCCGCCCATTTGGGGAAACGAAACCAGTGCATGGAACGACTGAAGTGAAGAAAAAACAACGTGGATGAATTTTGGGAAGTAATCCAGACCTCGTCCTGCCCATGTTCTCGAGGTGAAGAAGAGCCTTAAGAAACCTCAACTCCTCAACTTCTTCCGTAGGGGCGTAGGAGATTCTTATTTTCATGTAGAATGTTTCCATGATCTTGCAGTGGAATCGTTGTTGTATAATTGGTGCAGAAGTTGCAATTAATTGATGTAGAAGTTGCTATAAGTCTTTCCGCAGGGTTTTTTATATTTCTTAAAAGTTGCCGACCGGTTTCGCTAATCTTGGTAATTAATTCAATTAATTAATTCATTTCATTTTGACATTCAGATTTTTATAATTTATACACACCGTCATTGTACAGCCCCGTTGATGCTAACAAGATTAGTGAAACCGGTCGGCAACTTTTAAGAAAAATAAAAAACCTTGTGGAAAGACTTATAGCAACTTCTACACGAATCTTCCGTAGGAAAGTTCAAACAAAAACTGATATTGTTTTGTTGAACGTCCAAAGTATTCCAGAGAGCAAGTAGCCTCAACAGCATGGGTAGACGCTAGGTGACTACATACTGGCCGCCAGTATCGACACAAAAACCACGCTACCGATGAACTAGATTTTGTAGATTAGAGGTGGTCGTTTGGTCTCGGAGGATCCTTTCTGCACTGCGACCTATAAGATCTTTTGTGCGTTACCGATGAACTAAGCAATAAGCATTATTCAACGGGCAACAAGTGGGTGATTTGCCGTTTCCGCAAACGCGACCGCATGTAAGGTGAAATTGGTACTCCAGACTTTCGAAGATCATCTCTGACCATGATTTGGTTGTCTCAAATACGGATAAGGGCAGCTGCGTTGTCTTGATCGATAGGACTGACTATGTGTCGAAAACTGGGATCTTTTTATCGGATCCGTCCTTAAAAACTCTCAAAAAGGATCCTACGTCCACCTACCAAAGGAATTTTAAGGCTGCTTTGAGATCCGCAGAGTGCACCTTGACATCTGTCATCTGTCAAGTCCAGCCCAAGGATCCCCCTTCTTTACATCTGGCCAGATGGTCACAAAAACAATGTACCTATAGGCACTCTGCGGATTTGCTTCAGCGCCAAAAGTTGCGGGTTTTTGTACTTTTCCTGCAGGAAGTTATCTATTTCCATAACAACTAACAACAATACCATTTAAATAATCATACCACCTGCAAATGTCAATTTCAACAATTCATAAACTTCAATATTGACAATTTTCCTCACACATATGTTCGCGACTGCCGCATGAGGGTGCTGAAACGGGCGGGATATTCGAAATGTGCAGAGCGCCTATAAGACCGATTGTTCCTTTCCTTGGTTCCCCAACACATTTCGTATCCAAACAAAATTATTAAATCCTCATAGAGGAACTCAAGTCGATGTTTGTCATCAATAATTCCTGGGATTTGATACAGAGGTTATCCCAGGTTACGGTGATGACTGATGACTGTTTTTCAGTGTCTTTTGACGTTGTGAACCTTTTCTGTCTGTGCCTCTAGATGAGACTTCGCTTTTGACAAATAATTTGTTACATACGTCAATTGCATGAGCAAACAATTTTTTCAACCTACTATCTTTATGTGCGAAACAGAACTAATCCAAGTTTGACAACAAGATGTATTTGCGGCCTTTGAGCTTGAGCATGGGTTCTTTGTCCCCCTTTCTGGCTAAGGTCTTCATGACAAGAAGATTGGAGCGGTCGTGGCCGAGTGGTATAGGTGATGGCAAGCTGACCCACTCGCGCTGCGCTGTGCGGGTTCGAATCTCGCTACATCCATGGATATTTTGTTCTGTCCCCGAGGTTGCATGATGGAGCAGCTAACAGCTGAATGTCGCCTCGTTTAATAAGCCAATTAGAATTAAAAAAATAAAAAATATGACAATTATGTCATCGGCTTGTTCTGGTGGTGCTCACGACTAAAGGCTCCTTTTATCCTTTCTTGATAATATCTATAACATCAAATTTATGTGTAGAACATAGTGTCAAGAATGTCATTCCATTTCTAGTGATAAAGCTGTCGATCTACAACTCCAGAATTTTTTCTCCATCTACAGAAAACCTACGAGACCACAACTGAAACCATTTATTATTCCGTTCAACTCTTGCCATCCTCCAGCCCACAAGTTCACTGTTTTGTACTCTTTCGTCAAGCGTCTTTTTAGTATTCCTCTTTCCACTGAATATATCCGCTCATTTTAGTCTTCCTACTGAAGGAAGCTAAGCCAGCATATCGTGTCATGGGCTTTGGTCTAAGCCCTCGTTCTAAATTTGCTGAATGCTTTTCTCCCATCACTTAGCAACTGCAACTGTGGGAAATTCTATATGGGGCACACTATCGCTCTTCCAACATCTGAACCTAGGAACTCTCCAAACAACTTTCTGTCCCCCATGTACGATGTCAGTTTATCGTTTTCCAGGCATGTCATCGAGAGGGGCCATAATTTCGACTCCGTCAATCAATAATGCCCTTTAATGCTGAGGGTGGTCATTATCTGAAATTGTATGAATTGTATAAAGACAGCTCCACAAAGAAAGAATGGATCCTATCCACAAATTCACTTGTCAACTGACATTTCCACATACCTAAAACCCCGGGTCTCTTGAACAGGAGCCACTTAACTTAGATCGGGCCTTTAAACATCTACCTACATGTGTGTTCTGGAAAGCCCAAGCGAATATAATATTTGGATTAAACGACTTACCTTGAAAAAGTGCAGTCCATATTGTATGAGCTTGGCGTTCCCAATATGATCTACCCTGTCCACCTCGAATAAATTTCCATCATGTTAATATAACCAGGGCCATGCCATCTATCTAAGCACTACAAAGCCTATAATGAGTAAGTATAGGTGCGTTCAGTCAGCTTATTTAGCCGCAAGTTTTAATTTTAGTCGCAAGCGCAGCGACGCCCATTGGCTCTTACGAACCAGCCTCCTCAGAACAGTCAATAAGGGATGCAGCGCTTACGACTAAAATTAAAACTTGCGACCAAATAAGCTGACTGAACGCACCTTTAGATAGACCGGTGAGAACAGCAGCGCCACATGCATCGGGTCGGACGGGGAGGGACAAGGAGCGCGCCACTTGAATTTCTTTAAACATTGACTTTTGCCTATTATGAGAATATATGTTACTTACATCTGTGAATATATTGGGAAACCCAAGCTCATATGATATGTGTATTGAACTTCCTCAAGGTGAGTTGTTTAACCAATTAATTATTGACTGTCGTTTTTGCAGGTCTACAAGTTGTATTGAACTCGATTCTGCGTGCCATGGTGCCTTTATTACATATTGCTCTGTTGGTATTGTTCGTTATAATAATTTACGCAATTATCGGTTTAGAATTATTCTCAGGAAAAATGCATTCTACTTGTTACAATAATTACACAGGTGTGAACTGTGCGCGTTTACTGATTTGCCTGTCAGTCAAAAGCAATATGATTTCAGGTGAACAGATGGATGATGCACATCCTTGCGGTACCGGTTTCAAATGCACAGACGTCGAACCTGACATGGTCTGTTTAGAACTAGATGCAGAGGGTAAGGAGTGGGAAGGACCGAATTCTGGAATTACTAATTTCGATAACTTCGGATTATCAATGTTGACTGTTTTTCAATGCATTACACTCGAAGGCTGGGCCGACGTGCTTTACAATGTAGGGACGAGAAGTGAACATTCCTGTTCCACCAAAGACGATTAATTTAACTATCCTGTTCCACCAAAGACAATCAATTTAACTATACTCTGGTTCATTAATAGAAATAGTAATCACATAATCAGGCAACAGTTACGGTAAACAGTGCATCATCGCAGTGAAGCAGACATCTGAAAGTCAGATTTACACTAAACACGGTTCTTTCTGGTTTAACTTTGTTATCTTTCTTTTCATGAGTTATATTTTTGCGTTATACACTTGCACGACAGCATTATAATGCATCTTCCAGTAGCATTACGCGATATCAAGTAGCACCCACATAATTGGTTTTGCTGAGGTGTGTTAAATCAAGCAGCAGTTTAGGGCGACATCTCCAAACTAAAGTCAGATTGACTTGAATAAGGCGGGCGTTTAAAACAAAAATTACAAAGTTTTTAACCTGACGAAAAGCCCTAAATTACTATAAACTTCAAAAAGATTTTGGCAGTTGAAAATTACTTAGATTTCACCTAACGAATGCCTTCTAATCCTATGAATTACGGGCTGTTCCAAAATTGTGCCAATCTTTCTACCCTTGATTAAAATTTTCAAAATATAAAGTGCTTTTTTTTTCAAGTGTCCCTGAAAAAGGCTACGGGACTACAGAGCTTAATTTTTTATTAACTTTTCTTTCATAGCTTCCAAAGGGCTGGGCCGATTTAGGCCAAATTTCAACCGGAATGTGCTGAAATACATCTGGATAAAAAATTATGATAGCGTGATTGATAAAAAATTCTCAGTGACGTAGATAGTGGGGAGGTTGTCCCTTTTCTCCCTTCCACTTCCTAGCCCCTGAAGCTTTTCAAAATTAATCACTTTTCTAGTTTCCTTATTTCATTTACAAAAAAAAGTAATCGTAAAATTTCGATTAGAGGCTATTTTCGAAATATTCCAGCTAAATATTTGAAAAACATTTGAAAACACCAACATTTCAAGATCCTAAAAATGTAATTTCCTGAAAATTTGTTATTCCACGGTTTCTCAACTGAAATGATAATTTTTCAACTTGAAATGCCTAGAAAACCTATTTCAGTGAAAACATAATAATTTTGCTTGGATTTTCATTTTTATGCCCTTAAATTTGTGTTTTCAAGAAGATTTTTGAACATTCAGACTCGAATATCTCGAAAACAAAGCCTCTAGCCAAAATTTTACAACAGTAACATTTCGACGAACAAATTGCAACCCGTATCCCGGGAGCACGTGATAATCGATCCAGTTTTCATTATTCTTTCTGATTCTATCGGTGGACCATAATATAGGAGTTGATATGAGATACTTATGGGGTTATTTTATTCAGTCCTAATTATTGACTGGCCAATAGAAATCCCAGATTATGGTATATGGAGATCGGTTAACAGATTTGTTCCATGTATTTAGCCTCGAGTTCTACTGGAGCTGTTAGTTAACACACTGTTAATTAAATTTCGTTTGATCATTTCCTCTTCGCTGGCGACAGAGATCCAAATTTCACAAAACAGAACCCTTTAAATTTTACAAATGTTCCGTCTAGCATTGGCCAGAACAAAATTCATATAACATTGTGTTAGCGTTAACACTGTGTCAACTTTTTTGGTGGAACCCGCGGTAGATCTCTTAGCTTTGGCGGAACCAGGCGTTAGTTAGAACAAAATTCCTGCATACTAACCTACATAAATGTTTTTAGATTCAAGATGCGTTGGGCCGAACTTGGCAATGGATATATTTTGTTTCTATGGTAATTTTAGGTGCATTTTTCGTGATGAACCTAATTCTTGGTGTCTTGAGCGGGTAAATATTTCTGCAAACAAGTTTTTTGCGACAACGAAAATTAAGCGGGATGGATTTTCAGTGAGTTTTCCAAAGAAAGAGAAAAGGCCAAGGCAAGGGGTGACTTCCACAAGTTAAGGGAGAAGCAACAAATTGAAGAAGACTTGAGGGGATATCTCGACTGGATAACTCAAGCCGAAGACATAGAACCGGAGGGGGAGGACCAGTCGAATCAAGACGCCAGGAATAATCCAAGTAACGAAATGGAATCCACAGATCAGTTGGGGGAAGAAGAAGTTCAGCAAGAGTCGTGGTTCAAAAAACGCAGAAAAGATTTCGAAAAAATCAACCGCAGAATGCGAAGGTCCTGTCGCAAAGCGGTCAAATCTCAAATTTTTTATTGGCTCATCATCGTACTGGTGTTTTTGAACACGGGCGTTCTAGCAACGGAACATTATAATCAGCCTAATTGGTTGGATGAATTTCAGGGTTTGTTCGATGATTTGGAATTATCGGGCTTTTTTAATGAACGTTCATTTTCAGAATATACAAACATGTTTTTCATCGCGCTGTTCTCTTTGGAAATGTTGTTGAAAATGTACAGTTTAGGTTTTCAAGTAAGACAGTCGAATTTTCTATTCTCGATTTTGATAAATTGATCTTTCAGGGTTATTTTGTATCGTTATTCAATCGTTTCGACTGTTTTGTTGTTATTGGGAGCATAACGGAAATGATCTTGACACATACAAATGTTATGCCACCATTAGGTATATCGGTGTTGCGTTGTGTTAGGTTACTTCGTGTATTTAAAGTAACCAAGTAAGTCCAATTGATTTTCCAGTATTTAATTATTGGGTTTATATGTATTTGGTTTTCTTTTTCAGATATTGGCGATCACTCTCAAACTTAGTCGCCTCGTTGTTAAATTCAATACAATCAATTGCATCTCTTTTGCTTCTGTTGTTCCTGTTTATTGTTATTTTTGCATTGCTAGGCATGCAAGTTTTTGGTGGAAAATTTAACTTTAAAAAAACTCAAAATAAACCGAGGTCCAATTTTGATAGTTTTTGGCAAAGTCTGCTGACTGTATTCCAGGTGGGTACTATCGAGCCTAGATAACAAATAATTCTAAGAGTTTTCTTTGCAGATATTGACTGGTGAAGACTGGAATGCTGTAATGTACGACGGCATTGCCGCGTATGGTGGTGTTAACTCATTCGGCATTTTGGCCTGCATATACTTTATAATACTTTTCATATGTGGTAACTGTATCCTTTCTTTTTTTCTTTTTTCAACTATTTGGCTCTGCAATTAGGTACTTGGTTGTGTTTTTCTTAACGATGGTTAGATATTCTTCTAAATGTTTTCTTGGCTATCGCTGTAGATAATTTAGCAGATGCAGAGTCATTGACTGCAATTGAAAAGGAAGAAGAAGAAGGAGCTCAAAAATCCAAAAGTCCGACGCCAAATCAAGACGAAAATGGCGAAGATCATAGCCTAGAAGAAGAAGAAACTGAAGACGAAGGGCAGTATGATTCAGAAAGGTTAAGGCGCCTAGTTTCTAGCGCCATTATCTTGAAAGTGTTTTTTTTTCAGGTCAGAACGTGATGAAGAGATTGAATCACAGGCCAAGGTCGACCTCGACAACGAAGAAGAGGAAGAAGAGGAGGAAGAAGAGGGATACGACGAAGACCAAAATAGCCAGGGTAGGTAGAAAAATTCAGGTACTTAGTGAATTATCTTTATTGCTAGGATGTGATTTGGAACAAGACGTTCGAAATGAGTTAGGACAAGACACAACAACAGTGGCAATGATTTTCAGACGACCAAGTAGGAGTAGGAAAAGACTCAGCCCGACCTCGCCGATTATCCGAAGTAACCATTGTAAAGAAAGTTCGCCCGATCCCAAAAGGCAGTGCCTTCTTTATATTTTCTTATAAGAACAGGTAGGCCTCCCCTGGAACAGGACATAGTTGCAGAAGCGGGAAAAAGTTTGTTTCGCGCGTGGCCCGTTTCACTTCGTGCAGCTATGTCAGTTTAAATCTAATTTTAATTGTGCGTGGTGTGTGACATTACAGATGGGGAAGATGCCGAGACGAGCAGCAAGATCGGTGCACGGCCTCGTCGCATGTCAGAAATAAAAACGAACTCGCAGAAATTACCTATTCCTCCAGCATCATCTTTCTTCATTTTTTCTCCTACAAACAGGTGAAACTTGTGGTAGACACTCGTCCTCCGTATGCCGTAGGTCTTGTTGAAGTGTGTTCCCGTTGTGAAGCTTGTACCCTTATCTCCGACACGTAGTGTGTGGCTCCCCAGCACTGGTTTGTTGAGTAGTGATGCGACTGCCACATAGACCCCCACTTTTTTTTATTGTTTTTGTTTTGTTTTGTTTTTGGAATAAGTACAAAACCGACCGATAGTTAGAGTGGTGTACATAGTGTAGACTTGGTGTATACAGTCCTCTCCAAAACGATGACCCGAACTTGGACGTTTTCTATGTGATATCTAACCACAGAAACCGTGGTGAACCGTTCTAATCTTACATGTTTTTGCATTCAAGGTTTCGAGTCTTTTGCCACTGGTTGTGTAACCACAGCATATTCGGAAACGTCATTTTAGTTTGTATCATGGTGTCTTCGGCACTACTCGCCCTGGAGGATCCCATTGCATCTGAGTCGGATATGAGTAAAGTAAGTGTCTCAAAGAGGTGTGATACCCCACCTATATCGGCATGCATTTTTTGTTCAAGCCACGAAATTTGTTCATGACACATGTTCATAAAAAGATTCTACTCTTTGATTTGAGATGTGTTGCCACGGCTAAGGCAGTGTGTGGGACCTTCGTTTTAGGGTGTTGTCTACCTACATGGAAAGATCGGGTTTTTACGTGTTTTTGAAACCAAATCTAGAAGTGGAATTAAATTTGGTGCACATGTTGTGTTCAGGGCATTTGAAACTATACCCAAGTACTTTACTTTTCTGCAATTTTTACAAAATGGCGGCCCATAAAAAAAACAGAGTAAACGTATTTCTGAAACTTGTTATTTTAGGTATATTTTCATCAGCAAAGTGTCGTTGTATGGGTTTCTGAGGTCGCTGATTAAAAAAAAAAATATCAAGTACCTACGTGCCAAGTGTTGAGTTTGATGGTTATCTAACGTTGAAGGAGGGTAGATAGGTAGAGATTGATGTAAATCTGCCTAGCTGAAAATTGGGATGGGAAATTAACTTCGAAATCGTGGGAATTCGTAATACAGGGTGTTTCATCACTAATTGGACACAGCCTAAGGGTAGGTCCAGTTTTTCCAGGCGAATTAAGATCTGACTTTGAAATTTTTCTAATGCTCTTCATTTCCATATCATAAGCCATATCTTCAGAACGAAAAATGGATTCGATTGAAATTTTGTGGATTTATTCTTCCACTGATAGCTCACACATCGCCCTATCGATCAGTTTGGAATTTCCAGGGCATTTTGTATACGTATTTTTCAAAATTCATTTTCATAATCAGGAACTACATAGAATATGATATTAATATCGCAAAAAATTGCTTGCCACCATTGAACTGTCAAGAAAATTTTGATGATAGAAAAATTCTCGTTCACCAACTCCCTAAAACGGGGGCTCCACACTGACCATGACCGTGGCAACATTTTTCAGATCGAAGAAAATCAGGGTTCAATGAGCATGTGCACCTTATTTTATCGCTTGAACATGAAATGCAAGGTGGATCCCATTCTTGCAGCAAAACATCTGGACTATAATTGCGGCGGTTCATTCGTTTCAGGTCCTCCAGAAATTTGACTTTGTTTTTACGGGAATATTCTCAGTTGAGTTATTACTGAAGACAGTTTCCTATGGATGCATTCTGCACGACGGTGCCTTCTTGCGGTCAGCCTTCAACATTCTAGACTTAGTGGTCGTATGCGTTTCCATTGTGTCAATTTATAACAGGTGAGTTAAGAGTAATCAAGAAATGTAGCGATGACACGATTTCGTTTTGCAGTAAAGGAGCCATGTCGGTGGTGAAAATATTGAGGGTTTTACGTGTGCTTCGCCCGTTGAGGGCCATCAACCGGGCCAAAGGATTGAAGGTAGGTATGAAGATCATTACCGGGTGCTGTCACTCACTCACTCAAAAACATTAGACAACGGAAGTGGTGGAGGCAGGCCCGCGAGTTTCGTCAGTTTCTGTCAATTCTGACGTGTGTCTGTTCCTAGCATGTAGTCCAGTGTGTGATAGTTGCGGTTAAGACCATCGGCAACATTGTGTTGGTCACCTGCCTCCTTCAGTTCATGTTCGCGGTAATAGGAGTCCAATTGTTCAAGGTAGGCACCAGCAGTCCGTTGTTGTTCATGAGCAAATGCACCTATGGGTACCCCCTACAACAACGCCCTATCTCACAGTATTAACCTTTTTTGTATGTGGTGGGACCCGTGGGCCGAACCCCTCCCCCCTACCCCAAACCCTTGATGGCTTAGTGTTGATGGGAGTCCCGGGCCCGGCCTATATTAACCTGCATGTCCCGCTCAAGCTGTCTGTGCGTGGTGTGTGCTGTGGTGCGTCATGCCCAGAAAAATCACTGGACACCCAAGGCAAGACCGACGATGATCCAAGGGGGGAGGGGGGGTTGATGAATGATGAATACGCCGAATTTTTATTCTTGTTCATTCATGTTGTTTGTCTCCCTGAAGTTAAAGGCAGGAACTACTATACTACTTAGTATTACTACTATTATAGGTGTACCGAGCTTACAAAAGCCCTGGGTAGACGTGCCTAGCGTTGACTGCAGGGCATATTATTATTGCGCCTTATGTACGCAGTACGCGGAGTCGAGCCTTTGTTTAGTTGACATGTTGTCCGCGGCTTTTGTAAGCTCGGTTAGACTGTATTTACTACTACTATCTCCTACTACTACGAGTACTCCCACCACCACCACCACCAACCTACACCGCGACCGTTGCTGCTACTATTACGACTACTTTTATTACTACTGGTACTGGTACTACTACTCCACCACCACACCACCATATACTACTACTATCACCACCACCACCACCACCACCACCACCACCACTACCACTACCACTACCACTACCACTACTACTACTACTACTACTACTACTACTACTACACACTACACATTTCTCCAGTGGTTCATCCCCTGTAGCACTCGGTGACTACTACTAACTACAGCCTGTGTAAATTTAGGAAAACCTGTTGTAGTGGGTTTACAGTGGACTTATAGACGGGTTTAAGGGCGGAATCTCTCCCTCCTCAATCGGATTTACCACTTGCTTCTTTTATATGCGTTTAAGCGTATATAGGGTTTTCCTAGGTTAGGCAAGCTACTACTGTACTACTTTCGCACTAGTACCGCTACTACCATTACCACACCTGGTGGGCTTTCCATGTTACTCTGTGCGACCCATAATTTATCAACTCATCCGTTTATGGTCGCACGGTGTTATCTAGTTGGAAAGCACACCTGTACATGTACACCAGCAGCCTAGCTTCCACCCATTGAGGTTTCCGTTCGTGTCCTCTGTACAAACGCAACCAAACAACCAAGCGCCTCCAGCCCTCGGTAGTTCATTTACACTTGTAGTCATATCTAGGAAAGGGCACCGTCGCCGCCGTTCGGTCTTCCTTGAAAGAGGGTCGTAATAAATGTAAAATACTTAATGAAGTGAAAAATTAGAGCGCCTACTCGAGAGACACCCTAGGTGCATTTGACGTCCCGGCTGGCTGCGCGATGCCCGACCGTCGCCTCGCTCTTTTCACCATTTCTACATTTTTCTGTTCTACATCATAGTTATTGTCATTATAAATATCTCTTATTAGTCCTTTTAATATATTATTACTGTTTACTAAGTTATTATAACTGTACGTACGTAGCATACACTTATGTACATATAACTGATTGTCTCTTTCGTTTTGTTCCATTATTTCATGCCGAATCTTCCTATGGCTAGTATGTAGTGAAATGCGTGATAGTAGCCATTAAGACGATCGGCAATATCATGCTGGTTACCTACCTTCTGCAGTTCATGTTCGCTGTGATAGGAGTGCAGCTATTTAAGGTAAATCTCCATGCTTCTAGCTGCACCCGATGATAGATCTGCATGTTCTCGTCGTAGCTGAGTAGCAGGATGTTGGGTTGGAAATGTTGGGATTCTTTCGGGGAGTTTCCACTTGCGATGGGTGGTACTCCTTGAGGGTGCACATTCGTATAATTTACGCATTGAAAATTTGGAAAAAACGGACACCTCAACACCACCATGTTTGTTATCTGTCAATAGTCTGCCTGTCTGTCGGCACTGTACATGCGATGTAATGCGATGCGATGTGCGATAATATATCATGCAATTAGCGATGTTCGTTGTTGGTACCTAAGCTTCTTTCATAGCCTGTCGACTTCATCATTGTCGACCAACTGATGCACAAAAATACACACATACAATAATATCTTGCCAGTGTCTGCAGACTCAGGCTTGTAGATTGAAATCGCAGGAAATGTTACATGTCATCGCAAAAGTTCTAACAAAATAGAACAGCTAGTTGCGTAAAATATATCTGTCTTGATATTATAATATCTACTAGTTATGACTACAAGTGATCGCAATATGTAGGCAACATTAATACTATAATAATATAATTTCGTATATCAATTCTAATTATTATTATTATTATTATTATTATTATTGTGCACGTCTCTCGCATTTTGCACGAAAATTTTGTATATTACGCCTGGATATATGTATGTATATTAAAAAATATCTTATATGTATTGATCCATGTATGAATTTCCACCTAACACATTCATTGCATAAACTAACCATTCACCTATTATTGTTGTTTTGATTATCATGCATGTTAGTTGTTTCGTCAAATGCATGTCCGCACAACAAAAGATGAAAGCAAAAAACGACGATAACATCAACACTATAATGTGATTTTTGACGTAAATTCAGGGCAAGTTTTCCGTGTGCTCCGACGGATCCAAGCTGACTGCGGCAGCATGCAAGTAAGTCTTAGCTAGATTTCACGATAGCCTGTCTACAGTGGTCGCAGAGCCTCAGCGATATGTAAAATGCTGACCACTCAAGGAACGCATCTTGCTTTGCTTACATTCTGCGACCAGTGTAGATGGGCCCATAAAATATCGAAAGCGCTACATCTAGATTTCAATTTCAGCGGCACTTATTTGGTTTACATAGAAGGCGATATCGATAAGCCAGCCATGAAAGACAGAGTTTGGAAGACTAACAGGTTTCATTTCGACAATGTAGCCAAAGCCATGCTGACTTTGTTCACCGTCTCCACGTTTGAGGGATGGCCTGATCTTTTATACGTTTCTATAGACTCAAACAGAGAAAACCGAGGACCAATCCACAATTACCGCCCCATCGTAGCAGCCTATTATATAATCTACATTATTATCATTGCTTTCTTCATGGTGAACATTTTCGTTGGTTTCGTCATCGTTACATTCCAGAATGAGGGAGAACAAGAATACAGAAACTGCGAACTGGACAAGAACCAGCGTAACTGCATTGAATTCGCATTGAAAGCAAAACCCGTTCGGAGATACATTCCCAAGCATCGTATCCAGTACAAAGTTTGGTGGTTCGTCACTTCTAAGCCATTCGAATACGCAATATTCACGTTAATTTTAATCAATACCATTACGCTAGCCATGAAGTACCACAATCAAAAGCCAACTTACGAAAAAATACTAGATGTGCTCAATATGATATTTACCGCTGTATTTGCCATGGAATTTGTTTTTAAATTGGCGGCATTTCGATTTAAGGTACGATCCATCGAGAATTCTATTTAATACATTACTTACTTACATATTTACCAACACACTTTGAATTTCTAGAACTATTTCGGAGACGCTTGGAACGTATTTGATTTTGTCATTGTTCTGGGTAGCTTCGTAGACATAGTTTACCAAGACGTTACTGTAAGATTAGAATATTGAAGAAGAACGACTATTATCTTACTAATATAACGTCATTTTCAGCCTAGTTCTGGCAATAATAAAAACCAATTCAAAATTTCAAGCAACTTCTTCAGGCTTTTCCGAGTGATGAGACTCATAAAATTACTCAGTAGAGGAGAAGGTATTCGAACTTTACTGTGGACGTTCTTAAAATCCTTCCAAGCTTTGCCTTACGTAGCTTTGTTGATTGTTATGTTGTTCTTCATTTACGCCGTTATCGGAATGCAGGTATGACATGTTGCTAAATATGAATAACGTCAATCTATGTCGACAAAAGCTGACTGTGTAAATGTTACTGGTCAAAAATTGAGGGAAGAATATCCGGGTCAACTAATCAAACATTGGCCTATTGTAACAGCAGGTCCTTACCTAATGCCAAAGTTTGCGAACCTATTGCAGTTATCGACGTATCGACTCCCCTGCCAGATAGAATGTAGCTTACATGCGTGGCAATTTGGCAATATATATTATGATGCACATGGGCGCCGTTAATAGTGGATGTAGGGGGGGGGGGCAATTTAAAATGAACCTAGATTTTTCATCAACGGTTCACGGTTTTTTAAATTCCCTCAGCAAATAGGTACCGAGAGAGATTGCACAAATTTTATATCTTACAAAAATTCTCAAGATTCAGTCTATGTGCCAAGATGCAAGAAGTCTCAATTTTGAAAAAAAAAAAAGTTTTAGGCAATTTAGTTTTGAAATATTTGCTATTGGCAAGTTGTTAAAAAAGTCAACATAATAAAGCAGATGATTCATCCGCATGACCACTCATTCAGCTAACGCATGTAAGAGGAATAATTGTATACATATTGTGTATTATACCAATTCAACCCCAACTTCAAACTTTAAATTTAGCCCGAGTTATGGCCACCAACTGTTCTTAGGTCATTTGTACAACACCTTCCCCCACCTACCATCGAAAGTTCAATTGAACAAAAAAAAGAGTTATTTCGATGTTGAAAAATTAATTTATGTCGAAAATATTTCATATTTTAAAATATATGAAAACATGATAAACTTTTTTTTTCTGGGAAAACAACAGACTTCCAGGAGGATGGGGGGGGGGGGGGGGGCAAGTGCTCCTCTTGCCCCCTTGCCACCCACAAACGGTGCACATGACGATGCATGCTATAAATGCTCTTGCGTTTGGTTTATACATACTGGGTATCCGTGCGAAAACTTACAGTTGCGATAATTTCAGCAGGAATGGCAGTCGAACGCGCTAACCACCACACCACAAGCTAAAATTATAAATGAAAGACGGTCTTCCCACAAAACGTTATAAAAAACTCCTTACCGCAGTTTCGGGAGCCTCTAGTCTCCCGTCGTCAGAGGTAAAATAGTAAAAGCTTGTAAAATATTCTGGTGAAGGAGTAGGAGTAAATATTTGACATAAATTATATAATTATATTATTTCTTATATTATATTTTATCTTTGACGACGGGAGACTAGAGGCTCCCGAAACTGCAGTAAGGAATTTTCTATAAACGTTTTGTGGAAAGACTTCCTTTTATCTATAATTTTACATTTTACACCCACTGTGAGCGACGACGGATAAATTTCTAAACAAAATTACGTTCAAGTAAAACGAAAGCTAATAAATCAATTTTAACCGAAGGTATAAAGGCAAATATGCAAGAATGTGCAAGACATTAAAGTATTTCACTTTCATACTTTCAGTTAAAATTGATTTATCAGCTTTCGTTTTACTTGGTCGTGATTTTTATAAGCCAATAATTTAACTAAATTTTACCTCCCCTTTGACAAAGTAAAGTAACATTCTCAAATTCAAAGGAAAAAAAAGAAAAAAAACAATAGCGGGGTGTACACCTGGGGTGGAAGTGAGTTGTTGACAGGTACAATTTGTTCAGTAAGATCCAGAGTGAAGTTCCAAGCTTCTCGTTCCGACAAGAAACGTCCAAATTGAATGTGTTGCAATTTTGGATCATTGAAAAATTGATTTCTCAAAAAATTGAGAGCTTTTTTCTTGAATTTTTCACAGATGTATAAGAACTACATTCTTTTTCAGAAAAAAAAAATAAAAAGGGAGAGTGACATTTGAAAAAAAAAAGGGTTGCTGGGTGTGGAACGAATTGGTCCGCTCCGTTTTTAGTTGTGCCTACCGATGTCCCCCGCGTTACTAATTGACACTGTGAAGTTTGAAAACTGTGCCTAGAAAATTGCTGAAATTACCACATTTGTAAGTTTTCGCGAGGACACCCGTATGTATAATAGTCTTTGTTACAATGATGGCCATACCTGACTTCGTTATGCCTTGACCGTACTTTACACAATCAGCTATGACCGATG
This sequence comes from Anaspis maculata, assembly GCA_949128115.1. Taxonomy (NCBI): domain Eukaryota; kingdom Metazoa; phylum Arthropoda; class Insecta; order Coleoptera; family Scraptiidae; genus Anaspis; species Anaspis maculata. Next base: position 37,341,653 of record OX421968.1, read on the forward strand.
CATATCTTCACAATAATTTAATTTTAGATGTTTGGTAAAATCGAAAGTGGTCCCACATCAGATACTTCCATAACGAGAAATAACAATTTTGGTTCATTCTTTCAAGCCGTTTTGGTTCTTTTTCGATCAGCTACAGGTAATTGTGCAGAATGAATTCCTTATTTTTTGAGTAATCAGTCGAACTCCCCCTCTCCGAAAAAAACTGCGTCAATTCATGACCAATGCAACTAAACGACAATCTTGCGCCGGTTGCAATTTATACTTGAAAATACTAAGTGAGTCCTCATTATTCGCGCAATATTTGGAAGGAGCGCAGCTCGAATGATTAGGAATAGGAATTGCTTGCCTACCTATCTGTAAGTTGTTGAAACCTGTATTATTTATTACATTTACAGGTGAAGCATGGCAGAACATAATGTTAGATTGTGCGGACACCCCCAGAGCCAAGTGCGATGGTCGTTTAGCTCGCGCAGACCGCAACTTAGAAGAAGGTTCAAATTGTGGCTCAAGCATAGCCTATCCGTATTTTATATCATTTTACGTTTTATGTTCGTTTCTGGTACGTATCTTCGCGAAGCTTTGTCACAACAATGAACGTTCATTTCTTTTACAAGATCATCAATTTGTTTGTCGCCGTCATCATGGACAATTTTGACTATCTAACTAGGGACTGGTCGATTTTGGGACCTCATCATTTGGATGAATTCATAAGGCTGTGGAGCGAGTACGATCCGGATGCCAAGGGCAGGATCAAACATTTGGACGTGGTGACGCTGCTTCGAAAAATCTCACCTCCGTTGGGTTTTGGAAAATTGTGTCCGCATCGCGTGGCATGCAAACGGCTAGTATCGATGAACATGCCTCTCAACAGTGACGGCACGGTACTGTTCAATGCAACGTTGTTCGCAGTCGTGCGAACGTCGCTACGAATAAAAACTGAAGGAAACATCGACGATGCCAATTCCGAATTGAGAGCAGTTATAAAAAAGATTTGGAAGAGAACAAATCCCAAATTGTTGGATCAAGTCGTTCCCCCACCCGGTGTTGATGACGAAGTTACCGTTGGGAAGTTTTACGCCACGTTTCTAATTCAAGACTACTTCAGAAGATTCAAGAAACGTAAAGAGCAAGAACTCAAAGAGGGCGATAAGGAAACACATAATACAGTCACATTACAAGCAGGTCTACGCACGCTGCATGAAGCTGGACCAGAGTTGAAACGTGCCATCTCTGGCAATTTGGATGAACTCGTTGATGACAATCCCGAGCCAACGCATAGAGTAAGTTCGTGTTCCTAACTTTCAACGTGCTCAAATCATCATAGTCACCAAATCACTAGAGTTCAGAGGCATGTAAGAACCTGGCCTGGTTAGCCACGTCTCCTGAAAACCGGAGATTGTGGGTTCAAAACTCGGCCAAGCTTGAGCTATGCCACTACATGCATCATACTGGAGGCACTTAATGGCAGATACACTGCCCGCCAATTAAAGTGGGTCACCAAAAAAATTACCAATATTCGAGAGCTTGACTCATATTTCCGATTCAAAAAAATTTCTGTTGAATTTCTTCATGTTTCAATAATGTTTATGTTCTTAACATACGTTCATGACATGATGTAACTACGTTGGCTTAGCTGGATGATTCTTATACAGGGTGATTTAGCAGTCCATGTTTCATGATGAACTTTGAACCGTTTGCTCTAACGTTATGGTCACCCTGATGGGTCTGAATCAGTTATTAGTCATACTTCACCTTATCCGTAGGTACATGTTTTAGCTATCGACTGTTTTTCTAATTTTTGTTTTATCTTCTTTTCCTCCTGAGATATACAAGGTGCAGTACCGATTTTATTATCACGGAAACGGTGAAAACCGAGGAGCACCTTGTGACCATCGGCAAATCAGCAATGAACAAAAAATTGAAAGATGAGTGGAATTTCTTATCAGAATATTGACCAGCGTGAAAGTAATCAGCCTTTTTGAATCACAAATGCTTCTTAACTTTGAATATAGGAAAGGTACCCTCCATGCTTAGCCAAGCACTATGCATAGGTGGTCATATCTGAGGAATAAAGGAAGATAAGCAAAAGGACAGCAAGAGCTGAAACATGTTCGTACAAATTAAGCAGACAAAACATTGATACATAATGATTACGAAAGGAGTACACATAGGTTTAACTTTGATTAAAAATCATACATTGATGAATCACCTGTATATAGGGGTCACTCAGTAGTCGTGTCAAAGTCTTTTAGACATCCAGCAGTTTGGAGAATTTTTAGAATCTGATGTCCCAGTCAAAAGTTACAAGCTCTCGAAATCGCAAATTTTTCTGGTGATCCACATCAATTCAGAGGCAGTGTATTTTGACAAGTCATTGTTGTTTCTTTCCAGAGAAACCATTCTCTTTTTGGAAGCGTTTGGTCGTCGATGCGCAGAGGACACAGTTTCACCAGAGCGAAATCGTTGAAAGTAAATTCCACACAAATTAAAATAACTCCGGCTTCCAGTGTCGACTATCTTCCTTATAACTCCATACACAGGGCAGTGACAGAAGGTATGAACCACATAACATCGATGACGAAGAATGTCACGCAGAACAGGATCAGCGCCACATCTTTGCACAATCAAGAGGGACTCGGCGACGAGGAGATACCCCTGCGATCGCTGACAAACCTACACAATGGAGACCCTGAAAAAAATAACTTCCAAATTATTGAGTAAGTTTATGACCGGTTCACATTGTTGTTCTCTGTATATAGGTACTTATTACCTACTCACTTGATTTGACAGAGTAGAATACGACTTTTTTATTATTTTTGATCTTTCCCAAATTCGCACAGGGGGAGGTTCACTTATCCTCCAAGTACCCGCATTGAGGCTATATTTTGACTCCCGAACGCTTTGCACGTGATTATAGAATTTTCTGGCACTTTTACTTGCTGAATTCAAGCACCAAGCTGTTCCGTCAATAAAAAAATAATTTAAAATACAAATTAAAAACTACCTAGTCCTGAAGCCCAGTTTTGTCTCACCCATTAATTCTCACTGGCACTGATTTATTACAGAGTTTACCTATATTGGTAAAATAAGCGTTGCGGAATCAATCTCTGTGGGTTTATCTTGACATAATCTTACCATTCAGGTCTCTTTCAAAAGCTACAAGGATGTACTTTGATTTGAGCTCATTGGCATTTCTACTCGTAAAATCGGAAAATAATTTTTTGGATTTTGGAAATTTCAGTGGGCTCAAACCAAAGTACAACCGCTTATTTTACCAAGTCAACTCCGTCCCTAAATAAAGCGGTAGCCGAGTACCTACCAATCGATGTCGCTACAAGCTTACTACCAAGCAAATGTCGGGTGATGAGTACCTACGGAATTGGGCTCCTGTACTAGATAATAATAAGATCGGATTTATCAAATTGGATAACAAGAAATCAAACAGAACACAGTGGTACCTCTACCTGCCAAACAACAAAGAGATTGAGAAATCGTCGGCCTTTCATCAATTTTTGACGTTTCCGAATACATAGTTTAATGCATGTCATTTCAACATGTTGCACGTACTTACCTAAGTAGGTAGGATATCAATCTTATTTTTATGAGCTGTGACACTGTAACGAATTTTCAAGTGGACACTATCGACGTCAACTAGACTATGAAAGTGGAAATGTAGAATTGGTTAAAAACAGGATGTCTGACAGTGACAGGGCGCAGTTTGAATTATACAATCGGTTGTCAGAAAAATTTAGAATAGGAGCAGCTGTCAAAGTTATTGTGAAAACACGTGAATTGTGATTATTAAGATGTACTTCGTTAAAATACCTTTTAATTCAAAAGTCACTTCTGAAAAAAATTCATACGTACTCACGCGAAACACTCAAAAATGACTGGACTGCTTGAGACACCTTGTAAGTTTTCTTGTGTTCAAAATTAATGTAACGTTCTGAAATCTGAATCAATTTCTAGTATACAGGGTGGTGAAAATTTCGATGCTCACCATTGGTATCTTGGAAACGGTAAGAGATACGAGGTCGGTTAAATTAGAAAAAAGTTGCGCATTTTTGTGGCGTTCAAGAATCTGAAAAGAAACTTTGAATATTTTGATTGGTTTACGATTTATCACGAAAAAACTGAAAATTTTGATTACAGAAATTATTTTTTATCTTTCCAACCATTCAAGCTATTTCAATCAAACTTGGTAGTTCTATGTTTTTGATTACTCCGAGTCGATCAACGTTGGCAGAAATTTTCCAGGCCTTCTAGATGTCAAATTATGATAGTCAACTTTTGTTTTTCTTATAGCCGCCATATTGGATTTTTGCACTAATAGATAGAGAAAAAAATTAGCTTTCCGAATTAGTAACCAACATGTTCTTTTTATGACATTTTTAGCGTCAAATTTTGAAATTTCCGTAAATTATTGACAAATCGGGAATGCTTTGAAAAACAATTGAAATATTATCAATAGGAACAACAGAAAAAAGACAGATTGTGTTCAATCCACCTTTCCCATGCGAGAAATTACTTGCGCGCATACCTGTGAGCGCAGGTTCCCGCTATGTCATTCGGCTACTACAGACCGCCAGTTGTACCCACACAGGTATGCGTGATGTTCTCATGGGAAACGTGGATTGACGTATCTAAGGGCTCGATACCAAGTTGCAGGCGCGAAGTTTGGGACGGCGCCGGCGTAACTCGCCAAATACAGCGCGCGGTCTGATTGGTTGGTATCCGCCGTTGCTATGGTAACGGCGGTCTCAGCACTCTCAGCCCCAACTTGGTATCAAGCCGTAACTTCTTAATCGTGTTTTGTGCTTGTTTGTACCGAGAGCGCATAAATTAAATGAGTCAAGGGTCCTGTGAATTCAAAAACGTCTGTCGAAACTAGGGTAATCCTTACTACCTTTCTAATAGATTTGTCCGATGCTAGTTCCGACAGATGTTTTTGAACTCACAGACACCCTTGACCCATTCAATTTATGAACTACCGGTACAAACAAGCACAAAACACGATCAAGAAGTTAGATACGTCAATTGCACACCATCTGTCACTTTTTTGTTGTTGCTATTGATAATATTTCAATTGTTTTTCAAGGCATTCCCGATTTTGTCAATAATTTACGAAAATTCCAAAATTTGACGCTTAAAATGTCATAAAAAGGACATGTTGGTTACTAATTCGGAAAGCTAATTTTTTTCTCCATCTATTTGTGCAAAAATCCAATATGGCGGTCATAAGAAAAACAAAAGTTGACTATCATAATTTGACATCTAGAAGGCCTGGGAAATTTCTGTTAACGTTGATCGACTCGGAGTGATCAAAAATATAAAACTACCAAGTTTGATTGAAATAGCTTGAATGGTTGGAAAGATAAAAAATAATTTCTGAAATCAAAATTTTCAGTTTTTTCGTGATAAATCTTAAACCAATCAAAATTTTCGAAGTTTCTTTTCAGATTGTCAATCACCACAAAAATGCGCAACTTGTTTCTAATTTAACCGACCTCGTATCTCTTACCGTTTCCAAGATACCAATGGTGAGCATCGAAATTTTCACCACCCTGTATAGGTAGGTATTTGGAAACGTCGAAGTTCAATACCCGACAAAAAGTCCCACCCCACCCGTAAACGCAAAGACTCCTCGATTTTTTCGTGGCAATTATTTCTGTCATGATATGCATATTCTCAATTCTCATACTTACTTTTTCACATGATTCTGCTACAAAGTTAGAATGACAGCCAATAAGCTTCTTACTGGCTTCTCTGCCAATATCGATAAAACCTTCAGCGTCGCGTTATTATAAGGTCATGTTTTTCGTGTTCCACATGATCCATAAAATAACAAATGTCGATGACTATACGTTTATATCGCATCTCTCGATCCACTCGATTTTCAGTCGGATCCAGGGTGATTTTAGACAAGTACGTTAGATCAGCTTCACTTACATCCCATTTCAGTCTGCCACAATAGAGTATTATACTTTTGAAAAAAAAATTTTTTTCGATGGAATCAGAAACTATATTGAAAAATAACTGACCCGTATTTTTTTATTCAGCCAAAAATCGTATCGTTTGGCCGCAATAAATGATCGAAATTCCTATATTCTGCCTATTTCTGACGTCATTTACACAGGCAGTATAGGCGGCTACTCGCTGTGACGTCAGAACTAGTTGATGTTATTTATTTATTGCGCCCAAACGGTACGGTTTTTGGCTGAATAAAAAAACACGGGTCAATTATTTTTCAATGTAGTTTCCATTTCAATAAAAAAAAATTTAGTATAATACTTCATTGATAGCGGTTTTCATTCCAAATATCGTGGCGATGGTGCGCTGACTCCGCCCCACCATTATACTTTTGAACCATTCCCATGATCCAATAACCGCGTCACTCATAGTCAGTGGTTCGAAATTTCGAAAATCTTGGTGTTAACAGAGGGCTATTAGGTTAGAAAACAGGGCTATTAGGTTAGAATTGACAAGAACATGGTTTAAAATCCATCAAAACGGAGAAGATAATATGAAAATTGAATATTTATCCTTTTTTTTTGTGTAGTTTATTTACAAATTATCTACTGGACAGCATCCCTTGATTTAGTGAAAATCACGCTTTGTTCACAAGTCATACAAGTTGGTCATCTGTCACTTTGATCCGATTTCGTTTTATCGCCTAGAATATGAGCGGATGCAAGTCTTCCGCTTGACTCAAGTCAAGCCGGCCAAAGCACCGGATCAACTTGAAACTCAAAATTGCTCGATCCGATCGAAATCCTAATCCTGATCGTTTATACAGGCGGTGTCCCACGAAGTAACCGACATAGTTCAAGGGTAGATGGTAGATGTACTTCTTTAGGCAAATCAGAATCTGCATTCGAAATTTTCCTGATTTCCTCCGTTCCCAATATACAGGTGATTCATGTGTTCAACCGAAACTGAAAGTTTGATTGGCCATATCTCACGAATAGATCAATACAATCGATGGAAATTTTGCAGGTATCTATTTCTTGCACCAAGGGCCTTTTGTAGCGCCCTGTTTATTCATGAAAAGAATACAGGACTGTAATCAAAATTTTGTTCTTCGAATTTCTGTTGAAACAGTCATCTTGTATAGATTTTTTCAAAAAATTTGATGTCATATTCGGAAACAACATAAAAAATGCTGCAAAATGCGGTTCTGAAATTGTTTGGCACTATTTAGCTGATTCGAAAAAAAAATAACTGAAAATTTTCAGGAATATTGGTAAACATTTCAATATTGATCAGTCAGACGTCAGACGCTATTCCGGATGGTGAAACAAAGTCATCATTTCAATAGGGCGCTTGTGACGCCGTTTGCCACTTGGGGACTTTAGGTTTATCAATTGGTATTGCAAAGCGTCAAATCGTCTGTCAATCGCGTCAGTTTTTGACACTTTGGTGCCTAGGTCCTAGGTACTGTCACTGTCGACGCTGAAAAATGCCCCACATTTGTTGCGTGCCGCACAACGAAGCTCTCAGACTTCCTAGGTTTTCTTTTCCATTGGACATCCCACTTTCCGCTGACATTAAACCGTAGCCAATTCACATACCAAGCTGTAGTACCTATCCTGTATTGCCGACGATAGAAATTAGTGTACCAGCTAATACCGAAATGACAGGACAGGTATCTGATAATGATATCAAATACAAAATGTACATCGCGCACTCCATTTTATTGAAAGATCAAACAAGCAACTCGCTTTACAAAACTCTTTCATTTTGTCATCACTCAACAACATCGAAACACCACACAAACGAAACGAATCGATAATTCTGGCAAATCGCGACTGGTAGCCATCAAGTGGCGACAAGCTGAACCAATGCCATGCAATTGCCCTATTGTGATGTTCTAACCAGCCAAAGATAATTTAAGGAGAATCTGCTGGAAACATGAATTTGGTACCCCAGTTTCTATACCCAAATTCATGTTTCCAGAAAATTCTCCTAAAATTATCCTCTTTGTTAGGACTTCAAAGCTGAAATTGTGACTTTGTTTCACCTCCATCTGGAATGGCGTTTTAGTGATTTGAAATGAAAATTTTTAAAATATGCGCGAAAAATTTCTGGTAATAATTTTTTTTTTTCTAATCAGCTAAATCGTGCCAAACAATTTGAGAATCGCATTTTGTATGTAGTTTCCGAATATGAACTCTCTATATCTATACAGGATGACTTTTTCAACACAAACTCGAAAATCTAAATTTTTAATACGGTCCTGTATTCTTTTCATAAGTGAATAAGGGCGCTACAAAGGCCCTTGGTGTTAGGATATATACCTGCAAAATTTCAATCGATTTTATTGATCTACATATTCGTGAGATTACCTATAGTCAATCAATCTTTTCTGTTGAACACATAAATCACCCTGTATATCGGAAACGGAGGGCGTCAGTAAAATTTCGAATGCAAATTCTGATTTCTGCCTCGAAAAAAGTACATCTACCCTCAAGGCATGTCGGTTACTTCGTGGGACACCTGTATAGCCATTTCAAGCGGATAGACAATATCGGATCCAAAGTTGCGATATAAAACGTAGTGACTTGGGCGTCAATCGAAGGTTGAACGGGAAATGGTAGCGAACCTCCTTCTTATTTGAAAATACCGAATGTTGGTGAAATAACAGCGCGCTAAGACGGACTCCAGACCAAGATTATACAGTTACATTTTGGTTTTCAGTAAATCTGGCTTTCTCCACCCTAACTACAAGGGTAAGCGTATAAACGGGTGTGAGTCTGTGCTGGTTTGAGTTGGTTTAATCGTTTTGGATTTCTTTAAGTTTTTGGTTTCGTATTGCTAACCAGTCATGTGGTGATGTTGTGTTTGTGCTAGTCTGCAGGGTGACCACACTGAGCTGATGCCTCCGACTCCTCCGCCGCGGCGCGTTCGTCTAGGCCTGGGCGGCCTGAGTAACCTTGGGGGCGGTTGCATGACGGCCACGCCATCGCCTGTGCAACATGCACCGAGCTTTAGTCGCATAGCAAGCGGCCTGAAACTCGCACAAGCACAAGCTATGGCAGTTGCAGGCTTCTTGCCGGAGCCGTTGCACTACGAGTGGCCCGGCGTCCTCGGCGCTCCGGGCTCGCTGCAACCCTTCGCCTCGGATTCGGAAGGGGACGCCCGGCATCCGCGTTGTTCCCTTCTAAATCACAGGGCTTCCTTCCATGGCAGAGGTTAGCCCCCAAGCTCACGGCTAGTCTTCCCGCATGTAGAGAAAGAGGGATCGAGAAAGCGTGCGAGAGAGAGAGACAGAGAGAGAGAAAGACAAACTTTCAATGCATGTGCTTCCGACAAAACCAAACTCTACATCAGTCATAATCATTAGTAAATATGAAAGATAAACGTACTTGAAATGTGAAGCATCAACAAATGGATTACTATTCTCTGAATAAAAATAATTAAACTTTTCATCATAGCCCCGCCCCCTCAGACTTGAACTTCACACGTGTTTCGCTCCTTTTTGGGGGCTCATCAGTCCAGACGCATTCAGGTCTTCAAGCTTCTGTGCCTCTGGACCTGTCGTGCTCGAACAGTTTTAAATCCGAGAATGCAATGATAAGACAAGAACGTGCAAAAAAAACAGTTTGTAGAGTTGGGTGTTGATCAATCGTAGCATTATCGTAGCCTTTAGTGTTCAGCCACAATAAATGTAGCTTTTTAGCTCGACAGTAACTTTGAGGATATTTGAAGTAATGATTGGTTGCCAGTTTCAGCTTCTCCAGGAGAACCCAACGGGCATGCGGGCTCTGAGCGGCTGTCACACTCGCTGCCGGGGAGCCCTGCGGACAGACGGCCGGCGTCTTTTGAGGTCGTCGGTTCTGCGGAGAGTCTGGTAGGGAGGATCCTCGTCGAACAAGGCCTTGGAAAGTATTGCGATCCGGACTTTGTACGGTATACGTCTAAGGAGATGCAGGAGGCATTGGACATGACCCAGGAGGAGATGGATCGGGCGGCACATCAGCTGCTGCAACAGGAACGTCGCATTCATGCGCAGGCGCCCACGTTAGATGTTCTACATCCACCGTTATAGCAGATCGTCCCGATATGCCGCCTCAAGGTCTCCTAACCCTTCCGCCATACTACCAAGTGCCTAAATTCATCTCTTCTGGTCCAAAGAAGACTTATAATAACGTGTAGTTTTTTAACCTGGATTTTACTTAAAAAGGATTGTTTCTCCAGTTACAAAATCCCATGTTACAGGGTGTGAGAACAAAATAAGAACTCATTACAATTTTGTAATATCAAATGTGTCAAACTTATAAATAAAATACATCCTAATTCTCATTTATTTTGGTGATTGCAAAGCTTACGTGTTTCGGCAAAGTTTTTCAAAATAAAAAACCGCGCACTTTCTAGAGGCAGCAATAAAGTCAGCTGCAGTTGATATCTTACCTATATCTATATTTTTATTGATTCTTCGTACAAGTAGGTTACCACCTTACCATCGCTATTTTTGTTATTAGTCCAGTTGACGTCGGGTCCCCAAACTAAAAATTGGTGAGTATGGTGTCACATATTGCTTCTTTGCACAAGTTATTCGCACTCACATTCCTTGAATGTGCTGCCCCCGACGCCAGATCCGGGAACTACTCCAGCAACAATACACTATATTGCGGGGTGGTTTTTCACATGCGCCAAAAAACGAAGTGATTGCAAGGCGAACCGGATCCACGGACACCGATGTTTCGACGCCCATACGTCTCGTAAGCGTCTTGTCAGCGTGGTTATCGCCGAGACGCCTCTCCAGCAGCTATTTATATGATGCTAGTCGTATCAGTAACTAACTACCCAAACCAGCCGACGGTCAGATGTAATAGACAAACATCATCGAAAACCGTCTAAATTTGGAACTTTTAGCCCGACAATGCTTCTGTTTAATGTTTACTACTGAAAGTTATAACGTGTTCCTGTACCGTTCTTATGTCAATCAGATTAACTGCGATTAATAATGATCAATCAATCAGGTCGTTTACAGTATCGGTATGCTGTTGAAAAAGGCGAACCGAATCCACGGTCCTTGACCTTGAGTCCATATTTAGCAGTCCACGGCGAAATCAGCCCACAGCTCAAACGTCCCAACGGAAAAAGGTCCACGACTCATTTATCCACTGTCAGGTGACTTCTTCGCCCATAGACATTGCAAAACTATAGATGAAGTTTGGGCTGTGTTTCTGGTCGTCATCGGCCAATCACGGCCTGAATCGCAGCCCACTCTAGAATCATGTGGAAATCAGATAGCCTATACCTCTTTGCATCTCCAAACTTTTTACTGGTCACTGTTAAAAAACAAGCAATTGTTGAGTAATATTATGGACAAGAACTAAACTGCTGCTATTTTTCATGCTAATATAATTATGCAACCAAACATACATTCAACAGACCATCTACTAGTTTTGAAATGTCTATGGGTGTAGGCGGCATATGACGGTGGCTAAATGAGCGGTGGACTTTTTTCCGGAGGGACATTTGAGTCGTGGGATGATTAAATGCGTCGTGGACTTTTTTCCGGTAATCGCTTTAGCAGCGGATGTCCTCGAGGTGGGAGAACTTGGGGATAAATGAGTCGTGCACTTTTTCCGGTGGGACGTTTGAGCTGTGGACTGATTTCGTTGTGGACCGCTGAGTGGGCTCCCGTCCTTGAGAGATGCTTGGGTGTTGGATGGCAACGTCTGCGTGTTGGCATTGATTGCAATACATCAATATGACATGTGGAGCGTCAGTGAGAACCACTGACGTATAATACTAGACCGAGTTGTTTACATCCGTGCACTGGCGGCTCCACGGGGGGTACGACGGTACGGCCGTACCCCCTGTAGAAAATCAGGGGCGCCAAACGGCAAGCTCATAGTTTTGGAAAAATCCATAAGTAGTACCCTCGGCAGTACCAGTGGGTTTCTCTTCGTAAAAAATCATATTTTAATAACATGATGAAGCTCGCCAACGAAATCGATAATGCGACCTGTAAAGATTCGCGGTGGTCGTCGCGCGATCAAATATTGGAATACAAAAATGTCTATCCGTATATCCGCTAATCGGATAGACAGGGTTTTATAACCCATTACCTATTATATCTGTGGAGGCGAAAAGAACTTTTTCCAAGCTAGTCCGGGTTGAAACCAAAATTCCATCTACAATGACTAAACGACTGGAGGCCCTGTTAATAATGACCGTGGGACTAAATCTGACTATAGGCAGAGACTGTAGTTTTGTAGAATAGATACATAAAATCAATTCATGTATCTTCTTATTAAAGTGAGCTATGGAAAAAATATATTGTTTTGATCCGAATGGTACGATGACGACTTGGTGGTAACGTCTTGTCAGTTAGTTGTCTATGTGATATGTTTAATGTGACACCTTGTCACTGTCAGGGCTGGGCAAAATACTTCGAAAAATGTATTTAAATACAAAATACATGATCCAAGATATAGTCGAAATACAAAATACAAACTACTTGTTGAGATGTCTTCAAAATACAAAATACGTATTTTGGAAAACCCAGAAATTCCAAAATACAAAATACAACCTAGGTATTTCAAAATACAAGATACATACGTTTTTCAACAATTGTGTTGAAAAAAAAACAGGAAATGCAAGTATTTCAATCACTTCATTGATTTAGTTGCAACAATAAGTGAATTATTATGAACTATAAAAAGACAAATGAAACAAACATAAAGTGACTTTATATTCGAACCTATTCATAACTTCATTTATCAATTCTTCAAAGTCACAGATGTTGCTTCCTTTGAGGACAACCATCGGCATCTTTTCCAAAATATTGCCCGACATCCGACGTATGGAACTTCTCGTGACTGACAGCAGGATGCACCCCACCAGTAAAACGCAAAAGAAGTAATCAAACTTATTATCGATCCCAGATAGTGTGCGAAGGCAAGAAATGGCAATGGGGTAAAGTATAGTATTACCAAAACAATCTCAGCCCAAACAGACTACAGACACAGAGCGTGGGAAACAAATGTAGGTATTTTGTATTTTGATAATCAAAATACTTTCCCGAAAAATGTATTTTAAGTACAAAATACAAAATACTATCTGCCTGAACTATTCCGAAATACAAAATACAAATACTTCTCAATCAAATGTATTTAAATACAAAATACAAAATACTCAAATGCATTTTAAATACGTATTTCAAATACTTGTATTTGAAATACCGCCCAGCCCTGGTCACTGTGTCGAGACGTCATGTATGCGTAAGTTGAAATTTTCGAGAATACGCGAGGAATCATGAGTTTCCTTGGATTGTTTGCAGTGTGGACGATATAGGACCTTAGTTTTACTGGTCGGTGGCTCTTCGCCAAGGCTGTTAGGTTTTTTGGCGGCTACTGAGAAAATTAATAGAATAGAATAGAATAGAATTTATTTGTACTCAAGCCAGGATAATTGGATGTACACGTCAACGTAAATATATAATAAATAACAAATAAATAAATAAATAAATACTTAAAACATTAAGCACAACAATACAATATATACAATCACAAGTTACAAGCTACATAACATATATTCATTGACCGAATAAAAGCAGTGTGATAGTAAGAGTGTTTTGACATGTTTCGAGAATTGTTTTAAAGTCATCACTTTATATTCTTGTTGCAATTTCTTGAAAAACAATGTTCCTTTATAATTTGGACTTTTTTCATACTGACTGGAGGTATGACTAGCTACTGTTAATAGTAGCCGAGGCACACACGATAAATGGAAAGAAAACGGCATTTGATGTTACAAGCAAGCCACTTTGCACAGTTGTTACTAAGACACTAACAAACATTTTTTTCCGCAGCACATGAAAATCGGTCCCTTAGGAAAGCGGGGGGGGGGGAACCCCCTTGGAAAGAGTAACTTTTTCAAATATTGACCGATTTTCACAATTTTGGTGTCGATTCCACACAATTTGATATCACTAAGAAAAATAGTGACAATGCTAATGCTGTAAGTTACAAGGTATGGTTATTTTTAGGCGCATTTTCAAAATATGGCCGCCAATTTCGCAAAATTTTATCTGATTTGAAAATAACCTTGTCACATGCCCAAACCGACTAATTCAATGATGCTCTTCACGTTTCCTTTGTCTAAAATAATATTCGGTGGATTATTATAACTATTATTATCCGGTAAACGTGGAATGGGGGTGCAGGGGGCACCCCTCAGCAGCGGGTGTGATTGTGCACTCATCTGAACTTCGCCCTAAGTTTGATTTTTCAGTGTTTATTTTATTTTGATTTTCATTTCTTATACTTTATTCTGGAAAATCAATAAAGACAGTTTATTATTATTATTATTCAAAATGAGTTCAATAAATCTTACGTCTTATTTTAAATTCAACGTCACAACCCGAATGTGGATTTGAATATGCGAAATGTTTTGGCGGCAGTTATTCATGACTGCAGCTTGCAGCGCTGTTGTTCCAAATGTAGTGACATATTGAGGTAAGGAAACAGATGTATAAAGCCAACACTGCCTTCAATTACCCTCAGTTGATCTGTAAGTGGGTTTTCCCCACAGTGAATCTCAAGAATGATATTTGAATTATTCAGATTTCTTTCAGAAACGTCTCTTTCTGGTTTACCTCAAATCATAGGCTCAGTGACAACCGTAGATGAATTCGTCAGATCTTCGGATTATCTTAAAACACCAACCTCAATGATGTCACTTGCGATCAGATGGAAGAAGCTGATAGCAGGATATTTCTTCATGTCATGGACATGGTGATTCTCGATACTGAAAACGTCCCCATTCCAAGTTCCGATACAGACGTCGTGGTCCTAGCGATCTCCTACAACTTAGACATAAAAAGCGTCGGCCTCAGGCAATTACGGATTCTCTATGGTACCTCCAAGCATTACAGACACCTAGCAATCCATTCAATTGCAGAAGCTCTTTGAGAGTCCAGATCCGTAGCTCAGCGTGGTTTCCACGCCTACATAGATTGTGATAGCGTTTCGTTTTTTAGTTGATAGAAAGACAAAAAGACAGGTGGAGTGCTTGGAAAGATATTTACACCGATGCATTCACACCTTTAGCTCCTGCACATCCTCTCACTGAGGATACACTGAAGACCTCGGAAGAGAACACAGTCCGCATGTATGGAGTGTGTGATCCTGAGTGTATCACTGCAGATCAGGTTCGCAAAAACCTATTTGCCACAGAGAATCGACCTTTGGCCCTGTGGTCCTCCGACATCTGGTGCCCTAGTACAGCATCCTCGACGAGCCGCTTACCAGGCTGGTCAGTTGTGGGGACAAGCCACGTCCACTAGCCAGTGTGACACAACTCCAGAAGGATTGGGCTGGGCACTCCAAAATGATAAGTGGGAACCAGTATGGTCTCAGTTATAGGAAGTGTGGAGTGCTTGTCATGCCTTGGACCGATGTGGCTGCAAGACTGGTTGCCAAACTATGCAATGTAAAGGCAAAAGAAATCGGCTACCCTGCACTCTTAGTTGCAAGAGCTGTAAAGGAGGCTGCACCAACAAAAACTATGCCTTCAGTTTTTTTTTTTATAAATTTGGAGAAAAGTATAGGTACTAGAAGCCCCAATAATTACTTTTCAGTTCAGGACTTGATCCTACTATTGGTTCAGCCGATCCAGGGAACAGTGTGCAACAAATTATTGCGAATAATATGTAACTGAATATTTCTTCATTAGTATAAATATTGAAAAAAATTGCCTTCTATGCTTCCTTCATTCAATAACTCTCTTCAGATATCTCGAATGTTATTTTAGATGAAGAAAACGTAAAGAGCGCCCCAAAATTAGTCGGCTTAGACACGCGACAAGCTTATTTTCAAATCAGATGAAATTTTGCTAAATAGGCGGCCATATTTTAAAAATGGCGCCCGAAAATGAAAAAATAACTGTATCTTGTGACGTACTTCATCTCTATCTTCCTTAGCGATATTAAATTGTGTGGAATCGACACCAGAATTGTGAAATACGGTCAATATTTAAAAAAGTTACTTTTTTCAAGGGGGGCTCCCCCCCCCGCTCTCCTAAGGGACAGATTTCCATGTGCTGCGGAAAAAAATGTTTGTTAGGGTCTAAGTAACAACTGTGCAAAGTGGCTTGTTTGTAACATCAAATGCCGTTTTTATATGTGTACCTCGGCTACTATAATGAATTACGGTGTCTTGTTTGATAATTATGGTGATCACAATTTTTTTCTAAAGTGTGTAAATTTTTTTTGACTAATAATAAGCATTTATAAATATATATACATGGCAGTGGTAGAATACCGTATTTTTGAAATATTGGTCTGCATGACTCTCTGTGAGGTAGATTGAATATCAGTCTTATAATTTTTCCCTGACCTACAAAAGCTCTGTTGACAGTAGAAGCTTCTCCCCAAAAAACAACATGGTAACTCAAGTGACAATAAGCCAATGCATAGTATGTATTAGGCATTTCCATTGACGTCACAGCAGTGTTGCCAACTGTCCAGAATTGCCCGCCAAATTTGAACCCAATAATGTTTGGGAACAACCGAACTACGGCTTATGGAGTTCCAGTTTCTGCATTGTTTTCCTCGGCTACCTTTTTGAGTTTGAATTTGAAACTTTTGTATCAAGTTCAAAACAATGTCCTTAATGCGCCTGCAAAATAAGTTCTCGTGGAAAATTGTGTTTTTTTGTGAGAAAGCAAGCCAAACATGTTAGGTTAACTGCACAGGGTAGTGGTGAAAATTCATATTTTCCGACAAAATTGGGCATGAACTTTGCTTCCAAACCTCACCTGAATGTTGGGGGTTCACGTTCCCGGCATTGCTGGAGTGATATGCCTTGTGTGGGGCTAGGTATGTACCTCTTCGGTTTGTGCTTCCCAATCACCCAAATACTTGAGGCCCAGCTTTTACTGCTGGATTAAAGAAACAAACAATAGTTTTTGTTTATATTTTATATTTTAAAAGTGCAGGAATGTCTTCACTTCTGTTGTAGAATATGGACAGAGGCAAAACATGGAAGTTTAACTCGAACAGCCGTTCGGCCACCGAAGATGCAATCGGTCACCGGAGCCCTACTTGACTGAAATTTTACACCTGATTTAACGATATTGAGTTTTCAACTACAATTGTGTCACGATACATTTTTTAAAAATACAAATATTTATTGTTCTATTGAGGATTCTAGGCTCCAAATTGTGGTCAACGTAGCAACTCCTCAGTCCGTAGATTTTCCCATTTTTAGATTGCCGAAGGCCACAATTCTTGACACAGGTACTTCCTGAAACTAGAAAGGCTTAGCAACAGATAATTTTGTGCAAACATCACAACTGTATTACAGCAATTTAGTTACCCATCCTAATTGTTATCGGTCCAACCTCTGTATATTTTTTCAAGTGTATTCCTTCCTTCCTCCTTTCCATTTCTTGGCGCTTTGGGATACATTCTGTGATGCCTCGTACTTCCACGAGCCCCAGCGTTTCGAGAAAACCATGAATTTCTCATTTTTTCCTCAAAAAAAAGATTCAACCACTCCAAACTCCAACCCAACGTTCACGTTCATTGAGCCCTCTACATCTCTAGTCATGCTTTCTCAATTGCTTTCACAAGCCCAGATGTTTAAATTGACAATAGTCTCCATTTTCTACTTCACTATAGTTGTAATATTTGCTGTAAAGCACATGTGAACCACATGGGATCGGCTCCGAGTATCTTCATCTTCTTGTTGACCAAATCGTACACCTGACTTGACAATCTTGAATTTTCAGTTGATGGCTTCATCGCGGCAAAACACATTGCTTAAAAAATCCTGAAATTTCTTCTTGTAAGCAGGATTTGAGGTAACATTGTGGTCAACTTAGAAATTCTTTGGTCGCTGGATTTTCCCCATTGCACGATCGCCACAGGTCACAGTTTTTGCCACAGCCATACTTTCTGAAATCAGAAGGGCGCTTAGTAATGGATAATTTGTAAAATCATCTCACATTTATTCTGTATTCTAACAATTTAGTCAGCTTTTTACCTTATCGGCAGGATAATAAACTGGCATATTTTCTCCTTCCCAGATGTCTTTGAGTCGCATTTCTTGGCACTTTGAGATACTTCCTGAGATGCTCTTCTCTTCCAGGAATCTAGTTTTCCGAAAAAGCCACGGATTTCTTTTTTTTTCGACGAAAATGATTTAAGCACTCCACCAAACTTTCTTGTTTATTGAGCTATTTGGGGCAGCACATCTCCAACTATCAGTATTGATCGAAGCGCCAGAGTTTCGTGAACAATTATCACGCACAAACTTGCTTCCTACTGTATCCAAAATCTCAAAAAAGTACTTTTTTTACAATCATAACAACGCGGGTTGTTCCCTAACACTTTTTTGACGTTATAAATTCAACTAGGTTGGCAACACTGACGAGCTCGTGACGTCATGTGGAAATGCCTAATTCAAGAGACCGGGGGAATTTAACATGGTTCTAAGTTTTAAAACGGCATAAAAAGCCGAATTCAACTTCTTACAGACCGCATCAACATGCTGGGCCCAGCCAAGAGAACTGTCAACATGAAGCCCAAGAAATCGGGTAGCCGCAGCAGCACCTACATGGCAACCCGTCAATCAAGAACCTCAAGTCATTATATCTACCTTTCGGTTATGGAATTTTATGACGGTTTTACCCAAGTTGACAACCAGCTTATTACTGTAGCACCATTGGTGGAATCGACGGGACACGTCAGAAACCAAAGCCCTGAGCTCCTCCGAGCTCCGTCCCGAGACCGCTATCGAGCTGTCATCGGCAAATATCACTAAGAGACCCTGCTTTATGTGGTCTGGCAAATCATTTATGAAAAGTATAAACAGTAGCGGTCCAAGGACGGAGCCCTGAGGACTCTCACGTCGATATCATAATCATCCGAGGCCTCACCATCAACCCCAACCCGCATTGATCTGTTTGAGAGATAAGATCTGAGGCATAAAAGGATGTTGCCCCTCAGCCCAAGCGCATACAATACACAATATTGCGTGACCGCTTAGCGCATGCGCTAAAAAACGAGGTGATTCGTTCTAAGTCTTCCATATGTTACGCTGTAAAATAGGTGATTCTCAAACTAAGCTCAATGGATTATGCGTCGTTTTCAAGTAGAAGTGGTTACATAGAAAAATCGGAGTAACCCTCGCAACCTATTCATGAAAGCACATATGTTAGGGATCATTCCCAAATGCCCCAAATTACGAAATAAAAAAACATGGAACACTTCAACCATAACATTCAAATTTACCGCGAAATTGTCTGGGGATATTTCATTTAATCAGTGCTGTATTATTGTATTGACGACAGCATGGTGTGGCGACAGTCGGTCCTCTGAGTGCACACGCTTTTTCGACCGCCGAATATGCATTTTAAATCGGAAGACTTCACAAGTTGCTGATAGAACTGTACAAAACGTTAACGTCAAACACTGAAATCAATGTCATTGTCGAGTTCTGGGCCGCTATTTTTGAATCGTGTGAGAAAAGTCTCTGGGAGTAAAATACATTCCGCAGTACACTGATGTAGCGAATGTTGCCTAAAATCGTGGTTTTTAGGCAACTTTCGCTACAGAAGTGTAGTACGGATTATATAAAACTCCCAGGGACTTTTCTCACACGATTCAAGAATAGCGGCCCTGAACATGCGCGATGACAACTTGTCACCGTTTTCTTAGTTCGCATGACATCCGTGTCGGAGCGCCACTTCCGCGCAATATTGTGTATTTGTCACACAAAAAGTCTACATCAAGACTGTCAAATGCCTTCGTCAAGTCGAAGAAAACCGCTGCCACGTGACAGCCTTCGTCCAAGCTCTTGTAAATATAATTTAAGAAACCATGTGCAGCTGTTTCTGTCGATCTACCAGCACGAAAGCCGTGCTGTGCATCGTTCAGTACCCCAATGAACCCCAATGATATGTCGAAAATCGGCAATAGTGAAGAAAATGGAAGGTAGAATAGAAACCCACTGCTCAAGAGAAAAAACCATTATTTAGATGGACAATATGGACAGTCGTTTATGGAATTGAACTATACGAGATGTAACGCACGCGTGAGTACCAGAGCTGTGCGGTACTCGAGTACAAGTACTTAAACACTGTACTCCAAGTACTTTCAATGTACTTAGTGCTCAGTCTCAAGTACTTTATTTCGAATGTACTTATACTTGTACTTGACGAGTACTCGAGTACTTTTCTTTGTACTCGAATACATTGTCTTACGCAACGAGTAAATTTTTATGCAAGCTCAGACTTGTCGAATCACGGGACGCGCCACGCTGCACCACAAACTCAAGACTCACTGTCAGTCATCATCAGCCCGTGAGTGGTAGCATCCAAAGTTCCCAAAGTTCAGTAGGAAGAAGCAAAGCATCAAAGTAGGTGGGTAGGTAATTTCTTAAGCTTGAGCTTTCTCTTCCACCCTTCGCGTGGGCTCAGAGCTAGATAGTTATTTTGTTTCTTTGCGTTATACTGGAACTAATTTTTTTTACAAACAAAGGAATCACCTCTGCCAAAATTTCTCAAAAAGAGAATTCTAAAATAAAGCTAATGCAAAGCAATAGTATATTATATACCAAGGTTGAGAAAGCATTATTATAGCTGAAGCGCCAGTTTAGATCCCGAAGCGCAGCTGAGGGATATAAGGCGCTGAAGCTATAATAATTTTCTCGACCGTGGTTTATATAGTATTTTTTTTACTACTAGAAAATCGCCATCCTAATTCAGGAACAGGTTAATAATGATGCACTCCACGGCTAGTAGTGAAAAAAATAAGGTACTAGCCGGCCTTGTTAGCAATTTTAATATTTGAACATGAACATGAGGCAAATAATATCAATAGGTATTTAATGAAGGCAATAGGCCGGCTAGTATACCTATAGTTTTGCACTAGTGCTTCCAAATTCGCCTCTTGAGTCTAAATAGCCCCATTTCTTCACCGTTACTCCCAACATTTCGTAACTGACATGTACTCGCGGTACTTTGTACTCATTGGGTACTTGGTACTTGAGTACTTTTATACGAGAGTACTTGTATTCAGTACTCGAGTACTTTTTCATTGTACTCGGAACAGCTCTGGTGAGTACCTACACTGTGTTGTCCGTCTCCTGTACCTAGGAGTAGGAACCTGAACCTAGGTATGTAGGTATCTTCTTCATACCATCATGCTTGCTGTTTCAGTATGAGCTAGAATAGGTAGAAGTGATAGTCGGTACTCTCTTCTCAGATGTGCATCAGAAAGATGGAGCCTCTTTTCAAGCCATTGGCTTGGAAACTCACGATTGCTCGCGTATAGGGTGATTACATGTAGAGGGAGTTTATGGCAAAATGTCAATAGTGTCATTGTCATCTGTCAAATTTTATTCATGTTGGAGTCAACGTCAACCGAAATACGTGAATCATTTTCACGTGTTTTGTTCACATAATGGTTTATTCGGCGTTTACGAGATCGAGATTGTGATTTCTAATCATTCTAACAATGCCTTACACCTGTGTTTATGTGATGAGCCCCAATGCGATTTGCTATCAAACGTCAAAACATAACTCTCGATCCTTGCGCTGCCTGCCGGTGATCAGGTGAACGCATTTCATGCAATCACTCTATTTAGTGCGGACGTTAAAGGTCGATTTCAGATCGAACCTTGCTTTTCATTCTGCTGGGATGAAACTTTGCATGTGATGAGTACCTACATACCATCAGGTCACTTTTGAGGAGTGGTGCCCCGTTGAAACCCGTGACAGGGCCACGGTACAAGAGGTTGCCCTACCAGACTTGGGAGATTTCTCGAAATTCCTTAAAATGCAATTTGCAGTGACGAAGCTTTTATTATTTTGGTCAGGAATGATCCCTTAGATTGTCTCAATATAGTTTGTGACAATTTCAAGTCCCCCACGCCGAAGAAGGCGCGGGCTGCCTACTCATCAGGCGTTATTTGCAGCATTCAATGAACAGCTTACGTTAGGGGAACCATCCTTGCATTTCATTCCGATGCATAACGCTTTTGTACGTGAGTAGTAGGTACCTACAGGTACCTTTTAGGAAGTGATGCCCCGATGGGACCCGCGACTGGCGTTCTTCGTAGGAGGCCGAAGGTCCAAGAAATTACCATTTTTGAAATCGTTGCTTTTTTATAATTTTTCAATTGGGCTACATATTTTCAAGGTCGAGGAATATAATGCAGTAAGTTTCTAGAAAGTGTCATGCGCCAGTGGCGTACCAGACGGCTGCGAAGAGGCGGAGGTGCGATTTTTCTCAAAGTCCTATGGTAAACCGTGACCAACACTTTTTTGACATGTTTGGTATCATTTCTGACCAAATCGCACATTCTGATTCCAAAAATAAGTACGCAATTTTGATAAAGACGTGTTTAAACCGGTTTTATCAGAAAAAACATGATTTGTATTACCCTCAAAATTGTTGTTTTGTAATTCAAGTTCCATCATTGTCCAGTGTATTTTTAACTACGATTTTGACTTGGACAGTTGGTTTCGGCTATATTACACACATAATATCATTTGTTGATTTTTTTACCGGTTTTCCAAAGTCACGGAGTAGTTTTGTTTCTTGCGATGTAACATATTATTATCAAAGTTTGATTTGATGAAACGTGCAAAAAATTATGCTAGGGCGATAGTGTAGCTTTGATTTGGTACTTTATCCGTTCCATCGCATAAGAATAGTTTTCTCTATCGAACAAAACAAAGAGAACTAATATCAGAGCCGTATTTCAGTTATCACATAATTTTTCTTCCGACAATGCGAAATAAATTTCGTGAAAAACTCAAGTTTCGACCTATAAATTCGTCGTTTTGTAGCACCATTTCGATCGTGGTTCAGTATACCCACGATCACAATTTTGGCACAGATGGTACAACTAAACTGCTTTGTAGAAGGATTAATAACACTAGAAGTTTCTATCGCTGTTACAGAGTCACACGGTTGTTTTGTTTCAAAACGTGCATCATGAAGAAATTTCATCTTGAAAGCTCACAATATCGGAAGAAAAATGATGTCATGACTAGAATACGGCTCCGATTTCAGTTTTTTCTGTTTTGTTTGATAAAGAAAACTATTTTCATGCCTTGAAATGATCAAAGTTTCAAATCAAAGCTACATTCTGATCCCAGCGTAATTTTTCCTGTGAAATAGCACGGTTCGTCAAATCAACGTTTGACATGATACATCTCAAGAAATAAAATCACTCCGTGACTTTGTGAAAATGGGAACAAATTTCAGCAAATAATATTTGTGCGTGAAATTGCCCAAACCAACTGTCTAAGTTGAAATCATAGTAATAAATACATTGGACAATGATGGAGCTAGAATTACAAAACATCAATTTAGAGGGCGAAAAAAATCATGTTTTCCTCATAAAACCTATTTGATTACGTCTATATCAAAATTTTGTACGTATTTTTGGAATCAGAATGTGCGATTTGGTCAGAAATGATACCAAACATGTCAGAAAAGTGTTGGTCACGGTTTACTATATGACTTTGAGAAAAATCGCACCTCCGCCTCTTCGCAGCCATCTGGTACGCCACTGGCGCATGACACTTTCTAGAAACTTACTGCATTATATTCCTCGACCTTGAAAATATGTAGCCTAATCAAAAAAGTATAAAGAAGCAACGATTTCAAAAATAGTAATTTCTTGGACCTTCACCTCCTACGAAGCGCGCCAGTCGCGGGTCCCATCAGGGCACCACTTCTTAAAAGTTACCTGTAGGTACCTACTGCTCACATGCAAAAGCGTCTTGCATCGGAATGAAGTGTAAGCTTGGTTCCCCCAACGTCCGTACTAGTAAGCTGTTCATCGAATTCTGCAAATTACGCCTGTTTAATAGAAAGCCCGCGACATTTTTGGTGCGGGAGGGCTTGAAATTATCACATAGTACATCCATACAAGGCAAGGGATCATTATTTCTGACCGAAATATTGAAAGCCCCGCCACTGCAAACTGCATTTTGGGGCATTTCAAGAAATCGGCCCTGTCGGGTGGGGCAACCTCTTCTACGGTGGCCCTGTCACGGGTTCCAACTGAGCACCACATCTTAAAAGTCACCTGAGGATATGTACTCATCACATGCAAAATTTCATCCCAGCATCAGCAGAATGAAAAGCAAGGTTGATCCCGTTAACCTCCGCACTAATTCTCGAAAATTTTTACTTACGCGTACATCACGCCTCGACAGGTTGACAAGTGTCACTTAGCACATGTAGACAACTAGCTGGCAAGACGTAACCATCAAACCGTCATCGTACCATTCATACCAACACAACACATTTTTTCCATCGTGCACTCTAATGAAGAAAGCCATGAAATGGATAATAGAGTAGACTTTAATTTTCAATTTATAGTTGATGAATAGAACCAAGTTGTTGTCATTATGGATGGTTTTTGCTTTAAAAATTGTTCCTGATAACAGGACGGGGGTTCAAGTGATGTCAGAGAGCAGCACCTACTAGGACTTATTTTGATCCCTAGTCCTCCTATTGCCCAAACAAATTTCGCCTGTACCGAGGATAGCCGGAAGGTGCGAGTATAGAACACAACATCCTAGTAACGGCCAAGGGTACCTTAGCCAAGCGATACTTGGGGTAATATCACAGAGTAGTCACTCACTGTCGACTGAAAACTGATTTTTACACTTGAAAGTAGGGTTGCACGATGTCAATTGATCGGTCAAATGAGCCGTCAATTGACCGGTCATTTGACCGTGTCAAATACTCTGGTCGATTGACCGGTCAAATATGAGCCCCTGGGCCTCGTTTTGGCACGATTTGTGTAGATGGCGCAACATAACTTACTTCAAGTAAGCTCTTTCCTGCTTTAAGAGAGTCAAGTAGGTAGTCAACTCACTCTCAGTGGAGCTGCTGCTGCTCTTAATGGAGGCATTTCTTAGTGTTTTTTCTTTAAACGTGAGTTTCATGAGAACCAGTGGAGTAAGAGACTTGAAAAAAAGAAAGTAATCCAAAATCTACAATGAAAATTATTGAGTATTTGAAAATTTCAAAATTCCAAAAACTCGATTTTTTTTCTTCAAAAATTTTATATTTTTTTCAAAAAAAGTCCCTCATTCTCTTGCTAGTCCAGATTTCATTTACTCATTTTTTTGTTACATTTTTAGCTGCTCAGATTGGGCAAAAACTCACGCCACAAGAATCTATCTGTTTCTCTTTCGCTCTGCAGCTAATCCGCAGTCAGCATTTCCTAGCATGAAAAATGGCTAAAACAGACTGCGGATTAGCTGCAGAGCGAAAGAGAACGAGATAGATTCTTGTGGCGTGAGTTTTTGCCTAATCTGTGCAGTTGAAAATGTAACAAAAAAAATTGTCATTCAAATCTGGGCTGGCAAGAGAATGACGACTACGACTAACTATTTCTGAGGTAGTTTTTCACCTCGACAATGGTGAGATGTTCCGTGTTAAATTAAAGCCAGTTCTGCAGTTGTGGTACCTACCTGATGATGCATTTTTTGTGAACGTTTTCAGTCGAAGAATAACCCCCTCCCCCCCCCCTCCCTTCCGAACTAAAATATTAAAAAATTATTTGTGATTCCTTTAAGCTCTAGAGCGCCCCAAACAGAACCAGCGCCCTAAGGCGATGGCCTAGTTGGCCTATAGGGTTAATCCGTCACTGATAATAACAAATTAGTGTGACGCGGCATCGCCGTTGAATGCTGCATTTCAGAAGCCGGCCTGATCTCGAAAGTTATCACATGCGATCAAGTCCCGTTCTTATCATTTTACAATAATACATATGGGGAGTTATATTTAGAGGAGAATTTGAACTTAATTTTAATGAAAATTCCACATTGGTGCGAGGTACCAGTCAATAGTTATAAATTTTTGAAAATGACTCCGAAGCTACGGCTCGGCCGCAAAAGATTATTCGTTGCTTGCTGGTGCTTGATATCCTTTTCTCCGAACAAAACGGAATCCAATACAGAAAATATTTCAACTTGAATGGGTAGCTCATGGCCTTGGTACGCGAACCAAGAAAAATCTTTCCGAAATAATCATTAACAATTACAATAATAATATTTTGGTGTAAGGCGGCTTCGCCGATTAAGTGCTGGAATTCGCAGTTAGATGTTGAAAGTTACGATATGCGGGTAGCTACATGTTTTTATGAAAATACATCCCTACGTGTACGGGAATATATTTAGAGAACAATTTTAACTTTCTTTTGACAAAAACTCCACCTCGGTACGACCTTCGGGTCAATTGTTATGAATTTTTGAAAACGACCGCAAAACTACGGCTCGGCGCATATACGCGTCCCTACAAATTTAAAATCAGACGTGCCATTAACACTATTTAACATTTTGAAATAGGCATTACTAGGTACCTGAAGGATAATGGCATTCAAACTATGAAACATGTTCGCTCAATAACAAAAAAAGTAGGTAGGTATCACTAGAAATCATGTGACAGACTACCATTTTTTCGGTTTTTCGATAAAAAAAGAATAGTGCGTTCTCCTGACCCGACGGCGCAGATGCAACATGGACGCAACTGTCGCTATTTAGTGCCAAATTTGAAACATCCAGACAAATATCGACTTCTATGGAATACCAGGCTATTTCATGACTAAGTCTCCAGATAGGTACAAAACAGTTACTAAAAATGTGAAGAAGAACCAGTCGCAAGCCAAATTTCTATTTTGTGTAGTTCTTTTTTACAAAATAATGAAAATATTGGAAGTTCCTTGCTTACTTCGCAAATGATCCACAGTCTGTTAATCGCGATGTTGTCAGATTTGGCATGGCCGCCGTTACCAATAATACGTTATATTACATATACTGTCACCTCAAATAGTCACTATAAAATCAATTTGTTTTGCAAGATGTTTCCTTGCGCTCTTCTAGTTAGGAAATCTGACACCATACTGAATGAAAGTTCAAAATTTGTAAATTATTATATCGAAGTAATTGAAATTTATATTTCTTGTTCACTTGGCAACCCCGAATACGGCTTCTGCCGTTCTCCTGCCTAGCTTCTGGGCCGGATAGTCTTATGCAATCCGCAGTACATTCATGTAGCGGCTCTCGCGGCTCGCCTACCTTTGGCCCCAGAAGGTTTCAGTTAGAGGAGACTCGGAGGGGGCCCTGACCAAAACTTCCACGCCACGTGTTCGCGAAAACGGAATAAGATAAAACCTTTTTCTTTATCGTATCGACTCTCGCTTCTACACTTGTCATGACGCAGTGTTTATTTCCATTCTTTCTTGTAAGAACCGAAAGCGTGCCTTCCTATTCCACCCTCAAAATGATTGTTTTCAATGTTTAAAAGATTGAAATAACATCAGTCTCACAACTCACAAACAGTGAGCATCAATAAATGAAAATTTCACTTACACAAACGATTATTGATAGTTTTTCTGATCATGTTACGTGTTAACAGACGCTATTTGTCTGGAAGTTTCATATCAAGCGCCTAATTGTACGCACATGGGCCCGGATAACACGTAAGATACACAGTCCTTTAAGTAACAGAATGACGCTCATGTGGCCGGTTTGTCTGTCTGTCTGTCTGTCTGTCTGTCCGTGTAGAAACTAGGATGATGTACTCCTTCTCGAGAATTGAAACAAGAGCCTGGGAACTTTTTCCGATGGATAGCTGATGTCCCCCAAGGGTGGCCAATGGGCACTATTTTTTGTTATCCATACATCGTTATCATTATTATCAAAAAACAGAGATCTCCTGTGCACTTCGAAGAAGTTGAACTTCTCTTCGGGAAATAAAGCTACAGCCCTTAAAAATTGAACTTTATCCGATGGATAGCTTAGGTCCTCAAGGACCAAATAGGCAGATTGGCTTTCATAATTCCGCCGCCATCTTAGCTGCCATATTGAAATCTCTTATTAGTGGAACGATTGTCATGAAACTTGAAACTTATCCTTGTCTAGTACGATCATTCTTATTTTCAAGCTGAATTTCATGATTCTGCCGCCATCTTGGCTGCCATATTGAAATTTCTTATTAGTGTAACAATTTTCATTAAACTTGAAACTGACTTTTGTCTCGTATGATCATTTTTATTTTCAAGCCAAATTTCATGATTTCGCCACCATCTTCGCCGCCATATTGAAATCTCGTATAAGTGGAAGAATTTTCATGAATCTTAAAAGTTACCCTTGACTCGGATGATCATTCTTATTTTCAAGCTGAGTTTCATGATTTCGCCGCCATCTTGGCCGCCATATTGAAATCTCTTATTAGTGGAACGATTTTCATGAAACTTGGAACTTACCCTTGTCTAGTACGATCATTCTGATTTTCAAGCCGAATTTCATTATTCTGCTGACATTTTGGCCGCCATATTGAAATTGTTTGCCCAAATAACGGTAGAGTAGAACCCTATAGTTACTTAACATTGCGTTCACTAATCCTTTAAAAAGGAAGTGCGCTACTGAGCCTCATGCCCATGAGGCATATTCGCTTGTTTCTATTTCCAATACATAGGTAGGTATACTAAATGACACGCGTAAGGGTGCGCACAATCAACAGCAAGTCATATTCAAGTGATCTGATGAAGCAAGCAGTGACCAGCCAATTTTCTTATAAGAAGATTTTTGCTTTGTATCTAAAGGTGGATATTGTTCAAGTTCAAAAATTACCACATCCCAAAACAAGCAGCAGTGCCAGGTTAGCCCATATGATTTCTTTCCCATCCCAGTTGCTTTTAATGATTTTGATTTTACGGTGTTCTAATTATTATTGTACAATTTTTCTGTTTCCTATAATTTTTTGAGTTGTTACCAGTTACTTAGTATTACCAACTACTATTCAATATCATTTGTTCAGCGTTAGTCAAATGTTATGTAGGTAGGTAAGGACGTTGTTTTTTTTTTCAAACACCGCGTATAACACAAATCCTACATTGCCTATTACCATTTTAAGAACATGTTCAGTTGAACTACCTATACGGTTCGGTTAACCTGCTTATGGGGTTAACTGAACCACACCGCAAGCTTACAAGGAACTGAAAATATAGAGCCCATTTTTATAAACTCCATGCCAAATATATTTTCTCCTAAGACTATATTATCAAGCTAATATGCACTACAATAATAGTCGACCAAACGTTTCATAAACGCATAGGGAAAAAATATTTGCAAAAAGCGGTCCACTTAACCCCGCTCTACCCTATACAGGGTGTTTAAAAAAAATCCATTTTCTCACCCCAGATTTCTCCCCGCCAAACTTTTTTCAAGAAAAACGCCGGAACAGGTCGATTTTTATCGATGAGAATTCGGCAATTACGTGTCCCAGATGTCCCCCAAAATGTCCCAAAATTCACTCCTAGAGGTGAATAACGAAAAGGCTGATCTCACTAACCGTCAAAACAAAACCAAAATGATTTGTGTCATTCAAAAGTTATTGTGGTCCAAAGTCGGACCAATTTTCCCCTTGCGACAACATATTTGTTGCGCAGTTTATCTGGACTCAGGAGAAAAAGCCGCATCATTTCCAGTATTTAGATACAGGAGTCAAAAAAATTTGGAAGTTTTTTTGAAACACCCTGTATACTATAAGATTTAAAAAAAAATTGGTGTCCAAATTTGAATTCTACGGGAAAAATGGTTGGGAAAAACTTCTTTCCCCGCCAATTTATTCCAACAGGAAAAATTCTAACATGGTGGGGAAATCTCGGTGGATCACCCATTTGTGCAAATTTTTTAAAGCGACATATTTATTTCACAGTTCGACGAAAATTTTATTTAAAATGCCTGGGCCAGGGTAGAAAATTCAGATGAGAGAACTTTTACTTATTTTTCCGGTTATGAATATTCTAGATGTATGTACCTACTAAGATAGATCATAAAGCTCACAAAAAAAGTTGTTTGGCTTATCTCCGGTTCAACAAATGGAGAGGGAGCTGGTGCCTCAAAACCTCGCTCAAAACTTACGCCATAAGGTACATGATTTTGACCTGTAGGTCTAATATGCGTTGATAAGGTTGTTAAAAATTTCTTTGTTTTATTTGTCAGACTGGGGGGCTTAGGCTGGTAGACTTGTCAGTCTTCGAAAAATGTCAAAAATTTTCGTCATAAGGTACATTAATGAAACCAACGGGCTTTTGTGTGAGAACATCCCCTTAATCAAAAATCAGGTCATAGGACAAAATTTTTGGGGGCTCTCGGTCCATAAGACAAGTTTGAAATTTTCAAAAACACACCCTGTACGTCATCATGGAAATCGATTCCGTCTTTCATCCTGATTACAAATTTATATCACACTTGGTGAGTTAGTCAACAAAACGCCTGTGAAAAAATTGATGAATTTTGGTCCTTTTTTGAAAATTTCAAACTTGTCTTATGGATCGAAAGTCCCCAAAAATTTTGTCTTACGACTAGATTTTCGACTAAGGGGATGTTCCCACACAAAATCCAGTTGGTTTCATTTATGTACCTTATGACGTAAATTTTTGGCCATTTTTTCGAAAATTGACAAGCTCATCCCAGCCTAAAGCCTGGGGGCTGACATGTAAGACAAAGCAATTTTTAACAACCTTATCAACGCACTTTAGACCTACAGGGTTAAAATCAGATACCTTATGACGTAAGTTTCGAGGCACCAGCTACTTGTCCAAAAGTAAGTTTGGCTGAAGTGACTCAATAAAATCGCTGATCGGGAAATAAGGTCGATACTCGATTTCTCGAATACGTTACTTACCTTTTTTTTCAGATTTGATGAAAGTCAATATATAAATCAATATTACGACTAGGTATTTAGTAGAACCGAGGTAGAGCCCTAGGTAGGAGTGGTAGTAATGTCCCACTAATGACATTTTCATTAGTGGGAAAAAAGTTGAACGTATTTCGAGGGCTTCACGGTAGTAGGTACCTCGTAATTGAAAAATGGAACTTTTTACAGTCAGGAGAGCAAAAGCAACTGATTTAAAGTCCGGGAATAGTAGATACAGAAAATTACGATATTTTGCAATGTTATCAAAGAACAGTTACTGTTTACAGTTACATTGCAAAATATTGTAATTTCCTGTACCTACTATTGGACTTCGAATCAGTTTTTTGCGCTCCTGTAAGAAGTTCCATTTTCCAGTTACGAGGTACTGCCGTAAAGCCCTCGAGTTTTGTATTTTCTAGACATTTTCTGTCTAAACCCATCGGAAAACCCCATTACCTATTGAATGAATGTACGATTCGTTGCTAGAATCACTATATTATTATGTTCGCCGACTGAGAAAATTAGTCAGAAAAAAATTCACCTGCCATTCCGAACTAAAATAGTGGTATTTGGTATTTTTTGTACCGCTGGTACTTTGAAAGCATCCAACACAACAAGCAGGCCATTGAAAGAAGTGCCTTAAGTTCGACCAAGTGCAATAAAAATAAAAAAAATTAGGTACCTACTTTCTTTACAACACACACTAGACACACTAGAAGAGTTATCAAATTCCCACTCCACTGCAAGATGAGTGCAAGCAAGCCTAGTCCCTCAAAACAGCACCCAACAGTCCCTGCACGTTCGAGTCGACGGATCAGCTGAACAGTTTAGCGCCTGACGGCAAAGTGGTTGTGTAGTGATGTTTCGGCTTTTTCTTGTGCTCGGTATTCGTTCAGGCTAAGTCGATGGCAATTTTCAAGATCAAATCATGAATGCAACCGAAGACATAATAAAATATCCTAGAGGGGCAACAGTTTTTGCTTCAGTATGTGCCATAGGGTTTTGTGCTGTAGGAGTCATAGGTAAATATATACCTACGTTTATAAAAAGCAAGCTTTCAAGAAAATGAAAGTATAGTAAAAAAAAAAGTCAAAGATTCGCAAGAAGAACCTTATTGAGCCTTGCAGAACGTTTACTTTTTTACAAAAATTAGTAAATGTAGTGGTATCGTTTTTTTTTTCTTGTTTTAGGCAATTTTGTGACGGTATTGGCGTTGATTCGGTGTCCAAAATTGCGCTCGCATGCAACAACGGCGTTCGTGCTATCGCTTTGCATCTCAGATCTTTTGTTCTGTTCTGTTAATCTACCACTGACGGCATCTAGGTACATCCATGAAGCTTGGACTTTGGGAGACATTACTTGCAAACTTTTTCCGGTGCTGTTCTACGGAAATGTTGCAGTTTCTCTATTGAATATGGTTGCCATAACGTTGAACAGGTAACTAAATTCATAACATATTCATTGCTTTGTTATTGAATAACCACAGAAGGTATTAATGCAGGCGTTATTTTAATTGATTGCATCTTGAAGGTTGGCTCCATAAGAAATTGCACGATATTTCACATTGAATTGATATTTAAACAGGGTGTTAAGTACTGGTTGTTACCTACAATTCCTACCAACTTTGAGGGACGATTAGCCATTAAAAATAAAGTCGAAAAATTAGAAAACGCATGGTCCAAAAATGCTTCCGTAAAAAGATAACTTGAAGGTGACTTTTTAGAATCGTTTTTTTTTACCGTAACTTTTTGACCGTAACACCGATTGTGATCAAATTTGAACTAAAGTTCAGTGGAAAAGGTCTCTATCGGACAATGATGACGCGTTTCATCAAAAAATTTCAGGGGTATAATAGGAATATAGGGGCTGTCCCCCATTTCTCCCCCCTATTTCTACTTCCCTGATTGTTCTGAAAAATTGATTTGTATTTCCGAATTCTACGTCCGATTTAAAAAAAAAACTTCAAAATTTAAATTAGAGGCTTCCTCTTCAAGATGTTTGGATGCGAATGTTTGAAAAGCATCTCGAAATCGAAACCCATTGCCTACTTTCAATGGCATAAAAATAAAAATTCAAGGAAACCCATGATTTCTCCACTGGAAAAGGTTTTTTAAATTGTTATAAATTGATGAGCCACCATTTTTGCTGAGCAACAAGTTTTCAGGAAACAAAATTTTGAGGCTTTTGAAAGTGGCGTTTTCGAGATGTTTTTCAAACATTCGGATCCAAATATCTCGAAAACGAAGCCCTCTAATCAAAATTTTACAAGAGTAGTTTCTTCTCCTGAATTGGACGTAAAATTTGAAAATATAAGCAATGCAAAAAATAACTAGGGAGGTTAACAGGGCTAAGAAAAGGGGAACGCTGTATATTATCTACGCTTCTTGGAATTTTTTATGAGACCTATTATCCTTGTTCGATAGAGGTTCATTTCAGCAAACTATAGTTCAAATTTGAATGAAATCAGTTGAACGGTTTGAAAGTTACATTGAAAAAACTGTTTTAAAAAGTGAACTTCAACACCCGGTATCTTTTTAAGGAAGCCTTTCACGACCATGAGTTTCTCCAGTTTTCGACTTCATTTTTGAGGGGGAATCATCATCGCTCAAAGTTTGTAACAACCAGTATCTAACACCTTGTTTGTATGTAAGTAAATTGGGCGATACGGCGCGGTGTCAAGTTTGTCTGACGAAAACTGCAAAAAAATTAATTAGTGGTGTGGTCGCGAGGTATTATAGCTTCGTAACTTATAGGATGACTAATGTATATGAACAATAAGTTCAGTTTGTCTTCAAATTAAAACGACGTTTGACATCTGACCCTCGTAATTTACAGTACACTGTCATTTAGAACGTTTGTTATCATTTTACAAAGCAACAAAGCACTGTTTTGTTTGTAATCAGTGCAACGTACTACCCTGGCAGCTTCTTGAGTGATTTCTCCATATCAGACAAATGCATTTACATTTCACATCTTAACAGCTCAATCATCGTGATTTAATTTATATTTTATTAAACGTAAAACGTCACTTGTGCACATTATGAGGAACGGTGTGCTCTTTTTAAAAGACGATCAATTACAAAATGTTAAATTATATATAGGACGTCGCCCTTTTGGTTGAAGCAAGGCATACATACGTTCCTTTATTGAGAGCCGAAACAACATGTGCTTTATATTCAGAAAGGAAGTAATTGATAATTAATTGTGGTGGAGTACAGACCGCACTTCAAGAGTTAAAAAGCGGAGGAGACGCTGTCGCTGATACCACCATCGTATTCTTGCAAATGAAATTAGAATGAAGGAGTAAAATACTTCCATTCAATTTTTTAAGAGCATGCCGGACTGTTAGAATCGAATCAAGTTTAAACAAAAATGTATTTAGATATTTAGAATCTCTCATTTTCGTAATTGTAAGTTGTTTTTTTATTATTAATGTGTCGGATTGTAGGTATGTATCTGAAATCGGCAGTGTAAAACGTTGCAATCGGCAGTAAAGCCCATTGTTGTAGGTACGACTTTCTTCCCGAGCAAAAGTATTTTGTCATTCAAGCTTCAGATTTCGCTTCACACATCGGAAAAATTTCTAGTGGCAAACTTACGTTCTTCATAAAGAGTGAGGTGGAGGTGAATGGCGGTTGATGAGAATTCATGAAACCAATTATGAGCAAACTTCAAACTTTATTACAAACATTTAAAACTTTCATACAAACGCTGCTCAATTCTCACTTCCTACCGATTTTAAAAAAAAGTTTCTGGTGCAACTGGACATTAAAGCTATATTTCACCATTATTGTGGGATTATTTGCCTATAGTAAATAGTACCTGTGTCCATTCAACTTGAAAAACTTAACATCAGTGCCTCGATATACAAATATTTACTTTATTGGCCAAAATTCATAGGGTAGGTACCTACTTTATTATTAAATGAAAAAAGTAGGCGGTGGTCAAATGCCTAAACAAATTGCATGAGCACAGGAAATTCTTTAAAAATTCAACTGCGGTTATATTGTTCCATAGTAACCTTGTTTTCCAAAAAAGTTCAATAATTCTTTTAGCTTTATATAAGCGCATTTCGAATGTTGATTATTTTATAATCTGATAGAAATAGACTATATAGATACCACTACCTAAATCACTAGCTCATTTGAATGTGCGTCCATTACTCTCCCAAACAAGTTAATTGGGTATTAAAGTAATCAATGAAGGATGCATAATAGCAGAAATGACAATAAAGCCAAACCAAATTTGGATTAGATTATAACATGCAGACGTAAAGTAGGTACCTATACTCGCATGTAATGTATACGTTTCTGTACTTGACAATTTGCTACCTACCGAAATTCATCTTTATTGACCGTACTGATGAAATAGGTATTCCAGATACGTCCTCATATCGTACCATCAATACTACAATCAACTATATTCAAAAACGTCCATATGGCTCCAGCTGCTCTGTACATGGGGCTTTGCTTTCTTGATAATGGTAAGCTTTCAAAGGTCGACTTCTCCAGCAACCCTAAAACCGTTCCGGCATCAAACAAAATGTTACTTCCGACTACCTATAGTAGAAGGATGGTATAAGGAACATTTTTGGGGTGTCTGAAGGGAGAAAATCGAATGAAATCACATGGTATCTATAATAATGTATACGGGTATATTGCCAGTCTATTCATTCTAACAATGGCTTGTGAATGATTGTTATATGTTCAGCTACCTTCACTGCTCGGCGCCTGGGGACAGCTGGGTTTGGACCGTTCGACATTTTCTTGCACCATTCTAGCTAAGGACGGACGATCCCCGAAGAAAATCCTCTTTTTGATCGCATTTGGTCTGCCATGTGTGGTCATCATCACGTCGTATTCGTGCATCTTCTGGCGAGTGCAGAGATCGAAAAAAAAATTGAAAGCGCATCACCAGTAAGTAGGACCTACAGTATAAATAACCAACAGTAGTGCATTTAAATTAAGTATTTTATATACATACTCATTAGGTATTTACTCGTATGTAGGTACCTACTAGATGAATCCATGGGCTACGCACCATGCTTGAGGGGGTAACATCTTTGAGAAGTAGCAGATGCCTGTTTGCAAAACAGTTACATGCTTATTTGATTATTTAGTTTATCCAAGTATCTGAGGAGCATGACGGGCTTTGTATTAGTAGCCAATTGTCACTATTTTTCCCGTCGTTGTAACTTTATTAGTTCTCGAGTTCTTTGTCGGAGGCGGCGTAGGGAGGTGGCCGCCGTAATTATTATGTTTCTTGTGATGCTGAATGAGCAAAGTATACGATAGTCTTTATGCCATAATGTCTCCTTTTCTTCAGTTTCTTTGCTTTTCGATTTCTTTGTCGGAAGGCGGCGTATAGTCCAGGACCGATTTGAAATGAGGTAGACATCTTTGATATAAAGCTGAGTTTTTGCAGAGATATTCGGAAGCATGTTCTTATTTGCCAAAAAAAAAGTCGTCAAGTGTCCCGTTGGCGCTAGCCGAGTTATGGGGTGAAAACCGCCCCTAAAAGTGACATGGTGCTGGTTTTTCTCATTTTTCTGCCAAACGGTCACTTGCACGTAAAATAAATATAGGACTTTAAATATTCCCCACTAAATTCTGAATCGAAAAGGTTCCATCAACCATATGCCTAGGTCCCACCCAATTCGCGTAAACAGCGGTTGAAAAGAGGGGTAGTTTCAAGCGCGTCACGAGAAATTTATGTAACGCTGTGTTTCAAGGTAGATATCTGATAAATGGCTGATCTGACAAAGAAACCGTTGGGACGAAATTGTTCACCATCATGTTCTGCACACGATGCATGCGTTGTCAACCCCTTTGGAATTTTTTTTTTGGGTTATATCACGAAAAAGTGCCCTATATGCAATGCAGAAATTTCAAATAAATTAAAATTTCACAATCGCTTTTGGTCCTAAGAGGCTGGTCTTTGACACTGGTCATCACTGATATAGGTATTCTTAGTCAAATAAGAAAAGTCCCCGCCCGTCCTCCCTACATTAACCTAGTTTTGAGGGGGTAAACCACCCTTAAAGTGACTTCCAACTGGTTTTTCTCAATTTTTGGCTAAACGGTTGCTCAAATGCAAAATTGACAGGTGACCGAAAATATTCCTGAGTAAATTTTGCATCGAAAAGGTCCAATATACTAATCAGTTAACGCCCACCCAGCTCTTGCAATCACCGTTCGAAATTCTACAACTTCGAAGAGCGCGATTTAGACACCCGCTCCGACGCTGCTTAATAGCGGATATCTCAAAAACGGCTTGTTGTAGAATAAAAATGCAAGAGGTTCAATTTATAGGGGAAAACATGTTTTATGAGGTGCGGATAATGGTTTTTAGTTTTACGGATGATATGAATGAGTTTCAGCGGTTCCTAAATCGTCTCCCAAATAAGAAAAATTAAAAATTTCCTGGTTATGTGCCTGTTCAACACAGATTTTTTTGTAACTGATCAATATATAAATTTTAAATTGCCCATCGCTGAATTGGCAAGGAAGTGTGCATCGAATGAAGTTTTGGTCATTTGGCTGGTCCGCACCTAAGCTGTGCAAGACACGTACAAAGTTTAGGGTAATTCCGAATACGCAGGGAAATACTTGTATAACTCCGTCTATAGAAGCGTGTATCTCAAAACTGGCTGGTTTAACAGAAAAATGCGCTGAGAAAGAATTGATAGAGTGGAGTGTCCTCTACAAGAGGCGTTTCTTGTTTTTTCTCTAATTGAAAATTTTCATGAGCTACGCTTGTTTTTCATAAGAATCTCGAAGGAAATAAAGATTTCCCGCTGGGTTATGCATTCTGCCCTTTTACAATGAATTATATATTTTTATGACCTCATCTCCGCTGGGGTCTTGAGAGAGCTGCCTACTAAAGCCCTGAAACTTATACTCTACATCTTCAATGCTGCTCTCAGGCTGGGCCACTTTCCATTCCAATGGAAGGTGGCACAGATTATTCTCATTCTGAAACCTGGGAAGACACCGGAGGCGGCCGCTTCCTACAGACCAATAAGTTTACTACCGGTGCTGTCAAAAGTGTTGGAGGGGTTGTTTTTGGCCCGGATGCGCCCTTTAATTGCTGGTGGTGGACTCATCCCGGACCATCAGTTCGGCTTCCGACGGGGGCACTCTGCTGTCGAGCAGGTACATAGAGTGGTAGATCACATATATCGAGATTTCGAGGCGGGAAGGAGCTGCTCGGCGGCATTTCTCGACGTATCACAGGCGTTCGACAGGGTGTGGCACGATGGTCTGCTCTTCAAAATCAAGAGACGGCTTCCGCACCAGTTCTTCAAATTCCTGGAATCATTCTTATCAGAGAGAACTTTCCAAGTGAGGATCCAGCAGCACCTCACAGACCTATACCCCGTGGGGTCGGGGGTTCCGCAGGGCAGCATTTTGGGGCCGGTTCTGTATGCCCTGTACACAGCTGATCTTCCCTCGATGGCCGGAGTCACCGTGGCGACTTACGCCGACGACACCGCAATCCTGGCATCGGATAGAAACCAGGCAGCTGCATCGCGGAGGCTGCAAAGTAGTCTGGATGAGGTGCAGAGGTGGATGCTGAAGTGGCGCATAACGGCGAACGCAACGAAGTCGACACATGTCACCTTTACATTGCGGCATGATGCTTGTCCACCGGTGACACTGGGAGGATGTCCTTTACCACAGGCAGACAGTGCAAAGTACCTGGGACTACACCTAGATAGACGGCTGACCTGGCAAAAACATGTCTGGACAAAGAGGAAACAGCTGGGTATAAGAGTGAGGCAGATGGACTGGCTGATCGGAAGAAGATCCAAGTTATCCATGGAAAACAAACTGATCTTGTACAAGGTGTCGCTAAAACCCATCTGGACTTACGGGATCCAGTTGTGGGGGTCTACATGTAACTCCAACATCGAGATACTGCAGAGATTTCAGTCAAAAACCCTAAGATCAATTTTGAATCCACCTTGGTATACAACAAACAAAGAAATCCACCAATATTTGGACATTGAAGAAGTCAACGCAGTGATAACAAGATTGAGCCAATCGTACATCAGTCGCCTGGACGGCCACCCGAATTCTCTAGCGAGGAATCTCTTGAGGGTCTCAGGGAACAGAAGACTTAAGAAGTGTAGACCGATGGACTTGCCTGCGCGATTTTTGTGATCCGCCGTTTCACGTTGAAGGGCTGTGTTGTCATCAAATCAACATAAATTCGCGTTTGTGTTGTGTCTGGGTTTTTGTTGGGTGCGTCAGTGGACGGACTCCATATCAAGTCATGTAAACTGTTTTATTTTATTTTGTTGTATTGTTTATTTTATATATACATAAGTTTTACTAAATATCTTTACCGATAGATTGTAAAATATTCCACAGCTGTCAAATAAAAAAAAAAAATATATATATATATTTTTATAATATCCAGAACATAATTATCATCAAGGGTATCACAAAAATGGTGACTAGCAATGAAATAATAATACCATTAATATTGATAATAATAATAATAATAATGATAGTAATGGTAACAACACAAATTAAAAAAAAAACTGGTTTTCTCAAGTCCACCGAGTACAGCATCCAAAGGCTGTGGAAAAAAAAAACGCCTTTGAATTGTCATAACAATAATAATAATAATAATAAATTGACTTTATTTCCAGGCGGCATTCAGCACAGTGCTGCTCTTCCAGCACTGTGCTGAATGCTGAATGAGTAATGTACCTACACTGATTTTTCAATAACACGTTTACGTCATTGTCCTTCGAATCAAATATGATTGTTCTTATTCTTGATAAATCAATGTACACTATGACAATTCGGAGACGTTGTTTTTTACAGCCTTGGATGCTGTACTCGGTGGACTTGAGAAAACCAGTTTTTTTTTAATTTGTGTGTTGTTACCATCACTATCATTATTATAATTATCATCATTATACATTGCTAGTCACCATTTTTGTGATACCCCTATTGAAAATTATTGTTCTGGACATTTTAAAAATATATAATTCATTGTAAAAGGGCAGTGTGGAAAACCCATCCGGAAATCTTTATTTTCTTCGAGACTCTTATGAAAAACGAGCGTAGCTCATATAATTTTTCAGTTGGAGAAAAAACAAGGAATGTCTCTTGTAGAGGACACTTCACTCTATCAATTTTTTCTCGGCGCATTTTTGTGTGAAACCAGCCAGCTTTGAGATACACGTTTCTGTAGACGGAGTCATTCGAGTTTTTCCCTGCGTGTTCGGAATTACCCTAAACTTTGTACGTGTTTTGCACAGCTTAGGTGCAGACCACCCAAAAGACCAAAACTTCATTCGATGCACAATTCCTTGCCAATTCAGCGATGGGCAATTTGAAATTTATATATTGATCAGTTACAAAAAAATCTGTGTAATAGGCACATAACCAGGAAATTTTCAATTTTTCTTATTTGAGAGACGATTTAGGAACCGCTGGAACTTATTCATATCATCCGTAAAACTAAAAATCATTACCCGCACCTCATAAAACATGTTTTGCCCTATAAATTAAACCTCCTTCATTTTTATTCTACAACAAGCCGTTTTTGAGATATCCGCTATTAAGCAGCGTCGGAGCGGGTGTCTAAATCGCGCTCTTCGAACTTGTAGAACTTCGAACGGTGATTGCAAGAGCTGGGTAGGAGTTAGCTGATTAGTGTATTGGATCTTTTCGATCCTCAAAACCCCCTCAAAACTTGGTTAATGTGGGGAGGATGGGCGGGGACTTTTTCATTTGACTGAGAATATATCAGTGATGACCAGTGTCAAAGACCAGCCTTTTAGGACCAAGAGCGATTGTGAAATTTCAATTTATTTGAAATTTCTGCATTGCATATAGGGCACTTTTTCGTGATATAACCCAAAAAAAAATTCCAAAGGGATCGACAACTCATGCATTGTGTGCAGAACATGATGGTGAACAATTCGCACTATTTTCAACTTGGGTCCCTTAACACCCTGTAGAGAAACTTTAAAAAAAAAGGACTTTTAACTTTCCCGGCCATCTACATTTTCAAGGTTGTTTTGTTTGTCAGGGCGAACATGTCGAAATTTGACAGAAACGGTCAATTCCATTCATACTCCACCAGGTCTGTGGACAAATTGAGCACGACGCTGCAAAGAGCATCGGCATATGAAAGGTCCGCAGCATACGCTGGCGTCAGATTTTACAATGGGCTTCCCGATGCCATTCGAAATATTGAAAGCCCGAACCTCTTTAAAAAGCGATTGAGGGACTTCTTAAAGATGCGTTCAGTCAGCTTATTTAGCCGCAAGTTTTAATTTTAGTCGTAAGCGCAGCATCGCTTATTGGCTGATCTGAGGAGGCTGGTTCATGACAGCCAATGAGCATCGCTGCGCTTACGACTAAGACTAAAACTTGCGGCTGAATAAGCTGACTGAACGCACCTTTAGTCGACAGATGCATTTATGCATCGAACGAACTGTAGCCCTTGTGTTGGGTCGCTGACCTACCAAGATGGGTGGCTTTTTGTTGGTGACTGATGGTCTGACCGACTGTTTTAATTATATGTTGTTTGTACTAATCGTTATGTGATGTAGTTTACTTTTTTTATATTGACAAATCCTACACCTACTACTTTGTAGCCAATAAGGAAATAAAGAATTTGATTTGATTTGATTTGACAACGGTTTTTTGTCAGATCAGCCATTTATCAGATATCTACTTTAAAACACAGCGTTATATAAATTTCTCGTGACGCGCTTGAAACTACCCCCCACTTCAACCGCTGTTTACGCGAATTGGGTGGAACCTAGGCATGTTGTTGATAGAACCTTTTCGATGCAGAATTTAGTGGGGAATATTTTGAGTCCTATACTTATTTTACGTGCAAGTGACCGTTTGGCAGAAAAATGAGAAAAGCCAGCACCGTGTCACTTTTAGGGGCGGTTTTCACCCCATAACTCGGCTAGCGCCAACGGGACATTTGGGGACTTTTTTTTGGTGAATAAGAACATGCTTCCGAATGTCTCTGCAAAAATTCAGCTTTATATCAAAGATGTCTACCTCTACCATATAAAATTATCAAACGGTCCTGGACTAGTATGGGAGTGGCAGCGGCGGTGATCACTACTTTTCCTGGGACCCTATTTTCGGTGCAAATGTGAACTGTTCCTATAGGAACTCTTCCCTCAAAATCAGGGGAAGCGGCATTTTCAGGTACATTCACGCGTGATCACGCCCGTTCTCCTAGGAGCTACCGAGAGAACAGCTCATTCCCTGCTTATGTCAATCAAAGCAAAGGACTGCCAAGAGTCCAAATTGAAAATCACTAAAAAAAGCACATTGTTCATAGGTTGGCAACGCTGAATGCACCAAAAATACAACTAAAACAATTGCGAAATGACAGATGACAGATATAACTTTGACAATTGAAATTCTCGTTCGGCGTCCTTTCAAAAATTTCAATTTTACGTTGCAATCTCCAATTTTTCGAAAGTTTCTTGAAATAATTTGGGTAAAATGGATCCATTGAACGCGGCATTGGCGGTCCATGTAATCGCGGACTTGGAAGCGGCCGAAGAAGATGCGCGCCAACTCGGCAAACGATTTGTGGACGATAATGGGAAGAATCCTTTTGAGGAACTTTCCGAAGTGCAGTTTGTGCAGTATTTCCGCGTGACACAAGACTTGGCCCGGCACATCACAGAACCAGTCACGCCATTTATCCCAGTACCCGGGGAAGGAAGCCGGCTGACCGTAGCAAGTAAAGTAGGTACCACGTTTGGACAATCAAGTACCTACCAAAATCCTGTTTTTCCTGATACAATAATATGACGTTATGAGTTATGATATCAAGTAGCAATACACAGGGAGGCTAGAAGACCCGTTGGTGTTATTTTTGAAAGTCTTGAAAAATTACAATTCGATTTCAAATATCATTATGACAGCTGACAGCCAAGCTTCGACATTACACGGACATGTACGAGGTGTGTACGAGTATAGCCGAAAAGTGGACACGAAAATACCACTTTTAGAACCGGGGAACTGATCACGTGTATCGAAAATAGGGCCCCTGGGATGTCGAGGGGCAAAAAATATGATGCGT
Organism: Anaspis maculata; assembly: GCA_949128115.1. Taxonomy (NCBI): domain Eukaryota; kingdom Metazoa; phylum Arthropoda; class Insecta; order Coleoptera; family Scraptiidae; genus Anaspis; species Anaspis maculata. The sequence continues at coordinate 37,384,437 of OX421968.1, forward strand.
TTTTTTCAGTCTTTGTAACTTCTTCGGCTCTCCAGTTCTTTGTTATTGTTGTAGGCGGCGTATGTGGGCGGCAGCGGTCACTCTTTTTTGCTGTGTTCTTGAATGAACAAAGGAACCTGACAGTATTGTCAGTATTAGACCCTATCTCCGTGTCTTCTTTGTAGGGGCGGCGTCTGGGGCGATGACACGTCCCTTGACTCGTGGTCGCCTCTCCTGGTTTCTCGATTACTGCGTTGGGGGCGGCGCGCCACATTGGGGGGGGGGGCGATGGCAGCCAGTCATCGCCGCATCTCCGTGGGAGGTCCAAGGGGCAAAGAACATGAAGACTTTTTTGATCTCTGTAACGTCTACGGTTCTCAATTTCTTCGTTAGGGGCGAAGTACGGGGGCAGCAGCGACTTTCACTACTTCTTCTTGTGATGTCGAAGACACAGGGAACGCGATGGTTTTTGTCCCGTCGCGTCGTTGTAACTTCTTCGATTTTTGAGTTCTTTGTCGGGTCGGGAGTGGTGTATGAGGGCGGCGGGGTATTTTTTGTCCTGTTGTGTCAAATGAGCAAAATACAGGGTGGTCTAGATTTCAGTCGACAAACTTTGCAGGCGATAGAAGATGAAAAAAGAAGTCGGCTCATTTCGAAAAATACATATCTAAAATGCACATTGAAAAAGTTACAGGCCTTCAAAGTTGCAGAAAAAAATTGTTTTTTTCTTGATCTGAGATAGTTCTTCATCCTTCCCAATGTCAAAAAAGTTATTCCCCCTGAACAGCTTGTCGCAGGCGCTCGGATATAATTACATCCCTTATGCCCGTATTCATATAGTCGTTGTCAAGTGCACCTTGTTCAAGTATCACTTTTTACCAAGCTGTAACTCAAGCACGATTTCTCTTTCATGGACATATTTTAGGCTATTCCCGTGAAATAGTATTCCTCGAAGAAAGCCGAAGTTATGTCTATGAAACAGAATTTGTACTTGAGTTACAGCTTGATTTAAAGTGGTACTTGGACAAGGTGCACTTGACAACGACTATGAATACGGGCATGAATGCATCGACCAGTGGTAGCATTTCCGTGTTGAATTAAGGCCAACTCTTCAATCGTGGTACCTACCTTATGTTTTTAGAGCACTTTCCCAAAAAACGGAAAGGAGGCGCTTTCAGCTTCACTTTCACTTTGTTCGTCCGTCCGTCCGTCTGTCCGTCCGTCCGTACCCGAGATCACTCCTCAGGGAAGAAAGATATCGATGTGGTGTAAACGCTGATTATTAGTACATATGTCTAGAATGTCAAGTTGAATTTTGGTTTTTTGTTATTCTGCCGCCATCTTTGATCCGCCATTTTGAATTTCTCTTAAAGTGATCCAATTGAAATGAAATTCGCAGACAATGTAAACCACATCAAGATCTATCCAATTTTTGACAATTAATGCCCTGCCGCCATCTTGTATTCTCCATATTGAACATGTCTCGAAGTAATAGAACTAGGAGAATTATGCCACAAAGAAAAGAGATATCGATGTGGTGCAAACGCCAATGAATTGCGTACGTGTCCACTATATGAAGTTGACCAATGATTTTTGGTCATTTGGCTGTCATCTTTAATCCGCCATTTTGAATTTCTTTGAAAGTGGTCCGATTTGAGTGAAATTTGCAGGCGATGTGAACTCCAATTAGATACATCCAATTTTCGACAATTGATGCTCCGCCGCCATTTTGTATTCTCCACATTGAACACGTTTCAAAGTGATAGAACTAGGAGAATTATGCCTCAACGAAAAGAGATATCGATTTGATGCAAACGCCAATCGAATGCGTGCGTGACCACCATATAAAGTTGACCAATGATTTTTGTCATTTGGCCGCCATCTTTGATCTGCCATTTTGAATTTCTCTGAAAGTGATCCGATTTGAGTGAAATTTGCAGGCGATGTGAACTTCATTAGGATACATCCAATTTTTGACAATTGATGCCCCGCCGCCATCTTGTATTTTCCATATTGAACGCATTTCAGAGTGATAGAACTAGGAGAATTATGCCTTAACGAAAAGAGATATCGATGTGGTGCCAACGCCAATCGAATGCATACGTGTCCACAATATAAAGTGACCAAATATTTCTGTCACTTGACCGCCATCTTTGATCCGCCATTTTGAATTTCTCCGAAAGTAGTCCAATTTGAGTGAAATTTGCAGGCGGTGTGAACTTTATTAGGATACATTCAATTTTCGACAATTGATGCCCCGCCGCCATCTTGTATTCTCCATATTGAACATGTTTCAAAATGATAGAACTAGGAGAATTATGCCTTAACGAAAAGAGATATCGATGTGATGCAAACGCCAATCGAATGCGTACGTGTCCACCAAATAAATTTGACCACTGATTTTTGTCACTTGGCCGCCATCTTTGGTCCGCCATTTTGAATTTCTCTGAAAGTGGTCCGATTTAAGTGAAATTCACAGGCGATGTGAACTTCATCAAAATACATCCGATTTAGGACAAATGATGCTGTCGCCATCTTGGCCGCCATATTGAAATTTCTTATCACTTAACGATTTTCATGGAGCTTGGGACTTACCTTTGTTTCAATTCAATTCAATTCCTTTATTTGTTCCCTCGTAAATACAAGAAATACCCATGGAGGGCGTGGGACATGTCAAATTATCAATAATAAACTACCTATAACAAAACAACAAACTATATACAATAACAAGAGATACTCGAGGACAAATCACCAAGAGTGTGATATAATCTTAATATAAATAAAAGAAAATGAATATGCAAGACATAACGCTATACAATAAACACTTGAATAAAAACTTATCACAGAGAAAAGAAGACGAAGCAGAGGAACCAGAGTCATCCCCGTAGGCTACCCACCCCGTCATCGGAAAAATATTCAGAAAGAGAATAATACGCCCTCCCAAGGAGAAAGTCTTTGAGCTGTTTCGTATGATCATTCTTATTCTCCAGCCAAATTCCAACATTCTGCCGCCATCTTGGCCGCCATATTGAAGTCTGTTATTAGTGGAACGATTTTCATGAAACTTAGAACTAACCCTTGTCTATAGTAGAGGAACTGGTCTGAATATGAGCCAGGCATTTAATATGGGCCCCCCGTTCATCCACGGAGCAAGTGATGCCATCTACCAGGTGGTGTGTAAAGGACCCCGCACGATTCTTATGGAAAATGGCTCCCGTTAAATTCTCCGAATTTTTGATATGTTGTAGCTCATGAGATACTTATCGAATACCGTGAACCCTAAACTCAAATAATGAACAGTTTTTTACCCACAGGGGGTTGAAGTTGGAGGTTTTGACGGCTTCAAAATGATATTATGACGTTAATAAAAGCTTTCTATTTGGTTTCTCTTCAAGTTGTGTTTCATGCTAAATGTATTTATTTGACAGAAAAATATCAACCCCCTCCTCCATTCCCAACCCCTATCTACCATCATAAAATTCGAGATTACTCCCAAAAGCCATGCGGATGGCTTCTGTGATTTAAATTATGAATTTTGACATAAAAATTATTTTCCACCCCTAATGTTGGGGTGCCGATTTTCCAATTTTCCTCAACTTATACTTACTTATAATTCTGCTGAACAAAAAGTTCTCATACCAAAACTTATTTTTATGAACAGTTTTTGTTCTGCAGGGGACTGAAGTTGAAGATTTGAGAGCATAAATATTGAACTTCAGTCCCCCGCAGAACAAAAACTGTTCATAGGAATAAGTTTTGGTATGAGAACTTTTTGTTCAGCAGAATTATAAGTACACAATACCAAAAATTCAGCCAAATTAACCGAGGAAAATTGGAAAATCGGCACCCCAACATTAGGGGTGGAAAATAATTTTTATGTCAAAATTCATAATTTAAATCACAGAAGCCATTCGCTTGGCTTTTGGGAGTAATCTCGAATTTTATGATGGTAGATAGGGGTTGGGAATGGAGGAGGGGGTTGACATTTTTCTGTCAAATAAATACATTTAGCATGAAACACAACTTGAAGAGAAACCAAATAGAAAGCTTTTATTAACGTCATAATATCATTTTGAAGCCGTCAAAACCTCCAACTTCAACCCCCTGTGGGTAAAAAACTGTCTATTATTTGAGTTTGGGGTTCACGGTATTTGATAAGTATCTCATGAGCTACAACATATCAAAAATTCAGAGAATTTAACCGGGAGCCATTTTCCATAAGAATTGTGCGGGGTCCTTTACACTAACACATTGTCGATATGTATTTTACCGGCCCCCGCCATTATCCATGTTTGTTGTTATTGAGAGATCGTGGCCGTTGTGAACCGCCGCATTCAATAACTTTTTGATGTCAGTTTGATTACATTATTTTCATATTCCTTTATATTATTTCATAGCTGCATATGCCTAATGCGACATGAGGAAAGTTTGTAATTTCATTCCAGAAGTCATTCTTATTCAAAAAAAGACAGTTTTTCCTTAACCTGTAATTTTAATGCAAGTTGAATTTTTTGAAATATGGGCCCCCGAGTGTCTTGAATATGGGCCAGGGCCTATATTCGGATTGAAGCATTATTTGAACTTATTTTTGCAAGCAATTATGTCGTCATCAAAGGCTGATCACAAATATGTACGGAAAAACCTAAACCAGATGTGTCGGCTGTGGGCACATGCGCAGCGCGCCGGGGCGGAGAAAGACGTCTATTGTACGACTTTTGCCAATAACTTTTGCAATACCTTTTTTGTTCATTTCTTTCTTTTGCTGAAGAGTGTTTTTCATTTTGTAGAGTGTTTATTCATTTAGTGTTATAATATTATGGTTTGTTTTTGAAGTTTTTGAAGGGGCCCATATTCCACACCCTCTGGCTCAATGTCAGAAATGTGCACCATTTCATTCAATTTTTTTCCATAAATATATTTTTTGTTTTTGAAATAAATTAATGCTGGGGTTTTGTTACTAAGTCTTCACACTGTACGTAAACCTTTTTACGCAGCATCAGAAATGAAAAATCACAAAATTATTGAAAAAAAGCAAAATGGGGGCCCATATTCGGACCAGTTCCATCATTTTGATTTTTGAGCCAAATTTCATTATTCTGACGCTATTTTGTCCGCCATATTGAAATTTCTGCCAAAATAACGGTAGAACCCTAATTAACATCTTGCGTCCACTAATCCTTCAAAAAGGAAGTGCGCTACTGAGCCTCATGTCCATGAGGCATATTCGCTTGTTTTTTCCCGTGAGCGTTTCGTTTTCAGTCGAAGGAGGGCGCCCGTCCCTCCGAACCAAAGGTCATTAAAATTTGCGATTTTTTTCACCTTTAGAGCGCCCCCAACAGTCCAAGCGCCCTAAGGCCATGGCCTAGTTGGCCTATAGGGTTAATCCGCCACTGCCATCACCAAATACTCATAATTAAATTCACTAGGGAAGCTGTTCACTTACCTACTGATAGTTGTGAAGTTTAGTAAGAACCAAGGGCTCTTTGTTTCTTATTGGTTATGTTACTGAAATTATGGATCAGTAAACTGTAAATTGAAAAAAAAAGTTTCAATTGAATGGATCAAAACTTGCCCGAATTTTGAAACATTTGCATATTTCGGATAGTGGAGCGAAATCGGCCTGAAAAGTCGTCGTTTTTTTTTTGAAGGTATAACAGCACCAAACCTTATAGGTCTTATAGAGAATCAAATTCCACGTATGTATGGTCATTTTGGGGATGATCTTGTGGTAGGGACCTTTTTTATGGGCAAAAAACCTCAAAAATTGGAAATTAGGAGTTCAGCATTCACAACGTTATATTTCTGGATCCAGTTGAGCTATCGGTCTGTTCTTTTTTTAAAATAAAAGTACATTGAAAAACCTTTTAAAGAAAGTTTCATTGATCTAGGCCGTATAGTTTGTCAGTTACGAATTTTTTTCTGGCGCATTGAGTTGGAACGTCGCCCGGCATGTGCTTGCATACAGTAAACCGCCGCGCCGTGCCGCGTTCACTGTTTGTTATGCGGCGATTTACTGTATGCAAGCACACGCCAGGCGACGTTCCAACTCAATGCGCCAGAAAAAAATTCATAACTGACAAACTATACGGCCTAGATCAATGAAACTTTCTTTGAAATTTTCTCTGATATTTCGGCTTCATTTTCTTCGCAGGTTGTATCTAAAAATTCCTACGAGGAAAGAAGTTCCTCGCATGGTCAAAAAGGGACTGCATTTTTGGTCAATATAATGTTTATTGTTCTATAAACACGTTCGTGAACAATTATCTTTAGTCAGTGATGTACCATTGGAAAGGTTTTTCAATGTACTTTTATTTAAAAAAAAGAACAGACCGATAGCTCAACTGGATCCAGAAATATAACGTTGTGAATGCTGAACTCCTAATTTCCAATTTTTGAGGTTTTTTGCCCATAAAAAAGGTCCCTACCACAAGATCATCCCCAAAATGACTATACATACGTGGAATTTGATTCTCTATAAGACCTATAAGGTTTGGTGCTGTTATACCTTAAAAAAAAACGACGACTTTTCAGGCCGATTTCGCTCCACTAGGAGTTTTTGAACCTTTAAACACAAATATCTCCGAAACCGCTGCTCCAAGAGTAGCAATGTAACGCCAATTTTCTCTTCAGAATTAAACGCTGAATTCAATACTTTCATCGGTTTTCCAAAATATCCAGTGGCGTAGAAAGTAGGGGGGTAAAAGGGTTATTACCCCCCCCCCCCCTCATACCTACGGCACTGCGTCATTCTGAATTTTTTTCAAGAAATCACTGGGAACGTGTTTCTCAACTATACAGGGTGTTTCAAACATAAGTGCCATCCTTTTCACCCCAGATCCAGATTTTCAAAATATAAAGATTGTGCTATTTCTTCATTTTTTTAAAAGTGCCCCTGAAAATAGTTACAGGCCTTCAAAGTTCAATTTTTTAATTTGTTTTCCATTCATAACTTTTATACGGTTGACCCGATTTTGCCCACATTTCAACCAGGGTGTGCTGAAATACGTCTCTATTGAACAATGATTGCGTATTTGAACAAAAATGCCCAGTGGCGTAGCTGGTCGGGGGTAGCCCCCCTTTTTCCCCCCTCCCCTACTTTTCTAGTGCTATCTATCTAGATTTCTAGATTGCTTGTTTAGTTTGCAAAAAAAGTTACCCTTGCAAAATTTTGATTAGGGGCTTCATTCTTGAGATATTTGGGTTTGAAACTTCTCGGAATCGCTACTTTCCAGGGCCCAAATTGTTTTTCCCTAAATAACTTCATGTTTTTCATCAAAAATGTTGGTTCATCAACTTGAAACACCTGGAAAACCTATTTCAGTTGAGAAGTCATGAGTTTCCTTGAATTTTGATTTTTAATTTTCTAAAAAACAATTTGCGCCCTGGAAAGTGGCTATTCCGGGTTGTTTTTCGAAGTTTCAAACCCAAATATCTTGAAAATGAAGCCCCTAGTCAAAATTTTGCAGTAGTAACTTTTTTTGCAATTGAACAAGTAATCTAATCTAGTTTTAGAAAATCTTCAGGGGAGTAGAAAGTGGGGAGACAAAGGGGGCTACCCCCCACTATCTACGTCACTGGGCATTTTTATTCAAATATGCCAATATTGTTCGATAGAGACATATTTCAGCACACCCTAGTTGAAATTTAGACAAAATCGGCCCAACCGTATTGAAGTTATGAATAAAAAACGAATTAAAAATTGAAGGCTGAAGGTCTGTAACTTTTTTCAGGGGCACTCTTAAAAAATAAAAAATAGCACAATCTTCATATCTTGAAATTCTAAATCTGGGGTGTGAAGGATGGCGTTAATTTTTGAAACACCCTGTATGTTTAAATTTGAGCAAAATCGGTCAAACTGTTCAAAAGTTATCAAGAAAAAAACAATTTTTGTCTGCAACTTTGAAGGCCTGTAGCTTTTTTATGTGCATTTTGGATATTGCCTTTTTGGGGTGGCTCGACTTCTTTTTTCATCCTCTATCAGCCTGCAAAGTTTGTCGACTAAAACCTGGACCACTCTGTATATAGGTTAAATGGAGTAGCCCCCGGCTAGGCTCCGCCTTAATAAAGATGATTATTATCATTATTATTATTTCCGATTACTGTGTCGGCGGCGGCAAATAGGGGTGGTTCTCACTATTTCTCTTGGAATATCTAAGGGGCATGATGCTTTTTCTTGAACCGCGGAATCGATTCTTTTCAAATTTGGCACACATGTTTACCTGGTACACGTGTCTGACGTGGAGCATAAAATCAAGTCCGATTTCAGCAAAGTATTTGAGATCCTCTTTCATTCCTTGATTTTTCGTCATTCGTCTGGCCTAATTTCACCCAGTCAGCATGGTTTCCTGACGGGTAGATCGACGGTGACAAACTTGGCCTGTGCCACACAATACATTTCCCACGGTCTGGACCCTTGTATGGTCTGGACACATCGGAGTTACATCTGGAGTTACATCTATTTCAGCAAGGCATTTAATACTCTCGATCGTGATTCCCTGATAGATTTTGTTGGTAACTACTAAGTGCACGGAAGATCATCGTTCGTTTAGTGCAATGTCTTCAGCCACTGCTACCGTAAAATGGGGTGAATAGGGTCAATTTTGAACTTTGAGGCTGTGTAAGTCAAAAGCCTTCGTTTGGAAAAATTGAGCCATGCGGCCATAACATCAGTCCATGGTCATAGAATCGAAGGATATCAGTAGTTTTCAAAAATCCCTGCGGGGACGACCTATATATTTTTTACACCCTGACCCTATTCACCCCAAAGTTGGGGTGAACCTCGGGGTGAACCTATTGAAATTGCATGGAAAAATGTATTCAACCACTGTTGGTGTCAATGGGGTCAAATGAAATATTTTTTAAAAACGTATCTTTTTTTGGCATGCACAAAAAAAAACGTTTGGATATATTTTATTCTATTTATTCGACTTAATATCAAACTTCTGAAACATTAGTTATAAAAAGTTGTGATTGAGCCGGAATTTCAGTTCTGCCAACCTAAGCCTGTTCTGTTGTCTCCTCAGTATATTTCCTGTGTCTTTTGGAACGTGGTTGGGTTTATAGAATCCTAGAATGGTGACCCTATTCAAACTTGATAACCTGAAAACCGAAATCCACCACTGAGACAAAAGTCTCAATAATATTGGAAAACTGCTGATGGGAGTTTGTTAAGGAATGTTTACCTGCAACAAATATATGTGCCAAACCTCGCTGAAATATTTGGATACAGTCGATCTACGTCAACTTTCTGAAACTACGATTTTAACTGAAAAATGACACATGTTTCAGGATTTATAGGCAACTAGTAGTAATGTCTCAGTGATGTTTGGTCAATATAGCTGACAGCTGAGAGTCCTGTCTGTCTAATGTCACAATTCAAATGGTATATGTATCAAGAGACCGCTAAGGCAACACATTTTTTTTCTTTAGTATAATTTAGTGGCGAGTGGCGCGCTCACTTTCGACTTTTGTACTTTTGTAAGTTGTTCTCAGCTGAAAGTAGAATCTCTTGAGGTGAGGGGATTATCCTGTGCGTAAAAGTCAAATTTTTTGTTCGTGTGATGGAGGAACTTATGTTGGTCGTTGTTCACGGATAACAAAACACAGTTCCAGTCAGAGAACCTGAGTTGTATCACGATTTTTTCCAGGACACCACGTTTTCGTATCCGAATTTTGCGAGCACGCCAGTTTCGTATATCGTAAAAATCGACCAGCCCCTTGCGTAGCCACCCACAGCCGTGCCTATGCACAGCCCGCAAGCTAACATTGGCTTCGTACAAATACGAAACCCTAGGTCTTGCGTAAAGTGTCGTATCTTTATTGTCTTTGTCTAGCATAATATATCTGCATGTTCTCCTGTCGTCGCTGAAATTATAACAATATGGCGGCCTTTATCCACGGGCACGACTTTGCACGATCGTTTCCAATTGCAAAGACGAATGACAATACGCAAGTTTATACAATAGATAATACGCAAGCTCCGTATACGAAATTCGTAAACAAACGGCGTGCTCCCCGTACCGAGCTGAACTCATTGGATTATTTGGGGTGGCTGTATTTCCTGCAAAAATTAGACAAAATGGCCGAGCCTATACACCAACATTGAGCAGCTAAGACAAGGCCTAGCTCAAAATTGAGAACAACACTGGCCCAGTACTAGTGAGAAGGGCAATTGATCGAGGAGGAGAAGGTTTGTGGTGGTTGTGGCTGAGAGAGGTCATATTCAAGGGGTAAGTACTCAGAAGAAATGAGGATGTTTGTGATCACAAGCTATAATTTTTTGTTTTTGTTTTGGTTTGGTCAAACTCATTAGGCGATAGGTAGTATTCTGCACGGAATTCTCACTTACTGTTCGTTGCTCATCTGTTAGTTTTTTGGTTAATTCCTGTTTTTTTCCCGTTGTTTTTTGTATTGTTCAAACCATTAACCGTCGGTTCCACAAAACAGATAATACGAGATTAGTTGATTTGCGATTTTCGTTTTCCAATTTGTAGCTGACTGATCAATGGAAATGCTGGTTTATCCCTCAATAATGGAAATATGATGGGTCCAGTACAGATTCCAGGCATTTTTTGTGAGTAACCACCTAGCATTCAGCAGAAAAAAGGTCAGTTAATCTGCAATCAGCCTTGATCGCTGATCATCTTTTTTGTGGAACTGACGGTAAGAAGCAAAAAAGGTTCGTCTCCTATCCCCGTACGACATCTTTAATTTTGAGTCAGCCATTTCGATGTTGCATTTTATAGCCTACGCACCTAACTCGATGTCGGAAAGTGTTTTGTTTTAATTAGATCAGCGCGCCGCTGTTTTGAATGTCGATAACGGTAATTTTTATACAGGGTGGCCCAACGAAAACAGAACAGAGGGATTTCAAGGCATTTCACCTCATTTTTTTGAAAAAAGCTCGAACAGGTCGTTTTTTATATTGAGGGGGACATCTGAAATATACATTGGCGGATTTCTATCTTTGGCCCCCTCACCCCCACCCGCCCCAACTTCGAAGTTTCAAATGACACCACCCACTTTGCGATACATCAAATTGAAGAGAATTAAATTCTCTTTCTGAAAAAATATTTCTATAATTTTCAACCCCACCCCCCTTCTTCCTGAAATTGTCAGAGTTTCCAATGTAATATTTTGATCTCTTAATTCTCTTCAGTACAGTCAACGTCATCCTGCACAGCATCGAGGGAGAAAATTTTTTGTGTAAAAAGTGCCACCCAAATTCACCCCTTCACTCCCCCACCTCAACTTCAAAATCAAAAATGACACTACCTACTTTGTGATACATCAAATCGAAGGGAATTGAATTCGCTTCCTGAATAAAATATTTTAAGAATTTTCAAAAAGTTCCCTTTCCCCCTAAAATACTCCGAATGTTCAATTTATCAGGAGAGGGGTTGAAAATTTCAAAAAAATTGTTTTCAGAAAGAGAAATCAATTTCCTTTCATTCGATGTATCACAAAGTAGGTGGTGTCTGTTATGTTTTGAAATTGGGGTGGGGAAGAGGAAGGGGGTGAATTTTGATAACACCTTTCTCCACCGAAAATTTTCTCCTTAGATGCTATTTAGGATGACGTTGATTAAATTGAAGAGAATTGAGGGGTCGAGAATATAAAATGGGACAGTCAGAAAAATTTAGAAAGATGGGGGGGGTGGGGTCGAAAATTTTGAAAATATTTTTTTCAGAAAAAGAATTTGATTCTCTTTGATTTGATGTATCGCAAAGTAGATGGTGTCATTTGAAATTCTAAAGTTGAGGTGGGTAGGGGTGAGGGGGCTGAAGATAGAAATTTGCCAATGTATGTTTCAGATGTCCCCCTCGATATAAAAATCGACCTGTCTGAGCTTTTTTCGAAAAAATGATGTGAAATGCCCGAAAACCCCTCTGTTCTGTTTTCGTTGGGCCACCCTGTATTCGTCTGTGGAGCCCAACAGATGAATGAATAATAATTTTTTCTCTCCTTATTGGCTTTTATCTGCCATAGAAGTTTGCCCGTTTATCTATTCATTAATTATATACATAGAAAAGTACAACACAACATCGAGACTTTTCACCGAGAATCGAACTCGGGACTTCCGCACACAGCAGGCAGCGACAGAACCACCTGCGCTGCGTCACAGAGAGTTTTTTGTTATCTATTTTTCTTTGTTAAATCGGTGGCTGAAAATCTGCAGGTTTTGGCTTTTCCTAGCTAGCGCAGACGCATGAGTTCCACCCCCTAGCTTTGCGAACCTACAGCGCATGTCATGCCGCTGAATATCGCATATTAGCTAGGTGTTGATGTCCAAAGGGTCAAAATCGCTTAATAAACAAAAATGTGGCAGGTAAAAAACCCACGTTTTATTGGCGGTCCCCGTATTGAAATGTGACAAGTAGATCTTTTTTATAAATTGTCATATCTTAGTGAGGTGTCAACAGATTTAGTTCATTGTGGTTTTGAAATGTTGGAAAAAGATCATTCTTTCGAATTCCGTCATATGCGCTGTCAAAATAAAAATTCTTATTCAAAAAGAAACGAGGCCAAAAGTACCCCGAATGATTAACCTCGTCCGCCATCTTGGATTTTAATAACTTTACCATTTGGATAATAATCAAAATTTGTCACCGGTTCTTTCAGCTAGCTACCAATACCAAGTTTGTTGAAATCGGATTAGAAACAAAAATTTGGCGAGGAAAATAAAACAGTACGGTTTTATTCAGGGTAGTAACGTTGGACCCACTCTGTTCAATGTTTATTTATATAAATGACATATCTTCCGCTGAATGTGAGTCACTGTGTACTCTGTATGCCGATGACATTTCGATGTGTGTGTCCGCTGGCGTGATTAGGCATTTCCATTGACGTCACAGCAGTGTTGCCAACTGTCCAGAATTGCCCGCCAAATTTGAACTTAATAATGTTTGGGAACAACCGAACTACAGGGCGCTTATGGAGTTCCAGTTTCTGCATTTTTTTCCTCGGCTACCTTTTTGAGTTTGAGTTTGAAACTTTTGTATCAAGTTCAAAGCAATGTCCTTGATGCGCCTGCAAAATAAGTTCTCGTGGAAAAGTGTGTTTTTTTGTGAAAAAGCAAGCCAAACTTGTTAGGTTAACTGCACAGGGTAGTGGTGAAAATTCATATTTCCCGACAAAATTGGGCATGAACTTTGCCTCCAAACCTCACCTGAATGTTGGGGGTTTACGTTCCCGGCATTGCTGGAGTGATATGCCTTGTGTGGGGCTAGGTATGTACCTCTTCGGTTTGTGCTTCCCAATCACCCAAATACTTGAGGCCCAGCTTTTACTGCTGGATTAAAGAAACAAACAATAGTTTTTGTTTATATTTTATATTTTAAAAGTGCAGGAATGTCTTCACTTCGGTTGTAGAATATGGACAAAGGCAAAACATGGAAGTTTAACTCGAACAGCTGTTCGGCCACCGAAGATGTAATCGGTCACCGCAGCCCTACTTGACAGAAATTTCACACCTGATTTAACGATATTGAATTTTCAACTACAACTTGATTGTGTCAAGATACATTTTTTAAAAATACAAATATTTATTGTTCTATTGAGGATTCTAGGCTCCAAATTGTGGTCGACGTAGCAATTCCTCAGTCCGTAGATTTTCCCATTTTTAGATTGCCGAAGGCCACAATTCTTGACACAGGTACTTCCTGAAACTAGATAGGCTTAGCAACAGATAATTTTGTGCAAACATCATAACTGTATTACAGCAATTTAGTTACCCATCCTAATTGTTATCGGTCCAACCTCCGTATATTTTTTCAAGTGTATTCCTCCCTTCCTCCTTTTCATTTCTTGGCGCTTTGGGATACATTCTGTGATGCCTCGTACTTCCACGAGCCCCAGCGTTTCGAGAAAACCATGAATTTCTCATTTTTTCCTCAAAAAAAAGATTCAACCACTCCAAACTCCAACCCAACGTTTACGTTCATTGAGCCCTCTACATCTCTAGTCATGCTTTCTCCATTGCTTTCACAAGCCTACATGTTTCAATTGACAATAGTTTCCATTTTCTACTTCACTATAGTTGTAATATTTGCTGTGATATAAGCACATGTGAACCACATGGGATCGGCTCCGAGTATCTTCATCTTCTGTTGACCAAATCGTACACCTGACTTGACAATCTTGAATTTTCAGTTGATGGCTTCATCGCGGCAAGACACATTGCTTAAAAAATCCTGAAATTTCTTCTTGTAAGCAGGATTTGAGGTAACATTGTGGTCAACTTAGAAATTCCTTGGTCGCTGGATTTTCCCCATTTCACGATCGCCACAGGTCACAGTTTTTGCCACAGCCATACTTTCTGAAATCAGAAGGGCGCTTAGTAATGGATAATTTGTAAAATCATCTCACATTTATTCTGTATTCTAACAATTTAGTCAGCTTTTTACCTTATCGGCAGGATAATAAACTGGCATATTTTCTCCTTCCCAGATGTCTTTGAGTCGCATTTCTTGGCACTTTGAGATACTTCCTGAAATGCTCTTTTCTTCCAGGAATCTAGTTTTCCGAAAAAGTCACGGATTTCTTTTTTTCGACGAAAATGATTTAAGCTCTCCACCAAACTTTCTTGTTTATTGAGCTATTTGGGGCAGCACATCTCCAACTATCAGTATTGATCGAAGCGCCAGAGTTTCGTGAACAATTATCACGCACAAACTTGCTTCCTACTGTATCCAAAATCTCAAAAAAGTACTTTTTTTACAATCATAACAACGCGGGTTGTTCCCTAACACTTTTTTGACGTTATAAATTCAACTAGGTTGGCAACACTGACGAGCTCGTGACGTCATGTGGAAATGCCTAATTGATGATGCGGTGAGGAGATGTGATTCTGTCAACAGAGCGATTTCTGGCTGGTCGAGTAGCAATGGATTAGTCCTCAATGAGGATAAGTCTGCACTTGTTTTATTTTCAAAGAATGAATTGGATTACAGTCTTCTTACCAGACTGAATGGTAGGTCCTTGGCTCACAACCCCTCTGTCAAGTTCCTTGAACTGCGCATTGATAGGGGATTGACTTGGTCAGGCCAGGTGGAAGATGTCAAGGGTAAATTAGCTAGACTTGTGGAAGTTACGCGGAATCGTTACCAGAGCAACTCTTCTGACCTACTACTTCGCCCATGTGCAGTCTGCTCTTTCTTACGGTATCTTGTGTTGGGAGGGGGGGGGGATGTGTTGGATTTAAGGACATTTTTATATTGCAAAAAAATCATTCGTAACATTTGTTCGGTGGACCGTCAACATTCCTGTCGGGTACTTTTTTGTGACCTACAGATTTTAACTGTGTACTCGTTGTATATATTAGCTTCTGTCGTTTATGTTCGTGACAACTTTCCGAAGTTCCCCAAGTCAGGTGATGGCGGTGGTGGGTGTGTGACACGACAGAGAGGTCGGCTTTGCGTTCCGCCACATAGGACTGCTAAATCTGGGCGAAGCACTTGCATCATGGTCGTGAGGTTCTATAACCACCTCCCGTCTGAGGTCAGGAGAATGGACACTCGCCTCGGTTTTGTCAAATCGGTCAAGAGGCTGCTCCTAGGGCGTGCGGTGTACTCCTTTGAGGCTACTTCCGTGGCGTGAATGTAGAGTAGACAGACGCGTGGTGGATTCTTTCTGCTTTCGCATGGTTATATTTCGTGCATAATGTACTATTGTTAGGTCTCGATAAGTTTCAACTTCAAGGCAATAAACAGTATTTATTCACAATGAATTAGCAATATAGCAATTGATATATTCCTAACTTTTAAAAAGTTGGAAAGTGAATGATTCTATGGCGCGATGTGACGGAGAAAAAGTGTCTGCCCTGAGCAGGATTCGAACCTGCGTCTTCCATTTGCCGGATGGATACTCTAACCACTAAGCTATTAAGGGAGACAACAGTTCCTCCGTCACATGCCCACATGAGAGCCGCCACAGTACTCCCCCTCCAGAGACGTCGTTCGTCTCGTATGTCATCCGTGTTCACCGTTCTTATAAACCGTTGTTCGGTACCCCCCAGCTAGGGCGACGGATAGGACGTGGGTGGACGTAGGAAGAGAAGTGGCGGTGCTATTCAATTGTTCGCTGTTACTTGTTTATTTAAGTAGCGTGTTGCGTGCGTGTTATTGTTGTTCGGGGTCACCATTTATGGCGCGATGTGACGGAGAAAAAGTGTCTGCCCTGAGCAGGACTCGAACCTGCGTCTTCCATTTGCCGGATGGATACTCTAACCACTAAGCTATCAAGGGAGACAACAGTTCCTCCGTCACATGCCCATATGAGAGCCGCCACAATTCCTTACAGGTGGGAAAATGATTTTGTTGACAACTGCCAAATTTTTATCTTCAACCTCTTCGCCCCCACTCCACTCTACTTTGGAATTTCAAATGGCAATCTTGTGATACATCAAATTGAAGGCAATAAAATTCTTTCCCCATCAAACATATTTCTATTTTTTTTTACCACTCACCAACCCTTGTGAAAATCTTCTCTTTGTTGATGAAAGGACACTTTTTTCCTATAAACTCTCGATTCTTGAGAAATAGACTTTCCAGCAACAGGTTGATTTTTATTCCAAGGGAGTCATCTAAGATACGTATGGCCAAATTTTTATCTTCAGCCGTGAAACACATGCTCACAAAATCATAATTAATGCTTCTGATTTACTAGTTATGGCTAGTAGGCTAGTTATGACATGACCCAGTTAACAGCCAAAAAGTGATTCTGATTACCTATTAGAAAGAAAAAATTGTTCACAAAAATCCTTCCTTCTAGGACTAGGTGCTGTAACGAACAGGCGGACAAACAGACGAACAAAGCTAGGACGTAAGCGCTTTCCGACAGGTCGGTTCTTTATTGAATTGGTGTATATTTCTATGTCCACGCGTTATGAATTTGAACGCAATCGGATAAAAATTGTTAATTTCAAAACTCCTGCGATTTTTAGTGCTGCCTACTATTTTCTATGGTTATTGAGCCAAAATGTATCTTAGTTTGGATGCTAATATCCTCCAATTACCTATTACTGGCTGTTTTAAAATGTGGATTGGCTTTGTCGATCTCGGTCGGGAACACAATCATGAACACTCAAATTTCGTATCGCGCCGAGCAGTAGGTGGTTTTAAACAAGTGAATGTCGCCTCACGTGCGTGAGTCGCAATAGCGCATTTACTTAGTGCAGATCTGCCATTGATAGAAATGAAGTCCAGCTTAAAAATAAGATTTTTCATACAAGACAGGGGTAATTTCCAAGTTTCATGCAGTGGTGACGCCAGGGGGGGATCAGGGGGGGGGGCAGGCCCCTACTAAAGGACCTTCGACCCCCAGGTGGGCCATTCATGTTCACGTCTATAAATCAAAAATTGTGATTCCACATTAAATTTTTTGAATTTTCTTTCAAGAAGTATTTCAGCAGTGAATTTGTGTGAGAAAAAAGCTTGCGCCTCTGCTGGTTGAAATCCAACAGCATTCACTATTCTATGGTTGAGCTCAAGTTCCTTTTTTTTAAGAAAGTGTGCTTTTAATTAAGTGGTTATCTGTTTTTTTAACAAAATCCCACGAAGGGCAGTTTGAAGTTGGCGCTCACGATGATAAAAAGAAAAATTGAAGATCTTAGTTTTAAATCTAGCAGGCAAGCAGGCTTTGGCAATGTCCCCATTCCGCATTTTATTTTGAACATAAGTTTGTCGAAATATCAAGTTGCAACCCGATATCTCCAAAAATGTCTGATTGAAAGAAAAAAAACGAAGAAATTTCACCTCTTGAAGCGTATTCCGGAAACACCCCAAGATATTTCAAACAGTAGCAGCACTTTCATGAGCGTAAATCTAAAATTTCGGTTCCACACTGCAACTTCCGCAAGCAAGTGCACCTCCCCCCCCCTCACGCTCAAAAACTAGCGTCGCCAGTATGAGAAATTCCAATATGGCGGCGGAATCATGAAATTCAGCTTGAAAATAAGTAGGATCATACGTGAAAAGAGTAAGTTTCAGGTTTTAGACAATGGTTCCACTAATAAGAGATTTCAAGGTGGCGGCGGAATCATGAAATTTAGCTTGAGAATAATAATGATCATACGCATACGTGACAAGGGTAAATACCAAGTTTCATGGAAATCGATCGAGAAAATTTTAGCGAAAGAATTATTTTCATTGCTCAATTCCCAAGCATTCGGACGGGGAGCCCCGGCCGACTAGCCAGAGTCGCTCCATTTAGTGCACATAATGAGAGTACATAATTTTTTTGCCTGGAAATTAAAGGAATCTCATATCATGTCGTTACATACAGGATGTTCCGTGATTTATGTGACAAACTTCAACACTGACTAGATGATTCCAAGATGAGTTAAGACCAACAGGAAAATTGTTTTTCGCCATTGGTTACGAAGATACAGGGTGTTTTGTAATTTTAGTCACAATTTTCGACGTGCAATATTTCTGCAACGGTGACGTATATTCGATTCAAATTTTTGGTGTTACATCCCTCCACTGATACTCCAAAAAAACCATAGCAAGTAGGAAAAAATCCCAGGACCGGACTAAAAAAAAATCATCCAACTTTTTGTGTCAAAAAGTACCTTTTTTGAACGATTTTTTAAAAAAAGTTGGTTCTTTTATAATTGAGACGACGTTCAAACACACTGTTTGTTACTGCGTGCGTACTACTATAAATGCACGCCAACAATTATTTGCGCTTGGGTATATCGCTCTGAATAACTTCGCCTTTCTATTTGCTCGTTATCGCTTCCAATTTAATACTGCCGTGTCAGTCGACCCACCATTGCCTAAATACATTCAACTGTTATTCTTGAACTCTCCACCGGTTCTGCGGCAAATTCCACATTGATCGCAGCATGTGGCTTCGAGGCGACCCGACCCTCGAACAATTCTACATCATCCGCATGCAATGCCATCGTGTTTTGGAGCGGCGCCTTCGCCAATTAGGCAGATGTGTTTATTAATTTCTTGGGTTTAGGTTCGTACCCCCTGCACTGAAACAACAGTTTATTGTGCCCCAAGGCAGATGTATCTTACCCGCCTGTTGATATCTCCATGTAGATTAGATGGTCCAAACCATCGCGTATGTTCACGAATGCACTAGAGCTTTGCAACTCGTAACACTAAGATTTAAAAGGACCGCGTGTGCTCTCAAATGCACGAGAGGATCTACACTCGTAACACTATGTAGTTTTTTCTTGAAATGCTAAATGACACGACACTGTGTTACGAATGAAAATATTTCTATAGCTGAAATTTCAGATTAGAGTGAAGAACGAGTCTCTGCGGTATAAGATCGCTTGTTCTAATAATACATTCTTCACGCTTTATTATGCTGATCAGCACCTACCGTGTGTTGTTTAAAAGCCGCTTCAGCCGATATAACTTCTTTCTTATTCTTTACATACTTTGGAATTTTTTATGAGGCATTTAGGCAGGAGGGTTACTTTATTCGCTACTTTTTGCACTTCCGCAAGTATTCGACTGAAAATGATATTAGCTTTCGTTTTTCAAATGAATCATAGAGATTATCGAGCCGCGAGGGACACACCTTTCAAATGGCCGAATGAAAACTGACTCAGCCATCTGAAATGTCTGGGCTGATGGCTGATTTATGCAGTACCTATTTACAAAGGGGAATTGATCATTATTCCGCACTGTTCTCATGAGAAGTCTCCCCTATACTTTGGTCCACCAACAGATAGAGCGATCACGGAAACAGTGCATGGCCTAGTCCACTGAACATTTATTCCGCATTAGTCACAACGCAATATCAAACACATAGTCGGCTTTGCAGGGCTGTGTAAAATGTGCTTTTTCCTCTATCTGTTGGTGAACCAGAGCATATCAGCATATTCTATTTGTCTTAGTTTCTTTGCATACAGCTCATCCCCATGATTCACATATTTTTTACCTTTTTTTTTCTGTTGTAGGCAAGTCGCCAAGAAAGATAAAAGGAACAGCCGCCGGGAAAGGGACGATACCCGACTCACGAAACTGATGCTGATTATATTCATTTGTTTTCTCTCGTGCTTTCTGCCCCTGATGCTGGTAAATGTGTTCGACGATGATGTCAAATACCCAGTCCTACACGTTCTGGCATCGGTCCTGGCCTGGGCGTCTAGTGTGATAAATCCCTTTATTTACGCAGCCAGCAATCGTCAATACCGATCGGCGTATTCAAAATTACTCAGAATAGTCAAATCCAGCGTTGCCGTTTCTGAATCTAAGCAAAACATGTCGCAGAATTCGTTTAAGTCGCGAGAGAAAAACGGACAGTCAATTAATTTCAAGCCTAATCCGGGTGTCAATTAAATATTGCCTTTTTGCCATTACGTATTTTTGATTTTTCCTAGAGAAGGTATTTACGTTCTAAGGAGGCGAGAGCAGACATGCAAGACTCAACTCAAGACTAAACTGCATAGTAACTGTTGTATGAAACACTAACGACATTTCATCGCATTTGAGAAAAACAAACGCATAAAGAATACAACTAATATGATGGGAGTCAACAGTTTGTCGACAGATTTTGTATTGTTTAGAAGTATGGCAGTTGACAGAAACTGCCTGCACTTTTTTTTTGGCCAGTGAAAATTGGATCATAGTATAGGGAGCACGCCGTCTCTTCACGAATTTCGTATGTAAAACTTGCGTCTAAGGGTAGTTCCTGGCCCTCTTGATCTGAGGAAAGCATGCGCCGGTTTTTTTGAGAGTCGGCACCCGCAGCTTAACAGTTATTGACGGTGAAATCCTCGGACAAAAAGTCAAACACATCATTAGCGTTAGGGAAAAAGTAATATACGCTGATAAAAAACATCTTGAAATATGTGGTCACGACGCCATAATTAGCAAGAACTATTTCAACACACAAAACTTTCACTTACAACCGAGGGGTAAACCACCTAGATGGAAATCACTGTACATTTTCTTAGAAATACCCGGAAATACATGGAAATACCCAGTAATACTTGGGAATACCCAGTAATTTTGACAAGTATTTCCAGGGTATTTCCAGGTATTTCCTAAAAAATACTTGGAAATCACTGTACAAATTTTCACCAGGTGGTTGACCCCTCGCTTACAACCATAAACGCTTCTAAAGCTGGATTCATAGTTTCAGTAAGTTAAGAAATAAGAAATAACAGTAAGAAGTAAGGTAAGCAGTAAGCGTTAAGCAGTATGAAATGATTCAGAGTTAGCAAAAAGTAAGAAATAGGCATGCGCAATAGTTGACGTTGTTGACACCATAATATGACAGCTCAGCTGTTCACTTGACAGTCCGAGCCGAGTCCACTTTTTCTCTGTTTTGAGATTGAGTACGTAACCTCTGTGTTGTTGTTTTTACCACGAGTGTTTTCCGAAATTTTGATAATGGATTTGATTGATGACGACGAAACTGCAGCTATTGCGGGAATTCCACTAGGGTGCTCTGTTTTGACAAATAAAAAAAAAGCAACGAAGACCGAGACGATTCAAAACACGAGTCATTAATAGAAAAAGGCCATTTTACTGCACGGCACTATTAAAGGAGGCGTTATTAAAATACTGCTTACCTTATTTTACTTTTTTAGTTGTTGAATAAGAGTTATTACAGATCGCAAATTCCCTTACTTGCCCCGTCATTCCCAATTCCTAACCTAAATTTTTAGTCTCAATTTAAAGTTAGAGTGCAAATTGCATGCGGGACACAAGGACCCCTCTGACGGGCCTGATTTCTTGCACACGTGTACTGCAAGGCCTGCAGAGTCTATCTGCAAAAAATTAGCTCCCTATTCAATAACGTGAAGTTTGCTCAAAATTGGACGAATATAGGCAACCAACAATACACTAAGTACAGGGCCATTTTTGGGGCTTGTCAAAATAAAGTATAAATAAGGTCGACCTAAAGAGTGCACAAATAAAAGCAGGCACTATCCTTATAAAGAGAAATTTAACGTTGCACTAATCTGCGCAACCGTAGGTGTCAAAATAGTGCCGCTTTTATTACTGCTTGCCCTTATTTCATCTGCAATAACTCTCTAATCTTCCCGACAGCATAAGCCCAGAAGAACGTTCAGCAAGAACGTTTAGTCGTACCAACAGAGAATTTCAAAATTCACCAAGGAGTTCACACGAACCCGCAAGATATGGCACGATGCTATACGATCAGTAAGCAATAAGCAGTAAGAAATGGAATTGGACCATTTCCTTAATTCTTATTTCATACTGCTAACGCTTACTGCATACCTTACTGCCACTATGAATGGTGATATTGTTTTGCGCATGTTTATTTTCCTCACTTCTTAGGTTACTTCTTATTTCTTAACTTACTGCAACTATGAATCCAGCTTAACTGTTCATCATTTGTCCGAGGGTTTTTGACAGTCGGCAGTCGCCGGATATCGGGTCGCCGGCCAGCTGGGTGATCTGAACATGCGCCCTAGCGTGCGATAGTGCACGGAAACATTCCTTTTGCATAGTTGGTAGCACGCCTCCGTCAATTCGTCTTTCGTCTTAGCAATCGGAAACGATCGTAAAAAGTCGTGCTGTTACCATACTGTTAAAATTTCAGCGACGAAGGGGGAACATGCAGATATATTATGCTAGGATGGCGCGATTTTCGCAAGCCCACAGGTTGTCGTATTTGATACGAAAAGACAGTTGGCTTGTGAGCTGTGCACGGGCAGGAGAGGCAAGGGGTAGGGCGATATTTACTAACACGAAAGTGGCGTGCTAGCAAAATTCATATACGAACACAAACTTCGTAACCGATTGACGGCGTGCTTCCACCACAGGCGACGAAGGTTACCACTTTAGCACAGCACCTGATCTTGCTTCCATAGGACAATAATTTAGTATGTACCATTGTAATTTAAGACCATTCCTCGTAATATTTTTGCCAAAAATTCAAGACTGACAATTGAGTACCAAAAACAAGTTGAACTAGCTATTTATGGAATTCATATATATTATATGTACATGTATTAGGTATAATTTAGAGCAATAGTTTGAGGAGATATGAGTGCCAGTGCCAGGCAGCCAGTATTACGAATAGTCTCGCGAATAGTGTTTTAAAGTCTAAAAAAGTTGGGAATTGATCTGAAATAATTTTGGAACATGGAAGCTAAAAGTGATTGCAACATTGTAGTGTGCCTAGTCCGCCCCTGAAATCTTGGAACAGTTATCTTCAAGTGCTCTATTTTCGAATATCTCCACATCATCATGTTTCAATAAGACCAAATTTAAGAATATTTCAAAATAGTAACGATCATAATTCGTTTTTTTTGTCGGTCAAATATCTCCCTTTAAAAATGAGGTCGAAAAATTGAAAAACAAAATCAAAACAAAAATTGGTCACTGCCACAAATAAGTTCTTGATGAGTAACTTTCTTTCTTCCCCCTTACTTTTTTGCACAAATGTGTTCACACTGCTGAATCTGTGTTACTAACTACTGAAGTCCTCCGAGTGTTTAAAAATTATTTCAAATCTCTAATCTAAGCGGGACCCTTGAAGGCTGGTTCATCAACAACTATGCTCGCGTAGCCAATTTCAATTTCATCACCTGAAGAATGGAGTTGAATTGGTGAAATAAGGCGTTGCGGAAATAATTCCAGTGGGCTGATTCCTTGAGAGAAATCTATCATTCAGGTCGCGCTCGAAAGCTAGAAGGAGGTACTATGAATTGATCATGAAAAAATTTCTAAAATCCAAAAAAGTTGATTTAGAAGAATTATTTTTGAATTCAGGGAATGTTTCCATGATCAGTTGATAGTACCTACCTCCCTGCAGCTTTCTAAAGAAGCCTGAGACCTGAATGGTATTTCTGTCAAGGGATAAGCCCGCTGGAATTGATTCCGCAATTCCTCATATCATCAATCCAACTTCATTCAATATGCTTGAAATGATCCGAACTCGACCTTGGCGTTACCCGAAGTTGGACCACATACTAGTTGGACTCGGGCGAACTGGTTTAGGGCTGACGTAAGCATCGTGTTGGTGAAACAGCTCCGGTTACTTGATTACAGGGTGTTGCACTTTTTTGTCAATATTTTAGGAGATGGTAGAGTATTAAAAAATTAGTGGACTTTCTCCTCGACTTTCTCGAAAAAGTTTATATCGGAACGCATTATAACGGAGAAAGGGGCTTCAAAAGATGAGTTTTTGGAAATGTTTTTTTGTTTTAACTCAAAATTGTATCACTGGATTTTGACCAAATTTGGTACACAAAGTGAGTTGATGCATACCTCCAAGCTGGTCATATTGACTTTTGTCACATTTGTAAAAAATGTAATTTTTAATTTTCCAAAAAAAACCTAATCTTCATTCTTCGTTTTTTTTCCGCCAAAGTACTTATTTTTTATGCTCTACCATCTCCTAAAATATTGACAAAAAAGTGTAACACGCTGTATACATAATTGCGTTTTTGCTAAGGACCAGCTCTATGAAAATTCGAATGAGCTGAGTGGTAATTCGAACGCATTCTATGCACGGCATAAGGCTCATTGCTCATTCTGTTCTAAATGCCTCACAGAAGAATGTGGCATTGCGCATGCGTTCTGTAAACGCCACGGCCTCGATCCACGAGAGTTACAATTTACAAGTGTGTGTTGGTGCTGTAGCTTTGGTTTCCGTAAGGTGCGTTTTATTGCGTCTACTTTTGCTACTACGTAGAAAGGAAACACTGTCTCACGTGCTTTTTGAGTGTCGTTTATATCGCGAACTTAGAGGTACACTGCTTATGGAGGGCCGGGGTCTCCATGACATTTCCTCTGCAAGAAAACAACAGCTCTCAAATATCTACAAATACCCTTCAATTCTTAAAAGATGCACCTTACGTCACGAAATCATTTTCGAGTTATGCGCAACGTTATTGTCATGTATCACCGTGTTGAAAAGAAACAACATGGACTACCATGTCTTCTACACGCTTTATTGGTAAAAGCGTGATGATGACAAAGACAACTGCATAATTCCAGTCGTAGCGCATAGCGCTTGTCTCGCCCTGTCCATGCCGGTACAGAGCATCCTCTACAAACTGCGACTTACGTCATAATCTTAATTCATACGCATACGATCGATGATGTAAGGTGCATCTTTTGAGAATTGAACTGTATATTGCCAACTGAATGAGATTCAGATCCTTTGCTCTGGGCGGATAACGTCTGTTGTTGGTTGCCCTCCGATTCTGTGTTGATTAGCTAAGGTTGCTTTGGAAATGGAGGTTTCTCTTCATTATCTTTTGAATATTTTATTTTAATGAGAACGCCGACTGTTTTCTATTTTTTGCTGAGCAGGTACCTACTTACCTTATAATGCTGATGTAAACGTAATGTTATTTTTCTTTTCCTGGAGCGAACACTCATTTCATTTTTTGTTTTATTTTAAAAAATGTACCAAAAACACTTGCTAAAAAACCAACGTTTTAAGAAGCAATAAACATTATTTATTTATTTATACATTTCTTTATTTATTTATTTACTGGTAAAAGTGCGCTGTTTTATTGCTCCCTAGTCCCTACATTCTCTCTGAGACTTCTTTTCTCTCCCGTTTCGTGAGATGGAAGGAAAAGTTATTGAGCATCAAATGCTGCAGCTTTTTTTGCTGCAGAGTTCTGATTGGAACTGAAGTCTGAAATTGCTGTCAATGACCAACATGCAGGCACGGAGCTAGACTTTTAATGTCGGGTGGCCCAGGTCTGGGCCCAAAAAATCAGTGGTGGGCACAACAGGAAATGACCACCGCAGACGAAATTTTTTCGAAATAGATAGATAAAGGCTGTCTGATTTCTACATGTTTCTAGTGGGCTGCGATTCAGGCCGCGATCGGCCGATGGCGACCAGAAACACAGCCCACTAGAATCATGTTGAAATCAGACAGCCTATAGATAGATAGATGTTTATTAAGGGACCCTTTTTTACAAGGTATTTTAACCCTAGAATAATAATAATAATGCTAATACAAATACTGAGGACATTAATCTCACTTGTTTTCTATCATTTTGATTTTTAAATTTTTTATTGAAAAAAATTATGTACCTACCTAGCGAGATTTTTTTTATTTCAATTTTTTCTGGTAAGGATTTTCAAGTGGGTAGATAGATACCGATTTAGTTCTGGAACATGTACGCGGATAATATGTTCATAGGTACTTCCGTCACGATTGTGCGTTTGTCCGTCGTCATCGTCGTCATCACCTTCATTTTCCGAAAAGTGAGGCAAAGGCATCCAAACTACAGTTATGGTAGAACGAAATGTCGAAGGTTGTACAATATTTGTTTCTTGAACATCATCATCGGTTTTATCAAGTTTTTTCTTGCCGATTTGTGTCGACACAAGTCGACTTGTGTCGGTAAAGGAAAGCGCCCTATGTAGGTAGTCTAGGTAGCCCATTTATGCAATTATAGGTGCGGTGTTATTCCCAGGCACGGGGGGCCTGGGTGGGCCACGCCCACCCCAAAATTTTTGTGCCTACCCAGAGTATTCTAATATTTTTATGCCGACGATAGTTTTTAAAAAATAAATAAATAAAATGAATGATTATGTCAAAATAATATTAACATACGCCGGAGCTCCAAGGAAGAACCTAATAAAAATTAGTGGGAATATGTCTATACTTGGCAAAAAAAGTTGTAATTTGAGCCTTTCCAATATTTTTCTTCATTATCCATCGCCTATTCCAGTCTTTTAAGTCATTTAGTCGACACTGTCGACAGTTTTCAACCACTAGTTGTTCGGAAAGGTTGATTTGTCCGAATAATTTTTAATACCTATCCGAGAATAGTGATGTGAAATGGCTTCAAAAAGAACATTGCGCGATTATTTTGGTAAATTTAAAAAAGAAAAAAGTTGATAAAACCGATGATGATGTTCAAGAAACAAATATTGTACAACCTTCGACATCTCGTTCTACCATAACTGTAAGTTTGGATGCCTATGCCTCACTTTTCGGAAAATGAAGTAGATGACGACGATGACGACGGACAAACGCACAATCGTGACGGAAGTACCTATGAACATATTATCCGCGTACAAGTTCCAGTACTAAATCGGTATCGAATCGGTTATCTATCTACTCACTTGAAAATCCTTACCAGAAAAAATTGAAATAAAAAAAATCTCGCTAGGTAGGTACATAATTTTTTTCAATAAAAAATTCAAAAATCAAAATGATAGAAAACAAGTGAGATTAATGTCCTCAGTATTTGTATTAGCATTATTATTATTATTATTATTCTAGGGTTAAAATACCTTGTCATCGGATATGAATGCATCCAGATTTTGAGTCAGCGAGGGAAATTTTTGTTTTCACAGTTCTCTTTACAGGGTGTCCCATAATTAGCGTGCAATACTTCACCAGCAGATTCCACGGCTGAAAATAAGAAAAAAAGTTCCAATAAACATAGGTCGAAAAATGCTTCATAAGCGAGCTACAGCCCTCTAAAAGTAGTACCCTGAAGATGGTTTTTATTGGTTCTCTTCGAAACTGTCGACAGCAGAATCATGAAATTTTGCACATTGACCAATCTTTTGATGTGTAATAATATGCAATAATAATTATTTCAAAATTCTATCTAGAAATAGGTCAGACTGTGGGGAATGGGAAAATCACCCCAACTTTTTCAAGTGTCGTTTTTTGGCAACTTGTGATAACAACAAATGATATATTGCTGCGAAGACCTTTTTTTTGGGCGAGGCTTCCTATTATAGCGAATTCACTTGGCGGAACTGGCTCTAACTGCACATGTGCAGTTGGACGGTGCTATTTTCAAGGCGTATTCACTTGACATCGCACGGTATCCGTGCAACTTTATAAATGTATTCACTTGAGACGCACCGAACCCGAACAGTTCCGAAAAATGGAACCGTCTCTTGAGTCAGTGCAAGGGCTAGAATGGTAAGGCCTGCCAACCTTACAATGTGAAATACCCTCTTCTTTTGGCAACATTTTCTCCTGTTTTGTTTTATTGGTTATGTTAGCAAATAAATAACGCGCCGCACAATGCATGCCCAGAAAAAACTTATTTTGGGATACAAGTTTCTGCAAATCGTACGTCAAACGTCACGGTTGACGCTAATAGGTACTGCCAGTCTAAGACTGTCAATAGGTAGTCCCTACGTCATTTAAAATTTACGCGCCATTTCTACAACGCTAGCAGTCGCTCGGCAGTACTCGGCACCGAGTCGGATCAGTTGCTTGACAAGTACCGCCCTAGTTCGGTTCGGTTCGGATTTTCAGTCGGAACTGTATGAGTGCGGTGCGCACTCAAGTGAATTCGTCATTAGACACACCGCAAGGTGTGGAGATGGACTGGTTGTATATGTTCAGGATACAACATTCTGGTACAGGATGTTGTAACCCAATTAGTCTGACTTTTCATCGAATTCAGAATGTCAGACGCTTTGTCACATTCCGGTGATAGAAAAGCAACGATAGCCTACAAACCAGATAATTTCAGATGTTATTTTTGCTGCAGAAGTTTCAGCACAGAATCTGGATTACGCATACACAGTACACACTGGCAAGATGCATCGGGCATCGAATGATAGCGGTCAATCGTTCCAAAGCACGTCAAATGAGAAGCATGAACTCGATCGAAATTGGGGAGATATCTCTGTCCAACGTACCAGTATTCCTCTGAAATGGCTCGGATGATGAGATTCCCGACCTCGTTCCCGACAAAGCGCCCAATGAGTCTATCGCTGGTAAAACGAATAATTCTCAAAAAAATGGAGCTGTCAGGGTGGAATGTCAGCTGTGTTAAAACTTCAGCTTGTTTGAAAACGAATTGGGGTTGGAGATACACATATGGCTCGTTGCCACCCTGGGACCAACGTATAAACCTTCTCATATAGGCGGTTCCCTTTACTCGCAGCTCGTGCGCAGGTCTTCCTATAGACTAAACTCACTTGGTGGTGGTTCAGTTGGCTGTTTAACCGGGAGCGCTTATCGATCGGGCTGGCTAAGGTTGGGGTTGGTGGGGGCGCCAATATAGGTGAACCTGCGCCCTGAGGACCCCAGGTAAATGATAATGGCTATAGGTACAATGTCCAGGGGCGGACTGGGGTTCTGAAAGTTGGGCCGCTGGTGTGACTTGGGGGCCCCCTTGTGACGTGGAGAGGGGTCACATGCTGAAACTTTTTTTTTTGAATTTTTAATTGAAATTATTATTATTGGTGAAAGTATTTGTAACTACCTGGTGAAACCGAGGGTAAAACCTACCTACCTGGTGGTCTGATAAAAAAAAACATTCAAACATCTTCTAGGAACTCAGCAGATTGAAAACGCAACTACTTACTGTAACCATATTCAATGTCACAAACTGTAGATCCTTACTGCTGATTTACATCTATCTATTGTGCTATAATATCACTGCCATTTATTGAAGAAAAAATAACACGAAGGGGGCCTCGGGGCCCATTTTGTTTTCGTGTAATTTTTTATTTTTTTTAACCCAATTACTTTTGGTCTGCGGGGGCCTCTGATCGACCGAAATTTTGGGAGCCCTTCGCCAAAAATCTAGGCCGGAATTGCGGCCTAGCGGCCTTGGCCAGTCCGCCCCTGACAATGTCGATGTTGATGCAAATGCGAACTTCCTGGAGAGGATTAGTAAACTGAAATATAATGCTTCTATTTTGAAGAGAATACCAAGAGAAGAATTTAGAATAGAATAAAGTCGCTGAAGGAAACTAAACGATGAAGACGTGAGGGGTGCACTTCGTGTACTAACCTCAGAGGATCAGTTTGCTGCTGAAAACACAGATACCCTTGAACATTTGAAAAGTGAACATATGACCCCCTAGCCGTACCATTCCCTGACCATTCAACTCCCATTGACCACAGATGATCAAGATCAAGTCCTAATTAATTGTGAGTCAAGAGGATGTGCCCATATGCTTCAATTATGTCTTTCCACAATGGTTCAGCTGCTAGCTCAGATGTCTACGTCCTCAACACCTGAAAAACTTGATTATAGTAAATCTGTGGGAGTAGGCACATGCACAATACTGTTACGAGCGGCTATTCCGTGTATACTGGTAAACACGGGATCATTCTGGATTCTTCCATCCATTAGATCGCAGTGTAGAAGTGCAGAGCGATCTGGTGCATTCCAGAAGTATACGCGATTGAGAGACTTCAACGTTCGATCAAGGCACATATGTCCACTTTGGCGGAGGTGCAGATTCCAGAACACACGGAAAGCACGCCAAAGGTGTGTGTGATTATTCAGGAGTGGTCTAGAAACCGCATATGCCGGGCCACTATGAAAATTGCTGGAAGATGACAGAAAGTTCGGGAACACTATTCGGAGGCCTTACATAAGGCATCAACCGGCAGATCACGGCAGTATTAGAGAGTTATTGCAGAATGGCATTTTACTGTGAGGCACTATTGAAGGAGGCGTTATTAAAATACTGCTCACCTTATTTTTGGTTGCAGAATTTGAGTTATTGCAGATCGCAAACTTCCTACTCCCTCTACTTATACCCTTTAACGGGTGTCACTAAGCGCATGCCGCATACAAATTGCATGCGGGACACAAGGACTCCTCCGACGGCCCTGATTTTTTGCACACGTGTACTGCAAGGCCTGTGGAGTCTATCTGCAAAAAAATAGCCCCCTATTTAATAACGTAAGGGCAGTTTGCTCAAAATTGGAGGAATATAGGCAACCAACAATACACTCACAATAAGGCCATTTTTGGGACTTGTCCAAATAAAGTATAAATAAGGTCGACCTAAATAGTTCACAAATAAAGGCAGGCACTATCCTTATTAAGGACGGAGTCATATTGGTGAAATAAGCGTTGCGAAATCAATCCGTCTGGGTTTATTCCTTGACGGATTCTTACCATTTTGGCTACAAGGATGTACTTTGGTTCGAGCCTATTGGCATTTCCGAAATCCGAAAAAAAAATTAATTTGACATTTGAAAAAATTATTTTTGGATTTTGTAAATGCCAAAGGGCTCAAACCAAAGTACATCCTTGTAGCTTTCGAGAGAGACTAAAATGGTGGAAATCCGTCAAAGAATAAACCCAGACGGATTGATTTCGCAACGCTTATGGCCGGTTTATGCAGACTTAAAACTTAAAACTCAATACTTAAAACCTAAAACTTGAGGAAAATGGCGCAGTTTATACACATGTGAGATTTAACAGAAAGAACCAATCAAAAAGGTTTAAAAGTTACTTGTACTTGTACTTCAACTTGTAAAAGTTGAAAGTAGCGAACTTTCAAGCTTGAGGACATCGGATCAAGTCCCCAAGTGTTAAGTCTTAAGTTTTAGGTGCATAAACAAACGTCACGGAACGCAATGGTTTAACCTCACTTTTAACTTTATAAGTTTTGAGTGTTACGTGTTGAGTTTTAAGTTTAAAGTCTGCATAAACTGGCCATTATTTTACCAATTGAACTCCGTCCTTAAGGAGGGAGTCATATTGGTAAAACAAGCGTTGCGAAATCAATCCCTGTGGGTTTATTCCTTAACGCATTCTTACCATTTTGGTCTCTTTCGAAAGCTACAAGGATCTACTTTGGTTTGAGCCCATTGGCATTTCCAAAATCCGAAAATATTTTTTTCAAATGTCAAAATTGAAAAAAAAATTGGTTTCGGAAATGCCATTGGGCTCAAACCAAAGTACATCCTTGTAGCTTTCGAAAGAGACCAAAATGGTAAGAATCCGTCAAGAAATAAACCCACACGGATTGATTTCGCAACGCCTATTTCACCAATATGACTCCGTCCTTAAGGGAAATTCAACGTCGCACTAATCTGCGCAAGCTAGGTGCCAAAATATTGCCGCTTTTAATACTGCTTGCCCTTATTTCATCTGCAATAACTCTCTATTGAATTGGAATGCGAAGTAGGAGCACTGAAGTAAACTTCTCACCGGAGAAGGCTTTTCACCGATAGTTTTCAGCAATGAGGATTCATCGATTTAGGTGACAGAAACGCAGACAGCTTACACCCATAATATATTTGGGGTTGCATCGTTCGCCAAAATTGCCCTCTTCTAGATGTGCGAGATATAAGTGATATAACCGACCCTTACAATCCACCAATGAAAATCAAGATAATAAATATCAAGATTATCGAAAATGAACACAGTAGTCTTCTCGATTAGCGATGTTTATGTTAGGGGATTTTCTGGGGACTTTTATTATGTTAGCTTGCGACAAGCTGACAGGTGAGCAGTGGCGCAACTAGGGGGAGGGGTCAGCCGGTACCACACCCACCCGTCCTCTGTACAAATATTTGACCGCAACGGCGCTTTTTCAACCCATACAATTCACACGAACATACATTGATTGTGCTCATTTTTACGAAAAAAATTCTTTTGCGGCGCCTTTTTTCATCAAGTGTAAATACCGTGTGTGGTCAAACAAACATAATATATATTGAGGGTTGGCTTTGGAAACACAAAATTCATTGGTTAGGAGCAACGACTGGATTAGCTCAATGATAAAATTTGCGAGAAAATTTGTTGACACCAAAGCCAATCCCAAATGGTTCATTTCTTGATCGCATGGTGAGTACCTCGATGAGTACCTACCTGACAGTTTCAATTTCTTTATTTCCGCGTAATCGCGTAAACACAAGATCCTAATTTCCGGCGAAGAGCCAAAACAATAGTCTTTTTCGAGCGAATAACCGTTCATGACCGGTTACACTTGGTTATAGAATTTGACGTTTGAGCGAGGATTGGTTATAAAGCACATACTTAAATAGCTATACCGCGCAAGAGAGACGTCCGACACTTGTAATAATGGGCGCCGCCATCTTGATGGTTATTTAGGGACTTTTGGTGGTGTGGACTGGCACCACTTCGCTACTTGGCCACTTGACTAAGCACGACATTATTTTGCTTCTCCCTCAAAGTACATGGAATCAACACTAATAACATCAAGTGGGAATCAACAGGTGAAAAAAAAGGTGTGCGATCATTCCAGCATCCAAAAGTTCGGTTA
This sequence comes from Anaspis maculata, assembly GCA_949128115.1. NCBI lineage: Eukaryota > Metazoa > Arthropoda > Insecta > Coleoptera > Scraptiidae > Anaspis > Anaspis maculata. The sequence continues at coordinate 37,417,355 of OX421968.1, forward strand.
ACTACGTGATGTTTATTTACACTGTCAAAAAGCTGTCACTTGACGTTTCGTTTACTCAGAGTACAGTGACTCCCAACCATCCAACTCGATGTGAGTATTTCGTAATTTCAAGAAAACTAAATACACTTACGTGATGGTACTTGAGAAAACTGGATCGCTATTGTAAAATTGCAGAAAGTTTGATCAGTTTCACGGCACTTGGGATATTTTGTGGTAGCTATATATAGCTCGGTATTTTGAGATACACTGGAAATTAACCATCAAGATGGCGTCATTCTCTAACTCCTTCTGTTACGCGGCGCGGCAGAATGCGCAATAGGTTCATGAGCGGTATAGCTATTTAAGTATGTGGTTATAAGCGGTAAAGGAAGTGCCGCCATTTTGATATCATCACCGGTTATACATTTCATAACCTAGGCCGCTATTCTTGAATCGTGTGAGAAAAGTCCCTGCGAGTAAAATACATTCCGCAGTACACTGATGTAGCGAATTTTGCCTAAAATCGTGGTTTTTAGGCAACTTTCGCTACAGAAGTGTAGTACGGATTATTTAAAACTCCCAAGGACTTTTCTCACACGATTCAAGAATAGCGGCCCTGGTCATGAGGCTGGTTATTGTTATGGTGGGGGAACAAATTGTGGCGGCAACAGATTTGAATTTGAAACAAGCAGCGCGGCCCAGAATTTCCAAACATACCTAACCTAACCTCAAAAACTTGACTACTTGACTTGGCGACGAGAAGAATCGAAGACGATGGACTCATCTGCGATGGACCTACAAGAACATCGGGTAATCCAGATGTCCGATGGCCGCCTGATGGTGGTTTAATCCTGAAAGTACTTGTCATATACCTCCTATTTATACAGGGTGGTCCAGGTTATAGTAGCAATAATTCACCATTCGATAGTCCATCGAAAACTAGGTCAGCATGCATGATTTAATTTTTTTTGTAAAACGCTTCCTAAGAGAGATACAGCCCTTCAAAGTTCAGTTTTTAGGATATTCTTTTTTGCAATAACTCTCAAGTCATCAAAGCGATTTTGACCAAATTTGGTACAAATACTCACGAAATAAATACCAATCACTTGACGTAGATAACTTTTGTCAAAATTGTCCAGTGGCGTAGATACGGGGGAGTTGTTTGACTTTTCACGCGGCATTTTCTACGCCACTGGATATTTTTAAAAAACCATACTTTTTTTGAATTCCTTGTTCAATTTAGAAAAAAAAGTGGCTCTTGTAAAATTTTGATTAGAGGCTTCATTTCCGAGATATTTGGGTTTGAAACTTTGGAAAACATCTCGAAATCGCAACTTTCAAAGGCCTAAAAACTAAAATCCAAGAGAACTCATGATTCCTCAACTGGAATAAGGTTTCTGGGTCGTTTAAGTTGATTTATTGCCATTTTTAGCTAAGAAACGAGGCGTTTTCAGAGAAAAGAAAATTTGGGCTCTGGAAAGTGGCGATTTCGAGATGTTTTCCAAAGTTTCAAACCCAAATATCTCGGAAAAAGGAATTCAAAAAAAGTATAGCTTTTCAAAAATGTCCAGTGGCGTAGAAAATGGGGTGAGAGAAGTTGAACAATCCCCCGGTATCTACGCCACTGGACAATTTTGACAAAAGTTATCTACGTCAAGTGATGGGTATTTATTTCGTAAGTATTTGTACCAAATTTGGTCGAAATCGCTTCGATGACTTGAGAGTTATTGCAAAGAGAATGTTTTGAAAACTGAACTTTGAAGGACTGTATCTCTCTTAGGAAGCGTTTTAGAAAAAAATTGAATTATGCATGTCGATCTAGTTTTCGATGGACATTCGAATGGTGAGTTATTGCTACTATAACCTGGACCACCCTGTATAGTAGAAATATAAATAGTTGATTTTCAGTCAAATAATTCAATATAACTATTTATTGTTCCTTCGGTATTACACCATGAACAAGAAAACAAACAGGATTTCATAGAAATTGTATTTGTGATGTGATCACGATACACGTGTGATCCACAAAATTCGTCATCAGGGCCCTGATTGGGGCCCACCCGGGTGACTTCGGAAACGAGATGTTCATCGATTCAAGTGACTGGATTGGCTGAATGACTGAATTTTTCACCTTCAAAGCTATCCTAGATTACGAGTGGTTTAAGTACACGGTATGTAGCAGAGACAAGTACGAGTACGTAACTATTTGAAGCTATTAGTCCCTCTTTTCTCGCCAAATCCTGATAACCAAAGTTATAACCGCAACGTTTTAGCGAGAAATGTCAGATGTCAAAAAAATGACAGTATCTGTCAATCTAATGTCAACTGCTAATAACCTACCGGTCACAAAAAGATACTCGCTCGAAAAAGACTAATATCTAGGTATGTGAGTTGTGATTACCTTGTACCCGGGACCCGGGCCTGTAAAATATTGAGGGTGAATATTTGAATAGAAGGTAAATGCAGAAAACATCGTTAGTCTATTTTTGATACTAACTTGATACCTGTTTTTAAGTTGCAGCAGCAATAAATCCCGTGACATCGAGGATAGTAATGTCTAAGTTCAAGAGAGACATGTTTAATTTTTTATTGGAAATTTTATATATATAATCATATTCCTTTTTTACCCGTTAAGGTGTAAAGGTTCAAAAAAATTTACATTTCATTTCGATTTACAATAACAATTTTAACAAAATTTCAAACTTAAATTAAATTCTTGTTATCCCGAGCCGTATACGAATTCCCTCCATTTTCGTTTGTCCTTAGCCATTCTCTTTGCTTCATTCCATTCCACATTTCTCTCCTTCAGTGTTTCTGCTACCGTCTGGTCCCATGTCTTTCTTGGCCTTCCTCTCGCTCTCTTGCCCAACGTCTTAGCCTCCCATACATTCTTCACCGGTCTTTCTTCGTTCATTCTCACCAAATGTCCAAACCATCTTAGTTGCTGTCTTTTGATTGTCTGCCATATCGGTTCTAGTTCCAGTTTTTCTCTAATTTGAACATTTCTTATCCTGTCTAGCCTTGTCACTCCTCTCACTATTCTTAGGTATTTTATTTCCATCGCCTGAACTCTGCTCTTCATACCATTGGTCAATACCCAGCTCTCGCTACCGTATATCAGGATTGGCTTGTATATGGTGTTGTATACTGTCATTTTGGTCTTGTTACTTATGTCCTTCTTGCTTATAAATGATTTGCTCGGTACCGGTACATCTCCATTCTCCACCCTCCTTATTGTCAAATCATGTGGTTTTCGTTTTCGTAGGTCAATCGTTACAGCTAATTTAGAAGGTTGGCGATTCAGGATTCAGACGATAAAAAGTGTTAACAGAGTCCACAGCCGCTCGATTTATGATTTATGTTGGAAATTTGTAGTTAATAGCTGAAATATGTTTTCAACTGTTCCTTTAGTTATCGATGGGCCAATTTCTGCCCGTCGATCGTCAAAAAATCGTCCCACTCACACAACAAAAAAACATCCCATGAACAACGCATGGCTGTTCATCTCTCAGTGTGACGTTCGATCAATAGGGTGATTGCATGTAACTCGTTCACGTGATCGTTATGTTTTGACGTTTGTTAGGAACTGCATTGGGGCCATAGCCATAGACAAGGATTGGGGCACATAACAGGTGTAAAGCCTTTGTCACACGGTCATTGAAATCATACTTGTCATTGAAAATCTGGGACGAAATCAATGTTGAAAACGAGGATGAAAACGAGTATACTTGCGAGTATGCCAGAAATCTGGAATAAAAGTTTTCACACGGTCATCATTTCTGTGCAGGGTGGAAGGTGTAATCTGACTGGATCAAGATGAAGTCAAAGATTTGAAATAGAATGCGTTTCATCGTAATTTTCTGGCATACTTGCGAGTATACTTGCAAGTATACTTGTTTTCATCATTGATCTCGTCCTAGATTTTCTATGACAAGTATGATTTCATTGATCGTGTGACAGAGGCTTAAGGCATTGTTAGAATGATTAGAAATCACAATCTCGTTCTCATAAACGCCGAACAAACCAGTATGTGAACAAAACACGTAAAAATGACAGTATTTAGTGAGGTTAGTCCGGTTGACGTTGACTCCGCATGGATGAAATTTGACAGATGACAATGAGTATGTATACATGACGCTTTTAAGGTGCCTTTATGGAAGGTACCTCTAGCAAAGGTGCCTTAGATACTTGTGTATACGGGCTCTCAACTCAATTGCCTTTAATAAAGGCACCTTTGTTAACTCTCGAGCGGGCGCGCCTCAAATCATAACACGAGCGGGCGCGCGGCGCACTCAGTGCGCCCATAAGATAAAAGCGCCTTTTGTACGAAATAAACAAATTACACTTACTTAATTATGATTTCTCACGTAACAAATACAAACCCTGACGGAATTCAATCAAAAAGAGAAAAAAAAAGGAAAAAAAACGAAAAAAATTAAAAAAATTCAAATTGCAAAAAATTGGAAAAATCAAAAATACATATATGATATGCTATGTAAGACTTATTACACAAATAGATATCACACAGAAACCTAAAAAAAACCGCAAACAAATCAACAGAACGAGAAAATAACGAAAATTGTGCGCTGAAGTCGATGCATCCCGGTAGATTTGGTCAAATGGTCACTAGAGCTTCGCTGGAAAGAACTGTACAATGATGTTAATAGATTCACAAATGTCTAATGGAGGAATAACTGATGCGACACAAACATTCACACACCCCAACGCAATGTTATTAACAAATAGGTGACGATGGCGCACTCAGTGCGCCAGCGCGCCCGCTCGAGAGTTAAAGTAAAGGCGGTTTACCATCAGCCTTTGCTATAGTAAAGGTGCCTTAAAATTGCGTGTATACGGGTTTACTTTCGTTGAAGCACCTTAATGATGCGACGATGCGACTTGGTGCTTTTTGTTCTGTTACGTTTGGTTACCTGTTAGTGGGTACTGCCACCTGTCACTTCTTGAGTCGACGTTTTTTCTTCTTTGAATTTAAAAGATTAAAAGCCAAAGTGAACGTCATGGCAATGGCAACGAAAAAGCCGAGGGAATCGTGGGATGTGGAGGAGACGGAGTATTTTCTGAAGCTGATGTACGAGCGTAAAGTTTTGCAAGTCATGTCTGTCGACTGTCGAGTAGCGGGTGAAGCTAGCTACGAAACAGAAAGTTACTAGGTGCTTTCCACCTAGACGGTACAAATACCACCAGATGGCACATGTTCCATGGTGTGGCACAAAATTTTAGATGATCCAATGAACGGCGCAGAACCGAGTAGGAACACGTAGATGGAAAGCACCGTTTGGCACCCGCACATGCGTAAATGGCAGGTGTACCGAACTTGGGGCTAGGTGGAAAGCACGCACTATACTAGTGACCTAACTTCATTCAGCCTTTATTAAAGGTGCATTTGTTAAAGGTGTTCAAAAGGTGTGTGTCGTGTATACACCTCATACAAGTCACTTTATTTGAAGGTGCCTTTAAACAAAGGCACCTTGAAAGCGGCGTGTATACCTACATACTCAATGACACTATTGACATTTTGCCATAAACTCCCTCTACATATGCAATCACCCTATTGGGCACAGACATGTCCGTGGGACATCAATGACATCACTAGGATGAAAATTCCGGTTTTTTGAGAGCTAAATTGAACATCTCGGCGAAGTCACAATGTTGCGCTAGCGCTATACCGAAAAGTTGAAGTGCGATTAGAATGAGAAGTATAGATGTTAAAATGTGACTTATATTAGAATTCGCTTATTTGCGGTGATTTTACGGCTTCTTTCATTAAAACATCAGACTATGTAAATTGACATTTGTGTTAGAAATAATGCGTTAGGTAACCCACCGTGATCAACCCCACTCAGCAAGAAAACATCTCTGTGACATCACTTAGATGTTCAAGTCACAACTGCGATGTTAACAAAAAAAGTCTCTGCGATGTTAAGTGGACATCTCTGTTACTTCTTATGTCCGGGTAATTAGAACATGAATGAGATATCTCAAAGATGTCCAAATGTGACATACTATCTACATCGCTATTCCACATCTCGTAGATATCACTTTTTGACGTACATGATACGTCGCATTTTGGATGTGTATTTTTAAATAAAAATTAATTTTTCACCACTTTTCAACATAGTTTTATGTCACAGGAGGTTCCGCACCTGTTTTTACTAATTTTTACAATCTATACAGCACGTTTTTTCCCTAAGAAAAGTTCTTCTTCTATGGCGTCCTCCGCAGGATTCGAACCTGGATCCTGACAGGTGATGGTTAGAGGCACTGCTGCCGATTCGTCTAAGCTACCAACTTGTCTACTACAGTATATTTAAACAGCGCACTTGATGTTTAGGGATGTTTCTCGGAATATTTCATTAGGACTCCAAACGATGCACCGAGCTCAAAAAGCCTCGCTGGGGCTCGAAACGTTACAGCAAGGCACAAGGGACTCCGTTGGGGCCCCGGACATTACAAAAAGACATGAACGGGAGTCATCAAAGTATTTGAAAGCACAATAAAACAAAAAGGGGCCCATTTTGGGGTTCCGAATAACGCAAAAGCAGACACAAGGGTTCACCAAAGGTGCAAAAGTCACGACAAAATGCAAGAAGGCCCAGTAGGCTTTCGAAGAACACAAGGAGACACAAACGGGGCACACTAGTTCCGAAAGCGACAAGCACAAGAAGACACAAAAGTTGTCCCAAACGACACTTGAAGACGAAAGAGGGCTTGCAGGGCCTCACACTAAACATGAAGACATAAGGCTGTCCTGGCATCACACACATGGAATAGAGGACAAAACTATTTATAAAATATTTCCCGACCCACAGAGCTTAACGATGACAGCCCGCGAAATTTGAAAAATCTCTCAGTGACTACATCTCATTGACGTCAGTGAGATGTTACACTTCGGCAAGTTGAAAGCAGTAACAATGTGATGTCCGGTAGATGTCTCATGTGTGATGTTCAATTTAAGTTCATTTCGAAACATCTCTCAGACATTACATCGTATAACATCGCGGATGAACATCACAGAGATGTGGAAGTAACGTTCATTGTGATGTTATTTTGTGACATGATTGAGATCATCTCATTTATGAAACATGACATGCTATGCTGAGTGGGACAGCACAGAGGCTATCACTAATTTATGAAAGTTTGATGTTAAGTTCGATTTGACTCACCAAACGCATTATTTTCAACACAAATATCAATTTTCATGGCTTTTAATGGTCTAATAAAGGAAGCCGTGTAATGGATTATATCTGTGAAATAAGGAAATATGTTCCAAAACTTGAAAAAGAGATGTCCACTTCAAGGCCATGGACGCGATTGCGCTGTTCGAACTTAATAATAATAATAATTAAGCCTTTATTTTACCTGGCGGGGTGTCAGCCGACGGCTGTTGTTAATCCCAACCAGGGTTTCCAAAAAATTACAAACATAATATGTATATTTCAATGCATGCGGTCAGCAAATGCGAAATAAGGAATATAAAAATGAAGTTATCCTAAATGAAATCTAAACATCTCAAACCACCACACAAAACCAGAGCCAAGGACACATACCTATTCAAAACAAACAGCAGAGGCATGAAAACGTACTTGATCACGTGGTCAAATAGGTAGTTTGAAACGAACTGATAGGGGACATTGAGGTGACTGTGAACACTGAATGTATCACAAGAAGTAATAAACGTGAAAACGAACATGATCATCATATGATATTTGCTCACAATTTTCAGAATGAATTTTTTAATGTTGGTGTACGTTCTGCCGAAAGTTCGGTATTTTTTTATAAAATAATCCATATTTGTTTGCGTTAGCTTAGATACTGTTCCCCTACAGCACAACATCAGTTGAAGTATGTTTGGTTGTCTACATCTGAGTGTGGTTTCTAGATTTGTTTTGAAATTTACTAGAACATTCGATGCTAGAACGCAATAACGCATTTCATTTCTGTGATTCTGTGTTTAAGGCGTGTTCGTGTAGTCGCAGGTCGCACTTCAGAGTTCGGCATTATTCTGTGGTTCAGCTGTTGTAAAATCTTCAGCTCAGCGAAGGTAACTGTTGTATGTTGTGTTGCCTATTATTATGCTCCAAGCACGATGTAGCGGCTCCAAGCTTCATCGAAATTCGAAAGTAAACTGAGTACCTAGGTGCATCTCATTAGATTACGTTGTTATCGAGTGTTGGAACGGTCAATTAGAACACCAACATTGCAATAGTGACTTTGTGAATATCTGGAATAGCGTTTGACTGATCTAAATTGAAATTTTTGAAAATATTCCTGAAACATTTCAGTTACTTAAATTTTTTTTCAGAAAAATTGCGTCCTATGTTTGAATTTTCTTGCTTGAAACCGCCCTCCCCCTCCCCAATTAGAAGGGCCATCCCCCAAAAATCCCGAAATCACTGAGCTTTAGTGTCTTGTGTGACGACGAAACACAAAAAATGGCATAAATTAATCACTTTTAACCTTTCGCGCCACAAAACGTCAGAAATCATTCTGCAATTGTACCAAGAGCTATTAGAAAAATGACCCTAAAATGTCAATTTTCAAAGTGATTATTTATAATTTTAACTGATTTAAACCGAAAATTTCAAGCTATAACATTGGAAACGTGATCTTTCTTGAATTGTGAATGATTTTGCCAGGTAAGTTTATTTTTCACGTGTATTTTTTTTACTTTGGCGATCTAGATCTTTTTCTGAATATATCAGTGCAAGGGAGCGCGATTCTGTACTTTCCTACCGACAGTTGTCGGTGTCGTTCACTACCGATAGTTGTCGCTTGCGCCACCGACAAGTAGACGTCGAGGTGATTCTCTACTCCTGGGATGGGCAAGGTAGAGATAGCCCACTCTATAGGCAATCAGCCGGACACATGTTTCAAAGCGCCATCTCTGAACGCTGCATATAACCAAAACCAAATTTCAACCGAGAAGAGTAGATTTCTGTAATTTGGGATGTAAGAAATATAGCGCGAAATATGAAATTTAGATATAGCGCGAAATTTGAAATTTATATTGGTCCTATCCAATATCTGAGAAAACTTCATTATTTAAGAGAAAGGGTCAGTAACTTAACACTTTTTAGGTTTTAATGCCAATGTATTTATGTACTATCAAACAAACAAATACACATAGATACACGTTATGTATGTACATACTAAATTAGAAATTAGACTAAATTATTTGACATTATTTAACATAATACAGCAAAGGTAACTTACACTTTTTTGGTGTTACTACAGATGTATTTATGTAATACACATACATACACGTTATGTACATACCAAGTTAGATTATTTTTTTTCACAATCTGAAATCCTTAGCCTACGACAATATTCAACATAATACAACAATCATTTTACAATTGAATCGCTTATTATTGAAAGGACTTTCGACCCAAATATCGCGCACCCGCTTCTCTTTGGGGATTGAGTACCTAAGAAAACAAACATTATTATCATCATAACTTAAAAAGCATGGAAGAAGCAACAGGTTTTTTTGAGGTTATGTTCATTTGTTTTCATTTTTACAACTTACCTCGCCGCAGTTTTGTCCCCGCATCCAAAAACACAACACGGTCTTTTTTTTGCCATCTTGAATCAAGATGAAAGCAAAAAAAATTTCGAAAACACTTGTTAAACACACTGGATTAGGATAAATACGTATCGACTCTTCGCAGCATTCACAACAAGAACGAAAATGGCCGCTGCCAAAGTGACCACGAGAAATGTCGAAAACACGACAGGACAGCGGTAATGCAGGGCGAGTGTTTTACCGGCATAATTTGAATTTGCGCCATCTAGCGTCACCGCATAACCGTGTCCCTTCACGCTGCTATAGAGTGGCATCCCGTCATCCGTAGCTGCCGTGAGCCCCCTTGTTTCTTCAACGTCTTTTGAAGCCCTACATGCTGAGCCCCCTTACATCTTTTCGTGGCTTTCGAAGCAGTAGTAAGCACCTTGTGCCTCCATGTGATATTCGGAGCCCTCTCGAAGCTCCATAAGACCCCCTTGTGTTTTCAATATCGTTTGAAGCCTTGCTGAGCCCCGTTGCATTTTTTCGTGGCGTTCGGATCTCTGTCGGAACCCCTTGCATTTGCTTATGATTTTCAAATCCTTTTATTGAGCCCCCTTGTGTCTTCATGTGTTATATAGCCTCCTTACCTTCCGAAGCCTTCACTTGCGACGAATTGTCCGTGAGACGAATTGTCCGCGGGACGAACTGTCCGCGGGACGAACTGTCCGCGGGACGAATTGTCCGCGACGAATTGTCCGCGGGACGAATTGTCCTAGCACCCTACTTAGTATACCTAGTTCTCGACGTAGGTATTTGATAGATGTATGGTAACTACCCCCCGTGCATATAGGTGCCTATACCTAGTATATGGTCCTCCGTGGTATGATCAACCAACCGCCAATAATTTTCAACCGCGTCCGAATGAATTTGGTTGATACAAACATTAATTGCAAATTCGTAGCACAATATCGGTGGGTGGCGTTATGTTCGAATGAATTCGAATTTACCTATTAGGTACGGAGATAGGTTGCCAGTTCAACTCTCTTCATAGGTTTTGTCTTTATTGTTCTCATAAATATTTATTGAAGGCTGAGATGCTGGGCTTCAACATGCTATACCTAGATTCTAATTTCGGTAGGTAGGTACCTATACCTACCTACTTAGCGTCCGTCGTGAGAGAACGTCAAATTTTGCATGCAAAACCAAGCAAAATTACTACGCAAAAACAGTTGAAAAATTGGGGAAAAAGTTCCATCGATGTGGGATCATTATATCATATTTCATTTGTCTCTTCCTCGATGTCTCTGTTACAAATTGACAACAATAATAAATCGCAAGATACATACGAACAATATGAACTAACATCTGCATCCGTCGTTTGCCAGCCGCGCAAAGCTAGAAGTTGGTTAGACTACAAACACCGATATACCTCGCGATATATCTAGTATGATGCGAACATTGCAAGCAATAGGTCACCACCCAACTTCACCTCTCCAATAATCTAGATAACATTTTCCAGAATTATCTGTAATTATCTGTCACATATCTTATCTAGATAAAAAGGGTTATCTGTGCACAACACTGCTCTCCAATTTGCCCATCTGAAGCGCGTGAAGCACTCATATTTTCATATCCTATGAACACTCCATACAACTGAATGTGATGATGATGGCAAGACATAAATGTCAACTTCAAAAATCATCCGTTAATTCAAAATGGCTGCTTTTCATTGGCTGGTCTCTCACCGTTTCATGACCGTTTCGTTCCACGTTTCGTATCACTGCACTTGAGCGAGAGTCGTCGTTTGCACCGACAAGTGTCGGTAGGCGGTGAGTAGAGCAGGAGCGGCATTCCGTACACTCTTCCCGAGAGGTGTCGGTGTCGGTAACTCGACTTTCCGTCCGCCATCGGTAGATGCTATTCTGTACACGTTATTTGCCGATCTTTGTCGGTATTGTTCCCGATACACGTCATTCCTTTCCGACGTCTGTCGGCAACATACCGCACCCTTCATAAGGCCCGGTAACTGCTTTCCGACGTTGGTCGGTGAAAGTGAGCGAAGTGTTTATTGTGTTTTTGAGACCGTACACCCATTTTGTTGACCCATATTTCACCAAGGATAAGAATAAACAAAAAAACACACATAATACAAGACAAATAAAGGCCACTACCCTTTTTTCCCCCAGTTATGCCTATATTCTGTAGATAGCCATCCCGTTATCGTGTAAATCTTGAGGGCGCGACAAGTCCACACCTCCCATATGGTGTTCATTATAAATTTTTCATTCTGTTCTTGAAGTAAAACCACCTAAAACCAACAAAAACCAAAAAAACTTCGTTTGAACCTAGGTAGGTACATAACTAATATGATTTGCTCAACACAAAATTTGTGTGTTATACCGAATTACCCATCCACTAATAATACACCGTTAGGTCCTCGGTTAGGCCATTCGGTCGCAAACATTTTCATTAGCTGATTTTGCCGACAGTCTTCAGAAATAGCAAAAATTTGAATGTATATGTATTGTCACGTTCGTTTTATATCACCATCACAGAGTGAAATCGAGTGCATTGCGGGACATAAATATGTTCGGTACGGATTCAGGTAGTGGACTTTACTCGCACCCCTAGCGATTTTTTTTTGGACATTCATCAAAATAATCAAGTTTCATAAACGGCTTTATTATTCTACATCATATTAATGTAATGTTATGTGATGGGTACTTCCTTTCACTCTTAAATGTTATTCACAACATGCGATCATACACGAGTATAGCTCGCACAGGACCTCCAATTTTTGATGATTTATGACCCAAATATTGAATAAAGCACGTCACAATTTTCAATATTCATTTGAAAGTAATATTTAGAGCTTTTAAAAGGACCTCATCTAGTTGAAATCTCTAAAATATTGATCGGGGTTCTTGAAAAAAAAATGGAGAACCTAGTGGTGTATAAAAAATAGGTTAATAAATAACTGAATATTTTGTTTCGTAGGTAGGCTTGAGCACTATCACTTAATAACTTAGGTATTTTATTGATAGAGTAATAGTACTGCTTGAGGCCATTGTCGCAACTAGACCAGAAAACACGTCGCACAAAACTTTGCGTTTGAATGGGTAGACCGCACAGAATCATCCGTCAGACGGTCTATGGTCAGACGTAATCATCCACGCGCGCTAAAAAGATTGAAAATTTCCTTGGTGACTTCACCAGAATCTGGTAAGTTACTAGTATTCTACAGCGTTGCCACGCATCTTCCGACAACCATCGGTTGTTTCACCGACACCGTTTGCTCATCGGCAGAGGTGATGTACGGAATAGCATTTGGTGTGACCGGTCGGTGCGGTAACCGACAGTTATCGGTTACTTACCGATACCGACATACATCGGAAGTGTGTACGGAATGCCGCTCCAGGAGCGGCATTCCGTACACTCTTCCCGAGAGGTGTCGGTGTCGGTAACTCGACTTTCCGTCCGCCATCGGTAGATGCTATTCTGTACACGTTATTTGCCGATCTTTGTCGGTATTGTTCCCGATACACGTCATTCCTTTCCGACGTCTGTCGGCAACATACCGCACCCTTCATAAGGCCCGGTAACAGCTTTCCGACGTTGGTCGGTGAAAGTGAGCGAAGTGTTTATTGTGTTTTTGAGACCGTACACCCATTTTGTTGACCCATATTTCACCAAGGATAAGAATAAACAAAAAAACACACATAATACAAGACAAATAAAGGCCACTACCCTTTTTTCCCCCAGTTATGCCTATATTCTGCAGATAGCCACCCCGTTATCGTGTAAATCTTGAGGGCGCGACAAGTCCACACCTCCCATATGGTGTTCATTATAAATTTTTTATATCATTCTGTTCTTGGAGTAAAACCACCTAAAACCAACAAAAACCAAAAAAAATTCGTTTGAACCTAGGTAGGTACCATTGCGGCCTTTTTAAAGTGGACGACAGCTGACAGATTTTTCAGGATTCTGGCCTGAACGTCGCATGACAGCAAGCCAACTCATTGACGTTGTCGTCCACTTTATTTTGGCCGCAATCGTACATAACTAATATGATTTGCTCAACACAAAATTTGTGTGTTATACCGAATTACCCATCCACTAATAATACACCGTTAGGTCCTCGGTTAGGCCATTCGGTCGCAAACATTTTCATTAGCTGATTTTGCCGACAGTCTTCAGAAATAGCAAAAATTTGAATGTATATGTATAGTCACGTTCGTTTAATATCACCATCACAGAGTGAAATCGAGTGCATTGCGGGACATAAATATGTTCGGTACGGATTCAGGTAGTGGACTTTACTCGCACCCCTAGCGATTTTTTTTTGGATATTCATCAAAATAATCAAGTTTCATAAACGGCTTTATTATTCTACATCATATTAATGTAATGTTATGTGATAGGTACTTCCTTTCACTCTTAAATGTTATTCACAACATGCGATCATACACGAGTATAGCTCGCACAGGACCTCCAATTTTTGATGATTTATGACCCAAATATTGAATAAAGCACGTCACAATTTTCAATATTCATTTGAAAGTAATATTTAGAGCTTTTAAAAGGACCTCATCTAGTTGAAATCTCTAAAATATTGATCGGGGTTCTTGAAAAAAAAAATGGAGAACCTAGTGGTGTATAAAAAGTAGGTTAATAAATAACTGAATATTTTGTTTCGTAGGTAGGCTTGAGCACTATCACTTAATAACTTAGGTATTTTATTGATAGAGTAATAGTACTGCTTGAGGCCATTGTCGCAACTAGACCAGAAAACACGTCGCACAAAACTTTGCGTTTGAATGGGTAGACCGCACAGAATCATCCGTCAGACGGTCTATGGTCAGACGTAATCATCCACGCGCGCTAAAAAGATTGAAAATTTCCTTGGTGACTTCACCAGAATCTGGTAAGTTACTAGTATTCTACAGCGTTGCCACGCATCTTCCGACAACCATCGGTTGTTTCACCGACACCGTTTGCTCATCGGCAGAGGTGATGTACGGAATAGCATTTGGTGTGACCGGTCGGTGCGGTAACCGACAGTTATCGGTTACTTACCGATACCGACATACATCGGAAGTGTGTACGGAATGCCGCTCCTGGCCCTGGAGCGGCATTCCGGTCGGTCCGGTGTGACTGCACCGACCGGTCACACCAAATGCTATTCCGTACATCACCTCTGCCGATGAGCAAACGGTGTCGGTGAAACAACCGATGGTTGTCGGAAGATGCGTGGCAACGCTGTAGAATACTAGTAACTTACCAGATTCTGGTGAAGTCACCAAGGAAATTTTCAATCTTTTTAGCGCGCGTGGATGATTACGTCTGACCATAGACCGTCTGACGGATGATTCTGTGCGGTCTACCCATTCAAACGCAAAGTTTTGTGCGACGTGTTTTCTGGTCTAGTTGCGACAATGGCCTCAAGCAGTACTATTACTCTATCAATAAAATACCTAAGTTATTAAGTGATAGTGCTCAAGCCTACCTACGAAACAAAATATTCAGTTATTTATTAACCTACTTTTTATACACCACTAGGTTCTCCATTTTTTTTTTCAAGAACCCCGATCAATATTTTAGAGATTTCAACTAGATGAGGTCCTTTTAAAAGCTCTAAATATTACTTTCAAATGAATATTGAAAATTGTGACGTGCTTTATTCAATATTTGGGTCATAAATCATCAAAAATTGGAGGTCCTGTGCGAGCTATACTCGTGTATGATCGCATGTTGTGAATAACATTTAAGAGTGAAAGGAAGTACCTATCACATAACATTACATTAATATGATGTAGAATAATAAAGCCGTTTATGAAACTTGATTATTTTGATGAATATCCAAAAAAAAATCGCTAGGGGTGCGAGTAAAGTCCACTACCTGAATCCGTACCGAACATATTTATGTCCCGCAATGCACTCGATTTCACTCTGTGATGGTGATATTAAACGAACGTGACTATACATATACATTCAAATTTTTGCTATTTCTGAAGACTGTCGGCAAAATCAGCTAATGAAAATGTTTGCGACCGAATGGCCTAACCGAGGACCTAACGGTGTATTATTAGTGGATGGGTAATTCGGTATAACACACAAATTTTGTGTTGAGCAAATCATATTAGTTATGTACGATTGCGGCCAAAATAAAGTGGACGACAACGTCAATGAGTTGGCTTGCTGTCATGCGACGTTCAGGCCAGAATCCTGAAAAATCTGTCAGCTGTCGTCCACTTTAAAAAGGCCGCAATGGTACCTACCTAGGTTCAAACGAATTTTTTTTGGTTTTTGTTGGTTTTAGGTGGTTTTACTCCAAGAACAGAATGATATAAAAAATTTATAATGAACACCATATGGGAGGTGTGGACTTGTCGCGCCCTCAAGATTTACACGATAACGGGGTGGCTATCTACAGAATATAGGCATAACTGGGGGAAAAAAGGGTAGTGGCCTTTATTTGTCTTGTATTATGTGTGTTTTTTTGTTTATTCTTATCCTTGGTGAAATATGGGTCAACAAAATGGGTGTACGGTCTCAAAAACACAATAAACACTTCGCTCACTTTCACCGACCAACGTCGGAAAGCTGTTACCGGGCCTTATGAAGGGTGCGGTATGTTGCCGACAGACGTCGGAAAGGAATGACGTGTATCGGGAACAATACCGACAAAGATCGGCAAATAACGTGTACAGAATAGCATCTACCGATGGCGGACGGAAAGTCGAGTTACCGACACCGACACCTCTCGGGAAGAGTGTACGGAATGCCGCTCCTGGAGCGGCATTCCGTACACACTTCCGATGTATGTCGGTATCGGTAAGTAACCGATAACTGTCGGTTACCGCACCGACCGGTCACACCAAATGCTATTCCGTACATCACCTCTGCCGATGAGCAAACGGTGTCGGTGAAACAACCGATGGTTGTCGGAAGATGCGTGGCAACGCTGTAGAATACTAGTAACTTACCAGATTCTGGTGAAGTCACCAAGGAAATTTTCAATCTTTTTAGCGCGCGTGGATGATTACGTCTGACCATAGACCGTCTGACGGATGATTCTGTGCGGTCTACCCATTCAAACGCAAAGTTTTGTGCGACGTGTTTTCTGGTCTAGTTGCGACAATGGCCTCAAGCAGTACTATTACTCTATCAATAAAATACCTAAGTTATTAAGTGATAGTGCTCAAGCCTACCTACGAAACAAAATATTCAGTTATTTATTAACCTATTTTTTATACACCACTAGGTTCTCCATTTTTTTTTCAAGAACCCCGATCAATATTTTAGAGATTTCAACTAGATGAGGTCCTTTTAAAAGCTCTAAATATTACTTTCAAATGAATATTGAAAATTGTGACGTGCTTTATTCAATATTTGGGTCATAAATCATCAAAAATTGGAGGTCCTGTGCGAGCTATACTCGTGTATGATCGCATGTTGTGAATAACATTTAAGAGTGAAAGGAAGTACCCATCACATAACATTACATTAATATGATGTAGAATAATAAAGCCGTTTATGAAACTTGATTATTTTGATGAATGTCCAAAAAAAAATCGCTAGGGGTGCGAGTAAAGTCCACTACCTGAATCCGTACCGAACATATTTATGTCCCGCAATGCACTCGATTTCACTCTGTGATGGTGATATAAAACGAACGTGACAATACATATACATTCAAATTTTTGCTATTTCTGAAGACTGTCGGCAAAATCAGCTAATGAAAATGTTTGCGACCGAATGGCCTAACCGAGGACCTAACGGTGTATTATTAGTGGATGGGTAATTCGGTATAACACACAAATTTTGTGTTGAGCAAATCATATTAGTTATGTACCTACCTAGGTTCAAACGAAGTTTTTTTGGTTTTTGTTGGTTTTAGGTGGTTTTACTTCAAGAACAGAATGAAAAATTTATAATGAACACCATATGGGAGGTGTGGACTTGTCGCGCCCTCAAGATTTACACGATAACGGGATGGCTATCTACAGAATATAGGCATAACTGGGGGAAAAAAGGGTAGTGGCCTTTATTTGTCTTGTATTATGTGTGTTTTTTTGTTTATTCTTATCCTTGGTGAAATATGGGTCAACAAAATGGGTGTACGGTCTCAAAAACACAATAAACACTTCGCTCACTTTCACCGACCAACGTCGGAAAGCAGTTACCGGGCCTTATGAAGGGTGCGGTATGTTGCCGACAGACGTCGGAAAGGAATGACGTGTATCGGGAACAATACCGACAAAGATCGGCAAATAACGTGTACAGAATAGCATCTACCGATGGCGGACGGAAAGTCGAGTTACCGACACCGACACCTCTCGGGAAGAGTGTACGGAATGCCGCTCCTGCTCTACTCACCGCCTACCGACACTTGTCGGTGCAAACGACGACTCTCGCTCAAGTGCAGTGATACGAAACGTGGAACGAAACGGTCATGAAACGGTGAGAGACCAGCCAATGAAAAGCAGCCATTTTGAATTAACGGATGATTTTTGAAGTTGACATTTATGTCTTGCCATCATCATCACATTCAGTTGTATGGAGTGTTCATAGGATATGAAAATATGAGTGCTTCACGCGCTTCAGATGGGCAAATTGGAGAGCAGTGTTGTGCACAGATAACCCTTTTTATCTAGATAAGATATGTGACAGATAATTACAGATAATTCTGGAAAATGTTATCTAGATTATTGGAGAGGTGAAGTTGGGTGGTGACCTATTGCTTGCAATGTTCGCATCATACTAGATATATCGCGAGGTATATCGGTGTTTGTAGTCTAACCAACTTCTAGCTTTGCGCGGCTGACAAACGACGGATGCAGATGTTAGTTCATATTGTTCGTATGTATCTTGCGATTTATTATTGTTGTCAATTTGTAACAGAGACATCGAGGAAGAGACAAATGAAATATGATATAATGATCCCACATCGATGGAACTTTTTCCCCAATTTTTCAACTGTTTTTGCGTAGTAATTTTGCTTGGTTTTGCATGCAAAATTTGACGTTCTCTCACGACGGACGCTAAGTAGGTAGGTATAGGTACCTACCTACCGAAATTAGAATCTAGGTATAGCATGTTGAAGCCCAGCATCTCAGCCTTCAATAAATATTTATGAGAACAATAAAGACAAAACCTATGAAGAGAGTTGAACTGGCAACCTATCTCCGTACCTAATAGGTAAATTCGAATTCATTCGAACATAACGCCACCCACCGATATTGTGCTACGAATTTGCAATTAATGTTTGTATCAACCAAATTCATTCGGACGCGGTTGAAAATTATTGGCGGTTGGTTGATCATACCACGGAGGACCATATACTAGGTATAGGCACCTATATGCACGGGGGGTAGTTACCATACATCTATCAAATACCTACGTCGAGAACTAGGTATACTAAGTAGGGTGCTAGGACAATTCGTCCCGCGGACAATTCGTCGCGGACAATTCGTCCCGCGGACAGTTCGTCCCGCGGACAGTTCGTCCCGCGGACAGTTCGTCCCGCGGACAGTTCGTCCCGCGGACAATTCGTCTCACGGACAATTCGTCGCAAGTGAAGGCTTCGGAAGGTAAGGAGGCTATATAACACATGAAGACACAAGGGGGCTCAATAAAAGGATTTGAAAATCATAAGCAAATGCAAGGGGTTCCGACAGAGATCCGAACGCCACGAAAAAATGCAACGGGGCTCAGCAAGGCTTCAAACGATATTGAAAACACAAGGGGGTCTTATGGAGCTTCGAGAGGGCTCCGAATATCACATGGAGGCACAAGGTGCTTACTACTGCTTCGAAAGCCACGAAAAGATGTAAGGGGGCTCAGCATGTAGGGCTTCAAAAGACGTTGAAGAAACAAGGGGGCTCACGGCAGCTACGGATGACACAAGAAGGCAACAGGAGGCTCACTGGAATTCTGATAGTCGCATTGAAGAACATGAGGGGGCTCACTAGGGCTCCAAGCTACACTCATGGAAACGAGGGGGCTCACTGGGGTTCCAAGCTACACGTATGGACACAAGGGGGCTCACTAGGGCTCCAAACTACTCTTGCGGGCACAAGGGGGCCCGATAGAGCTCCGTATATCACATGAAGGCACAAGGGACTTACACTAGGGCTTCCAGCAATGTAAAAGCGCACAAGATGGCTTACTGGAATTCTGAAAGCCACGAAAACACATAATGGGGCTCATTAGGGCTCTTAACGACACATAGGGCACAAGAGGCCTAACAAAAATCCGGAAATCACGGGAAAATGCAAGGAGGCTCCGTAGATATTCATATAATATTGGTTACACAAGGGGGCCCAGGGGGCTCTTCACAACAAGAAGAGGCTAAAGGGGGCTTACTGTATGATACTCTAAAAGCCAACACAAGTGGACTGGTTGGGGCTCCAATAAACTACACATATGGGTACAAAACAAAGGGGACCCGATAGAGCTCCAAAAGCCATGGAAATACAACAAGGGGGCCCAACGGAGCTCTGTATAATCAAAAAAGGCAAAAGGGGGGGTGACTGGGTTTCTGGAAACCATAAAAAAAAAAACAAAAGGGGCTCACTAGGACTCTAAATTACACTAACCGGCACAAGGGGGTCCGATAGGGCTCCGCATGTCACAGAAAGGCACAAGGGAGCCCAAGGAGCTTCATATAACAACAGAAGGCAAAAGGGGCTCACTGGAATTCCGGAAGCTACAAAAAAACACAAGGCGGCTCATTAGGGCTCCATACTACACTTGAAGACACAAGGGGGCTCGATAGGGCTCTGAATATCACATGAAGACACAAGGTGCTTACTGCTGCTCCGGAAGCCGCGGAAAGATGTAAAGGGGCTCAGCGCGGCTTCAAAAGACGTATTGAAGAAACAAGGGGGCCCACTGATGCTCGGGATGACATGAGACGGCAACAGGGGGCTCACTGGAATTCTGATAGTCATGGAAAAAACACAAGGGGGCTCACTAGGCCTCCAAGCTATACTTATGGACCTAAGGGGGCTCACTAGGGCTCCAAACTACACTTGCGGACACAAGAGGGTCCGATAGGGCTCCGTATATTACATGGAGGCACAAGGGACTTACACTAGGGCTTCCAGAAATGCAAAAGCGCACAAGATGGCTTACTGGAATCGTTAGGGCTCCAATAGACACATAGGACATAAGGGGCCTATGAAAAATCCAGAAATCACGGGAAAGTGCAAGGAAGCTCCGTAGAACTTCATCTGATATTGGTGACACAAGGGGCTCTTTATAATGAGAAAAGGCGAGAGAAAAGGCAAAAGGGGACTCACTGCATAGTACTGAAAGCCAATAAAAACAAAAATGGACTGATTAGGGCTCCAAACTACACATAAGGGTACAAGGGGACCCGATAGAGCTCCGAAAGCCACGGAAATACGACAAGGGGGCCCAATGAAGCTCTTCATAATCAAGCTTATCTGCTTGCACAATGGGGCCCGATAGGGCTCCGAATATCTCCTGAAGGCAGAAGGTGCTTGCTACTGCTCCGAAAGTCGCAGAAAGATGTAAGGAGGCTCAGCAGGGCTTCAAAAGACGTTAAGGAAACAAGGGGGCCCAATGGAGCTTCGAATAACACAAGAAGGCAACAAGGGACTTGCTGGAATTCTGATAGCCAGACAAAAAACAAAAGGGCTCACTAGGCGCTAAACTATACACTTGCGGACACAAGGGGGTCCGATAGGGCTCCGTATATCACATGAAGGCACAAGGGACTTACACTAGGGCTTCCAGCAATGCAAGAACGCACAAGCCACGGAAACACACAAGGGGGCTCTTTAGGGCTCCAAATGACGCAGGGCTCAATAAAAATCAGAAAGTCACGGGAAAATGCAAGGGGGCTTGGTGGGGCTTCAAATGATATTGGTGACACAAGGGGCTCTAAGGGGGTCCATTAGGGCTCCAAATCATATTTGAAAAAACAAGGGATTAGGGGTCGAATAACATCAAGGCACAAGGGACTAACTACTGCTCCAAAAGCCTATAGGAAAAGTGCAAGCAGGGACCCAAGAGAACTTCAAACGGTATTGAAGAGACAAGGGGGCCCCATGGAGCTCTGTATAACAAAATAACGCGAAATGGGGCTCACTGGTACCTACTCCGAAAGTCATGAAAAAACATAAGGAGGCTCAACGGGCCTCCAACTACACCTGAAGGCACAATGGGGCCCGATAGGGCTTCAACATGCCATGACGGCATAACGCTGCTTCCTGCTCCGGAATTCATGGAAAATTCAAAGGGGGCAGCAGGGCTTCAAGTTACGTTGAATATAGAATAAGGGGGCCCAGTGAAGCTCTTGATAACACAAGACTGCAAAAAGGGGCCTTATGGAAATCTGAAAGCAATGAAAAACATAAGAAGACTCATTAGAGCTCAAAAATTACACTAGAAAAGATGAGGGGCTCGATAGGGGCCAAATATCTCATGAAAGTATAAGGGGGCTTACTGGTGCTCCTAAAGCTTGGTGTACTAGCAAAAATTCTCGGAATGATGCAAGGGGACTAAGCAGAGCTCCAAAGACATGAAGAAACTAGGTTGCGCAGTAGGGCTCCAAATACTACAAAAAGGAATAAGGGGGCTTACTAAAGTTCGAAAAGCAACGAGGAAAGACAAAGGGACTTGTTGAAGTTAAGACAAAGGGCAAAACATTATTTTGCGACGAATTGTCCGTGAGACGAATTGTCCGCGGGACGAATTGTCCGCGGGACGAATTGTCCGCGGGACGAATTGTCCGCGGGACGAATTGTCCGCGGGACGAATTGTCCGCGACGAATTGTCCGCTACGAATTGTCCGCGGGACGAATTGTCCGGTCACGACTAAGTAGGTATACGTATAAGTAGGTACCTATGCGTATTCTATGCGTGATGCGAAGCGAACACTTTCCCTTGTAAACCTACAAATCGCAAATACAAAACAATAAACAGGCTAAAAACTTTTAATACGCTTGCGTAACGACAGCTTTTTCGTCGACCGATGGCCTCAAGACCCGTCGGTGGGCTGAGCGACAACTGTCGGTCCGGAACGACAATTATCGGTCGCATCGGTCACATTTGCAAGTACAGAATCGCTCCTACCGACAAGTGTCGGTAGGCAAGTACAGAATCGCGCTCGGACACCGAGCGTATATCGTCATTTTCGGTTATGGCAGCACGAAAATGTGTATTTACCTCTCCATCTGGCTTTCTATTGCCTCGTGAGCCTCTGCATATGGTTCGCACGTCTGAACCAGTTTTGGACTAACACACTGAAATTTCTTTGGTTGAGGTCTGGAACAATGCAAAAAGAAATTCTGAAAAATAATAAGGAGAAATTGTATTGAACAAAACGATAATATTGATAATTGAAGTTTATTATATTGATTGCTGTGATAGATATTACCAAATTTATATCATCATATCTTTCGATCTTATGAAGCTTTGTGCCTATTTTTTTTTAAATTGAAGTACATATCCAGATCTTTATTGTTACAGTGTGACAGCGATTGAGAAACAATGGTTTATTATTTATTTATTAAGGTTATATACATTTTCATAGGCTATGAATGCATCATGATTTTCAGTCAGCGAGGGAAATTTTTGTTTCCACAGTTTTCTATATACAACCAGCGAAGCAATTGGGGCCAAAGTATTGCAGAATTTTTTACAATAAAAAAATTTGATCTAGGACTTATAGGCCCGTATTCATATCCCACTTTTAAGCCACATTTAGCATGCCTCTAACAAAAAGCGCTCGGCTACCTGATAAAATCGGTCGTATTCATAGGCCACCTTTTACGTCCTGTTAGGGCCCATCTAACTAAAGGGGGTGTTGATTTGGCAACGTTGTGAAATGTACTCAAAACTACCTACCCGAAGGTGGACGCAGGTAGGCAAGAACCCCAAGCCGCTTCCGTTTTGCGCCGGGAGCCGCTCCGGGTAGATCACTAGATAGAGAAAGTAGATACATACACCAATCACGGCCCAGCTGGATCTGTTTTCTTTGTCTAGTGATTTACCCCGAGCAGCTCCGCCTGGCAAAACGAAAGTGCTGGCAACTCTTGCTACATTGATGTACTGCGGTTTGCATAAAACTTCGCAAAAAACTTTCAGGGAGTTTCTTCCACAGTTTCAAGAATAGCGGCCTGGATCTGTTAACTTAACAAGTGAACACCTCTTTCGACTGTTTTGTGCAAGTCGTCTCCTCCTTGAGTACAGTAAATAGTAAAGGAGTATGACCGAAAGGGACATC
The DNA here is from genome assembly GCA_949128115.1 of Anaspis maculata. Taxonomy (NCBI): domain Eukaryota; kingdom Metazoa; phylum Arthropoda; class Insecta; order Coleoptera; family Scraptiidae; genus Anaspis; species Anaspis maculata. The sequence continues at coordinate 37,441,126 of OX421968.1, forward strand.
CAGAGCATTGCGCACTACCTGCATTTCGGCGGCATGCTTCATTAATTCAATTAAATCAATATTTTAGAAAGAAAATGTGATTTTCGTCACACTTCCCAAGAACACACGGCACAGCTTGTAGGTTAAATGGACTCAAAACACGCCTGTTGGCACATTTGGATCCCATCTAACTTGACGCATGCGTGAGACCATCCAAAATCGCTTAAAGACACGTAAAAGAGACATATGAATAGACGCGTCTCTAAACATCCCCTTCTAAGACGACTTTAGAGACGCCTGTTTAAAGTGATGATAGAGGCGCGCTAAAACCACGTATGAATACGGAAATGTTAGAGGCGCATCTTTAAAACCGCTTCTAACGCTAAAAGGGGGATATGAATACGGGCCATAGTTTTTTAAATATGATTTTTTTCTGACTCGACCAACAACTGTAAAGAAGTGGTGCGCGCATGCCACTCATATTTACTATGCAAAATGCACTACATTACTACTGAGGTGGGCATTTTTCGTATAAAGATGAGCTTTTGCAGAAATAATCAGATATTTGCTCTTAACAAAAAAAAACAAGGCACCTGTTTAGGCTAGCCGAGTTATGAGGCTGAGACCATAACTCTGTATGTATGTATCTACTTTCTCTGTCTAGTGATCTACCCGGAGCGGCTCCCGGCGCAAAACAAAAGCGGCTTGGGGTTCTTGCCTACCTGCGTCTACCTTCGGGTAGGTAGTTTTGAGTACATTTCACAACGTTGCCAAATCAACACCCCCTTTAGCTGGCTGGAACAGGACGTAAAAGGTACCGCTTTTATCAGGTAGCCGAGCACTTTTTGTTAGAGGCATGCTAAATGTGGCTTAAAAGTGGGATATGAATACGGGCCATAGGCGATACATACACCAATCACGGCCCAGCTGAATCTGTTTTCTTTGTCTAGTGATTTACCCCGAGCAGCTCCGCCTGGCAAAACGGAAGTGCTGGCAACTCTTGCTACATTGATGTACTGCGGATTGCATAAAACCTCGCAAAAAACTTTCAGGGAGTTTCTTCCACAGTTTCAAGAATAGCGGCCTGGATCTGTTAACTTAACAAGTGAACACCTGTTTCGACTGTTTTGTGCAAGTCGTCCCCGCCTTGAGTACAGTAAATAGTAAAGGAGTATGACCGAAAGGGACATCCAGAGCATTGAGCACTTCCTGCATTTCGGCGGCATGCTTCATTAATTCAATTAAATCAATATTTTAGAAAGAAAATGTGATTTTCGTCACACTTCCCAAGAACACACGGCACAGCTTGTAGGTTAAATGGACTCAAAACACGCCTGTTGGCACATTTGGATCCCATCTAACTAGACGCATGCGTGAGACCATCCAAAATCGCTTAAAGACACGTAAAAGAGACATATGAATAGACGCGTCTCTAAACATCCCCTTTTAAGACGACTTTAGAGACGCCTGATTAAAGTGATGATAGAGGCGCGCTAAAACCACGTATGAATACGGAAATGTTAGAGGCGCATTTTTAAAACCGCTTCTAACGCTAAAAGGGGGATATGAATACGGGCCTGCAACTTTGTTTCTTTCATGATCACACTCTTCTAGTTCTGGTAATCATTACAATTCTTGTAGGACAAATTATAACAGCCCTATTTTTCAATTCATATACTCACTGTCATTTATTAGAAGGGCAACTAATTGAATTAATTTGAACAATCTTACAGCGCCGTATTCATACCTCGCTTTTAAGCTAAAAGCGCTATTAGAGCGATGCGCATTTAGGGGCATTTCTCATATTTCAGTGTTCAAAAATACAAATTAACTCGCAAATTAATTGCAATTAAGTACATACAATCGCTCCCAATCGCAATAATGTATTTTTGAACACTGAAATATGAGAAATGTCCCTAAATGCGCATCGCTCTAATAGCGCTTTTAGCTTAAAAGCGAGGTATGAATACGGCCCATATCTTTAATGTTAGACTTCCAATCCGGGAAATTCCAAAACCGTTTCGAGATAAGACACCACACTTCATAATTTTTGTATTAGAACACATAATTTTTATTTTTTTTGACAAATGGGGGTACGATAAGGTCGTTGCAATTTTGCACCATTTTACGTATCACCCTGTCCCTGTAGAAAATGAAGTTTCTCAACATTCACTGTTATAGGATGGGTTACGGAAAGATTAAGCTAGTTAACGCAGCAAACAAAATGGAAATCGCAATCGGCAATCGTGAGATATTGACCTCCAAAGTCGGATTTTTCCGATACCGACAACTTCGTTGTCCAGCAGTTTAGGTTCCTGGATACTAGTCGGGAAAGTTTTGGGGTGACACAACCGATTTTTTTATGATGCATAGATACCTCGTACCTACCAATAAACTTAAAACCTTCTCAATAAAGTTTGGTTTTGCTACAAAATTATTTCAAGTGCAACTGGCCGCTACATCGAATAAATAAATAGCTCGTTGGATTCGAAAAACTTTGCTCTACAACTTTATCACAGACAGTGTTTCGATATTTTGTAAAATAAGTTTGGTGGACGTGGAAGCCTTCCTGTGTAAAATACTGCCCACGGAAACAACTTTTCAGGAGCGCGCACGAAGCGTTGCCATAAGCTGCCGTGCTATCCGGCGGGCTTCAAAATTGGATAAAGGATTCTAGGTTCATCTGTTTTTCATAAAATCTGCACATAAATGATCCTTGGATAGTGTAGCACAAAATTGACCCAACCAAGGTGCCAACTTATTTTTTGGGTGTTTTTTACATTTAACCCCCCTTCCCCTATTGGACGATAGGACGATTTTTTTTGACGACGAAGAGAAATTGGCCTACCAATAACTAAGGACCAGTTAAGGATGGAGTTGAATTGGTGAAATAAGGCGTTGCGGAATCAATCGACTCGGGCTGGGTGACGGAAAAAAGATCGAAATACAAAAGGTCGAAAACAAAACATCGAATGCGTAAATCCAAAAAACAAAATAACGGAACCACAAAACATCGAAAGCACTATTGTCGAAAGTACAAAAGGTCGAAAATCAAAATGTCGAAAAGTGAAATATCGAAAAGCAAAAGGTCGAAAAGTGAAATATCGAAAAGCAAAGGGTCGAAAACCAAAAGGTCGAAAAGTGGAATATCGAAAGGCAAAAGGTCGAAAAACAAAAGATCGAAAAGCAAAACACCGAATAATAATGGCTAGTTTATGCACATCTAACATCTAACATGTAACATTTATGATTTAAAATTTATCTAGTTAAAAGTGAGGTTAAACCATTTAAATCCATTATGTCAGTTTATGCACCATCTAAGATTTAATATTTAAAATGTAACATCTAACATGTAAAACTTATGACGTTGAAAGATGGCCATCTTTTATGTTTATTAAATCTTACATGTTAAATGGCATATTTATGCAAGCGTGAACACGGAGCATTTAGTCCGGCAGCTTATTGCAATTTTCATGCCGAATCGTGCATTTTGAGTAAAAGCCAGGGTCAAGTTATTTTCGTGTTCAACGATGAAAATGAAAATTTTTGAGGGTGGGAGGCATTCTGGAATTTCACCCAGGGGAGGCTGAGGGGGGGGTTTTTGGGGCCTTCTGGGTGATTCACTTGTTTTTCATGAGAGAAGCCAAATCCATTTTTTTTACATGTTGTGATTTATTCCGAGATTTTTGGGATGTTTATTCACCCCCCATTTTCATCCAGGGGGCCTTGGGGGGACAATTTAGGGTTGTTTCCACGATTTTTATTTTCTGCTAAATTAGGACGTATATTGACGTGCTTGGTATCGTTTCTTACTAAATCCCGCCTTCTAAATCTATATCTGGTGTTGAAATTACAACATGAGCAGGTTTGAACTAGTTATGCAAGAAAAAACAGGTTTTTCGGGCCCACTTTTTTGACATGCCTTAATTTTGGCCCAAGGTTTCTGCGATCAAAATCCTTCTGAGGATCATTAGTTTCAAGTGTTTGGAACATAAAAATCATGCCCTTAATGCGCCTTTTGATTTCAGAATCACACACAATTGATTTGTTGGAGAAGCGGTCTAATCATTTTTCAGCTAAATAATTAATTTCCTCAAACAATTGTGCATTCCGTGTAAAAGGCAAACACCAGTAATTTTTGTGTTCCACGATTAAAATGAAAATTAATGAGGGTGAGAGGCATTCTGGCTTTGCACCCAGGAGGGGCTGAGGGGGGATCTCTTTTGGGACCCTTGGAGTAATTCACTTATTCTTCATGAGAGAAGCCAATTTCATAATTTTTTCAATTCTGTAATTTTTAATAGAATTTTCGGAATGTTTACTCACCCCCCATTTTGATTAAGGGGCTTTGGGGGGACTTTTTGGGGTTGTTTCCACGATTTTTTTTTTTGCTAATTTAGGATTTATATTGACGTGCTTGGTATCATTTCCTACTAAATCCCACCTTCTAAATCCAAATCTGGTATTGGAAATACGATTTGAGCAGGTTTTAACTAGTTAGGCAAGAAAAACAGGTTTTTTTGGTCCATTTTAATGACATCTTTCAATTTGGGTCTCAGGGTTCAGGATCAAAATCCTCCTCACAATCAATAGTTTCAAGTATTTACAACATATAAAACATGCGCTTTTGGTTCTGGAACCTTGAGCCCAAATTAGGGCATGTCAAAAAACTGGATCCAAAAAACCTGCTTTTTCCCACACAACTAGTTCAAACCTGCTTGTATCGTATTTCCAACATCAGATTTGGATTGAGGAGGTGGGATTTAGTAAGAAACGATACCAAGCACGTCAATATATATCCTTACTTAGCAAAAAATAGAAATCGTGGAAACAATTTCAAAAAGTCCCTCCTGGGCCCCTTGGTTCAAAATGGGGGTAAGTAAACATTCCGAAAATTCTGTAAAAAATTACGGAATTGAAATAATGATGGATTTGGCTTCTCTTATGAAAAACAAGTGAATTACTCCAAGGGTCCCAAAAAAAGATCCCCCCTCAGCCCCCTCTGGGTGCAAAGCCAGAGTGCCTCCCACTCTCAAAAATTTTCATTTCAATTGTAGACCAGGAAAATTGCCGATGTCTGCCTTTTACACGAAATGCACAATTGTTTAAGCAAATTAATTAGTTAGCTCAAAAATTATTGGACCGTTCTCCAAGAAAACAATTGGGTGTGGTTCTGAAAGCAAAAAGCGCATCCAGTACACAATTATTATGTTCAAAATACTTGAAACTAATGATCCTCATGAGGATTTTGATCGCCTAAGCCTTGGGCCCAAATTAAGGCGTGTCAAAAAAGTGGGCCCAAAAAACCTGTTTTTTCTTGCATAACTAGTTCAAACCTGCTCGTGTTGTAATTTCAAGGCCAGATTAGTATTCAGAAGGCGGGATTTAGTAAGAAACGATATCAAGCACGTCAATATACGTCTTAATTTAGCAGAAGATGAAAATCGTGAAAACAACCCTAAATAGTCCCCCCAAGGCCCCCCGGTTGAAAATGGGGGGTGAATATACATCCCAAAAATCTCGAAATAAATCACAGAATTTGAAAAAAAGTGGATTTGGCTTCTCTCATGAAAAACAAGTAAATCACCCAGAGGGTCCCGAAAAACCCCCCCTCAGCCCCCCCTGGGTAAAATCCCAGAATGCCTCCCACCCTCAAAAGTTTTCGTTTTTATCGTAGAACACGAAAATAACTTGACCCTAGCTTTTACTCAAAATGCACGATTCATCAGCTAATCCGCCGGACTAATTGTCATTTCGACGATTGAGCGCCTCTAATATGAAGGATGTTGATCAGTTCGCGTCGAGGGGTAAACCACCTTGGAAATCTGGTGTACACTTCCATGGAAAGCATTGGAAATCATTTGGAAATCATTGGAAATCATTTGGAAATCATGAGGAAATCATTGGAAATCTCTGGAAATCTTTGGAAATCAGTGGAAATCGGTGTACAAAAATTCCGTCAGTGGTTCACCCCTAGGTTCGCGTACTATCATTAAATATTGCATAAACTGCAGTTCAGTGTTCTAAATGTTGAATTTTAATCATAAATGTTACATATTAGATGTTAGATGTGCATAAACTAGCCATAATGTCCAATACACCTATCCCATCGCGATATCAACTCGGGAACCCCCTGCGTGCGCCGGTGTCATGGGGAAATTTTGCTTGGGGTTTGGACATAATAGGCGAGATTCAGTGCCATTTCTGCGCTGGCGCAACCATGCTAGGGGATTTGAGAATAGTGCCGTATGCTAACACATGTAAAAAGCGTAATTTCAACATTGTCTATTATTGAAACGGCTGGAAATGAAACTTTCAAATAAGCTATGGCAAAAAGAGCGTTTCTTGATCTTTCATTGTGTTCAAGACCAGCAATGATGGATCAGTTCTAGATACACAATGAGCGAAAATATGGTAACGTGTTTATCAGTTGGTGTGTTTTTAAAAATACCGCCCTACTTCTGGTATTCTTCTCTACCTCACGGTTGCTGTCCTGTCTGTCAGTGGCATGAAACTGCATGTAAACAAATGGTAACTAAAATTTTATCGGGTTATATGTATAATATATCAGGGGTTTTGTGTTTTCTGTTTTTTTTTTTCAAAAATGACGGGCAGTTTGTTGAGTGCCTGGCTGCAAAAACCGTACGAAAAGAACATTACAGTTCCATTTCATGTGTGTTCCTAAAAAACATCACCTTCTAGGCAACCAGTTATACACTGAAAACGGCTTTTTCGTTCTTTTCGGAACACTACGCGCGGAATTCATTTTTTCGACAGCAATGCACATGGACAACATCATTCCACATAATCTAGCATGAAAGTCAGGAGTTTCTTGTCATCTATTTTCCTTTGTTAAATCGATGGCTGAAAATCTGCAGGTTTTGACTTTTCCTAGCTCGCGCCGACGCATGAGTTCCATCCCCTAGCTTTGCGAACCTACAGCGCAACTCGTGCCGCTGAATATCGCATATTGGCTATTCTGGTAGTAGGTTGTTTAACTTATAGTAGGCTGAACTGCACATGTCTGGGTCAACGGTTTAGACCTACTCATTGTGTGTTAGTGTTGATTCAGTTGTTTACGAAATCTGTGCCTTGTTGAGGTTAGTTTTCAGTTATGTCTGGTGAGTTTCATACATTTTATCCTGCATACCATAACCATAATTATTATCAATTTTAATTATTACCAGGATGGTTCTCAAATGCTGCATAACGCATAGTTCCTGTTCCTATACGTATAGTGTTCTAGACGCATGTGCAACTTTTGATTAGGCAACTTGTGCTACATTCGAACAAACTGGAAAATTTGTGTACAATACGTTGGAAAACGTTGCGTTTCTTATCAAATGAGTTGTTTTTAGTGTGAAATAGTTATTAAGAAGCTAAATGGTGAATGCTAGAGGGATACGAGAAGGTTCAAGCTGGATTTATAAACTTGACGTTGCAGGTTGCAGTTGCCGTTCGCCGTTGCTGTTGCCGTTCAAAGTTGAATATGTGAAAGTGATTGTGGTCATTTATAAGAGCCGTTGCCGTTGCAGTTGGCAGTTCGTGCTGTTCGTGGCCACGTTGGGGTGCAGTTCAGAGATAACCATCTTTTAACTTTCGCTGTTGCCGTTCAATTGCCGTTCGGGCTTTAACCAATGACACGACAGCAACAAGTCACGTGATCGTTCCCACCCTGGAAATTATGAAACCGTCATTCTTGTATGTTTGAATAACTGAGGAGAATCCATAGACAAGGACAAAAGTAGAAGAGGCAAGATACCTGCGCGGCTGTGTAATTTGTAGGCCGGCCATTTTGATTACATAACGGTTTTTCCTGGCGGCAACTTTAATTATGACAGGTGGGTGACAGTACTGACAGTGTACTCGATGACAGCTACGAAGTTCTAGGTTAGATTGATTTGTTGTGATCGAACTTTCCTCGGCGCCGATATTTGGTTTTGTGTAAAATATAACAATTACTACGTTTCCATGGAGAATTGAAATCGATTTGAAAACGGTATCGGGATTGAAAACTGCATGTAAACGCTTGCAACATCGTATTCAAATCGATTTGAGTTTCAAGGTCGATTCGGCAAATTCTGGGATCGTATCGGGATCGGATCAAAGTAATACTCATGGAAACCCAATCGGATTGGATCGAAACATCAACAAACAGAAACTGATGCATAGCAATGAGTAAAACCGCTGTTCTGATCGCATCGAAGATCGCATTCATACTTGCACCTGTTGTCTGCACTCCTGCCTTCTGCACACTTGCAGTTTGCAGAGTACTTGCACTTTCTCTGATACGTTAGGTTGGTATAGTTTTAGGTTAGGGTTAGACTTACATGACAGATATGTAAACAGAATTCAAATCGATTCGAATACCGAGTTCGAACAACTCATGTGAACACTTCCGTATTCAATCCCGATACCGTTTTCAAATCGATTTCAATTCTCCATGGAAACGTAGTAATTATAATTGAATGTTGAGTGTTATTCAATGTTCGTTTCCACAAATTCTACTTTATGACCGGATATTATTCATATTCCTGGGATGCATTGCATTATTAATGCATTGTCGAGTGCATCGTACTTGATGACTTTTGTTAAGAAAGTGATGCAAGAAAGCCGCTATGGAAGTGTAGAGAATGGGGTCCGCAGTTCAATCTCCACTTAGAAGCTGTGAAACTGATATCGAGGCCTCTGTGTGAAGTGTTCGTTTGGCGATTTTCCCTGTGTAATAAAGTTTGATCGAACCTGATCGAACTCAGCAAATGCATCAATACAGGATGTCTTGTAATACCTATCGAGATTTGCAAGAATATCAAGCGATTGATGAACCCAGAGATGAGAAGATATCCTTTCATACGTAACGCTGAATTTTAATAATCAAATTTCACTCCGGTAACTAAGTTTTGTTTTTAGTTTTCCATGGGGTGATGGGTTTCGATTGTGGCTCGAGGCAATTGGAATGATGAAGGAATAACTTGGAAACGTCTTATGAGAAAGGCTCAGTGCTGCTGATTTGTTCGAGGCATTTCGAAGTAATGTGAATAAAATTTTCTCCAGTCTCCCAGGACCCGATCCAGAACCTCGTTTCGGACAATGATATTTTGGAACACACAATTTATTCTTAATGGAAAGTGCTGTAAGATGCTATTTGGAGATAAGATTAGGTGCACAATGTAGCCAAAACGTAAAGCAAAAAGCTTATTCAGTGTAATGTTTAACAAACACTTTCCAAACTTGTATTATTTTATCGCAAGTAAAACATTGAATATTATTCTTGAAATTGCATTCTGTAGCTCAAATTAAGCACATATCGTGGTCCTTATGCCCATACGTCTATGGCCCATACTCGCAGTCGGTCTCCAATTTAAGCACAATCCGACTATGGCAACAATTGTCATAATTGTCCCAAGGACTTGAGACATGCGGAGTCGGAGATCGAGCGAAGTATTGACTATGAGTATGAGGATTAGTCAAGGCCGTGAGCAGAAATTCTTGAGTTATTTGTTTCATTTACAAAGTATAACCTACAAATTGTCTCATGACTGTCATCTGTTTTGACGTCTGTCTATGGTTTTGACTCGCGCGTACTCCCCCTATTTGAATTGCCGCCTTGGGAAAGCCGTTATGACCTAAAAATGGCGGACCCCATGCGATATCGGCTGAAATGGATGCGCAGTGGTACTTCCTTCTTCTACTTTTGTCCTTGTCTATGGGAGAATCCCTCTTGGGCGCTGCACAAGCACCCAAAACTGCACCGAAGACTTCTAAAAGCTGATTGACTTCAGTAAATAGATGCATCAACTTGTTTTCACGTTTTTAAAATACCATACTGTGAGGTTAAAAAATATATCAGCTGTCAAAGTTCGTGGACGTTCGGGAGTTTATAAATCGACATTTGATAATTCCGAACTGCACCGCCGCCAACTGAACGTCAACTGCAAACGGCAACGGCAACAGCAACGGCAACCTCAAGTTTATAAATCCAGCTTCAGTGAGCGATCAGGCCTTTTTGTAATATTTTATCATCAGGTTAGGCAACCAATGTTACATTCGAACTTTCCGAACTGACAGTACTGTACTGAAACACGTGCCACAAACGAATAAACCATGTAAAAATTGAAGCATATAGTCTATTTGTTTACCTTAAATCGACGGACACTTTCCTCTGATGCATGTACTCTGATGTGATGACTTTTCTCGACCAAATATTTGAGGTTAACACATGGCACATGGCACGTGGGACATGGGTTCAAAACATAAACAGAGGGCAAACGGTCAACGAGCAGGCAACCAGTTATACAGTCCATTCTCGGATCAGAATCTCACAACAAAGTTTTCAACTTAAATATCGAAATATATGAAAAATCAAGCAATCATTTAGTCTCTTGCTTGCTTTCCTAGCAAAATGTTATACTTTTACATGCTCTAGCAAAAAATTTTACGCATTCATCCATGCATCCATTTGTTAATTGTAATGGCAAAATTGATCATTTGTTCGAAATTGTGGCCTGATCAAATATACCGCCATTACCTATACCTGTCCAGTGTCCACGCCGTCGCAGAAGAGCCCAATCTATATAGGAAGAAGAACTATTGCGTGCTTTCCACCTAGCCCCAAGTTCGGTACACCTGCCATTTACGCATGTGCGGGTTCCAAACGGTGCTTTCCATCTACGTGTTCCTACTCGGTTCTGCGCCGTTCATTGGATCACCTAAAATTTTGTGCCCTATGGAACATGTTCCGTCTGGTGGTATTTGTACCGTCTAGGTGGAAAGCACCCATTGTAACCAGCAACTCTTAATGGGTGCTTTCCACCTAGCTCAAAGTTTGGTACACCTTCCATTTGCGCACGTGCGGGTTCCAAACGGTGCTTTCCATCTACGTGTTCTTACCTGGTTTTGTGCCGTCCGGTGGATCACCTAAAATTTTGTGCCGTCGGAAGGCACACCGGAAACGGATGCGACAAATGACGTACCGTCAGCTGTAATCCAGCACTCCGTTGTCATATGTCTCTCTCTGTGTCGTTTCATCCATGCATCCGTGTTTTATTTTATTTCTCTGCAGGGATAACGTACTATCGATTAAGATTTACGCTGCCATTTATTCATTTCTGAATGCCATAGTCCTCTTTCGCCTCCAGACCAGAGATGTCGCGTCGGTCAACGATGCCGGTGCTTTCCATCTAGGTGTACCCAATCGTGGAACATGCTCCGTCTGGCGGTATTTGTACCGCCCACCTCAATTTTGAATATAGTTATATTGCGTGCGCACTGGGTCTCAAATTCCCCGACGGGATAGGTGTATAACACAATGTCGAACTAGAAATACCTGTTTTAAATGTGATTACATTTCGGATCGATTGGGGAGCTGTGACTCCCTCAGAGAGCACTTGAGGAAAAATTTCACTCTCGCTTTTCGACTTATTCTTCAGAGAGAAATCACCTCCCAAAGTATTATGCAAGGCCACCGAAACACCTGTATATTTTTAGCGCATTTTCGTAATGAAATAACGCTTATATGGCCGGTTTGTCTGTCTGTCCGTCCGTCTGTCCGTCTGTCTGTCTGAAGTTACCCTTGCCTTGTATGAACGCTCCTATTTTCAAGCTAAATTTCATGATTCCGCCGCCATCTTGGCTGCCATATTGAAATCTGTTATTAGTGGAACGATTGTTATGAAACTTGGAACCTGCTCTTGTCTTGTATGAACAATCTCTTTTTTAAGATGAATTTTATAATTCCGCCGCCATCTTGGCCGCCATATTGAAATCTGTTACTAATGAAGGGATTGTCATGGAACTTGGAACTTTACTCTTGTCTCGTATGGACATTCTTATTTTCAAGCTGAATTTCATGATTTGGCCGCCATCTTGGTCGCCATATTGAAATCTGTTACTAATGAAGGGATTGTCATGGAACTTGGAACTTGACTCTTGTCTCGTATGGACATTCTTATTTTCAAGCTGAATTTCATGATTTGGCCGTCATCTTGGCCGCCATATTGAAATTTTCTATTAGTGGAACGATTGTCATGTTACGTGGAACTTACTCTTGTCTCGTATGAACATTTAATTTTCAAGCTGGACTTCATTCCTATCAATGACAGTCATGGAACTAATGGCGTTTTCGACTGGGACTGCTCTGGAACCGTCCCAGTTCCGAACTTGCTTGATACCGAGCTGCTCTTGAACCGAATTGCATTCGTTCCATTCTGTCCCCCTCGGCTCGGCTCCATGCTCCATCATAGACGGCTTCCTTCCGTATGTTTTCCCTCTCTCTCTCATTAATTTCAAAGCATCACTGCCTTCATCACTGCTTGATTCGAATAGGAATTCATGAGAAAATTGTAAAAAGGAATGCACCGCCACAAATTCATCCCTTTTGGTATTACCACGACTCATCTTTAGCACCAAAATCGACACTGATACATCAAGTTGACAGTAGAACTGAATACCGAGACAGTTCTAAAATTCGGAGCTGGTTCCGTGCAAATGACGTAGGAATATTCCCAGTCGAACACAGCAAAAGTAGCACGGGAGCAATGCCACTTCCAGTCGAACACGCCGAAAAGTTGCTCTGATGAACTGCGCATGCTCAGTTGGAATGGAACCGGCTCGGTTCTAGCCAGTCGAAAACGCCATAAGAAAATGCGCTATTGAGACTCACACACGTGGGGGCAGATTCACTTGTTTTAATTCTGATCAGCGTCAGCGTAAATCAACTTAGAGTTATAAACCTGTGCACATGAACCTTGTCAGGTTGAGTGATTTTTTTCGCAGACCTGATTGGGTTTTTTTGACGCAAAATCCACTCTGAAACGTAAAGTTGTGCACATGGACCTCGTCAGGTCTAGTAGTAATTTTTTTTTGAAGACCTGATTTGGTTTTTCGACGCAAAATTAACTTTGACTTATAAACCTGTGTACATGGACCTCGTCAGGTTCAGTAATTTTTTTGCAGACCTGATTCGGTTTTTTGAGGAAAAATCAACTCTGAAACGTCAAGTTGTGCACATGGACCTCGTCAGGTTTAGTATTTTTATTCAAGACCTGATTTGGTTTTTTGCTGCAAAATCAACTTGGACACATAAATAATAAACTTGGGCTTCGTCAACAAGAAACTCATCAACAGAATAGTAGTTTCTACTTCGGGAAAAAAGTCTTCAAATAGATTTTAAAAATTGTCGTTTTTTCAATCGTACCGAACTGAGGACTTATGCGAATAAGATGATTGCAGAGTTTCGGTCCCATATATCTCGGATTTTTCTGGCTAACGGCCAGTCTGGCAAAACAACTCCTCGACTCATTTCTCCGTCTTGTATCGTGACCATGCATCGACCCCACCGACACAAATTCACCCCCGCGCTCGACCACAAACACGATCATGAGGTATATATACAGAGAAGCGATAGGCAGGATTGCAAGGCGTCGGAAATGCAGTGTACATGGACCTCGTCAGGTTCAGTAATTTTTTTGCAGACCTGATTCGGTTTTTTTTTGACGCACAATCCACTCTGAAACGTAAAGCTGTGCACATGGACCTCGTCAGGTCTAGTAGTTTTTTTTTTGAAGACCTGATTTGGTTTTTTGACGCAAAATTAACTTGGACTTATAAACCTGTGTACATGAACCTCGTCAGGCTCAGTGATTTTTTTGCAGACCTGATTCGGTTTTTTGACGCAAAATCAACTCTGAAACGTCAAGTTGTGCACATGGACCTCGTCAGGTTTAATTTTTATTTTGAAGACCTGATTTGGTTTTTCGACGCAAAATCAACTTGGACACATAAAGCATGGACCTCGTCAGGCTCAGTAATTTTTTTGCAGACCTGACTCGTTTATTTGACGCAAAATCCACTCTGAAACGTGAAGCTGTGCACATGGACCTCGTCAGGCCTAGTAGTTTTTTTTGAAGACCTGATTTGGTTTTTTGACGCAAAAATAACTTGAACTTATAAACCTGTGTACATGGACCTCGTTAGGTTCAGTAATTTTTTTGCAGACCTGATTCGGTTTTTTGACGCAAAATTGACCTATACTCATAAATCGGTGTACACACTACACAGACCTTGTCAGGTTCAGTATTTTTTTTTTCAAGGTCTGATTAGGTTTTCCCACAGAAATGAATTTGAGCTAGTTGATTTTTGACTCGGTTCTTCTTTTTCCTGTGCAAATTCTCAAATTATTTGCCTTTACAACAATTGTACATACACCTATTGCTTTTCGATTTTCACGGTTTTTCTTTCTCGATTTTTTCTTTTCGACCTTTTGTTTCTCGACCTATCGCTTTTCGACGTTTTGTTTTTCGACCTATTGTTTTTCAACCAATTGTTTTTCGACCTTTTGTTCTTCGACATTCTGTTATTCGATACGATATATTGTAAATTCGACCTTTTCTTTTTCGACCTCATGCATTCGATGTTTTGTTTTCGACCTTTTGTTTTTCGTTCTTTTTTCCGTCACTCGCTGTGGGCTTATTCCTTGAAAGAAATTTACCATTCGCAAGTCTCTTTCGAAAGCTACAAGGATGTTCTTTGGTTTGAGCCCATTGGCGTTTCCAAAATCCATTTCTTTTTCATTTTGGAAATGCCAATAATGGGCTCAAACCAAAGTACATATCCTTGTAGCTTTCGAGAGAGACCTAAATAAGAAACTGTCAAGGAAAAAACTCACAACGATTGATTCCGCAACGCTTTATTTTATCAATTCAACTCCGTCCTTAACTAAAAATTTCCAACAGGAATCGTAAATCGAGCGGCTGTGGACTAACACTTTTTATAGTCTGAATCCTGACTCGCCAACCTTCTCAATTAGCTGTAAAGATTGACCTACGAAAACGAACTACATACAGTGCTCGATACAAGGTGAATCAGTTTGAACCGATCAAACTTTGAGAAAAGATTCTTCTCATCCTCCTGAGTCAGAAAAATATAATATACGTGCTCTCATATTTGCTTCCTATGAAAGATACAGGGGGTCAAAGTTCACTTTTTTCGATTTTTAAAAAAGGGCAGAGTACTTTCGACATGATTTTTTCACGATTAGACTTCTTTTATTTCTTTTCTCGCTGCGCTCGGCGCTTAAACTCCAATTCTCCGTCACATGAAATCTCACTCATACCCCTAATACAATAAATATCTATTTTCATCAATAATATTCTCTACAAATAATTATGCGAATGTGACATCGTGACGGATTTTCTTACTGTACGATTTTCCTGGTTATATTACAGCACGGTGGGAACTGTGTTCTGGCAGGCACAGCATGGCAATCTAATAATCTTCACAAAGTATAAGAATGTCGTTTGGAAAACTCGATCTGGTATTGATTTTAATTGAAAAAATATAAAATACATAGGTATTTACATAGGTATGTAGGTAGGTACCTCGTGAATGTGATTTAAGGTAACTACGTGGTTCTAGAGTTCGTACGATATTATCTACTCCAATCAAAATAAGGCCGTAGGTTAAATTGAAATATTGACAGAATTGATGAGTATTTCCAGTTATGTGCTCGCCACGGTACTTATATTTAGAATGTCACATTTAATTGAGGTGAAATCAAACCATTCAAAAAATTAACTGACTCAATTTCCAAACATAAAAACTTGATTATCAAACCAGTATGATATCATCGCTATACAATCAGCTGACATCTAGAACATTCAGCAACTGTTTCAGCCTCAATTGTCGAAAATTCTTTTTCCCCTCTGGGCTTTAATCATCCACCCCTGCAATTCTGCTTAATAGGTACGTACATAGGTACCTGAAAGTTGTGTCCACATTTGGGTGTGCGGCATTCGATTTTATTTTTGAATTGTGAACGTCCGTTGAAGAATATACCCAGAGCCGGGCCTGGCCTATTTGCCGCCCCCTCACCGGCAGTGGAGAGCCCCACCAAATGCGGGAATGAAAAGAATCTTTCGAAATTCAACTTAATTATTATATTACCGCCCCTATGACTTGCCGCCTGCCGTACTCGCCTGCGCGCCGGAACGCACTTCACGCCTGCTAGGCCCGGCCCTGAATATACCTCCCTATCCCTATAATAAATCACATCCGCTCGAATCTATCCAAGCCAAGTCGAGAGCCATTCTTGTCGAGCCAACAGTACGACAACACGGAGAGCAGTCCAGTGTCGGCGATTAGTAAAAAAATAGAACCGAACGCGGCGAACGCTGCAACAGCTTATTCTTTCATTTCCTGGGACGACGCTGGTCACCCCAAGGTCAGACAAGACAACGTTACAGCACATCGTTACAGGCGTTCGTTACAACCACTGATGCTATGAACCAATTTCACACCCATGTGTGGTTCTGCGTTAGTGGTGTGTTGTGATCTAGGCGCGAGAATAGAAGTTTCACTTCAAAAATTTGTTATTCGCGAACTATTTAATCAAAATAGCTGAAATTCAGCACTTGTCGGAATTATCTACCTACCTGCAAGATTTCACAGGAATGCAATGAGTGGTGTAGGAGTTCTGGAGAGAACAATCATTTGAAAGGTTCTTCAGATGCTTCCAGATTAATGACGCCCCATAACTCCTACACTATTGATTGGATTCTTTCGAAACTTTGCATGTAGGTAGATGTTTCCGACAAACAAGCCTATGCTGAATTTAAGCTAATTTGGTTTGATATTTCGCAAGTTACAATTTTTTTAAATTCGAAAAAAGTGAACTTTGGCACCCTATATCTTTTTTAGGAAACGCGCGTATTTTAGGGGAAGTGTGCCCGAGTTGGCATACTTTTTTTAAAATGACTATAGTTTTTACAGTTCTCTACAAATTGAACAAAAAATTAGTGGAGATGAAAGCTGACATCTGGAATATTGAATCTGCAATGACGTAAGAATGAAATATTACAAAAGAATTTAAAAAAAATTGGGAAAAAAAACCAGCTTACTAATCCATCTCACCCTAAGGGCGGTCTGAGATGGAATACGGAGCGGCCTGAGATGGAATACTAGATTTAGGTTATCGAAAAAAACGTCAGTAGTGAAATACTTTTATAAAATTGGAAAAAAAAGGTCAACATAAGCCAAAATATCACTTCTGGTGATTGAAAAATTGGGTAGATATTCTCTTACAATCTAGAAGACAAAAATAAATAAATATTTTTTTTTGGAATCACATGAGTATTTTTTCAAACAGCAGCTTGCATGTTTTCTTCTTCCCACTTCAGACGGTTACCATTTTTCTTGTATTCCCTGACCATTTCTGCACAAACCTGAGAATGTTTCAGATTTTAAACCGGTTCAGGGTTAGACCGTTGGACGGAATGTTTGGGGCTAGACGGCATACTATTCCATCTCGCCCTATGCTATCTAGCCCACAAGGACGTCTAGAGAATCAAAACTAATTTCCTCAGCGACGAAAGGAAACAATCGCTACCACGAACGTGAAAAAATTAGGTTAGAATCGAAGTTTTCAAATTCGTATCAGAAAAAAAAAAGAAATATATTATAGTAACGGAAATAACATGAAATATGTCAACTGCGAAAGTACATTTCTCACCTCCAAAAAATAAAAAACTCCAATAAAATCAGGAGAAGTGGTCGCAGTTGCACAAAGTTCTGTTTGCACATGCCGGTAGAGGTTAAGAGCGGGATAAGCTAAGAGTGCGCGCAAAATTCAAATGCGTTTAGCAATGAAGAGCAGTATGCCAACTCGGCCAGTATGCCAACTCAGGCACATTTCCCCTATATTTTTCTGAATCCGGAGGATAAAAAGAATCTTATCTCAAAGTTTGATCGGTTAAAACTGATTCACCCTGTATTAATTTACATGGGCCTTTTGCTTTTGTGTAGTTGTAGTCTTCATCACGTCCACGATTAAATGCCCCTTGAGGATCGTTATCGAGTAAAAAGGTAGGTACAGTTACGATCTCATAAATGAAAACACTTGACATTACTTGGCATTCTTATTCTTACTTTCCATATTCTGACCGATTGTGAAGTAATCTCCTTATGGCTAGCCATAGAAGAGAACGTCAATTTTTTGCTGTTATGAAGATCGGGTGAAAAATCTTATAAATCAGCTCAAATTGAAAAAGAGTCCACCCAAGAATCCAAAAAGTTTCCATTTATGAGCTCGTAACTGTACCGGGTGGGCCATAAAAAACCGTGCTCTGAATTTTTCCTTCTAAAATTTTTACTCCTCCACCGATTCCATCGAACTTTTCAGCATTGGATAGCCAATTAAATAGGCTATCATCTCTGTATTTCAAAATGGCCGACATACCAAAATTCAAGATGGCAGAAACAATTGAAAATAGGCCTTCTTTTGTTCTCGTTGCTTTTTATTGAAAAATACCAGAAAGTCAAAACCAATAATGTATTATGAAGGATTAGACCTTCCTTGTCATCTTGTCAATTCAAGACCACAACCAATAAAATCGGGTTATCTGCTGATGAGCTATTGCGAGTTGAAGCGAAGCCTACTTTCCGTTTTTTTCATTCCCGCATAATCGACCCAGATTTAGGTATCCTGCCCGCCAATCCGCCATATGCGCATTTCTCAACCGACTTTCTCAAATTTGGTATCAATGGCTAGCCAATTGGACAGACTACCTTTTGCATATGACAAAATGACAAACCTGTCAAAATCCATGATGGCGGAAGCAATTGAAAATAGAATTTCTTTTGTCCTCATTGCTTTTCAATAAAAATGAGCGAAAAGTCAAAACCAATAATTATTACAAAAGAATAGACCTTCCCCGACAATTCAAGACAGAGAACCAATCAAATCGGTTCATCTGATGAGGAGCTACGGCCAGTTGAAGCGAAGCCTACTTTCCGTTTTTCTATTCCAACAAGAACGAATAAGGCCCATTTTCAATAGTTTCCGCCATCTTGGATTTTGACATGTTGGCCATTTTCTTATATGAAAATGGCAGTCTGTTCAATTGGCTAGCCATTGATACCAAATTTGAAAAAATCGGTTGGAAAATAAGGACATGGCGGGCAGGATTTCTAAATTTGGGTCATTTATGCGGGAATAAAGGAACCGGTAGGTAGGCTTCGCTTCAACTTGCCGTAGCTCCTCAGCAGATGACCCGATTTAATTGGTTGCGGTCTTGGATTGCCAAGAAAGGTCTATTTCTTCATAATAATTATTGGTTTTGACTTTCTGCAAATTTTTATCAAAAAGCAATAAGAACAAAAGAAATTCTATTTTCAATTGTTTCCGCTATCTTGAATTTTGACATGTACGTCTTTTTCTCATATGAAAAAGATAGCCTGTCCAATTGGCTAGCCATTGATACCAAATTTGAGCAAATCGGTTGAGAAATGAGCAAATGGCGGATTGGCGGACAGGATACCTAAATTTGGATCAATTATGCGAAAATGAAAAAAACGGAAAGTAGGCTTCGCTTCAACTCGCAATAGCTCCTCAGCCGATGACCCGATTTTACTGGTTGTGGCGAGGGTTGTGGTCTTGAATTGATAAGAAAGGTCTATTCTTTCATAATACATTATTGATTTTAACTTTCTGCTAACTTTCAATTAAACGCAACGGGAACAAATGAAGGCCTATTTTCAATTGTTTCTGCCATCTTGAATTTTGAAATGTCGGCAATTTTGAAATACGGGAATGATAGCCTATTCAATTGACTAGCCAATGCTGGTAAGTTCGTTAAAATCGGTGGCGAAATAAAAATTTTAGAAGGAAAAATTCAGAGCACGGTTTTTATGGCCCACCCGGTATACCTCGCAGTTGCTCGTTTCGATCGCTTTCGCTATCGCTATATTGTGACTAGCGGGAGCGTCGCTGACGCGTGTCCTTAACGAGTTATTTTTTTTAGAGTATAACATTCTGGAACTTTCACTATTCGATGGAGAAAACATCAGGCTTCAGAATATATAAATTTCAGCAAAATCGCGAGGTACCGACATCGAGTTTTTTGCCATCAAACCTCGAGAAGGTCCGATTTTTCAAGGAATTTCATCACTTACAAAAACTAAATTTTCTCGAAAAAAACACGGTCTTGATGGCAGGTTCTGACGTCGATTTATAGAGAATTTCTTGAGCAACTTTTTGATGCACGTCACTGTCACTCTGTCTCCCTGATAACCCGGAAAACAAAAAAAATATGCAGAAAACAGCGACGAAATTTGTCAGTGTCCGCGTTTCCTTTACGATAACTTTTGAATTCACGATATCAAATTAAGATTTTTTTACACAGAAATGTTCCTCAGTTTATTCTTAAAATATAATCCCGCATAACATATAGTCGCGTTTCAAAAATAAAGGCGTCAGAAGCAAAAACATCGGAGCGCGCGCTCCCGTCAAACTGTCATCCGCCCCAGTATTTGGAACATCGGCTATGAGGTGTAAAATTTTTTCTCGACGTTATTTTTGATGATTGAGCGATGAAACTTCATATAATGGTTTCATAGACAATTACCCCTCCCTTTGCAAATTATTGGGACCATACCTCGGACCATACCATCCTGCAGAGCTTCTACAAGGTCGCTGCAAGGGCTTGTTTGGTTTAAAAAATTACCGCTAACCTACTGCAGAGCAGATATTTTTGTTTTTTTCCCTCTTCATTTTTTTTTATACGTCACTTCTTATTCAGAGCTGTATGATCTAAAATATGTGATGCCAAGGGGTAATCAGACTCCAATACCAAAGCAGTATTGAAGGAAATACCTACCTTACACTTCTGCGTGATTATCTAAATAGATACCTATACTCGTATATCGAAGTTCTATAAATTCAGCGGTGCAGCCAAGCGGTGGGCTACGGGACTATAGGCTCTTCCCAGATTACCAATTCTTCGCCCTTTTTTAGAGAATTTTATTTAGTTCTTTCTCGAGTTTCTATGGGACATTTCGTTCCCAGTTATTGGCTCAGCCTCCCACGACAAAATCCTGTCTCCGCCACTGAGTATCTGAAGTCAGGTTTCTATGTTTTGTATATTTATCGCAATGTATGCATGAGGCACAATGGGTTCTTGATCAATTTTAATGTGAAATAAGTAAAAAATTAAATCCATCAAACGAATGAAATGTCCTCATCGTCATCGGCATCATTATCGCCATTGTTCTCATTTTGAATTATTACTATTTTTGATTGGTTTTCGCAACCTTTGCATTTGCAAGCCTTAGTGCATTTTAAATGTTCCTTCAGGCACTGGCATTTCGATGTTGAGCAGTTTTTGTCTTTGCAGAAAATGTCCAACATCTCCCGGACTTCATTTGGGATGGGAGGATTTGATGTATTTTCCCACGTTACGTTCCCACCCAATAAGCCCACGTTACTGTTTCGCGATTCATCAAGATTTTGTACAGATGTAAAAATGAAGACATCTAAACACTTAGTGATTTGCGACGTCACCTCACCCTTGACAAGCTCAAGCCGTCTTTTGAAATTCCTCCAACGGAGGACGCATTTCGGCAGCATGTCTTAAGCTCGGTCTTAAGGTAGCCATTTACTTGCCTGTATCAGAAAACACTGAAAAATTTCTTTTCAGATTTATGTTGCAGTGTCACATATGGCGAAACAGTAATGTGGGCTCATTGCCTGAATTGGACATTTTTCGTTTCGGTTGGGAAAATACATCAAATTATATTTCACCAACTATCTCGCTACAGCCTCCCATACCAAAGGAAGTCCGGGAGATGTTGGACATTTTCTGCAAAGACAAAAACTGCTCAACATCGAAATGCCAGTGCCTAAAGTAACATTTAAAATGCACTGAGGCTTGCAAATGCAAAGGTTGCGAAAAACAATCAAAAATAGTAATAATTCAAAATGAGAACGATGGCGATAATGATGCTGATGACGATGAGGACATTTCATTCGTTTGATGGATTTAATTTTTTACTTATTTCCCATTAAAATTGATCAAGAACCATTGTGCCTCATGCATACATTGCGATAAATATACAAAACATAGAAACCTGACTTTAGAAACATAGAAACAGATACTCAGTGGCGCAGACAGGATTTTGTCGTGGGAGGCTGAGCCAATAACTGGGAACGAAATGTCCCTTCGAAACTCGAGAAAGGACTAAATAAAATTCTCTAAAAAAGGGCGAAGAACTGGTGATCTGGGGAGAGGCTATAGTCCCGTACCCGTAGCCCACCACTTGGTTGCACCGCTAAATTTATAGAACTTCGATATATAGGTATCTATTTAGATAATCACGCATGCAGAAGTGTAAGGTAGGTATTTCCTTCAATACTCTTTGGTATTGGAGTCTGATTGTCACTTGGCATCACATATTTTAGATCATACAGCTCTGAATAAGAAGTGACGTATAAAAAAAATGAAGAGGAAAAGAAACAAAAATATCTGCTCTGCAGTAGGTTAGCGGTAATTTTTTAAACCAAAGAAGCCCTTGCAGCGACCTTGTAGGGGCTCTGCACGATGGTATGGTCCTAATAATTTGCAAAGGGAGAGGTTATTGTCTATAAAACCATTATATAAAGTTTCATCACTCAATCATCAAAAGTAACGTCGAGAAGAATTTTTACACCTCATAGCCCATGTTCCAAATACTGGGGCGGCTGACAGTTTGACGGGAGCGCGCGCTCCGATATTTTTGCTTCTGACGCCTTTATTTTTGAAACGCGACTGTATGTTATGCGGGATTATATTTTAAGAATAAATCGAGGAAAATTTCTGTGTAAAAAAATCTCAATTTGATATCGTGAATTCGAAAGTTATCGTAAAGGGAACGCGGACACTGACAAATTTCGTCGCTGTTTTCTGCACATTTTTTTGTTTTCCGGGTTAATTCGGGAAACAGAGTAAGAGTGACGTGCATCAAAAAGTTGCTCAAGAAATTCTCTATAAATTGACGTCAGAACCTGCCATCAAGACCGTATATTTCTTGAGAAAATTTAGTTTTTGTAAGTGATGAAATCCCTTGAAAAATCGGACCTTCTTGAGGTTTGATGACGAAAAACTCGATGTCGGTACCTCGCGATTTTGCTGAAATTTATATATTCTGAAGTCTGATGCTTTCTCCATCGAATGGTGGTGGTTCCAGAGTGATATGCTCTAAAAAAATAACTCGTTAAGGAGACACGTTAGCGAGCTTCAACCGCTCCACTAAATGCTTGTCTGGACCACGGACCACGTCCACGACCACAGTGATCGCCGAGGCGGTAGTCCCCACTTCCACTCAGTAGTCACAGATAGGAGGAAAGCATGCGCCTCACATGCGTTTGCGTACACCGTCCGTAAAATTAAAGGGTAGGGAGAGGAAGGAAGCCTCGAGGATCGAGAAGCCGAGCAACAAACGTCCAGTTCTGCGTAATCGAATTTCGTGATGTCGGACGTGAAAGAGTAGGTAATCATCAATTGTACGTACATTTTACTGCTCGAGCTTTTAGTTTGGTATATAAGAACAGTGACAGTGAACCTTGTTTTTTTATTCATTATACGTCGGAACCTACGTACGTGTATTTGTGTTCATCAAATGTTAGATTTTTAGACCACGTTGAAGTGTTGTCATCCAGGTAGGTAAGGATCCTTGGATTCCGCCATTTTTCTAGCATTCATCGTAATTTAAACGGAGCCGGGACGTCTGTAATGTTTTGGTTTATAGCCCGCTAGCCATGGACAGAACGAGGGATTACTCGCCAGGGGGAAGGAGCATGTCGATTTCTCCGGAATATAACAAATTGTCGCCGGAGTACAGAAGCAGATCGCCATCCAGGTCGCCGCACTACAAGAGATACAATGGACACAGATCGCCCAACTTCTATAATTCTAATTCGAAAAAGTCGTGTGAGTTTTCGAGATTAGTCCATCGTTTTTTGTGCGACACAGTTTTCCATGTTTGAAAAGTATTATTGAAGCTTGTGTGAGGCTTTTAAAGGCAGGTTGACCAACTCCATATTACTGGCAAATTTTTCAGGACTGTGTGTTGGTTTTAGAAGCAAAAATGCGGCTTAAGAAATATTATTCTTATAATTTTAAAAAATTACTTGATTTAGGTACGCCCTTAGTTCAGTAAAATATACAAGAATTTCAAGATTCCCATTCAAACAACAAACTGTCATTATTATTATTATTATTATTGTGAAACATTGCGAAGAAAGGATAATTTTCTTTCTGAAGTGCATAACCTGCCTTATTTTGTCATGTTGATATTATTTACTAATTCAGTCTTGCGTTTTTTGAACAAAACATTGAGTGTCACAAAGTTCCTTCAAAGATAATTAAGGAATTTGTATTTAGTAAAGAAACCATAACATAGACTGCTTCTCTAACATGAGCTTATAAGAGAAGGAAATATTAGTAGGTAATTATTTTAATAGGGAAAATTGTTTGGTCTTATAACTTGACTGCAGTCGCAAATGGAGTTTGCCAGTTATGCTTTTGAATTCTTCAAGGAAGTTAGATTACCATACAAATAAATAGCTTGAGGAATCGTGGACATTATCGTATAATGACTCCAGTAACACTATAGTAACAGGTAGTCTACTTAGGACTGGTTGAAACTGACTAATGTTGGTCACTAATGAGAGTTCAGCCTTGATTATTATTTGTAGCAAGCGAGAAATGACATAAGATGACAAGAAAGCCTGAGCACACGTGTTTCATATATTACAGAAATGGTTCTTTTTCGCCAGGTTGCTGCTTCTGGACAGGTTCAACTTTATCAGCCTCGAACGGCATAGAGAGCTTTAGTCAGTCCAGTTTCTATACTAGTACCTATAAGATTTTTATTGGCCACTTGTGTGTACCGAACTTCTTAGCCAAAATACCAGTGAATGTACACTAGGCCTGGATTAAGGAGTTCCGAAAACTACGTTGGGACATTCCGAACTTCTTTCAATAACAATTCTCAGCTCAGCCTAAGTCTGCCACAGCTACAACAGGATTCAAGAAGACTTCGACATATTCCACGATTATGCTTCCAAGTTGAGGGCCCTTTTATTCCTAATTCAAAATGCTGGATTGATGCCAAACAGATGCTGATGTTGACCTGTCATGAGACCAGTTATTCGTCTGTTGGTCAACAACAATCAATAATGAGGATAATAAAAGTTATATTGTTTCAGAGAAATCAAAAACTACGCCAAATTTTTGTGTGGCTTGGTTCCTTTCTGCATGAAACCGCCCACTTGAAACTGGGAAACCTTCACAATAATAAACAAAATTGGGCAAATTGGGCCACGATAACTGCACATCCCCCCCCTGTATACTTTTATTGGAGTCACGCTACGAATAACTTGGACACCACTCAAATTCTCTTAGGTTCATTATTAATCTGTAAATCATAAAAAAATGTTCAAGTAATCTTATTGTGTTTGGAGCTGAGCTCATTTGACGTTAAGTTGTAAATCGCATTTCATACGTCCTTCCTCAGTTGTATCGGAATTTATTACGACTAATCATGTGCAACATATCACATTACGTGTTGTCAAATATTTATTGTAACAACGGAAGGAAGTGTTGTTGAAGATGATTAGACAGGTGGGCATCCACTAAGTTTGCTTTTGATTGCAGTTTACCACGATAGTGATGATAGGCTAAGGAACGGCGGCAGCGACTACGAAAGTGACAGGGAATACCGGCGGGACTCTTCATGGGATGCCGACAGGGACAGGAAGAGCAGGTCGAGAAGTCCCGACTATACCAGAGACAGAGAACGAAGTAGGCATTACAGGGGAAGAGACAGAGAAAGAGACCATCACAGATCAAGGGGAAAACGGTCCAGGAGCGGGTCGCGTTGGGAACGACGATCAGAAGACAGAAAAATGCGTGATCGAGATAGGTCATATCGTGATGATGATAGGGACAGTGTAGATAGGTATGACCCATCGTGGGAAGCGTTTTAGAAAGAGGTTCTAGAAGTCGTGCTAAATTCTTTACTCATTCCTATTATAATTTTAACAGCGAACGTAGCCCAAACGGAGCCGTAATTGGAGCCAGTGGATCAGAAATAATCGGCTACAAGAGCCAACCGCCCAACAACACAATCATGATCCGAGGTCTCGCCCAACACATTTCAGAAAATGATGTGAGCTTTTTTTATTTATCTATTTTTTACCAACACTGACAATTTTTTTTTTTTAGATTCGTCAAGATATAATCCACTGTGGACTCATGCCGAAAGACATAAGACTAATAAGAAAGAAGGACACAGGTAGGCACTATTTCTTAGTGAATAGTATTATAGTAACATTTACATATCTTACTGTCCTTGGGCCGTATTTGTGCATATTCCACATAAGGTCGGGTTATTCCATTGGTGTCTATTGTGCTGTTTAGGTACTTCACGTGGTTTCGCCTTTGTCGAGTTTTCTACACTTGGTGAGGCCATACGATGGATGGACATGAAACAGGTATCTTAGATTACAGAAGACATTGCAAAAAGCCAATTCTTTTCCTAGTTTCTCAGTAAAGCACTACTTGATAAGTATACATAAAAACAATTATTATTACTATTATAAAATACGTTACCCTAACTATTTCTTACCTATCAGTCCACTTGCTTTTTCCAAATTACGTGTCGTAAATGAATACCTAATCTATTTTGAGTCAAGTTTTATATACATCATATCCGTCAAGATAATTTTCTAGAGGCAAGGTCTCTTAATAAGAGGGGTAGTTTGTTACCAACCATTTGATTCTAATTCTAATTAATTTTTGTTCGCAGGGAGTGTTGATGCTTCAAGAGCAATATCGTGCTATAATGCAATATAGCATACCCAAAGATGCATGTTCGAATTCGGAAAAGCCCCCCAGTCACAAAGCTTCAGCTGACTGGTTTTGCATAAAGGTGAGTTCATGTTGTCTGGAATTTCATTTTTGTATAATCCAAACTGGCAATCATACAATTAGAATCACTGCGCATGGACCGCCCTTATCCATTTTGATTTGATTTAAACATCCGACATTCCAAATCGGTGAATGTCGAGCGTTAGCAAATAGATTAAGCTGGAATTAAATGTTGCAGTGTGGCGCGCAGAATTTCAAAAGGCGAGACAATTGCTTCAAATGCCACGCATCTAGAATGGAAAGCGAAGAAGGGGGAAGCGGAAGTGACGAAATTTGCACTTATACTACCAAAAGTAAGTGTGATTTACCTTTTAAGAAAAAATCTCTAATTAATTAATTAACGATAAATAACGCATTTGTAGCGATCATGATTCGTAACCTGGATGCATTGACCACTGAAGATTCCGTAATGACAGTTTTGAATTCAGTCATTCCTGAATTGGTCAAGTCAGTATCAGCCGTGTGCATCGGTCGAGATCCGTTGACTTCAACGTCGAGAGGCATATGTTATTTGGGAACGGAAAGCACCATAGATGCCTTGGCAATCCATGGTGCTCTGAGCAATCTGACAAGCCCGTTGACAATTGATGGAAAGACAGTGATCTTGTCGTATTGCAAGTATAACATGGGCGACAACAAGAAGGCATATTCTCAGGCAGATAGCGCGGCGTTCCCCAATGCTGCAGTTCCTAGTACTTATGCGATGACTGACGTTGAAAGTCTGGCCGAATACGCAGCTCGGCGTTACGCCAAAACTCCCAGTGAATACATGCACTACATCGAGTACTACAGGAACTACTTCACGCAGCAAATCAGCGCAGGCAATTCGATAACCCTCCATCAAGAGAACCAGATGGACGCTGCCAACGCAGCTGCCGCCGTTGCACAATCGGCAATTCAACAGATGCACGCCAATAAGACATTTTATGACACCACACACATGTCGATTCCTAATGGGACGGATGGCAAGCGATATCGTAAGTACCAAAATCGATAAGAGATCTGGAGCACAGAGTAACAGCTTATGCGGCTTATTCTCGGGCGGGTGGCTAACGTACGGTCAAAAACACAACACAGGCAGGTTGTCGGTTTCCGATAGTTGGCGCCAACAACCCCCGTGGTAAAACGGGCTAAGCACCTGCACTTTGACTAGAACCGACGCAAGTTTCTCGGCGCCGACTGGCAACTTGCATTCGTTGTCTTTTATAGCTCGTGCACAATGATGTTAATATTAACGTAACGTAATGGCGATGGTAATGTTAGCAGGAGTTTAATATAACCTCACAAAATCAAGAGAAATAAAGAAAACTGACCGACGTAAAAGCAATGGGCGTAATACTCAAAATTGTTGTTGTTGGGCGACTGGATATCGATATGAGTAGGTATTCATTGTTGTGTGCTGGGGTATTCGAATATTCGAACGCGAATAATACCTCCGCTGTTAGAATACGAACATTCGAAACAAACATAGTGCATTGATTTTTATTCAGGATTAGAACACTCGTACAAATGTAAACAGTACGAGTTTTTCGACAAAACTTGTTCGTCAGACATTTGGAGAATTGTGCGAAAGCTCGTACGAATAAAGCTTTTTCTTGCACCAAATGTGGTATCAGATACACAAAGAACGGCATTCAAAATACCATTTGTTGATGAATGAAGCCAAAACGCACGGATGCACAGAGTGTTCGTTCAAGACAATGCACAAGGATTACTTGAAACGGCACAATTTTCGGACGATCCATCAATTGGGACAAGTTCGAAATTGTGGCAGCCGGCTCCAATTCGTTTCGGTGCTTCGAGTGCCCGTTCGGACAAAATACAAAAGAAACTTGGAACCGCAGACAGTGTCAAAACATTTTGCAACCGATCGAATCGAATGCTTCGAGTGCACCAAGTGTTCGTACAAGGCGGAAGTAATTAGGCTTGCAGGCAGCTCTAAATGTCAGGGTTGCGTTCGAGAACTACACTATTCTGCGATTCTTAGGGCTCGATACCAAGTTGCAGGCGCAAAGTTTGGGACGGCGTAACTCGCCAAATACAGCGGTCTGATTGGTTGGTATCCGCCGTTGCTATGGTAACCGCACTTACGGCGGTCTCAGCCCCAACTTGGTATCGAGCCGTTACATTTTTGGAGTAGGGGTATCAAGTAAGGCAAAGTAACTACCACTTTCCGAACGATTTTCGCTGTGCTGGAAATGTCACTGTCAGT